>JAHSVA010000010.1:48537500-49162500 GCA_019915185.1 Eucalyptus camaldulensis
CTTTGGACGAGCGGTTAAGGTTTCTGCCTTCTCTTCCTCCCACCTCGTGCTTCGGTGCGATTGTGCATATGGGGTTTTTAGTGCGTTCACATTAGGTTCTTGCGCCTCTTTCCTTTTCCTTGATTGCCGTTTTGCCATTTTACTTAGTTGATCGAGATCACGCGTCAATTGATTCACGTATGCAATGGGAGACGCTTATGGGGTGCTTTTTGAGGTTTTTGCTGTTATAGAGTCGAGATTTATGCCATATTTTTTGTTGATTCTGGTTATTTCTATATTAAGTAGTTAGTGAGTCGCTAAAGCTTTGGGGCTTTGGCGCCCACTTGTAGAATTGAGTCCATCTTGTTTCGATGCATAATGGAGGAGGCTCTATAGGATGAATTGGGGACTCGTGAAGTTCGTGTATATATATATATTTAATTCAAGATTGGATTTTGGAGCTATTTTGAGATGGTAATTTTAGATCCTTGGTGATGATCTGCTCTGCTTGTGATGCGGCAGAGCAAGGCCGTGATCTGTTCGCTCCAATTGTCTTGTCTTTTATTGGAGTGTCCTCTGTTGAGCTGTCAAAGAAGCATCAATCCTCATGTCCTGATTTTGACTCTTGATTTTGGTTCCTTGACCCTTGATAGCAGCAATATTTTGACCTTCTCGTGGATGAGCACTGTCGCTCACAATCCCTTTTGCTGATTTAAGGCCGCACATGAATGATGGTTAGAACCCCCAATTTCAGATGTTTATTGGAAGGAATCTTCCAAATAAGATACCTTCTTGCCTATCAAAGCTCACAGCTTAAGCACCCTAAATTAGAAAATTGCAAAGGGTCTTGACTTTGAGTCTTAAGAGATATTGTAGTATGATAGCGCTTGCTAGGTAAATTTAATGCTTAGAGAATAGAATGGGTCACAAGGATGAAGTAGCAGCCTTGATGCTTAAATCTGAAAGATTCTGCTCAAGAGCAGGTGTTTCTGGCTAATTGGTGGTGTTGGTTTGGTTATTAGTTAATCAAGTAAGTACGAGCTGATACTAGTACTCGTGGCTGGGTATTAAAAAAAAAGGTTACGGATTCTAACCGATTTGGAGTTGGATTAGTTCTCGACTCAATCGTTCTTCACTGTTACAGTCGTGCTTAGTAAGGGTTGCTGTGCCAGCAGCCCTATCCTACCCTTCTTCATTTGGTGGATAAGTTGCAGCCTTCGTGGCATGGGTTCAAACTTCACTGGCATTGGGAGCTAGCTCCTGTATCGGTGCTTATTTTATTGATGGCACTTGAGGATAAGATTGATACAGTATCTAGACTGGATAAGTGTCATGATTAATTTGGAAGACGGCGGTAGAGAATAACCAGGCAGTATATTCTATTTGATTAATGTTTTTAACTGCAGAACGCCTTTAGCTCTACTTTGGACTGCACAGGCACACACAGGCATAATATGCTAATTTGGATGTAGTTTGAATTAAAGTGATGAACTGAAATGCCATATTCAACTTGGACTCAATTGCTTATGTGTGGATTGTAGGACCTCACTGCATGCGATGTTAAATTTTAAGAAAGCCTAGCCCCTGTCATAAGCTTTTCTCTTTTAATTATCACGTGTCTTCAACATGTTTGTTTGTTTGTTTTTTTAATATGTAGCTAACAAGGAGCAAAGGTCTCTATGCTTAAGCTTTGAACGTTTAGGGGCTTCACTATATTATAGGACATTAGGTTTCTCATGACGAAGCTAGAAAATTAAAAAAAAAAGATAAAATAAAATAAAATTTGTGGCAAAAATTGTTGTTTGATAAATGCAATATGATCTTAGGAAGCACATGTTGTAAAGTGCTTCATATTGTATTGTTTAGGGGTGAGCATGGTCCGGGTTGGTCCGGGCCACCCCCTAACCCTAGGACCAACCCGTACAGTATTGGTTCTCAATTTTTAGGACCGAGGACCGACCCTATTGAGCCTAGGACCAAGGACCGAACCGACCCAATGGGTTTGGTCCGGTTCCAAGGTCAACCCGGGACCGATCGATAATTTTTTTCGTCTTGTTTTTTATACTCCCTAAAAAAAGCAAACCTACAAATTCAAATTACACATCTATTCACAACGTGGCATTGTGCAACTAAACTATAAATACCAATATATATTCAGCAAATTTAAGATGACACAATAATATAAATTTCGTACTTACTAACCGCTCATCGAGATATGGGACAAGATAGGGTCCATAATGCGGCAAGCGGGATGTTGCTACTTTTAATTTTGGCAAATTGAAGAACAAAGAAGACAGAATGGAAGAGAACGTACTTTGAGGAATGAAGCCGTGAGGAGATTTACAGTGTAAACTTCGCACCGTTTTGGACGTCGTGAGTTCGTGACTATGAGGAGTGTTCGGTCCTCACAGTGAAGAACGTACTCTAGACTGTGGAGGAGGAGGCCGTGAAGACCTTTATGGCGTAAACTTCACGCCTTTTGGAATTATATGCCGTCTATCCATGACTTTGAGCCTGAGGAGTCAACGGCTTTAGCATCATTTTATTTAGGTTTTTTTTTTTTTAACAGACATTTTACTTAAGTTTGAATATATAAAAGAATTATAAATAATATAATATAATATAATATAATATAATATAATATAATATAATATAATATATAGGGTTGGTCTAGGGTTGGACCGACCCAAAACTCTTAGGACCGAGGATCAACCCGCACAGTGTTGGTCCTGGAATTTCAGGATCAAGGACCGACCCAGTCCTCTTGGGAACCGGACTAGGACCGGCAGGGTTGGGCTGATCCAGGGTTGGTCCAGGGTCGACCCTAGACCGCTGCTCACCCCTAGTATTGTTTGATGAATTTTGAGCATAAATTTTTGGAGTTTCATATATATATATATATATATATATATATATATATATATATATTTTTTTTTTTTGGTGACTTAGGAAGTCCGTATAGCCAGCAAGTAAATGGGGGGACACAGAGGACCCACCATCCCCAACGTTCCACCTAAGATTCCAAGTGACCGTGAGGGGATTCAAACTCCTTCCTTTTGTGAGGGGGAGAGAGCCCAAACCATCACAGCCACCAAGGCGGTGGTTTTGGAGTTCCATATTGATAAAGATTAGTATATACAATTACTCGCCCAAAAGGGTTATTATGTATATTAATTTGGAAAATAGCAGATTAATTCCCATATTTGAAAGATGGGATGTATAATTGAAAAATATTTATTTGCTCAAAGGGAATAAATGTTTTGAAAATTATATGTAATTCCCCTCTATATTGATATTACGGAGATATATAATTTAAAGGATTTGTCTGCCCAAAGGATCAACAATTATATGTAATTCTCCTTATTATTTTTACTTTATAAACTTCATACTGTGAAAAATAATAGTGCATTATACGCTCTGCCCAAAGGGGAGTTTATAATGTACTAATTATTTTTGTTAAAATACTTATTGCCCATAATTGCTCTTATTGCATTATATTTGACAAAGAATTACTTTTGTTGTAAATAACAATAATGACATGGTTAAAATATTAATTGGATAAAATATTATACTGTTAAGGACTTGGTCAAAAAGGGAGACATTGTGATTGAGAATATCGAAACCAAATCCATGTTGGCTGATCCTCTAACAAAAAGGCTTATGATCAATTTTGTTTAAAGAACATGTAAAGAATATGGGTGTTTTAGAATATTTTGATTCCTTTTGTTAGTGGGAGTTATATAATTTGTATTTCTTGATATTATAGTTATATGTAGATTGATAATGTTTTTATGATGTCTATAAAGCATTTATTTTCAATGATTGTTATTATTAATTCTATTATTATCCTTTCTCCTGTTGACTGAGAAATAGAAATATAAAATAGTATCTTTAAATAAATTTTAATTTAAAGATGATTGGATGTCACTAATTATGAGATCTCATATTGGATTGTGACATAGTTGTGCAATTTCATGTTATTTAGAAATTGCGTTATTGCAATTTCATACCGTTAAAAAATTGCATTGAGGACCGATAAGAAATAGTATATATTTTGATTATATGTCGGCATTATTTCTTACTACACTTCTAGGCTAATGATCTATAAGAATATAATACTTATTATATGTGATTATGGAAGGTCATGTGTTGTGGTATTTTCTTAGCACATTGATCTCTATAGCCCTATACTAAGATTATATAGGATTGGATTGGTTTTGAGATGCCGTTATTGGAATATTATGTTATAAAGTTGTGGCCACATAAAACAAAATTTTTAGTTATTAACCCGATAGTGTTGTTTTCAATATAAAACCTTTTTGAAAATAAAATGTTAATTAATGTAGCTAAAGTGGGAGAATGTTGGAAATTTTCTATAATATGGGCTTGCATTAATTAGTTGATTTTCTATTTTAAATAATCGGATTAATGGATATTTTTATATTTGTTGAACCCTACAATGATCTAATTAAATTGGGTATTAGCATCTATTGATAACGGGCCTAGTGAGCAGTAAAGTGTAGGCAATTGTGTTTAATTGAAGCCCATAATGGGAAGGGCCCAGTTGACACTCTATTAATTAGGGTTTGCTAGGTTCCCTCTCTAGCCTATAAAAGGGTTAGTTATACCTATCAGTTGCTTCAATCTCATTAAAATATACTAAAATATGTCATAGAAAGGAAGATCATTAATCTATTTTTCATCAAGTGAAGCATAGCTCTTTTTTATCAAGTGAAGCATGACTCAAATAGGTACGCTTCAATTCCGCCGTGTTTATTGATCTAGGTGTTTTACAATCATATATGGGTTCGATTTTTCCTGATTGATTAGTTGTTTATGTAAATAATTTTTTACAAAATAAAAAAACAAAATCCTAGTAGGCATCTTTATAACATGAGATATGATGAAAAATATTGGAGATAATGACTCACGCTTTAACATAGTTAGGTGTGGGAAATTATTTGGCTAGAAAGAGGCAAATTAGTATGGTTTTTCTTGGTGAGAAACAATGAAACATCACATGTGAACATATACTTGGTTCATATAATGCGATTTATCAGAATTGTTGGAGGATAAGGAGAGAGGAGGATCACATGTTCATTTCTGTCCTACAGCAAGCCACGCGGCAGAAGCCCTTTGGATGCAAAGTATATTCCTTTCTGGTGGGTTCCCCGGCTCGTTGGCCATGGAGGACTTGTCCATTTTATCATCTTTTAGATATTGACCATAATAATTACTTGAAATCCCACAAATGTCCTCCTCATGAATTTTGATGGAAAGATTTTTTGCATCTTCATAGAAAATCACATGGAATCCTCACTTGTACCTAAGCAATTATGATGGATAACTCAGTCTTGATATTAAGCAATTTAGCAAAGAACGAAATTAGTGTTGATAAGAAAATTTGGTGTGTTTTTTATATCATTTGAGGTGTCTAACGTGAGTTGGCAATCGAGTAATCCCTCACTAGGTGTGACGTTATCCTCTCCTGGCACATTAAGTAGTTGTTGGAGGAAACACATATGTGCTCATGATGATGAAACCAAGAAAATGTACCTGTGCAGTGATTTGGATCCAAATTTGAATGAGCAAAACAACATGTATAGAAGCCCTTCTTCTTCTCTGGGTGCCTAGATATCCATTGTAATTAACCCCATATTCGAACATCTTGTTTCAATGATGTTTTGCTGAAATAGCAACGAAACAAATTTCCTAAGGCACAATAACAGAACTACAACAAGTTGAGCAGACTATATTGTACCATACATATGCTCGAACCTTTCTTTAAAGCTTATCCATTTGTCTCCCTAGATAAATGCCAGTTAAAAACTAGAGCAATGGCACTACTCCCCTTGATCAATTATTGATTCTGGTGTAAAACGTGTGAAGATTGACATTGTGTTAAAGTTATTTTACATCACTCCATCATCCCATCCCTTCGATCTAAATCTTGTGCTCACCACTTTGTATATCAGAGCATTGTAAAACAGTGTTGACATAACAATGTGGCCATTGAAATGTGTGCCATGGATAGCTCAAGTAGATCATGACCCGTTTATCTTTTCCTGTTGGTCATGCTTAAGCAATGAATAACTTTAATAAATCTACTAGAATTTTAAAGAGGGAAAAGTATAAGAATTATATTCTCAAAATCATTATTAAGTACAGATTTTACTTGTTATCTACTTCGATCTTAAAGGGTTTTATTGTTATTTCACATAACTCAAGGATTACAGACTCCTGAGGAGTTGGAGACAACCAAAAAAAAAGGCTTGAGTAACCAGCGTGACTTAAGACCTCATCCACTCGTGTCACTTGTCACTCTTTTCTCTTGTTCATTAACCACCAAAGAAAAAAAAAATAAAAGATTAGAAAAACAAAGAGAAAAGGGAAACAAACAATTCAACCGCCATTTCTCTTTTCAAGAGGCTCTCTGAGAGTCTGAACCTCAAGCATCAAGAAGAACTTCAGTGATCCCTTTTAGTTTCTTGGTGAATCAGGTACGGTTACAGCTTCAGAAACGGTAAACTTCAACACTTTTCCGCATGTTAACTATGGATCATTTCATGGGCAAACCTAGCTTGTGAAATTTTGGTCCAACTTCTTGTTCAGTTCCTGGGCTCATGATACAAATATTGTGAGCTTTCTTGGCTGATGCAAAAGAGCTGCATTAGATATTCGGGTATAGTGTATTGCAGAGACGGAATATGGCGAGGTCTTTATGAGCTTAATCATATCATTTAAAAACTTGTTGATTGTTACAGCTGCACCATGTCATTTAACTTTTCAGTAATCCGGTATTGTGATGACAAGAGTGAAATCCGTCTTAGATAGAACATAAGTATTTTTGTGGCATGTGATTTGGAGATCTTATGTTTGATTGGAATTGTTTGTCATCCTTCTTTTACAGTTTGTAATTACAGGTTGTATCGGTAAGGAGATAATTGCCTTCGATGATGGAAGGCGTGCTCATGAGGACCACTGCGGAAGCTTTCAAGCATGGTCTGTTCAAGGGGCATCATTTGGAGCAAGTGGATGTCCTGGTCAGGAACAACCGCTCTTTGCTTCAGGCGAGCCAGGGCCGTAGGCTTTGTGGTATCCGCTGTCAAGAATCGGATGGAACTGGGTTTGTGAATCCGAATCACAAGAGCAACAAGGCATCCCTTACGAAGACACAAGCAATACTTACACCAGTCACAGACCCAACCTTTACGGCAAAAAAGGTGAATCAGGTTGTTTCAGCTGCTGACACACTAGCAAACCAGGAAATGCATCACCATAGCAAGTTTATTACCAAATTTGAATAACGTTTGATCCCCTAATGCGGCTGCATTAGACAATTCCTTTACCAAATGATCAATCAATCAAGGAAACTAGACAGTACAGTTTAGCTTTGGTTACCTATACTCGCAGGTAGTTACCAAGCTAGCAATCCATGTCAACAATAACATCATATCAAGTAGTAATTTCTTCTGTTTGTTCGTATTGCAAAGAGAGGTCTTGTACTGATCCGTGTGTTCTGCAGAGAGTTTTTACATTCGGAAAAGGGAAGAGCGAGGGAAATAAGGGCATGAAGTCCTTGGTAAGCGGCTTTTTTCCTAAGAATTCAGCCAATGGAATGTGAAATTTTCCTTTTTTATGTTTTACTTAGATTGAGGTAGCATTCAATGTGTTAAAAGAACTGAAAGTGAAACCTATGTCACTTTAATCATGGGACTTAGTATACGCTTTCCAATATGACATTGTCAAATTAAACATTCACTTTTGAAATTATGAACTTTGAAACCTATGATAGGTGATGCATGCCTTTGAGATTATGCATATATTAAATTTTGTAGTTGGGAGGAAAAGGAGCAAACCTAGCAGAGATGGCTAGCATTGGATTATCTGTGCCTCCTGGGCTCACCATATCAACAGAAGCATGCCAAGAGTACCAGCAGAATGGGAATAAGCTTCCGCATGGTCTGTGGGAGGAGATTTTGGAAGGTTTGGAGAGCGTAGAGAAGGACATGGGGGCGGTCCTTGGTGACCCTTCAAAGCCCCTCCTTTTATCTGTTCGATCTGGTGCAGCGGTAGGAATTCCTTAACTACTCCAAAGCTAAATTTGTCAGACTATCAGTGCATTATGATTCTCCTATGTTTGCAGATATCCATGCCTGGCATGATGGACACTGTCCTTAACCTTGGGCTCAATGATGATGTTGTCGCTGGCCTGGCTGCGAAAAGTGGGGAGCGCTTTGCCTATGACTCTTATAGACGATTTCTAGACATGTTTGGGAATGTTGTAAGTAGATAACGCTCTGTTCTTTTCAGCTCTTTGCTTAATGCTCAGTTGCCCTAATCATGGTCTTAGCAAGTGAGCCTGAACGGTACTTGCATTATTTAGAGTATAGTGTTCAACTTCCTTCTTGCACCTCTTTCATTCGTACCAATAATTACAAAGGGCATTCTTTTCTGCATAAATTCAGGTCATGGACATTCCACATTCATCATTCGAGGATAAGCTAGAGCAGTTGAAACACTCAAAGGGTGTTAAACTGGACACTGACCTAACAGCTTCGGATCTTAAAGAGCTTGTGGCACAATACAAGAATGTTTATCTTGAAACCAAGGGAGAAGAATTCCCTTCAGGTACCAAGTACCAACCTGTTTACATATCACAACATAACAATAAAGGAGACAAGATGATAACGCTGCTTCTTCTAACAAGTATAAGAATCGAATTCATTTCTTTTGAATTGCATCCGTTTTGCAGATCCAAGAAAGCAGTTAGAGTTGGCTGTCAAAGCCGTTTTTGATTCATGGAACAGTCCCAGGGCTATTAAGTACCGAAGCATCAATCAAATAATGGGATTGAAGGGTACTGCTGTGAATATTCAGTGCATGGTGTTTGGAAACATGGGAAATACTTCAGGGACAGGAGTGCTGTTCACCAGAAACCCGAGCACGGGCGAGAAGAAGCTCTACGGCGAGTTTTTGGTCAATGCTCAGGTTATATATCTGGTCTTTTCTTCTTTGATGTGTAGCTGCTTCTGATGACTCATTAATGTCACAAACAAGCCAGCATATTTATTGACAAGCTATTTTTTTTGCTAAATATCATGACAGGGGGAGGATGTGGTTGCCGGAATTAGAACTCCGGAAGATTTGGACACGATGAAGAATTGTATGCCGGAAGCTTACAAAGAACTTGTGGAGAACTGCAAAATTTTAGAGAAGCATTACAAAGACATGATGGTATGGAATCTCTTTCTATTGTTAGATAGATCATTCCACCACTGTTCTGGAGCAATATCTCTGTCCTTTCAACCTTAGCATGACATATGACTGATTTTCTATGTTGGTTCCCTGCTCTGAATTCGATGAGATAAACCGGATCCTCTTTATCAGACGCAGGCCTCAGAATTTGAGACTAAAGTCGTTACATGTCTGACTTTGATGCATACAGGATATTGAGTTTACAGTTCAAGAAAATAGGCTGTGGATGTTGCAATGCCGGTCTGGAAAGCGTACTGGCAAGGGCGCGATAAAGATTGCGGTAGACATGGTGAATGAAGGGCTTGTTGACATTCATTCTTCTATGAAGATGGTGGAGCCTCAGCATCTCGATCAACTTCTTCATCCACAGGTACACATGCTAAAATTCTGCCAGGCACTTGGGTCTCTTTGTGATCAGATAATGATGAAAGACTGTAGGAGGAAGTGTGTCTTCATCCTAATCCATTTAATCTGGCAGCAGCTATCTCTCCTTGGAAGAAGTGAACAATTTCACTTAGTCCTATATCCAACCTAATGCCTTTGTGTTTCTTCATATATATGTGACACTACCAACATTTTCAAAGTATTTAATCTCACCGATGGGATAATATCATTAGTCCATAAAAGTTATTTGACATCATAGAAGGCCCAAACACAACCTGCATCCACCTGTATAATAGAATGTGCATCTGCATTGCGTCTTTCCGGGGTCTCTGTCTTTCTTAAATTCATTGTATAATATGGTTGAGATGGAAAATTTGCAATCCCGAATGGATTTATGCTCATACTTACTTCTACCCAAAATCTTGCTAAAGTTTTCGGCTTCTGTTTTCAGTTTGAAAACGCAGCTGCATACAAAGATAAAGTTGTTGCTACAGGGTTGCCTGCTTCACCAGGAGCTGCCGTGGGCCAAGTTGTGTTCAGTGCCAATGATGCCGAAGTATGGCATGCTCAAGGGAAAAGTGTCATTCTGGTATGGCTGTTCAGGCATTAATTCTCATGCTCGATATGCGTGGTAACTGGAGAGGGAGTTCTTTAGTGTGCTATCTGGCATTTCAACCTTCTAAACTGATGACATATCCTATGATCGATATGTATTGAGTGAAGAAAAGTGGTTCAAACAAATTTGATCATGAGTTGACACACTGGCAATGGAAAAACCAGCCTTTTTCTTGGAATTGCGAGGATCTCTTTTGGGATCCAAGCTCTAAGATGTGCAAATTAACACTTTTTTTGTGTGTGTAAAGGTTAGGACTGAGACAAGTCCAGAGGATGTTGGTGGAATGCATGCTGCTGCCGGTATTTTAACAGCTAGAGGTGGCATGACATCTCATGCCGCGGTCGTGGCACGTGGATGGGGGAAGTGTTGTGTCTCTGGCTGCACCGATATCCTCGTGAATGATGCTGAGAAGGTAATTTTGCCTGAAAATCCTCTCTCAGCTATGTTACTCTGGCTGTTCTGTTGAGTTGACATACCCATTCCTAGACAGAAAGGACATAAGTTTCGGTGTGGTTATGGAGACACATTTCATCTTGAACTCCACAATTGTGAGTTCGTGTCTTATTGCGAAACTACTGTCTAGATCACCATTATAAAAAAAATTTAGACTGTGATGAACCCACTGAATTTTCAGACACAAGGTGATCACGTCAGTGGGTTCTTTTCCAATAGTGCAGGTGGTCACTATTGGAGACAAGGTAATTAAGGAAGGCGAATGGATCTCCCTCAATGGATCGACTGGGGAAGTGATTTTGGGTAAACAACCACTTTCACCTCCAGCATTGAGCGGTGACATGGAGACCTTCATGTCCTGGGCTGATGAAATAAGATCCCTCAAGGTACAACTCCTTTTCTCCGGTCTTTTCTTCGTCTGGTAAAAGTTCTTGCAGTTTAACATGTATGTTCTTTGTTATTCTCTTAGTGATTGGGTGATATCATCCCCTTCTATGATAGGTTATGGCAAATGCTGACACTCCTGAAGATGCCCTTACAGCCAGAAACAATGGTGCCCAAGGGATTGGACTTTGCAGGACAGAACACATGGTGAAGATCATTTTCCCTCTTTAATCAGTCATTCTTTTCATGGAAGCAATAGAATGTAGATTCTTCCAGTCTTATATGCTTGCCTTGTTCAAAGGGTTGAGAGGAATCTCTCATATACTTGAAATTGCATAATTATAAAGCCTCCTAATGGTGTCAAAATGGTAGCATATTGAGTTATTGATGAAGAACCCAATTCTATTAGCATGCTGTCTCATTTGTACTGACAGCATGTGAAGTTGTTGTGGATGGATTATTTTCTCGCATCGTGCATGAATTTCCTTGTGTGACTTGCAGTCATGTGTCATGCGGTGCTCTGAACTCCATTTTTATCATCTGCATTTTTTCGTCATGTTCAGTTCTTTGCTTCGGATGAGAGGATAAAAGCAGTGAGGAAGATGATAATGGCAGTCACCCCAGAACAGAGAAAGGCAGCATTGGATCAGTTGCTGCCTTATCAACAATCTGATTTCGAGGGGATATTTCGAGCTATGGATGGTGACTTTATTTCCTTCGTATATTATTGACATTGTGCTTTTTTGCATCCATTTGTGCGCTTGGTAATTACATGAAATGGCTTGTTGAAATCCCAGGCCTTCCCGTGACCATCCGACTGTTAGATCCGCCACTTCACGAGTTTCTTCCGGAAGGAGACTTAGAACAGATTGTTAGCGAACTAACCACAGACACTGGCATGACTGAAGATGAAGTTTTCTCTAGGATTGAGAAATTATCTGAAGTAAATCCCATGCTTGGATTCCGAGGCTGCAGGTTTTTGATTCTTCTGATTATTCGCAAGCTCTTAAATGCTAATGTTCAAGAACAATGGATTTGCCTACTTACTCTAGTTTTTGTTTTAGCTTCTTTTTTTTTTTCCTCTGTCGGAATGCTTACTTTAGCTGACTACTCCGGAATTTATGTAAACTCTCATGCTCCTCAAGTTTCATGTATTCGTAGTGACGCATGAAATTTATGAAAAACGCCGAATGCGTCCCTATCGGATCAATACTAACCTTTTCTGTGCAACAGTATTATAGGCAACTGGTTGGACTGCATCAATATGAATTTCCTGTTCTTTTCTTGGCATGTGAACAGGCTAGGCATATCATACCCTGAGCTGTCTGAAATGCAAGCTCGTGCAATTTTCCAGGCCGCAATGACAATGAGCCGCCAGGGCTTCACAGTTCTTCCAGAGATAATGGTTCCACTAGTGGGAACGCCTCAGGCATGACTTCCTTTCCTTTCCTCTTCCAAATTATCCGTTCCATTATGCCCAGTCCGAATCTTTTACAGTTAAGAGTGAATTCCCAAAACTTTCATTGACAGAACTCTCTTAGCTAATATCTCCCCAAAAATAACTGCTCCCGCTGAATATGAGTTCGAACTGATCGGGGTTTCACTTTCATAGTGAATAGTCCCACTGGAAGTGCCTCCACTCGTGCGTGAACTGCAGTTTAATGAACTTTTCGGACATTTTGATTTTACCTGTAAGTACTGAAACAGTCCTTATGGAAAATTTGATGATTTTGATTGCCAGGAACTAGGACATCAGGTGAGTTTGATACGGAGCATTGCCAAGAAAGTATTCTCTGAGGTGGGTTCATCAATAAGCTATAAGATCGGGACAATGATCGAGATTCCTAGGGCCGCTCTTGTGGCAGATGAGGTGCGTACACCATTTGTTCCTCATATGTCGGGTCTAACTGACAGTACAAGGTGTCCCCATTCTCTTTTCTGTAGTTGCACTTTCGTTGTTTTTTGTTGTTCTAAAAAATGAACACAAATGTTAATGCTGGAGCATATTGCATATCATTGTGTCTACTGACTTTCCTCATACTTTGGTGTAATTAATCATAGATTGCAAAGGAGGCAGAGTTCTTCTCCTTTGGGACCAACGATCTGACGCAAATGACGTTCGGGTACAGCAGAGATGACGTCGGCAAATTCCTTCCTGTATACCTGTCCAAAGGCATCCTCCAAGCCGATCCTTTCGAGGTCAGTCCCATACCTTGCAACTCTTCGAGAGAATCACCTCCAGGAGTAGGGGGGAGAGCCTCGCTAGATTTCAGAACTACCTGAAAATCTTTTGCTTGCAGGTGCTAGATCAGAGAGGCGTAGGCCAACTTATCAAGATTGCAACCGAGAGAGGCCGAGCAGCTAGGCCTAACTTAAAGGTAATTCAGCACTGAATGAGAAGTCTTGCTCATTAGTACACTGCAGCAGAGCTTTGGTTAATTCACCTTTCATGGCTGATTTTCCTCTGCATCATTCGCGAGATATTTCTTGCTGCATAAAAACTGCTGTCATTGAAAGATTAGCGAGGCCTGGCTTGTTACATATCAAGCAAAATGATCAGCCACATGATAGGTTCCATGCTTGGACTTCAATGAATAGCCTGCGACGGAGCGGGGGACGCAATAGTTTCCTTTATCTACTTGTTATCTTTGAGATGTGCAAGTGACGTGGGATTGAAAACAGGTCGGTATATGCGGAGAACACGGGGGCGATCCATCTTCGGTTGCCTTCTTCGCGGAGGCTGGACTGGATTACGTTTCGTGCTCTGCCTTCAGGTCTCTCTAGACTCTACTCTTTGCTGAATTTGCCGAGTTCCGCATTGCTTTCTCTGACTTAATCCCCTCGATTTCCTAAAGAGTGGCATTCTCATTGTTGCAGGGTCCCTATCGCTAGGCTTGCGGCGGCTCAAGCCGCGGTTCGAAGAGAAGTCCCCTGATTGACGATAGCAATTGCTCTCACACATTCATGATTTTGCGACGTCTGTATATAATCGTCGTCCATGTAAAGAAGCGACCATAATAATGATTCTGAGATGAATAAAGGGGCACCATGTACTAGATCTGATATGATCAATCTCATGAGCAGGGGGAGAGAAAAGGGATGGGGTTGCACTACAATGTCTTATGTAAACGATACAATGACTTTACCGGGGTTCCTACTTCATATTCATGCCCGTCTGAACATATTAAAAATGCTCACTTTTTACGGCTAAAATTGCACATATCCACAAAAATTTGAGGGAAAATTCCAACTAAGCACTTGGAGTGTTGCCATTTTCCCAAATAATAACATAAAGTAGACCATATTTCAAATAAGAAAATATGAAGTGAGTGTGTTAATTTCAAAGAAGGGCTCGACTTTTTAGTTGGTCAAGGGCATTTTCATCCATTATCTCTTTTTATTTTCCTTTTTTTTTTTTTGGTTTTTCCTTTCTTTTTCATTGGCGATTAGTCTCAAACAATGGCCAACCACTGGTGATGCTTGGAGAGGGTAGGGTGAGGGCCACCCTAAATGGTTACAAGTGAGAGACGACCTCGCTAGGGCAAGGTGACCCTCACCCTGGGTGAGGCCACAAGGCAACCCTCGCCCTTCATGAGGATCGCCTTGCTTGTGGCTAGCGAGGGCCTAGGTGAGGTGACCCTTGCCAGCGACCGACAAGGGCTTGCTAGTCCTGACCCAAGGGCTTGAAAGAAAAAAAGGAAAAGAAAAGAAAAAGGAAAAGAAATTTGTCTTTTGACGAAAATGCCATTGACCGATTGGACTATCTAGTCGACTGGCAATTGGAAATGTTAAACCCTTATTTGAAACTATTATAATCACTTCACACCTTTATTTGAAACTGACATGACTATTTTAAATTCTTATTTGACACAAGGTCCACTACAGACACTTATTTAAGAAAATGATGGCATTTCAAGCTTTTATTTGAAATTTTTTCAAAATTTGATGATAGGGAAACATCCATCAAAGAGCATCCGATACTTAGAAAAAGAAAAGATAAGTGAACTAGGGTGTGTTTGTTTCGCAGAATACATTTTCGGGGAAAACATTTTCCTCATTTTCTAGCGTTTGGTTCACTCAGGAAAATGAGTCAATGGAAAATATTTTCCTAATCAACATAAAACATTTTCTTAATAAAGCTTAAATTCAGGAAAATGATTTTCCTTTTGAAAGGACCGAAAAACGTTTTCCGAATCTACCAAAACTTAAATTTGATGCTTATATATATAAAATTGAATTTGGATTTTTTTTTTAAAATTAAAATTAAAATCTGGAAAATTTTTAATAAAAATAAAAATAAAAATAATTCGAATTTCCTTCTTTTCTTTTCTTCCTTTTTCTTTTTGCTTCTTCTCCACCCGTCACTGGCCACAAGGATGGCCAATGAGTTTTGGCCTCATCAGATTGGGCCAGATCAAGCGAGCTTGTTTGAGGTCGATGAGCCTCAAGCCTCGCCAGATCAAGCGAGCTTGTGGCCTCCATCCGATGAGGCTCAAGCCTCGCTAGATTGAGCGAGCACGTAGCCTTTAGCAGCCAGTTGATGAGCTCGTCACCTCCGACGATAGCTGGAGCTCACCCTTTGTATGCCAATCAGGAATGAATTGCTAGATGAAGCAGAAGGGATGGCGTGAGGAAGCTAAGGAGTGAAGGACAAGAAGAAGGAAAAAGAGAAAGAAAACAACAACATTAAAAATTCATTTTTTTCCTGTGATGAAGTGCGAAATTATTTTTTAATGGGATCCAAACGACAGAAAACATTTTCAATTATACATCACCAAACAAAATAAAACAAACCACATTCTTGGAAAAATACTTTCTTGGAAAACATTTTCCTTTATTATTGAGTTTTCCGTAAAACAAACGCACCATAGAAGTCCTAAAGCTTATGAAATTAATGGCTAATGGAAAATGTTAATGTGATATTTTAAAATTACTTTCTCTTACTATGTGGCATTATTATTATTATTGGTCCCTTTACTTTTTTTTTAATTAATTTAGATTAAAATACAAAAAAAGACTAAATTTTATTGAAAAAAAAAACGATAGAGAGAATAGCGGGGAAATGGTGGGGGTGCTGCTGCCACCCATTATCGGAGTGCCGACAGAAGATCATTAGCCTCAGGTGAGGGTTGCTGGCTTTCCAGCCCAAGTGAAGCCTTGTTGTCCCCAAATGAGGGACAATGAGGCACTTGATTTAGGCACTTATCTGGGCGTCGTCGTTGGCCATCACCTAAGGCTGGTGAGGCCTTGCCTTGGCCTGGTGAAGGTCACTGGCCCTAGGTAAGGATCAATAAAGCCTCTCTCAAGGTAGGCCACCCTCGCTTAGGGTCGGCGACCATCACCACATTAATATTTTCTGTTAGCTAAATTGATGGTGTTAGCAAAATTTGTTAATTATTAAATATTAGAATTTGATTGCACTTTTATTTTTGATAAGTTTTAAAATTTCATGCATTTTAAAAGATCTAGGGATGGCTTGGAATGAGATCGGTTTGGCCCAGAACTAGCAATTCCCATAAGCATTGGTTTAGTTCCCAGCTCTAGATGTGGAACCGCCCACTTAAACTAGACCAGTATATATAAATAATTTATTTTAATTTTCAAGTTTTACTTTATTTATACGGTGCATTTGGGAAGGCTTTTGAGGAAAGCCTTTAAGAAAATGCAAATGCCTTTGAGTTAAAGGGATTTTCCAAAATACAAATTGTATTTGGTAAATTGTATTTTGAAAGTCCATGTACGTTTAAGTAACATAGTGCTTGGAAATATTACATTTACAAATGACTTTGGTGATTAATAAAAAAAAGAAAAAAATTATCAAAAAGAATGAAAGAGTTTGCTAGCGAGGTAGGGAGCTGCCGGCGGCCTCAAGCAGCCCCTAGAGACGATCAGTGAGGGCCGCCTAGGGTTGGGCGACCTCGCTGCGACCGGTGTGACCTCGTGGAGACCGGATCTAGTTCGTGCCGATCGCCACAGGGTTGCACAACCTCCGGTGACCCAGATTTGGGTTTCGTGACCTCTGGCAACCTAGATTTGGGTCGCGCTTGAGCTGGGTCACGGTGATGCAACTCGCGGGCGGTCGCTAGGACTCGCGAGCGGTTGCCGTGACTCACTGGGGTCGCGCGACTGGTCGATGACAGTCACCGTGACCTCGCTAACCTCAATAGTGACCTCACTGGCCTCTTGAGCTCGCCTTTGATCAACCACGCTGCTAGAGAAGGAATATGAACAATAACATGAACAGTGACACGAGGCATTCCGAGATTGCTGAAAATCCAAGGCAGCCTAGGACCTATCTTGGGCTTTCAGCCTTGCAAATGCCAGCCTTACCTCAATATGCCTTTTGGAAAGTAATTTCCAAACACCTTCAATTTGGCCCAAAGGCCTTTAGCTGCTAAAAGTCCCTTGGAAAGCAGTACCCAAACACAACTCATAGTCTCTCTTTGTCTCCCACCTCACTCATGTTGCTCACTCTTACTCTAGATCGTCTTTAGTCTCATTGCTCATTCTTGGTTGCCTCAACCTTCGACCTCGTTGTTTGCTCTCACGCCTTTTTCGAAGTGGGGACATTTTGGTTCCGATCCATTAGGCCAATGGGCAATTTCCGATTCCAATCCTTCGAGCCGATCCTTAACAAATGATTCCCAATTTCGAGGCGGGTGGCTTTAGAAGGAGAGCTGCCCGCCTAGAAACCGATCACCCCCGCACTTTTATCTCGAAAATGAACACGAACCAAAAATATGCGACGAAGGTACCACTTTGTTCTGCTAAACGACATCGTAACGACCATAAACCCGCTCCTTCCTCTTCGACCAACGCCGCCGGAGGGTTCCTTCTCTCTCTCTCTCGCTCTGCATCCGAGTCGAAGGAGAGAGAGAGATGGAGATGGAGAGCTACGTGGTGGTGCACAACGTCGCGAAGCGCCACAACGTCGGCACCCTCGCCCGGAGCGCCACCGCCTTCGGCGTCTCCGAGCTCATCGTCGTCGGCCGCCGGGACTTCAACGCCTTCGGCAGCCACGGCTCCACCTCCCACCTCGCCTTCCGCCACTTCCACTCCCTCCTCGAAGCCCGCTCCTTCCTCAAGGTCCGTCCCTCCCGTAGGCATCGTCGATTTCTTTCCTTTTTCTCTCGTTTTTTGCCGTATGCCGCACGTCGGAGGTGTTTCGTTTGATTTTTACGTCGAGCCTGGTTGGTAATCTTTAGGAGAAGGGTTGTGATATATGTGGTGTGGAAATCACAGATGATGCCGTAGCCGTCGACCAGCATCCTTTCAAGAGGAGCACCGCTTTCCTCGTCGGCAACGAGGTAAAATTTGTCTACCCATTCGACCTTTTTCCTCCGTAAAAGAGCGAACTTTGATTGATTCAGGGTGACCGTCGGTCGGTTTTTCGATTGCCGATGACTATAAGCTGCGCTTCTGTCTTTTCTCTCTGCATTTTCGGTCAAGTGTAGTCGTCTTGCTAAATGGGTCGTGCTAAATTATATCAAATTGAAAGCAGTTTGCGGATACTCGACCCATGAATGTTTATGCATCGCTTCGCAGCTTGCAGCTGTTGATGGCAAGTTTTCATTGGTTGATCAATGAATTTAGGGGCTGGCAAGTGTGTGTAATTAGCTGGCGAAAGAATCCTCTAAGTTATGCCTGCTTCATTCGTTAATCAAAGCCAATGAAGCGTGTCACGATAAATGAGAAATCTTGTCTCAATACAATGAATCTTCTTTTAATGAAACTTCTCAGAGGATGATTGGAGGTTCTGATTGATTCGTACTGAGTACAGGGAACGGGTCTTTCTGCCAAAGAATGCGAGATATGCGACTTCTTTGTATATATTCCTCAGTACGGCAGTGGCACTGCTTCATTGAATGTCACTGTAGCAGCATCCATAGTTCTACATCATTTTGCAGGTAATCTCTTGGGAATCCCATTACTTTAAAGAATCTGTAAAAGACCAAGTTATACTTCTGTGCTAGCATACATGGTAGTAAATGTGCTTGCATTAGAAATCTGAGCTGCATTGTTAATTGATACATGCGTGCAGTGTAAGCTACTGCTTTGTCTGTTTGTTATATGTACATCCATACGAGTTTGGTTACTGACCTTCAAAGTTTGTGTTTTCCCACTATTTTATTTGCTGCTATGCACGCATTGTTGTGGATTTGTCTTTTTTGCTGCGTTTCTAATCTCCACAATTATATGTGAAACTGTATGTCATGCTATAGGAGGGTGGAGATGATCTTGTGTGGGGTTCCTACTGCATAAACAAGCTTGTTTGTCCTTTCTTTCATTAAGCAACTACGTGTGACTTTTGCTTTGTTCATTGTCTCTAGTAATTTATCTCAGGAGATTAGAAGATATCTTTAGGAGTTGCATCATGCATTATCATTACTTAGTATACTTGATTTTTGGCCCAGCTTGCTCACTTGGGGTTGTAAAAAGTGTAAGCATTGAGGTGTTTAGATGTTAATTGACGGGTTGGATTAGCGGATAGCTCAAAGCCCTTCGATGAATACTGAATGTTATGTGTGGACTGATGACAATTATACTTGATTTTTATGGTTTGAATGGATCAACTGTTGGCACTAGAGGATTGTCATCACTTAAGTTGTGGTTGAGTTGTTGATGATATCAAGAGGGACACAAAATTTAGCAACTTTGCTTTTACATTTGGAAAAACAGGCATTGGTGTCCTGTGGAAGGATGTGTTTTTGTTGTTTCTTCTGTGAATTGCTTCTCTTAAATATCTCAGGACTTAATGAGGTCCGAATGTTCTTCTGCATGTTTAGAATTGGTCTCGTGAAAACTTAATCTGCAGTGTCCCGTTTCTTTTTACTCGCAAATAAATTCTGACCCACGCCTAAAATCTGAGACATGGTTTCTCTTCAGTTTGGGCAGGCTTCTCCGAAAGAATCCGCGATGGAAATAAGTTTGTTGTGGCCGAGAAGCCAGCAAAGCAAGTGAAGCGTAATTTTTGTGCAGAAACGGTGGATGCTATCATTGAGGAGCGAAAATCTAGAAAACAAAACGCTTCGGAATTTTTTGATGGCGATGGAAATGCCCAATCTTCGTCAAACCTACTTGAGGGATTGTTCAGTGATGATCAGTGACTTCAGGAGAGTGAATTTTCTTTCAGACATTCTAACAACCCAAGCGTTTGGGAATGATAGAAAGTCATGGGTGCTTGGTCTGCAGGTCCTCTTTTTTTTTTTTTCTTTTTTTTTTGGTTAGAAAAAGAAAAAAAGAGAGGCATGAGGACCAACCACCCATGATGCATCCATGTCTACTTGCTGAAGGAGCGAGCGGCTAAATTTGATGCATCCATGTCTCTTTGGAGTGAGCCAGCAAAAGAGCCTGTTCCAGTATTGAGCAGTTTTCACTTTTCTGATTGTATGCATAGGGATGTTAGTTTCTGCTCGAACCAAGGATTAGATATGTTTTGTACCGCAGTCTTGTGCCTTGTGCAATTAAGACCTCATGCTTTCTTTTTCAATCAAGTTCTCTAACTTTTCTTATGAGCAATCCAGTTCCCCCATTACATACCCTATTCATTGCTGCCGGAGCATGCTTATGCGGCACGTTGGCATTTGTCCAATAGAAAATGCGAAAAAACATGGAAACAGAGCGCGGTAGGGATCATCTTTTCCTTCTTCTCTGAATTGTTTTGGCGATGTCTGGCACTTGACGCACAAAGGGATTAAAACTTAACGACTTATTCAGAGTTCTTAAAGCTTTATTTCTCACCTAGAAATGAAAACTCTCAGATCACTATCGGTGCTGTGGACCAAGTAACGTCTTCTTCAACCTAATTCTTATCTAGCCCCAGGGCATTCCACACGGCATTGGAGCCATTGACTATGTTGTTCCAACATGGTGGTTGATAGGCATGTTCAGCATTTCAACGGTTTATAGGGTGCACTCGTTGACTGCTTAGCCTTTCCAGTCCTTCCGGTTTTGATAAATCTTGATGTTGATCATCTTGCTGCACCGGGATCCACTGCTACACCCTGTCGATAACACGATGATTGGCTTCGACTTTCTGATGGTACATGTCACGCTCGGAGCCCTCTTGTCGCCACCTTGACTAAAAATATTATTTCTCAAAATAGCTAGAGTCGAAGAGGTAACCGGGGGTGAACAGCTATATTAGAGATACGACACACCTCTGCAAACCATAGGGCCTGAGGATTGACATCCTCCGCTTGATGGAGGAGGTGGGGAACGTATGCATGATGGAGGAGGTACAATCGACGGAGGAGAGACGGGGCCGTCCATATGTAAGTGCCCAAGTCGGGTTCGTCATTGCATTTCCCATTGACACATATCGATTGGCCTCCACAGTCATTGAGCGTTTGGCATGTGCAGTTACAAAGAGGAGATGGGGCTTCCCGACGGTGGAGGCGGAGGTAAGGTTGAAGGAGAGACGCCGCCACATACGTGAGTCCGTAGGTCGGGATCGTCTTTGCACTTTCCATTGATGCAAATCATTTTGGCTCGCACAGTTGTTGAGCGTGTGGCAAGGGCCGTCGCACAATGAGAATGCGTTGGATGTGAATGGGACACGAGCAAAGGCTCAATAGTACAAGGAAAAGAGGAGAGAATGGTATCAAGCTCTTATTTGGCATTCGAAATTGATTTGGTAAGGATGGTTGTGGAGCAAAATATCATCTTAAATGCAAGCTCAAGAGATGTGAATGTTGTCTTCATGCAAGTTTAACTAGAAATAGCTGTGAACTGTGTCTATATCTGTGAACTGATGATCGGAAGATTGATTAGAATAAATTCCTTCAATAGGGAGTGGAAAGAATATAGCCCTAAAACGCCTTCTTTCTCTTTATGCTAATTGCATTTGCTTTATTAGATTTATTTATTTATTTTCATTCTGATATCTCGTGACTATCGAGATACGTAACATCATACCGCACTCTACTGCTGCCACAAGCAACATCACTATAGAGAAAAACTGTGAAGTTATGTATTTGTCGTCACTAATTCTCTAAGACTTACGTAGTTTACTTGTGCCCGTCAGACAAAGCCTTGCACATTGGGTATATGATAATCGAAGTAAAAAATATAAACCTTTACCATGTCAACATTTTACAAGCCTTCGATCAAAAAAAAAAAAAAACATTTTACAAGCCGAGAGATTTGCTGTTTAAAAAATACTACATTTTCCCTCAATCACACATCTGGTTGATGGATGACGAGTTATGAACATAATTTATATGCAAACTTAACTAAATATTGTGTAGATGAATTTTAAGCTTGTGATTCATCAATCAGGTGTGAAGGAAAACATGCCCCCTAAACAAAAAGTCAAAAATTGCATGCTATGTGTAAGGAGTTTCACAATCATGGGAAGCTTCTCCAGTAATCCTGCAAACTGTGGTTGATGAACTTCTGATATGGCTATTTCCTTCCCACGTTTTGATCATGTTTTGAAGAGAAACGATTTTTGTCCTTATAATGAAACGTGCAGATAATTGGGCTTCTTGTGCCTCAGCGTGCAAGTCAGAAATTTCCCATAAAAATTCACTAGAATGACAATATTGAAATTTCGCATACGTGTTTAAGATTAAATTGGTAAAATTAAAAAATTTAGACCTAAATTAGCATCCTTATAGTAGGGTTAGAATTGATTTGATAATTACCCCTGAAATAATTTCAAACTCGAGATCTTACGCTTTTTAATTAACCGGCCAGGGTTGCAAGTTCGCTGATCAAGCTAATATGGAGTAACATGAACTAAAACAATGATAAATTTGAGACTATTGTCATGCCGCTCTTTACATAATCAAAATAGTTTATATGAAAAAAGGAATAAGAGCAAGAAAGTGACAAACGCCCAACACAAGAGCAAGAAACCACAAGCACACACCTCCAAGGTTCAACTCCACAAACAGGCAAATAACATATGAAAGCATCCTTTTTTCTTCTTTTCCCTTTTGAATCATTCCGCCTCCTCGGAAGCACTTTGATCATCGGACTCGTCACTAGAAAAAGGATACCCAATCCCATGCCTGTTGCTAGGGAATACCATGAAAACCGCGCTAGAAATGGCGCCGATCACCGGAGGCAGAGCCTGGAGCAAGACCTTCTGCTCCGACTCGAACGATGGGTAGAAGCACTCCACAGTGTTTGGGTCCAGTAGGGTCACCGCTGCAAAAACCGTCGTCGAGAGCAATGCATGCACAAAGTCGCCGACCCGGAGCTTGTACTTGGACAAGTCAACCGTGCGGCAATACTCAGTTGATGAGGGCCACAGTCCTTTAGCAGTGGCAATGCCATAGTGGATCATACCGTCAGAGCCGGTGAAGCTGTCGGTGAAGCAAGAGAAGGCGCACGAGAAGGCGCATGCACCGACGAGGAGGCCGCTGAGGTATTTGTTGAAGGTGTGGCATTGGCCATTGTTGGTCAGGACGGGGTTGAGGAACTGGAACATGAAGACCGTCCCAGTCGGAAGGAGCTTGATGAGGTTCCCTAGGGATGCGAATGTCGTGCCGCTGATGCCACGGGGCTTGGACGAATTACTCTTGGATTTCAAATAGCTTGTGAGAGCCATATCTTGCAAAAATGTGAGCTGATTTTGCTGTAGTTAACGATAGTGAATCGGGACTGCAAATTCTAAGTGTTTGGGTGTGATGAGATGCTTCTTTTGTGTTGGGAGGCATTTTATAGTACAGAAATAGGGAGGGAAGAGAGGGGATTGCTTCTACGAAACATGTGAGAGAGGTGGCTTTTTAGAGAATGGTTTTGCTTTTACTCTTGGAAACGAGTTGGTCTGCATCTCTAATCCGAGGCTTTAAGCTTGGACTGCCAGGCTCGTAAATGGTTTGAGGCTTGCGCCTTATGTAGTTGGTGGATACATTGCTTCCTCAAGACAATTTTCTTGAATCTATTTACAAGAGATGTATTAAAACTTAAGGAAAGGGAAATGAAATATAGAGCGTCAGTACAGGTCACCTTTTTCCTTCTTCTCTTGATTGTTGTGGCGATGTCTAGCACTTGATGCACAAAGGGATGAAAAATTTACCACTTTATTCATAGAGTCCTTAAAGCTCCATCTCTCATCTAAAAATGAAAACACTCGGATCACTCTTATGCCATGGACCAAGTCACCTCTTATTCACCCACAATCCTTTCTGGCCCTAAGGCACTCTGTGCGGCATCGGAGCCATTGACTATGCCGTTTCGACATGGTGGTTGATAAGCATGTTCGGCATCACAGTGATGTTAGAATAAATATAAACTAAAACCCGACGATCCCGATTTATCAATCATAGATAAATTCGTACAAAATTCGGGGTCGATTTGCGAAAACATAAAGATTAACATACCTCCAGCTATTGATGAAAATTTGCAAATGTGGGAAGCCTCAAAATCTTGGATAGATCCACAGCACGATCGATCTGCAATATGGGGAACACCAGATCTGTACACCCGGTTCTACTAGCAATACCCCTCAAACCTACTGGTGTGTTTTATGTAGTGATAGGGTTTGAATTAGACGACCTAATGTTTTTATTCCGTTTATTACATATCTTCCATCAAGACCGTTATGGTAACTTATTAACGGGTATTTTAATAAATTGGGCAATAAATCGGAATTTATTGGGAATACAATATTGGGATCATATTTAGAATAACAAAAATATATTACAAAATATAACAAGTGATTGATATTCTCCAGTTGACGGAGGAGGGTTGGGGGAGGTACAGTCGATGGATGGGCCAGGGGGCGGTGCATATGTGAGTGCCCAAGCCAGGATCGTCATTGCATTTCTCACTAATACATATCAATTTGCCGGCACGGTCATTGAGCGTTCGGCATGGGCTGTCACAAGAGGAGATGGGGCTTTCCGACGGTGGAGGAGGAGGTATGTTTGATGAAGGTGCACCGCCACATAATATGAGTGCATTGGTTAGGATGGTCATTGCATATTCCATTTGATGCAAACCTAGGACTTGCTCGGTAACGTGCCAAACAGTGTCAGATTCTTTTTTTTTTGTTCTCTAAAAAAAATAAAAAAAGAACAAAAATCTAATTTTGTTTTCGGGAATAGATTTAGAACATAATTAATAAGTAAAAAATAGTTATTTCTTATTCTTGGGAACAATTCTATAATCAAGCTACCATTTCATTTTCATTTTCTTTTCTTTCTTTTTCTCTTCCTCTTCTTCTTCCTCTAACCGGTGGCCAATTATGGTGATGGCTAGTGATTAGCTAGATGAGGTCTAATGACCTCGCTGGAGCCTTGACCTCATTGGGGGTTGGTGGGGCTCCCCGCGTCTAGCTAGTCACTGGCCATTGCCGTGGCTAATGATTGACTAAAGCAAGAAGAAGAAGAAAAGGAAAATAGAAAAAGAAAAAGAGAAAAATGTAATAAGATTGTTAAATAATTAAAAGAAAACTGTTTTGACTAGAAATTTTGAGGGTTGTACCAAACGCATTTATATCCTGAGAATATAAACTTTGCACATTTACCAAATACCCTCAAATGCTTAGAAACTAGTCTCGGGAATAGAACCGAGAAACATCATTTCTGATAAAAAATTATTCCAAGAAATAAAATAGTTATCAAATGTATTCTTATTGGCCTGCACAGTCATTGGGCGTTCAATAATGGTAGTTACATGAAGAGATTACACTGAAAATCATCAAAAACTTTAGAATTTAAGTAGCATAATTGAAAATTTTATGACTGAATTAATCGTCTTAGACCGGGTTTAGGACTTTTTTTTGGACAACTTTCCCATACTAGATGGTAATGATGGTGTGGTGGAGAAAGGTGAAAAGGTGCTGTGTGTGCAAACAGAAGGGCAATAATGCCAATTAATAGGGCCTTATAAGATGGTGGGTAACTCTGTTATTATTTCCAAATTGCCAGCATAATTGCTTATCGAGATGTTTTGCATGGTAGCAACAAACTTGGCGATCGCAATTCGCATTGAATAAAATTTTTTGACCCCATTCGCAATTTCCTTCATCCCTGGTCAAACAAATTGTCCTCCAATTTCTTTCAATCAAACCTTGGTTGGAGGTTTGTGAAGGTAGATATCATCTACATGCAAATTTAACTAAAAATAGATGTAATATTTGTCCATTATTTGTAACCTGATGAGTGGAAGATTGATTAGAGTAAATTTCTTCTTTTTCTCTATACTAACTGCATCTGCCGTTGATCTTTACAATTTGTTTATTAGATTTTAGGTTTTTTGTTCACTTCAATCTCTTGTGAGTATTTAGATAAGTAACATCTCAACTACTATCACAAGAACCATCACCATAGAGAAAAATTGAAAGTCACGTATCTCTCGTCACAAGTTCTCGTGAGTATTTAGATAAGTAACATCTCAACTACTATCACAAGAATCATTACCATAGAGAAAAATTGAAAGTCATGTATCTCTCGTCACAAGTTCTCTTGGACTTATGTAATTTACCTATTTGTGTCAATTAAAGGAAGTCTCGCACCTCAGGTGTCAGTCACCATTTCTCGATCCAAGAGAACGATTTCCTGCTATGCAAGGAAAAGGAAAAAGAGAAAAGCTATAATTCCTCCAATCATGAATTTGATTGGTGGTTTACAAATCTTGAACATCATTCATATGCAAAATTAACTAAATTTAAATATAGAAGATGTCCATGTCTATAACCCACCAATCTAGCAACTCATTGGAGGAATCCAATCAAGGATGGAGAAAATCTTGCCCCCAGAAAAAGAAGAAGTCAACAATGCCATGCATTATATCTAGAGCGTTTCACAAATTATAAAAAGAGACCGGCTGTTTATGGTCTTTACCAAATTGGGCTGAAATAAAAAGTGGACTGTTCTGAATGAAGCCCAATCCAAAACTTATCTCCAGGAAAATACATCTCCCAGTCATGGAAAAATTCTGGGCCAGTAATATGTTAATTGGGGTTAATGAACTCTTGATATGGCTATTTTACTCTTAATTTTCGAATAACGTTTATGATGGGTGATGATCATTAACTTCTTCCAATGAAATTGGCAAAGTCGTATCTCAAACTACTCCATTCATCATGTCGATTATGCGAGCTCGTACAGCTGATTAGGTGTAAGCAAAAAAGCGGGGCGAAGATCTATTTGCATAAGAAAAATTTAGAGTCCAAAAGATAGTTTTGGGTCAAAATAAGTGGATGAGACCCAGAAGCCATATATGGATCAGGCCATTTTGGATCTTAATGCATAAGGCCCACGAAATATTTTTTGCTTATTATCTAATTTACAGAGGGTTTTTTTTTTTTTGGTCGGTAATTTACAGAGGGTTGTCATGGAGATAATTTCGAATTTGAGATCTTATGCTTCTTAATTCACCCGTCAAGGTTATAAATTCGCTGATCAAGCTACTGTGGTGTAACATAAACTAAAAAACAATGACAAGTGCAAGACCCTCGTCTTGCCACTCTTCACCTAACCATATGATATTATGAAAAGGCCACACCACACCAAACCTAGACACCACAAGCACGCAACTCAAAGGAAGTACAACGCCTTCCTAAGTGACCAGCAAATGACAAATAAAAGCTTTTTTCTTTTATCTTTTGAATCATTCCTCCTCCTTGGTAGCACTTTGATCGTCGGACTCGTAACTAGAAGAAGGATACCCAATCCCATGCCTCTTGTTGGGGTATACCATGAAAACCGCGCTAGACACCGCGCCGATCACCGGAGGCAGAGCCATGAGCAATACCTTCCGCTTTAACTCGAGCGACGGGTAGAAGCAGTCCACGGTGTTCGGGTCCAGTAAGGACACCACCGCGAAAACCATTGTTGAGAGCAGCGCATGGACAAAGTCGCCGACCCGGAGCTTGTACTTGGACAAGTCGACCGAGCTGGAATTCTCAGCCGATGTGGGCCACAGCCCTTTAGCCGTGGCGATGCCGTAGTGGATCATACCGTCGGAGTCGGTGAAACTGTCGGTGAAGCAAGAGAAGGCGCACGAGAAGGCGCACGCACCGATGAGGAAGCCACTGAGGTACTTGTTGAAGGTGTGGCAATGGCCATTGTTGGTCAGGAGGGGGTTGAGGAACTGGAACATGAAGACCGTCCCTGTCGGGAGGAGCTTGATGAGGTTCCCTAGAGATGCAAACGTCGTGTCGCTGATGCCCTGGAGCTTGGACGCATGGCTCTTGGATTTCGAAGAGCTCGTGGGAGCCATATCTTGCAAAAACGAGAGCTGACCTTGCTACAGTTAACGATAGCGAATTGGGACTGGAAAAAATTCTAAGTCTTTGGGTGTGATGAGATGCCTCTTTTGTGTTGGGAGGTATTTTATAGTCTAGGAAGAGTGAGGGAAGAGAACGGGTTGCTTCTACGTAACGTGAGAGAGGTGGGGTTTTAGAGAAAGGTTTTGCTTTTACTCTTGGAAACGACTTGGCCTTCATTTCCATTCCGAGGCTTTAAGCTTGGGACTGTTACGCCCGCATGTGGCTGATGGATACGTTGCTTCCTTGAGACAATTTTCTTGAATTTATTTGGATTCTTCTACATATATCATGGTTTCTTTCATTGAACTACCAAAATAAAAATTCCCCATTAAAGTGGAGTTTTGTCATGATGTATATGATCTCAATGAATGACTATTAATCTTGTGATTAGATAGCGATGCCTTTTTGAAGTAATACGTGTTATATTGGTAATAGCTGGCGAGATTTTGGTAGGTCTTGAGAAAGACCTTAAAAGGCTTTAATATCCTGAAAAGACAGGATAGAGGGAGGGGTTCCCCCTCGAAAAAAAAATGGAACCCCCACCGAGGGCCCGGCCACAAGAGAAACCCTTAACAGGGTTTCACAGGGTAACCTCGCCTGGATCCCCGCGACACCTTCCTCCTTGAAACACAGGGGCGTGGTACAGGAAAATGAAGGGTCTTCTCCCAAACGGGAGGAGGTGGCCGGCCGGCTACTTTTACACGTGTGAAAGTTACAAATCTTGTAACTATTGAGTGGTTGAAGATTTTTCATGCTCTTGAAAAATTACACTAGGTTTTCTGGCTATATAAAAGGAGATGCTGATTTTTCCTACACTTAAAGGTAAATTTTATGATAAAGAAACTACTTAAATGATTACTTTTCTTCTTATAAAAAAGCTATTAATGATGCGGAGATGCTACTAAGTACTTATAAGTGGACAATTACGAAAATATGATTAATTATTAATGCATACACGCTCACTCTTTAATATAAAAATTTGTTTTCCGTGAGAATGTTATTTCATGTAATTGTTTGATGAGTGTACTTTTCCATGGACCTACCAACTACTAAGAGATTGAAGATGAAAACGTCTCCACTTTAACATTTAAAATAAGGAATTTTTTTGGTTATTTTCAATGAATTTCTATTTAAAGTAAGTAATTGAATTATATCAGTAATTAGAATAAGTTGTTGTGGTGGTTAGTAAAATCTAATTGTTGAATAGTAATTTTTTATTTTATAAAATGCCCCTCAACCTATCAAAACTTATTCGCTTTTTAAGTTGTTACTTGTTAGCAACGTTTCATATGGGTTAGTAATTTCAATATGTCAAGGGATAAGCATTTCATAGCATATAATTTTAAAATTAAATTAAAAGATGTTCATATATTTTCACCCAAATTCAGGGAAACTTTGATGGGCACAACTTTTCTGTTCGACCTTCTATTAACTCAATTTTTGTACCAAGAAGTTCGTGACCCGAATATTTCAAAAATATAATTTGATTTTACAAAAAAAAAGTGTCATAATAAATAATTTTCTGAAATTTAGACCGAACGAAGTGTCATGATATTTTCTGGAATTGGATCAAACGTAGTCGAGGCAATGTCTGCATTAACATAAATATTATCACTATGAGTTATATCGAATATACAATATTGCAGTAAAGGCATGATGTTTTTCACGTTTACATGTTTAATCAAAGTAGAGAGTTTCTAATGAAGTTGATTCATGATTTTATGCACTTGACTATAGGGACCACCATTCTAGGTGCAATAAGTAAGGCCGTGGACCTTGGCACAAAGGTTGGCTTCATTGAGAACCCCCATGCCTACTTTATCTATTCCCACAACTTCTCCTATGCTGTCATCGTGGTCCGGTAGACCCGTTAAACGGGTGGGTCGGGTCGGGTTTGGGTCGGGTCATAAATGGTCCAACCCAAATCGACCCATTTAACCCGTTTATGACCCGTTTATTGCAATGCAAAAATTTTGACCCATACCCGACCCATTTAATTAAACTTAATTTATTATATATATAGATATATATTTAAAAAATGGTATTGCTAAAATAATTTTATACAACACAAATTTAATGGACAATTTTTATAATTTTTAAAATAATTAGTTTAAAAAATGGAATTTTAATTATTTTTTTAAAATAAAATTTTAATTATTTTAATTTTTTAAATATAACTTTTCTTTTTTCTTTCTTCTTCTTCTTCTTCTTCTTTTTCTTTGGCCGGCGGTCGGCCACAGGCGAGCCTCGAGCTCGCCCGGCTCGTCGACGCCGGCGAGCTCGAGGCTCGCCAGATTCGGCGAGCTCGAGTCTCGCCGGATCGGCGACGCTTGAGCCTTGCCGGACGTCGGCGAGGCCGTCGCCTTGCCAGATCTAGCGAGACTCGAGCTTGCTGGCGTCGGGCGCCCGACGCCAGCGAGCTTGAGTCTTGCCAGATCGGCGAGGCTCGAGGCTCGCCAGATGTCGGCGAGGCCTCTGCCTCCCCAGATCCAAGGAGCTCGAGGCTCGCCGGCGTCGGGCGAGGCCTCTGCCTCCCCAGATCCAAGGAGCTCGAGGCTCGCCGGCGTCGGGCGAGGCCTCTGCCTCCCCAGATCCAAGGAGCTCGAGGCTCGCCGGCGTCGGGCGAGGCTCGAGCCTCGCCAATCTGGCGAGCCTCGAGGTCGCCTGGCCGGCCGCCGGCCATCGCCGTGCCGGCGACCGGAGGAAGAGGAAAGAAAAAAAGAAGAAAAAAAAAATAAATGGGTTGCACAACCCATCCTTAGACTTTAATGGGTTTGTAAATGGGTCTTAAATGGGTACCCATTTAAGACCCATTTATTTTAGTTCTTTTATTTTTAAAACCCATCAGGGTACCTCATTTCTCAAGGCCTAACCCATTAACGAAATGGGTTGCACAACCCATTTAACACCTCTATGGTCCGGGAGCTACCCTACATAGATGGGATGGGAGATAGTACGAACTTCACGCCGATAGAGCTAGGTGAGGGTATCATCTCCATCGTGTGCTTGTCGATGAAGTGTGATTGTGCATTCAGGAAGGCCGGTCATGATGGAGTCATTCGTAAATGTCATCTTTACGGCCATATTGTAATTACAATGTAACTCACGGTGGCAATATTATCATTAATATGGACACTGCCTTGACTACATTCTATCCAATTTTATTAAATATCATGACCCTTCGTTCAATCCAATTTCAGAAATTTCATGATCCCAACAGTTTTTTTCTTAAATTGAACCGCACTTTCGAAACAATCTAAGTCATGAGCTTCTTGTAGATAAAAAACCGAGTCATTGAAAGATCGAACAATTAAAATGTGTGTATATATATGGGAAAAGACCACTAAAAATCCAAAACTTTACATAAAGTAATAAATTTACCCCAAACTTTTTTATGACAGAAAATTCAAAACTTTGCAAACTGTGACACATTTACCCTATCAAGAGCATCTTTGTCTTTTTTTTTTTTTTTCTTCTTCTTCTCTCTTTCCTCCGCTGGCCATGGCGGAGGGAAGTCGGCATTCGGCGAGGGCTGCCCTCGTTGGCGTTAGGTGAGGGTCGCCCTCGCCTAGGCTGGCTAGGGCCGCCCTCGCCGGCGTTGGGTGAACCCTTGGTTGGGTTGGGCGAGGGGTGCCCTCGCTAGATCTAGCGAGGGCTGTCCTTGCCTGACGTTGATGAGGGACGTCCTCACTTGCGTTGGGCAAGGGCTTGGCAAGGGCACCCCTTGTCGGACTCAGGCGAGGGTCGCCCTCTTGACGTCAGCGAGGGAAGCCCTTGTCGGACACTGGCTACCCTTTGCCAGCCATGGCGAAGGGAAGAGAGAAGAAGAAGAAAAAAAGAAAAGAAAAAAAATTTAAAAAGTAAAAAGACCAAAATGCCCTATAGTTTAGGGTAAATGTGTTACATAAATAGAAGTTTATGATTTTTTATGTTACGGTTGGCAAAGTTCGGTGTTTTTCATGTCACAAATAAAGTTTGGGGTAAATTTGTCACTTTAGGCAAAGTTTGGGGTTTATTGTGGTCTTTTCCCTATATATATATATGTCATTTTCCCTATATATATGCCATGAAATGCTTGACAAGATTTAAAGCATTCGAACCTAAGATTTCCTGATAAAAAGTTCTTTCTTATTTCTTCTCAATTTGTCTTCACTTTCTTGTGTGCAAGATTATATCATCCTATTATATGTATCATCAAATAATCCATAGTATCTATCAAGTACAAGATAAGAACTATTAGCTTATTAGTAATAGGGAATTTACACAAAAGTTTGAAGGTGAGTGCATGCTAAACCACGTAATGAAATCCCAAGCTTTTGTAAAACTTCGGCCTTAGATGCTTCATCAAACAGGTGTGGATGAACAGGCTGGTTGGACCCTGGCATCGCTCCATGAGCGATCACAAGTACCACATCACATCCAAGTTCCCTGCAGATCTCTTATATTTGTAAATTTAAAAACTAAAAATTACCAAATGGAATCAAGTGTGTCGAACAAATTCTTTTGAGATAAAAGTCCACTAATCAGATCATCAAAGGTAAATCACATTCATGGTCAATAAGTGGATCGAAATATGCGGTAAGTACAGTATGAATGCGTGAACCTTGCGGATAAATTCTAAAAGACATAGTAGAAACAAAAACAATGGGCTGCAAATGCTTAAAGAAAAAAAATATGGTGGCATAACAAAACACATTGGTGAAGCACTGTAATTTGTAATAGGAAAGAACAATTTATCCAAAATAGAAGGGAAAATGCAAAAGAGGACTAAACTAGTATTCCTAGTACAGATTAGATCTCTAAAACAAGCGCAAAAATCCTTCTAAGAGTACCAAAATCCCACAAAAAACACAAAAAGCAAAGGCAAGCACGAAAAGGAAGTTTCATAGTCTTGTCGTTAATATTTTAGCCACAACAGCGCTATTTAGGGAAGAGAAAATAATAATAAAAGTCACTTTAGCATTTTTTTTTGTGACAGACTGAATTTTCAGAATTTGTTTTCGATTAAATAAATTAGGTCTTTCGTTAATGCGCCTATAATGTTATTCCCTGAGCTGATCACTCATGATATAACTAGACTATCTGGAGAAGCAATTAAGGAATCTAAATGCAATGGACTTGAGAATTCGACTAGGAATTGACTGCTCTACCGTGTCGATCTGCAAGGGTCATTATGGAATTGTCAAAATCGATCAGAGATCAGAGATAAGTCGATTCGACTGAGATATGTGATCAAAATATGGGTGATTCCATCTGATTGCAAAATTCTCATCGATCGACACTAAATATATTTTCTATCGTTTTGGGTATCCTGTGTCGGTAATTGAAATCTCGAGATTTTCACGACAACTAAAAATTACCAATGTGTCAAAGATGTACGTTATGATTCGAGATAAATCGATCACGGGTTAATTGCACCAAAAATTCCTAAAAGTTACTTGGTAGACTAAGTTAGGCTAAAACCGCGTTGGAGTGAAATTAACTGTGAATTTGAACACCATTTTAGAAATCGAAACTTCTATGGTGTTACGATCTATTTTAGAAACATTGACTTACCCTCCGAAAATTTTTCGGAGGTTCCAAGTTTTTTACGGGAAAATTGACTCGAACATTGCAAAAAATTAGCGAAAATTCGGATGGACCAAATTAAAGGAAATTTGGACTTCTAAGCCGAGCTTTTGAGTGTCAGGGATTTATAGAAAATTGTACAGGATTTTTCTTTATCGAAATCGGATCTTAATTTGGGGAATTGAGTAAGGAAATTGAAATTAATTGAGTGAAATTCGGATCCATGGAAGGGTCTTCAATTTTTGGCTTCAATTTGGACTATGTTGATGGAAAATTGGTTAGAAAGTATTAGGGGGAATAGTGTATTTAATTAGAAGGATAAGTGTTGTTGACTTACCCCTCCTTTATCCAATCTTCTTCAACACGTCTAGACCGCCAGCTGCTTCCCTTCTTGCGCCCCGAGCCTCTCCTTTTCCCTTCGTCGAGCTCACCCATCTGCTTCAATTTTCATTTTCTTTTCCTCGCAGCTTCATTCCCTCAATTTCTCTCCCTCTCTCCACCGAGTTCCTCAACCGTTGCCACGTCCATGACAGCCTCCACCCACGAAAGAAAACCCCACTGAAATAGCTCTAGCACCTGCCATGTTCTTCAGTCAACCGTAAGCTTCTTCAACGCCAGCAAAGCTCGAAGCATCTCCATCTCGCCAACCGAAGCTGCAGCTGCCACGTCCGAAGATCTCTCTCTCTCCCTGCTCCATCTTCGACCGTCTGCCAGCGTCCCAGCTTCTGCCAGCACGCCTTCACCACCTTGCGTCTCCATCGATCAAGACCACCAGAAGAACGCCTCAACGTTGACCGAAGCAGCCGAGCGTTCCATTCCCTTCGTCCGCGTGTCTTCGGCCCAGCAAATCCAGCGTCTTGGGCCCGTATCTTCAGCGTCCACAAGCCCAGCAGCAACGCACGAAGCCCAGCGAAGAAGTCTGGCCAGCCTACGTGAATGTCATCTTCAAGCCCAGCCAATTGAAGTCCATCAACAGCCCATCTCAGCCCGTGAATTTCAGTCCAGAAAGTTTCGCAGCAGCCCAGCCCAGATTTGAAGCCCATCCTTGGCCCAATTCCATCTCACTTGAGGCCCGCACAGTCAAGCCTAGTTCCGAGCCCAAGCCCGCGAAGCAAGCCCGGTCCAATGCAATAACAAATCTCAGTTTGGGCTGAGATTTGTTGGGCCGATTTTAGGCCCAGCCCGAGCTCCGTCGATGCCGTCGCAAACTCAAGTTTCGGCCACCATCGCAAACTCAAGTTTTGGCCGCTGTCGCGCCGTTGTCGCGGTGAACCGGTTTCTACAATAAACCGATGAGTTTATGCACTAAAATCTTCTTAGTGGGCTAATAACGTTTAAGGGGCGTTTAGATTTATTTAAGTGCAATTAGTTTAATTATTAGTTTAGTTAGATTATTTAAATTAGGTGGTTAGAGATTATAGTTAATTAGGTTAGTGTGTTGTTATATAGCTAGGATGTTTAGAATAATTTATTTAGCAATAGGTGGTTAGATTAGATTAATTTAACCTAAGTTAACATTTTTAGTATTTAATGTATTTATTTAATTAATTTCAGTAATTATTTAATTATTAAATATTTTCCGAAAATTAGGCCGGAGTAGTTGGTGACCGGAATTTCGTACTGATTGCAATGGTGAGGTTAAATTCTGCAATTGAGTGTTAGTTTGTGTAAATTGAGTGCTGATTGGAATTTTGAATAATTAATTCCAAAATTTGTGAATTTTGATATTTATTCATAAAATCCTGGGTGTCGGATTTAAACATCGAAAAGAGTTTTATATACTATATAAGCCAGTGGGATTTTAAAAAGAAGGTAATGAATTTTTTAGGTCCAATCTGACCATGTATTCACACAAGACTATTTTCACTAGATGTTTTTAATATGAAGAAAAAATGCTAGGAACACTATTTTAATTGAGGCATTTGAGAGCAATGCACGGTATCTTGGGCCGAGATTGATTGGTCGTGTGTTGGTTAAGAAAACCCGTTCTTGAATTGTGTCGGATGGACATTACCCTTTATGGGATACCCATTTATTGGAATTTGGGTCGTAGTAGAGGTTGGACTTATACTCCTTTAGGAAAATCATCTTTAAGAGACGTAACCATGCTCAATGAGGTAGGATGATGCTTGGTTATGCTGGTAGAACGCTGAATTTCTAGTAAATCGTACCCTAAAGTGGGCGTAATTATCAATTGGAACGCGTGTTAAGTGAAATATCTGCATCGGATTATGGGAGAAAATTGTGTGATATGGAATGGGACGCGTCATAACGATTTGCCTCTATAATCAGGACTCCTGTGCTGATTTGAGAATTGAGTGTGACTTTCCAGTTGTTGGAGCTTAATTATTGCTCATATCGGTATGACTGTCTGTGATATAAGCTATACTGACCTATAGCGTGAAACTGAGGCGAGGTAAGTCCTTTATGCTAAATGCATGATTGTGTGGTTAGGACGCCCCTAGGCGTATTTCCCTCCTAAACGAGGTTTAAAGTGTGGACTTGCTGATATATTGCCTCATTGGTTATTGTATAACCAATTTTCAGGTCCTTAAATGGTGGTCGTGGAAGACTAAGGCCTTGAAGTTAGAGGAGAAGGAGTATGGAGGATCAGCGGGGATGTGTCCTATTAGTATGTTGTAGGACAGCCTATTTTGCGAGTCGACCTTTTTGTAGGCTTTACTAGACTCGTTTTGTATCTGAATCTCATTGTTTATAAAAGTGTGCTTTTGTGAATAGATGTCCTACTTTTCTATCTTGAGATGATTATTGTTAGGGATTTATTTTTGCTTTCACATGTGCTTAAAAATGAATGGGTTGGTGACTCGTTCTGGGAAGTTGCAAATTTTTATCGACCAGTTAGGGATGGGCACGGGCTCGGGGTTTGAGGCTTGACATTTTTCATTAATCAAATTGGATGGAGTTAACATAATAACTTGATTACACTAATTTGACAAGTTTTAAGATTTGGTTGTATTTATATAAGTTTAAGGACTTCCTTGCACTAATTTGACGAATTCAAAATCTCTAGGTGCTTGAAATATGCTAATAGAGTTTGGGTGGCTTGACTAATTATCTAAATTATTTAGGGTTAATTATGGCAATTAGATTTTTAGCAAAGAAAATATCATGACTATCTGTTCGGTCCAATTCCCAAAAATTCATGATCCTAATACTTTTTCTTTAGATTGAACCATATTTTTGTAACAATCAGATCATGAGTTTCCAGTAGATACAAAAATTGAGTTGATGAGAGGTTAAATGGAAAAGTTATGCCTGATCAAAATGTGGCCAAATTTCGGTAAATATATATCTTTTTTTTCAAAATTTTTCTTAATTATATGCTAGGAAACGCATTACATCCTTGCCTTGCCTCAAGCCTATGAGTTTAGTCATAATAAAACTCTTAAAGCTAGTCGTATTTCCCTTCATCACTGGTCAATGAAAATTTCCTCCAAATTCTTTCAATCAAACCCTGATTGGAGGTTTTTGAATATACATATTATCCACATGCAATTTGAACTAAAATAAGTGTGAACCGTGTCCATGTCTGTGACCTGATAATTGATAAATTTATTAGAATAAATTTCATTCGATCAATAATGAAAAAGAATATAGCCCTTAAAATTGTCCTCTTCCTCTTTATACTAATTGCCTTTGTTGTTGATGTTTACATTTTGTTTATTAGATATTAGGTTTTCTGTTCATTTCGATGCCTCGTTACTATTTAGATAAGTAACATCATATCACACTCAACCACTACCACAACACCATCACATTACGTATTTCTTGTCACAAGATCCCTTTGGAATACATAATTTACCTATTTGTGTCGATTGAAGGAAGTCTCGCACATTGGGTGTTTTTCAACATTTCTTGATCGAGTAAACCAATTCCATGCTATGCAAAAAGAAAAAAAATTATAACTCCTCAAATCATTTGTTTGATTGGTGGTTTACAAGTTATAAATATTATCCATACACAAGCTTAAGTAAATATAAATGCAGGCGATGCTCATATTTACACTTTACCAATTTGGTGACTAGAAAGGAAGTCAACAACCGCATACATTATAACTAGAGAGTTTCACAAGTTGGTCAAAAAGAGATTGCGTGCATAGAATTTCGTTGGCTTTATAAGGTGAACCCCTAAGTAGCTACCCGCGTCCAATGGACCATGTTTAACTGTGGAGTTAGGCCCAAGGTTTGTTCTAAGTTTCATTTTTCGGTTGAGATCTTGTCATCTAGCAGTAATGCATGGAATTGTCAGCAGGAAGTTTTAGTCTTACCAAATTGGGACAACGTACAATTTGTGCTGTGCTGAATTTGGCCCAATCCAAAACTTATCTCTAAAAGAATACAACTCACAATCATAGGAAACTTCTTCGCCAGTGACCCTGCTAACTGGGGTTTATGAACTTCTGATATTTGCAATTTCCTTCTTACTTTTTGAATAATGACCGTGAAGGGTGACCATTTTTTTTCTCCCTTCTAGTGAAACGTGCAAATAATTGTGCTTCTTGGGCCTTAACGTGTGAATCGGCGATTTCCAGTAAAGATTGACCAGAATGACTATATTGAAATTTCACGTAAATATTTTATGATTAAATTGATAAAAATGAAAAATTAAAGTTTAAATTGACTTTCTCGACATAATCCGTCAAGGTTACAAGTTTGCTTATCAAGCTTATATGGTGTAGCATACACTAAACAATAATAAAGTCGACACTCTTGTCATGCCACTCTTCACATAACTGACATACTCTTTATTAAAATATAGTAAGAGCAAGAAAGTTACAACCATACAACACAAATCCTAGACACCACAACACAAGCACACGCACCTCCAATAAACAACTACACAGACCAGCAAATCACATATGAAAGCTTCCCTTTTAAATCATTCCACCTCCTTGGAAGCACTTTGATCATCGGAGTCGTCACTAGAAAAAGGATACCCAATCCCATGCCTGTTGCTAGGGAATGCCATGAAGACCGCGCTAGAAATCGCGCCGATCACCGCAGGCACAGCCTTAAGCAAGACCTTATGGTCTTTCTTGTACGATGACGAGTACAAGCACTCCACGGTGTTCGGGTCCAGCAGGGCCGTGACCATGAAAACGATGGTCGAAAGCAACGCATGCACAAAGTCGCTGCCCCTGAGCTTGTACTTGGACAAGTCGACCAATTCAGAGGCCGGTGAGGGCCATAGCCCTTTAGCTGTGGCGAAGCCATAGTGCACATTGCCATCGGAGCCAGTGTAGCTGTCAGTGAAGCAAGAGAAGGCGCACGAGAAGGCGCCGGCGATGATAAGGAGGCGGCTGAGGAGCTCGTTGGGGTCGTCGCAGTGGCCATTGTTGGTCAGGAGGGGGTTGAGGAACTGGAACGTGAAGACCGTCCCCGTTGGGAGGAGCTTGATGAAGTTCCCTAGCGACGAGAACGCGGCATCCCTAAAGCCCTTGAGCTTGGACGCATCAATCTTGGGTTTCGGAGAGCTTGCGAAAACCATTGTCTTGCAGTAGGTGCGATGATGGAGTGAATAGGGACTGAAAGATTCTAGGTGTCTATGGTGTGATGCGAAGCTTCCTTGGTGATGGGGGGGTTACTTATAGCACCTGGAAGAGGGAGGGGAAGAGGGCAAGGTTGCTCCTACGCAACACGAAAGAGGGGAGCTTCGGAGAAAGGGTTTTGATTACGCTCTTGGAGAGAGAATTTGGCCTTCATCTCCGATCCGAGAGGCTTCAAGCTTGGACTGATATGCTCGTACGTGAGCTTGGCCTGTTCATTTTTTTTTTTTTTTTCGGCCTTTTCACTTCACATTACACCCTTTCGAAGGGAGGGGTAAAGAGGCAGCTTGAGGCTTGCGCTTTGTGAAGCTGGGGCAGTACGTTGCTTCCTCGGGACAGTACTGGTGCATTTCGTTTGGATTCTTGCACAAATGTATCGTAGCTTGTCTCGTTGAATTACCTAAACAAGCATCTCATTCCTCATTGAAGTGGAGTTTCATCATGATATACACGAAATTAAGGAATGGTCATGGCGCTGTTATTATACGGCAACTCCTTTTTGAAGAGCTTTTCTTTCATTCGACCACTAAAGGAAAACTTCAATCTTCAAAACCGTAATGATTGGTTTAGCGGTTAAGGAAAAAGAACCTTAAACACCACCAAATGCTTATGATATCATGTTTGGACCATTCACCTAGATTTTGACTCATGGTCAACTACATGCAAATTACAGTTCTATGCCAGGCTCGCTCCCGACACGAATCGAATTCATGATTTCGTGAAATATAGATGACCCATTCATGATTAGCTCAGCCACCTTGGCGGTTAATTCATGTTCTTTCTACGGTCTCGGGTATTCCAAAGATGAAAGCTCCTGGAAATAACAATGGCTAATTGCCAGAAAAGCACCAAAATGGATCGAATTTAATCTCACGCTAACCCTATTGGAAAATCAAATCCAATCATACGTATAAATGTAAGCAATCCCTCCCCACCCCCCCCCCCCCCCCAAAAAAAAAAAAAAAACATATGTATAAATGTAAGCAATCCCACTTATATTATATTAGGACACACTAGGCTCCAACACCATTCTTGAGAATTTGGTCTACCTCATTATAGCTCAGGAAACTTCCCCGCTTTTGGCTGCATTTGGCGAGGCGTTTTCGATAAGTTTTCCGAAGGTCCTCGAGCCAAAGGTTTGATATTTGGTAATACAATTCTATGGACCTTTAATGCAAAAGTTGAGCTATGACAACTTGAGATTACTTTCGGCTTCCAACATTCCAAAAATGCTGTCTCAGAGATTTAATGAATTTTTTCTTTTCAATTTTGCCCGTACTACTATTTCGATGTTCCTGTTTTTATCTGGCTATTTTTTCTACATTGTTCCACCTCTCTCTCAAACGGAGACGGTCGTGGCGCTAAATCTAGGTTGCTGGCCTCTTGTCGACATTTGCCGGGGTGGTCATGTGACTCTAATTGGCTTTCGTCAAGGTCGGTCGACATCAGCAAGCTTCGTCCGAGTAAGATGTGTCTCGCCTTGGGTGATGGGAGGGTCAAGGAGGTGGTAAGGGCGACAGTGGCGGGCGAGCCTAAGTCACGATGGTGGGGCTTTGAGTTAAAATCCATTTTAAAATAAAGCGTGTCAACACCAACAATCACATTGAGAGAAAGATCTCGGAGTCGAAACCTTTATCTAGATGCAAAATCATTCCCCACAAGACTCTCCCAAATGCGCCTGTATATTGTGATCCTTGCTTTTTAAATTTCCATTTTATATTTTAGTTTTGTTGCGGAACTTCTTATTTGGAATATAAAATTGCCGCTCTTCTTTGAAAAACCTCTCGCCAATTCCCTAACCTTCTTCTGAGTTTTGCTCGTTGAACAAAGGTTTTTCATTACTTTAGGATTGATTAAAATGCAGGGTTGTAAAATTTGAGGATGTAAAATTATAAAATCGATGTAGGGTCGTGCATCAAATTAAGGTAAAGAGGATGATGGAGACCAAGTTAAATTTTGTTTCTAAAATACGCAAATCATTTTACGGAAGTTTAAACTACTGTTAGCTGGTTTTTCGTGTAGATAACCAACTTTTTAAATTATTTATAAACACTTGTTAGCCGTTCGGTGAAGAATTGATCGGCCGTTAAGCTAGGGGTGATACTAAATCCGTGTACACAGAAAATTTCTTTCCAGAAAACGCTCCTGTTTCAAGAGGCTATTTGAAATTTTCGAAAAATTATCAATTGCCTCCAAGGCTTGAAGGAAGGATTAGCTTTTAACTCATGCATAATGTGAACTTGCCTGTTCAATTAAGAAAACCGATAAAATGTACCAACCTCCTCTCGACTAAATCGTCTCATCAACAATTTATAATTGGCTATTTTATCGTAATATATTATGTTTGGTCTCGATATAAATTGAACTTATGGTCTTGTGAAAGTCCGGTGACCCTTTTTTAATAAGTCAACCCGGTGGGTAATTTATGTTCTTTTCACGGTCTTTGGGGATTTCAAAGATAAAAGTTCACAATGGCTTATTATTGGAAAAACACCAAAAAAATTTGTCGTAAAAGTACAATCGAGTCATAATACAACTAAATCCTTAAAACTTGTCAATTTAGTCCGATTAAAGTGCCTAGTTTTGTCCAATTTGAGCTATATAAGGTATTGATTATGATGAGACATATGTTTCCATTGCAAGATTAGAGGCTATACGATTTCTATTACCACATGTCTATTTTCATAATTTTGAATTATATCATATGAATGTGAAAAGTGCATTTCTAAATAACTACATCAAAGAAAAAGTTTTTATGTTGTTGCAACCTCCTTCTTTTAAAGACCTAAGTAGACCCCGAGATGTATATTGATTAAAGAAGGCACTCTATGGACTCAAACAACCCTAGGCTCCTGCTGGTTTTTATAATGGTTCGTAAGTATGAAAATTCCCGGTAATATATAAAACAAAGTAGCATTTTGGAAGTGTTACTGCTTTACTACTTTACTATTGCTATATTTATATTTGACTAGTTGTTGATTGATGTATTAAATGCTTCCGCTCGCATTTAATTGAAGAATAAAAAGAATGGGTTAGTGACGCGTCGTGGGACGTCGCAACTATATGACTGTTGTGGGATGTTCTCCCGCTCGAGATTTGGAGCGTGACGCCTACCTCCTCCTAGTAGAGAAAGCACACTCACACCTCTTAGACGTTGCTATCTTTTGTGCTCTTGTTTTTCTTTCTGATGATATTAGATTTACTCCCATGCTTCTGAGTTAATGACATTATCTTTTGCACCTTGCCAATTTTTTAACAATTATCTTTTTTTGTTGATGACAAATAGGGGGAGAGACATAGATTCTTGATGTGAAATTTGATGATTTTATAAAATATGCTAAAAAATCTTTAGCATCAAGATGGGGGGAGTTATACGCATCGTAGATAATGTTTTCTAAAATATATTATGTTGTCCCTTAATGCCTGTCTTTTGATGATTTCTTACTTATCTTATGCATACTCAATCATCATAAGATTGTGGATCCTAGTAATTCATTCTTATCTTCAAAGATCCTTTAGATTTAGTCTTCTCATTCCATGAAAATCTTATGGAGTTTCTAATGTTTTCCAAGTGTATCCTCTTTGATAGATCAACACTAATTCGGATCTTTATCTTTTCTGTAAATTCTTCAATTATAAAAGTTCATATCTGTAGGATAGTTTTGCCATCATAAGCATGGAAAGATTGTTCGAGAAACATTTCAAAGAATTTTGATGATTCCAAAACTTTTCCTAGTATAATGTTTACTGTGATAGTTGCAGATGTTTGTGATATTATATCAAACACATAAGTGATATTAGAGAAGGAAAAAAGATCACGAATATGTTCTGTTGGTAAATAGCACTAACAGACTAAAAGATCAGCTGATTATAATGTTCATGTCAATGCAGGAGATATCATGTCATTGGTGATGTTGTAGCAAGGACCATTTTAAATGATTGTTACATAAGTCCAGTATAGTTGTTGTCACTTGAAGATGCACACCATTAGAACAAGAAGACGCCAGAGTACTAGAAATAGACTTTTTTGTTAGACTTGTCAAAGCCATCAGCGACAATACAGCAGCATAAGCTATTTTGGGCTAGTTTGTAAATGTTGAGGAAAAAGGACCGTATGGGTAGTTTTATACCTAGACAACAGCACTAATGGATCTCTAATGACTTTTTGCTTTTCTAAGACATCTCCAACAAGAAGATTAAAGACACTTCTACATAAGAGAAGATCTTGAAGGCCAAATGTTAGACACGCAATATATAAAATCTAGAAATTTGCTGAAAGTTGTGTTCTTAAAAAACACAAAAATGTTTCAGTCTCTTTAGATATTCACTATAGTGTTCTTATCAGCTTTTAATTGAGTGAATGATCAGTGTACACGAGTGATAGCAACACTTGATTCTTGATAGTGCGATCTATCATCTGATAGGATTGATAGTTGCTGGTTGTAACTTGTTTAATGTATTACTAGTGCAATCTAGCCTGACCTATGGCTATCAGTGTGAACAGTGGACGTAGGCTTAGGGATAAAATTGAACCACTATATATAATTGTGTGCTCTTATTTTTCTCACTCTTACTTGAAATGACACTTAACTTGTTCATGATATTAGAAATATCTACTTGACTTGATCTTGACATAATAGTTGCCAATTTATGCAAAACTGTCAAAGTCTTAAAAAAAAAAAAAACCTATCCACCTTCCTCTAGGTTCTATTGTTAGCCCCAATAGGTGTTCAGAAATACATGGAGCTTCAGAAAGAGCCTAGAGATATTCAGAGTGAAGTCAATGTGACAGGGTTTGTAGAGTTGCTAGATTCCATAGCAGCCAACAGTTGTTCTGAGGCCACACTTGATGAAAGTTTGGGGTGGTTAACAAATGTGTATGAAATAAAGCGGTAATTATATGCAAATATTGAAATATATAATTTGGGTGCAATAGAGACAGCTTCAGGTATGAAAATGTAGAGAGAGGGGCTGGAATGTTGTGAGTGACTCAAAGGAGTTACAATGGAAAAGCATCAAGGCCTTTCAACATGTAGTTGAAAAATCATGTAAGTACCTTACTTGCTACACATCATAAATTGTCTAGATTGTTACCTTGTACTTTGTACTTTGGGGGGGGGGGGGGGGTTGGAGCAAAAATCCTAGACTTTACATGCCAATATTGTTGCTTGCTTCAATTATGTTGTGAATAGTGCCAGGCTTGATCTATCACATGCAATCAGGAGAATGTGTATGGTTAATCCACGTATACATTGCAATGCTATGAAGTGGATCCTCCTGATTTTGTTAGGCACAACATACAGTGATGTATGTTTTGGAGAAGGCAATTTAGATAGTGTGGCAGTAGCTAGATTTGTGAACCCCGTGTCAATAGGGTACATGAAAGATGGTTAATTGTTGAGTAGTTATGCTTTTGCTTTTGTTAGTCGTTTGGATGATATTGTTGAGAGACATGGTGAGCATGATAAGAGCTTAAGAGGTGGCATGGTCTAATGACTTGGCGAATGATGGTGGCATGGGACATTTGACATGTGGCCAAACTTCATTCCTCTAGAGAAGTTCAAGCTTTGCTTAGACTTGGTAGAGATCTATGATGGATATGCATCCATCTAGGCATTGAGAGAGCTAGCATGGATGATGAATACTATAACTTGGCTTAAATGTCGAACCAAAGTAAAGAATTGTTAATTATGTCTTCACTTTGAACTACCCGACCCGGTGTTAATTGCCAGACTTTGGATGGTAGCTCTTACGTTATCTCTTTTGGTGCGTGAAAAATAAGAAATAAGTATCCTGAAGATGCACCCGGTCAAAACCGAATCTGCAGAGAAACAACAAAAGTAAGCTTTCCTTTCGGTTCAGCCAATTGCCTGATTTGGGGGATTACTTTTCTTTTTTATAATATTCAGAGAGAACCACATTTCTGATATAGTGTTATTGGTCAAAAACAGAGAGAACCATCGTGAGTAGGTCTTCTATTGTTGATTCGTGCGGGCTGTTAATTCAAGAAGTGGCTGCGAGCGTCGAGCAATTACATGAAGGTAAATTCTGTGGGTTTGGATGTACCTTAAGGATGGAAAATGTTTGAATGTTTGAGTAATTGTAACTCTATAATTCTCCGTTTTTTTTTTTTGTCGGGGTAATTCTTCGATTGATTAATGGATTATTTGCGGTTGATTCTTTCCATGAAATAAGTAACGACACTCGGACCAAACCATGTTAATCTTTGGCGTTCCTTATTATCGCTCATTCATTGCTTCTTGTTCATTGCTCTAATGATTTCGCATTGATTTAATTACAAGATCCATTAGTGTTTTTGCATTATATTATAATAGGAAGGGTGGTGGATGAAGCGCTTCACATGGAAGCAGCGCGGGTAGAGGAAGTAGCTGCGCTGGATGCAGGCGAAGACGTCCACGGACGCTGCGATCAGGCATTCACATCCGAAGCACTGAATCCGTTGGTCGACCCCTTGGGTGAAGGGTTGATAAGGGATCAAGTTGTGTGGATGGCTGAAATGCTCGTGGAATTCCATCTATGTTTTGGGCTCCGTGCTCTTGTCCGTGAGTGAAGGGAGGAAGGGAGGTTGGCTTATAAACTGTAACATCCCGGGTCCCACTTGTGTGATATTGTCCGCTTTGGACATTGAGTCCTCACGGTTTTAAAACGCGTCTCACAAGTTTAAGAGGGACCAAGCCTTATAAAGGCTTCCAGGAACCCCTCCCTAAGCGATGTGGGACAAGAGGGAGAGGAATCCCTTCCCCTTCCCTTGCGCACGTCCGAGGACCGGAGGCGCGGATGCACCGCCATCCCTCCTCCCCGCACACCGCCGCTCGGGTCGTCACACTCTCCCCCCCTTGGGAGCACAGCGACGCTGTGGGGAGTCGGCTCTGATACCATTTGTAACATCCCGGATCCCACTTGTGTGATATTGTCCGCTTTGGACACTGCGTCCTCACGGTTTTAAAACGCGTCTCACAAGTTTAAGAGGGATCAAGCCTTATAAAGGCTTCCAGGAACCCCTCCCTAAGCGATGTGGGACAAGAGGGAGAGGAATCCCTTCCCCTTCCCTTGCGCACGTCCGAGGACCGGAGGCGCGGACGCACCGCCATCCCTCCTCCCCGCGCACCGCCGCTCGGGTCGTCACATAAACTCCATTAGGAATTGCTCATATTTGTAGGAAATAGTGGAGGTTTGGGATTCAATGGAAAAAATACCGAATATCCTCTTGAACAAAGTCAATTATTATATACAATAATTACACAAAAATTCACGTTTTCAGTTGGATCTAATATGAATGTGGTTGACATTAGTCTATTAGATTAACCCCATATAACAACTTCCCCAAGCCAGGTCAATTATATTTCTTCTTTGGCGCTTTAAAGGGTATATAACATTAACTCTCTCTTCGTGCATCAAACATGGCAATCTAAGACATGAACTAGTATATAACATGCACAAAGAAAAAGAGAATGTTGATCATCTCTCTCTCTCTCTCTCTCTCGTTCGTTCATGCTCAGGCAGGTTATTGGCAAAGTAGTGCGATCCTTCCTTTTTAAACTCAGTTTGTTCCCGTAATCATACCAATACACACTTTAATTTTTTGCATGATGTGTCCTTATTTGAATAGTAAGCAACTTGTTTCATATTCCCCGTATGCTTCATTAAAATTTCAAAACTATACTTTTGATCCCTAAATTTGAGCATTTTTGTCTGGTCAAATCCTCTTAACATTTAGTTTGTTTCATCAAGTTATTGAATTTGCATAGCCTTTTCTAATTAAATCCCTTTAGCTCCAAATCTAATTAATTGGAGTTGACATACCTTATTCGAGAACTTTTGTATTTTGCACTTTTTAAATTTCTTCACCTTCTTATTCTTTCTATCCTCAAATTTTATGGCATACTACTTAATTACTACAAACACAACAACAAAATTTTAGCATATTACATTTAGTATTTCTCTTCTTACAAAGTATATGGTCTAGGGGTGATGTGTACTAACTCTATATAAAGAGTCATAGGAATCTAATCCAATATAAAATTTAAATTTGTTGACCAAGACTTTGCTTAAATAATGCATAGTTAGTGCAGAGGACACAAAATAATTCCGCGGGTCCCTCTTTGTTCCACATCACAAAGTAATTCCACGAGTTCCTCTTTGTTCCCCACATCATCTAATCACCTTGCCTTTTCATGTCATTCTTGTTTGATTCGCCTTGGATGAGGATCATGTCTTGCGACAAGAATCTTAATTATTTCCTAATTACAGTATTATTCCTAAGAGGGTTAATGTTCATTTTTGTTTGTCTAGTTCTAGTTGGTCTTAGGTGATTGCTAAAAAAATAAAAATAAATTCTTTTTAGTCACATCGCACCAAAAAGATTTGACGACCCTAAAATTATTTTTCATTTTTTTTGTGGATGTCACGACTAATTAAAATATCATTTGCAGTTAATTAAAGGAAGTAAATCCAATTGCAATCGAATTGGCCTATGCACAGAGGAAATTTGGTCAACATGGGAGGCAAAGTTGGCTTGCCATGCACTTTGAGGCGATGCACCTGCGTGGTTTTGTTAAGTATAAAACTGAACACTCTCCTCTAGATTTTCGATACCAAAGGATCATCTTCACCCATAAGGTAAAATCTAGTATTATGTGGTATTATGACTTTCCCTAATTGGGTCTTTGTATATAATTCCTTGATTCTAGGGAAATAAAAGCAAAGGAAAGGTTGAATGGACGAAACAGATTGATGTCCCCACAACTTTTCCTTTGTGAATTGTCTCGACTACAACTTGTCAAAAGAAGAAGGATCGTTTATTTGACTTGAACTATTGCAATTTTTCAATTAAATATCATATGCTAATTGTTTACTCTTTTGACTAATTACATGCCTTTGGGATTAAATACATACGAAGTTTTTTATTTTATTTATAATTCCAATAATTTTTTTAAATAACAATATGACTATATTCAAAATTTAAAGATAATAATATAATAGCGGTGGGCTTTCTTACTATCGATTAATAATTCGTCTATAAGTACTCAAGAAGCAAAATCCAATGTGTATATCAATGTGACAAGTTACACGCGGGCACAGCATTAATATCAGCGGTACTATATTTTGAAGTAAATTCTGCTTCACCATTGTAGAGATTTTGCTCTTTTTTTTTTTTTTCTGTATAAGCGTTACTTTTAATTGTAATAATGAATCCAAAATGTATAATTTATAGAAAAGATATATATTATAATTGGAAAATGACAGTAAAGTTGATTATAAATAGTGAAATAAATCTACTTACATGTACAATTAATACTGTTATGCTTTTGAGTAATGGAAAATTAAGATTTTAAATGCGCAGAAAAACCTCAAGTCGTCGCCCCTACTAAATGGCCCGCAAATTCAGGGAATGGAAAGACACAATTGACAAAGAAAAAAAATTACCTTCCATGTCACGGCCTTGTAATTCTCTTTTAAGTAATGGAAAATTAATATTTTATATGTGCGGAAAAGGCTCAAGTTGTCACCCCGACTAAACGCCCGTAAATTCAGGGAATGGAAAGACACAATTGATAATTAAAAAAAAGTTACCTTGCATGTCATGGCCTTTTAATTTTCTTTTGAGTAATGGAAAGTTAAGATTTTTTATGCGTGGAAAAGGCTCAAGTCGTCACCCTACTAAGCGGCCCGTAAATTCAGGGAATGGAAAGACACAATTGACAAAGTAAAAAAGTTACCCTGCACGTCACAGCCTTCTAATTTTCTTCTGAGTAATGGAAAGTTAAGATTTTATATGCGCGTGAAAGGCTCGAGTCGTCACCCCTACTAAATGCTCATAAATTCAAGGAATGAAAAGGCACAATTGACAAAGAAAAATAGTTAGCTTGCATGTCACGGCCTTCTAATTTTCTTTTAAATAATGGAAAGTTAAGATCTTATAGGTGCGGAAAAGGCTAAAGTCGTCACCCCTACTAAATGGCCTGTAAATCCAGGGAATGAGAAGACACAATTGACAATGAAAAAAAGTTACCTTGCGTGTCATGGCCTTCTAATTTTTTTTTTTTTAAGTAATGAAAAGTTAAGATTTTATATGCGTGGAAAAGACTCAAGTTTTCACCCCTATTAAACGGCCAGTAAATTCAGGGAATGGAAAGATACAATTGACAATAAAAGAAAAGTTACCTTGCATGTCACGGCCTACTAAACATTCTACTAAACGACCATGGTGTTTCCAGCTATCATTGACTAACTTGATCATCAATAGTTACCTTGCATGTCACGGCCTTCTAATGTTCTTAACTTGAGAGGACCATGAAAAAAATCTATCTATGACTATTCTTAAATGGATGAATTCAACATGCCTTAGTATGAGAGACCATGTTTCCTGCTATTATATATTTGCGAATTGTTTCGAAACAACATTGCAAGAAACCTGAAAGAGACTTGAGCTGAGTGCGCTTCGTTATAAATTTTCATGGACCTTCCCTATAGATATTGAGTTTAATCTAGGTCATTCTCATGCTTAATTGCCATCATTCTTTTATTAGGGAGTGTCCTATCTTTACTAAAAGCTAGTGGGAACGAGACCGATTGGCTCACTTTGTTGGAATTCAAGGCTCGAATAATTAATCATGGCAGGGTTTTGAGCTCGTGGAATGATTATAGCTAGTTCTACTAGTGGTATGGTATCACATGCGGTCGTAAACACCATAGAGTCACCATACTAGACCTCCACTTCAAAAACCTAGCCGGGATCATGCCGCCCCATATTGGCAACCTGAGCTTTTTGAGGAAAATCTTTCTATAGAATGACAATCTCTACTCCAAAATTCCCCAACAATTTGGCAGCCTATCTCGGTTGCACGAGTTGTTCCTTAATAACAACTTGTTCAGTGGACAAATCCCTTTGAATCTTTCCCATTGCTCTAATTTGCTTGTTCTTAAATTAGGTGTCAAAGGGCTCAAAGGAAATTTGCCTATAGAACTCGAGTCCTTGCCCATGCTCCATAGACTTTCACCTCAAGCCAACAGCTTGACAGGAAACATTCCACCATCGTTTGGAAACTTATCTTCTCTTCAGTTCTTCAGAATAAGGGAAAATTATCTTAGTGGTACAATCCCAGAGACTCTCGACTGGTTGAGAAATCTGTGCATACTTGATCTCAGCTTCAATAAATTTATCGATACGATTCCTATCCCAAGTTTTAATATATCCACTAAGTTATTCCTTCCCATGGATGGAAATCGATTAGAGGGGGCTAACCCAGTGACTTAGTTTCACTCTTCCAAATCTCAAGGGAATCGGTTTGAGTTAAAACCACCTCATCGAACCCATTCCTAAGTCAATAGTCAACAACTCTAATCTTGAAGAATTCATGTTCCCGTCGAACAACTTTACAAGGAAAGTTCCTTCTTTCTCAAAGACGAGAGGACTCCATTGGTTTGAAATTGGCATTGACAACTTAGGAAGTGGGGCATTTGCTGATTTGGATTTCCTCTGCTCTTTAACCATTTCCATAAACTTGGAAGTATTAGGTATGGGGAAAAATGCTTTTGGAGGACCAATACTCGACTGTATCAGTAACCTCTCTATCACTCTTAAGCATTATATGTTAGGCAGGAACCATATTTTTGGGACCTTACCTCATGGAATTAGAAATCTCATCAATTTGGAGACCTTGGCCATATAGGGAGCAACAACATCCCAGGAAACATTCCTTACCAAAAAAAAAAAAAACATGTCAAGAAACATTCCTTACCAAAAAAAAAAAAAAAAACATATCAAGAAACATTCCTTCTGAGTTTGGAAACCGGGACAAATTGGGGCTTATGGATCTTGGTCAAAATAAATTTTTGGGGAATATACTAGAATCTATCAAGAATTTAAGGATGTTAACCATATTGAGCATGCATAGCAATAATCTTTGGGGGCCGATACCATCATCTCTAGGAAATTGCTAGAACATACTTATCTTAGACCTTTCATGTGACATCCCAGATTTTCACTTCTGATTTATGTTGAATAAATTAGGCATTTCATTGACGCGCCTATAGGGCTATTTTCAGAACTTATCACTCTCGAGATAACTAGACTATCTAGGGAAACCATTAAGGATTTTAAGGCAAATAGACTTGAGAATTCGACCATGAATCGGCTTCTCGACTATGTCCATCTTTAGAGATCATTATGACACTGATATAAATCGATTTGAAATCAGAGATAGGTTAGTTCGACTAAGATGTGTGGCTAATCGTGGGTAACACCACTAAATTGAAAAATTCTCGTCGACCGGCACTGTCACGCCCCGATCCTCGGGCACGCACACATCCTTCTCACTTGGTCGATTTTATAATGCGATATCCCAGGACAATGTATCGCCGACCCTTTCATTTTTTTAAGCACATGCGGAAGCAGTTAAAATCCCCAGACAATAAAATGATGGGATAGAAAAGTAGGGCCATATTTTTCATATTGAAATTTATAACCAAACTTTTATACAAAACACAAACTAATTGATAATATTCACTTCAAAAGGAATTCTCAAAAGAAGATAGACTCTCAGTCCATCCAGGCCATACTCAAGGCCCCACTCGGGATTATCTTCTTCTTCCAAAATTCTTCTCCTCAGATTATACCTCCGAGTTCTCCTTCACAAATTCCTCCTCCTCAGCTCCTCGTCGGGATCCTGAAATGTTTTCCCCAAACTAGGATGAGACTACGTCTCAGCGAGTTCTACCCCACAAAGCCCGATTAGTAAACCATTATACTATAGGCTGCCTATACACGCACAGGGCAGAAAATGTACATTGGCCTCATATCCCACCTGCAAGTCAGTACAATTCATAATAGGCACCCAAGCAATCATATCACTAATCAAAGCATCGATCAAATCGACCAAGTCGATTAAATGCCAACAAGACCACTCACGGTCATTTCCATCCAGTCAATCAATTCACAACATAAAATCAAAGCAATGATCAATCGACCTCGTCGATTACATGTCAGCCTGACCATTTCCTGGTCATTCAAGCTATTGCTATTCAGTCTCAACTAATAAAACCAATCACCAAGCTACGTGCATTCTCCGAGGCGATATTATTTATCACCGAGCCATGTGCATTCTCTGAGGTGATGGAACTGATCATTGGGTCACGTGCATTCTCCGAGGTAATGCATTACTTTACCGAGCCCACGTGCCCTTTAAAATGCCATTTTGAATCAGCGAGCCCAAGTGCATTCTCCGAGGCGATGCATCAAGTCACCGAGCCCACGTGTCTCTTCAAGATGCCAAATGTACTCATTGAGATCACGTGCATTCTCCGAGGTAATGCATCAAATTACCGAGCCCACGTGTCTCTTTTAGGATGCCAGACTTAATCACCGAGCCACATGCATTCTCCAAGGCCACATACTTCGTCACCGAGCCACGTGCATTCTCCGAGGTGATATATCTAATCACCAAGCCCCGTACATTCTCCAAGGCGACGTACAAATCATCGAGCCACGTGCATTCTCCGAAGCGATATACCAAATCACCGAGCCACGTGCATTTTCCGAGATGATGTACTATTCACCGAGCCACGTGCCTTTCATGATGATTCATCCCATTTCTAAAGTAATTATCCACAACCTTAATTCGTACTCAATTTACTCAAATAATCAAGTTAGGAACATATCCTAAAAATCCACAATTAAATCAATTCAGCACAAATTAAAGCTCAATTAAATAAACGGACTGTGCCACGACGATCAGCATGAGATTTTGGTCGTCGGCCATCTCAAACTTAATTTCCGAAAAATAAATAAATAAATAATTAATTTCGAAAATTAATTAATAAATATTAAAAATTCAATTTAGCTCAAATTAAGGCCCAATTAAATAAACGGACTTCACCACGGTCATCAGCAAAATTTTCCGGTCACGGGCCATCTCAATTGAATTTCCGGAAAATAAATAAATAAATAAATAATTAGTTTCGAGAATTAATAATTAATTATAATAAATCCAATTTAGCTCAAATTGGTGCTCAGTTAAATAAACGGACTTCACCACGGTCATCAACATAATTTTCCGGTTCCGGACCATCTCAATTGAATTTTCGAAAAATAAATAATTATTTAATTTAATTCCGAAAATTAATATTTAAATACTAAAAAATTCCACTTAGGCCCGAAAAGCCTAATTGGAGCCCACTAAGGGTCGGGAAAAATCCCGAGACAATTCTAATAATTAGTAGACCACGTCTACTTGCTAATTACACAATCAATTTATCTAAATCGCATCACAATTGACTAATAATTGCTAATTTATTCTAATCTAACAACCTAAACATAATTAATTAAAACTAAACCAACCTTAAGCATAATTAGCCAACTAATCCAGGATTAGTGAGATTACTCACCAAATCGCGCGCAAATCGAATCAATCCGACGGTGGCGACGCGAGGAACAAAGCTTCCCAAAGCGACTCACGGATCTGGGGCCCGGAAACAGCCCAAAAGCGGGCCCGAAGTCACTGGATACCCACTTCGTGGGTCGCTGGTTAGGGCTGGCCGAGGCTGCTCCGGCGGCCAAAACGACAAGGGGAGGCCGGCGGAGGACGAGGGGGATGTCGAGGAGGTCCGGCGGAGCTGGGCGGTGGCCGGAGCTGGCTGGACGAGGCTGAACGGCGGCTGGGTCGCGCGGGGGAGGCGTTGCAGTGGGCGACGGGCGCGAGGCGTGCTTGAACGGCGGGACGGCAGCGAGCGGCGGGCGTGCGAGCGGCGGTGGGACGGGCGGCGACGACGAGTTGCAGCTTCTAGTCTTCCTCTGGCTTCTGGTTCGCACGAAGGAGAAGAAGAAAAAGGGAGGGTTCGGTCGCGTGGGGGAATGGGGGAAAAGAGAGAGAGAGAGAGAGAGAGAAGATAAGGATTGAGAGAGAGTTTGACTGGTCAAAATGAAAAGAGAGAGAGAGAAGTCGGTGGGGCTGTCTGCACAAAGGGGAGGGGAGAGGAGAGAGAGAGGAAAGAGAGAAAGAAAAGGGGGAGAGAGAGAAAAAGGAAAAGGACAATACATAATACCATTATGTCAATTTTCCGAATCTCTTTTCCTTTTCCTTTCTATTTTCTTTTGGTCTTCAATTTTCTTCCGATAATTTCTTTATTGAAATTTGGACTTGTCAACAATTTGACGGCCAATGAGACAGGATCCTAAAAATAAGAATTATGACGCGCTTAAAATTCAATTTCCGAAATCGAGTTCAATTTCGTGGTTAAAAATCGATCAGACGTGATTTTAGCCCAATCCAACCAATTAGGTAGCTTTTAGGGATTTTACAGCTGATATATCCCTTAACGGCTTTGCCCAATAGGTTAGTTAACTCGTGAGTGATCAGCTCACAGAAAAAGGGCCATAGGCACGTCCACGAAATGCCCATTTCACTTTATCGAAAGGGGGTCGAATTTCAGGATGTCACAGGCACTAGATTGATTTCTCTATCGTTTTGGTACCCTGTGTCTGTATTTGAATCATCGAGATTTTCACGACAACCGAGAGTCACCAATGAGTTAAGTGGGTTCATTGTGGCTTGAAGAAAATCAATCACGGGTCATTTGCACTAAAAAAAAAAATTCTGAAAGTTACCCGGTAGTCTAGGTCATGCTAAAAACGCGCCGAATGAAATTTAACCATGAATTCAAGCCCGATTTCAGAAATTGAAAGTTCTGTCATGTTACGATCTATTTTAGAAACGTTGACTCATCCTCCAAAGATTTTTTAGAGATTCGAAGATTTTTATGGAAAATCGATTCAGATGTTGCAGAAAATTGACGGAATTTTAGATGGGCTAAATCGATGAAAATTTGGACTTCCAAGCCGAGCCTTTGAGTGTCAGATATTTACAGAAATTTTTTCGGGATTTTGTTCATTCAAATTGGATCTCAATTTGGGAAATTGAGTGAAGAAATTGATCCTAAAGTTGGGAAATTCGAAGCAATGGTTTTTTTTTTGGTTGAAAATATAGCTGGCATTTCTTATATAACGTCTGAAAAAAGAGTTTCAACATCAGAACATAAGATTAACATGAGAGAGTGCGGGGGGTGGGTAATCCAGTCGGGAGGGAGATCCGCGGCTTTGTGCGCCTTTGCAACCCAGTCAGCTGCTCAGTTGTTTTCTTTGGGTTCGTGGGCCAAATTGAGGGAAGGGATGTGTTTAAGGAGTAACCTGCAGTCTTCCACGATGGAGCGGGCCTCCCATGGGCTTTCAATTTAGCCTAGAATGTTGTGCACGGCTTCAAGGCAATCTGAACTGATCTGGAGCTGCTGTTCACTTTCAAAGTCTTCTCCCGTTCGTGCGTGTTGAGTTCTGTTCTGAGTGTTCAAGCAAAGTAACGCCTCCTTGATAGCTAGGGTTTCGACTACAAGAGCTGAGATCGCAAGCTCTGTTTTTTCTCTGAGCCGATTATAGCTGCTTTTGATTGTGTAGAAGCCTGTTCTGTTTGTCGTCCAAATTAGCTTATCTGGGTTTGAAATGAAACTGAGAGGGGTCGCTAAGATTTCTCTGGCCACCTCTTGACTAAATAGCCGATTCACTTTCTGCTCATCCCATTCTCTGTTTGTTTGGTATAGCAATTCAGCCACTCTTTATGGATCGTTTCGATTTGGTGGGCCCCCAATCTTTCCCAAGGTTAGCCAGTGGTCTTCTCTTATCCGGATAGTTTTGCCATCTCCTACCTCCTATTTAATAGATGGTTCGATCACCTCTCTAGCCATTAGGAGGCTTTGCCATCCCCAAGACGGGCGATAACCTTTTTGCGCACTCCAGAAAGTACCTCTGGGAAAGTATAAACCCTTTAATGTTCTGCTCCATAAGGCATCCAGTGCTTGAGATAGCCTCCATGCTTGTTTCCCTAGCAAAGCTTTGTTGAATGCCATAAGATCTCTAAAGCCTAGGCCGCCACCATCCTTTCTTGTTTTCAAAAACTCCCAATTCTTCCAGTGGACTCCTTTCTTGGCTGAGTTTTGTTTCCACCAGAAATTTGATGTGCGCTGCTCTATAGCTTGACAAATAGAGATTTGGATTTTAAAGAGAGACATGGCATATTGTGGCAAAGCTTGGACCACTGTCTTGATAAGTATCTCTTTACCCGCCTTTGAGATTAATTTTTCCTTCCAGCCCTCCAATTTCTTTTCTACTCGAGCTAGTATCCAAGAGAACATCTGTTTTTTGGTTTGGCCCCAATCTGAAGGTATTCCAAGATAGGAACCTGTTTTTTCTATGATAGGGACTCGTAATTCAGATGCTAGGTTTAATTTCAGGAGTTGAGGACAGCCCTTTCCAAAGAAAAGCCCTGACTTGTTGAGGTTGATGGCTTGACCCAAGGCAAAACAGTATTGGTGAAGGATATTGGCTAGGTTTTGTGCTTCAGTAATTGTGCGTTTAAGGAAGAAAATAACATCATCAGCGAATAGTAGGTGGGACAATGTGGGGCAGGTAGAGTTTAGTTGGATGTCGTTGATGGTATGGTCTTCAATGGCTTTATTCATGAGGGTTGATAAGGAATTGGCCATGAGAATGAAGAGATATGGGGATAGTGGATCCCCTTGACGGATACCTCGGGATGGCTTAAAAGGAGTGCATAGATCTCCATTTACTTGCACACTATAAGAAACTGATGTGATGCATTGTCTAATGAGAGCCACCCATTTTTCACTAAAGCCCAATTTTAGCAAATAATCACAAAGGAAATCCCATTCCACCCTATCAAAGGCTTTTTGCATGTCAAGTTTAAGGATTGCTTGTAAATGTTTTTGCCTTTTCCTTACCCTTAGCTGATGAATGACCTCTTGAACGATGAAAATGTTATCTTGGATTTGGCGACCGCTGACAAATGCACTTTGTTCTTGGGAAATTATGTTCGAGAGAAGGGGTTTTAATCTATTGGCCATAATTTTGGCAATAATTTTATAACTGAAATTGCAAAGACTGATGGGCCTATACTGAGTTATACTTTCAGGGTTTGCTACTTTGGGGATGAGAGTTATATGGGTCTTATTTAGCTCATGATCGAGAGTACCTTGGCTGAAGAAGGAGTCCACCATTTTAAATATGTCGTCGCGTACCACTGGCCATTGGCTTTGATAAAATAAGCCGTTAAGTCCATCTGGTCCTGGGGCTTTAGTGGCTCCCATTTGGAAGACTGCCTCTTTGACTTCTTCTTCTGAGATAGGCTTGATTAGACTCTCATTCATTTCCGCTGTGACCAGCTGTGTGCATTGATCAAGAATTGGCTGATAATTCCTCTCCCCGACTGTAGTGTATAATGTTTGATAAAAGGCCCTTATATGATGTTTTATGGTTGTAGGCTCGTGACTCCATGTAGTGTCATCTAACCGGAGCATGGAGATTTTGTTTCTATTTCTTTGTTGAACTGTTGTGGCATGGAAAAACTTTGTGTTTTGATCTCCCCATCTCATCCATGTGATTCGTGATCGTAGGCACCAGTACATTTCCTCTTGTCGCCAGAGATCTTCTATTGTTCTAACCACATTTTTGTATTCTTCTTTGACAGAGGGCTCTTTCTCTTGATTAGTCAAGTCTGTTAGTCTTTTTTTGAGTGTTTCAATTTGTCCCGATGCATGCTGGAATGTTTGTTTGCTCCTTTTAATTAGGTCGGCTGCAACTTGCTTTACTTTTCCAGCAATATGGACTTGGTGGTTGCTGATTTTCCCCCATGCCTCTTGGATAACCTCTGTGCATTCTATTTTTTCCAGCTAGTATGCTTCAAATCTGAATGCTTTCTTTTTTTTTTCATTGTAGGTGGTTCCAAGGTAAGGAGTAAGGGATTGTGGTCTGACCCAATCGCCGGTAGGGCATATACCTCTGCGCTCGGGAATTGTATTCTCCATGGCCAGTTACACAATGCTCTATCTAGCCTCTTCTTTACCAGGTCAGCTCCTTCTCAATTATTGGTCCATGTGAATTTGCATCCTTTACTGTCCAAATCCATTAGAGAGCATGAGTTTAGGAAGTCCCGAAAAGCCACCATTCTATGTCTATCTGCTTCACGCTTGCTCGCTTTTTCCCAAAGGTATAGAACTTCATTAAAATCTCCCATACAAAGCCAAGGGAGGTTGTTGGATGAATTAATTGAGCTGAGCAGTTGCCATAGATTTAATCTCTCCTGGAAAGAAGTAGGTGCATGTAAAAAGGAGATTCTCATCATATCACCTCTGCTGTGAATTTTGCACTTAATATCAATTAGGTCCTCATAGTTGGCCAGAATTTCCACATGAACTTGATCATCCCACATGAGAATGAGACCCCCTGCAATGCCAATTGGATTGATGATACTGGAGTTGCGAAAATTCAGACTCTTTCTTACCTTGTCAACCTTGCTTTCTTTATTTTTGGTTTCCATAAGGAACACCAGGTTAGGCTTTTCATGAGCCACTAGGGCTCTAAAGTGCTGAACTGTCAAGGGAGAGCCCAAACCTTGACAGTTCCAGCATAAGATATTCATGTATAACCGGGTGGTTTATTAGGGCTAGCCACCAAAGCTCGTTCGAGAACCCATTCCAGCTCTTGAGTAGGGGTATCTAATAAATTTTCCTCATCAACAAGCTGAATTGAGGATGACCTTTTCTCATAAGGGTTAACTCTCTTCTGTTTTTTTTTTTTTTTTTTTTTACACTGGGATTTTAAGCATTTTCTTATTTTTTCTCAGATTTTCCAGCCCAGGATCTTCTGCAACCCAAGGTAGAAGGAGCTGGGTTTGCTAAGATCGTTTCCCCTTACTTGAGGATTGCATATGATCTGAGATGCTCAAGTTTGTATCTGCTGGTTCTTCTAGATTTGGTTGCATTTTAGAGCTTTCTGCCCCTGCCTTGTTGCATTTTGGGGCTGCTTGGCTGTTTCCTTCGCTGCTAGCCACTAGGTCCATCTCATAGGATATGGGAGGAACTTCTATTGTCGGCTCCTCTACAGTGAGTCCTTCTTCTAATCTACCATAGAAAGCCTCCCAGTAGGGGCTGTGATCACACGCTTCTGCCTTTAGCCATGCTCCATACTTGCCAACTTTGTTTGCAGCCCATGGGGATTGCTCATATGGGATTTCTTTACAGTTTGTAGCAAAGTGACCGATTCTTCCACACGAGTAGCAGTATTTGTGGTAATCGTTCGTATTTAAATTCCACCCAGAGTTTCTTGTTTCCGATGTCCAGAATAGCCCCTGATTTTAGTGGAGCTGATAAGTCCACTTCTACTCTTGCTTTTCCACTTTTCTGTGTTCCATTGCCCTTTGAGTCCACCTGAATCTCCAGAACTTTGCCTACTTTTTGTGCCAGGTCGTTGAACACACTTTCAAGCATCCACCCCGGGGGTATCCCTCCCATACACACCCAAAAAGCGCAGCGGGAATAATCATAACAGTGCTCTGGTATATCAGGTTCACATTGTTTAAGGACTAGTAAATTTCTGGAAAAGGACCATGGTCCAGATTTCATAACTCTTTCTTTCTCCACTACCGAGTTGAATAGGAATGAAAACAACCCCGGTTCCTTTTGTGCACATATCACTGATTCTGTTGTCCATGCTTTCTTCATAGTTTGAAAGAGGGCTGGGATATTGACATTAGGTTTAGGTTTGGTATATAGCATGTCGAAGAGGGTTCGATTACATTCTGCTCTTTTGTCAGGAGGGATTTCTCTAGTCACTTCGACAATGTCATTTTCTGACCACGGGTGGCCCAGGCTTTTGCATAAAGCTGCCAGACGCAGCTCATTCTCTTCTATTCCATCCGTTTTACAAGGCAACAGGTAGGGGTTTGCTGCTAGGTGGGCTTTTGGAAAGGGATGTGAAATGAAGGGAGCTCTCTGGTTGAAATGGCAAGAGCGATGAAAAGTATAGTAGATGTAGCCCAAAACAGCCTTGAGTCTCTATGGGGACAAATCAGACACTCATAACAGAAAGCAAGGAGCAACACCAGCCTTTTGTGGGAAAAGAAGCTGAATGAACAAAGTAAAACAGCATCTCTCAAGTACAGCGAACCCCCATCCAACAAAACCAACATCTCTCAAGCAAGGCGAGCCCCATTCAGTGAAGAACCAGACAAGTCGAAGCTGGTACGAAGAACAATCCATACCGCTGTGAGGGGACCCATTCACCTTGCTGTGAAGCGATCTACCTCCAAAGAAGACCCATGCCGCATTTCGGCATCCTGTTGCTCCTACGATGAAAATGGCTTCATCCCACCTTGCGCGAGAGGAACTGTACCATTACTCAGTGCGTCATTCTCAGATCTCCACACAACTACGGTGGAAGACAGGGATGCTTGAGGTTATGATGTGAGTTTCAAAGATCCATAGGGAAGGATCAGTAAGATGGAAAGGGGAAATCCCCAGGAGATTTAGGGTTTCTACCGCCGGAGGTAGGGAGAGCTCTTAGAGTCGAGAGAGAATTTCCAACGTGGAGCTATGGTTGAAGGCTACAAATTTTGGCTTCAAAGTTGATTAATGGTGGAATTATCCTTCTAGAAAGAATTAGGGGACAAGAGGGATTAGGTTGAGAGCTTGTGGGACCAAGTCATTCAATGTATTGGCTAAGGTTGGTGATTTTTGTTCCCCCTCCCAGCTGACTTCTCCCGCACGCTCATCCGTTCCCCTCCTCACTCGACCGATCTCTCCTTTCCGTGGGATTCGGTTTTGTTTTCATTTCCCTGCAACTTCAGTTTCCCCCTTCATCTCTCCACCGAATTCACGCCCGTGCGCCAGCTGCCCGTTCTCTTCCGCAAGCAACGAAGACCGAGCTCTCTCCACCGAAGGCCTCCACTTTCATTTTATTTTCCAGCATCTTCAATTTTCGTTCTCTCCCTGCCACGAAGACCCCCACGTTTTCTCTCCTTCACGTCTGCCCTCTCCACTACAAATTGTTCCCCTGCTGGTCAACCTTTTCCATCGAAGCTCCTTTTTGTTGACCCTTGCGCCTGCCATCTTCACTTCTTCGTGCATCCAGCGGAGTCCACTGAAGCTGCTCCATCTACGACCGCACGCCAACCCAGCAACTTCATCTTCGCGCGTCTTCAGCTCCATCGGTCAATACTGCAGCATTTTCAACGCCATCTACGGCTCCTTTTGTTCCAGCTGTGCGAAGTCAGTCCACCGAAGCAGCTGCCTCCGTCCAGCTTCTTCATGCTCGTGTCTTGTTCGGTCAACGCCAGCAACGGAAGCCGCAGCCAGCCTCTTGCTCCATCAACGGCCCAAGTGCCGTGAATTCCAGCAGTCCATCCACTCCTGCATTTCAGTCCAGCTCGCATTTGAAGCCCAAGAAAATTTGAAGCAGCCCAACAAGTTTCTATCGGGCCCAGCAGCCCAAGTCTTTAGCCCATCTCAGCCCAAGTGAATTCCAGCAGCCCACTTCGCAAGTCCAGTTTTTGAGGCCCAATTCCAGCAAGTCCATTGAAGCCCGCGTATTTTCTGCAAGCCCAACTCAACAGCTAAGCCCGTAAAGTCAGCCCGCTTCAGGCCTGGCCCACTTCAAAAGCAAATCTTAGATTTGTACTGAGATTTGTTGGGCCAATTCCAGGCCCGGTCCAAGTCTGTCGATGCCGCCGAAAATTCAGAATTCGGCCACTGTCACGCCATCTTCGCGGTGTTTAGGTCTTCGCTTTAATCAAGTGAGTTTTACTCATTAATGCTTTCTTAGTTTTCTAATTATGCTTAAGGATTGATTAGTGTAAATTAAGTAGGATTATGTGGTTAGATTAGAATGGATTAGTGATTATTAGATAATTGTGATGCGTGTTAGGTAATTGAATTGTGCAATTAGCAAGTAGAAACGTACTATTATTTATTGAATGCATCTCGGAATTTTTCCCGACCCGTCTTAGGCTTCAATTAGGCATTACAAGCCTAAATTGGATTTTGAGTAATTATTTATTAATTTTCGAAATTAATTATTTAAATATTTATTTTCCGGAAATTAGGCAGGGATAGCCAATGACCGGAATTTTATGCTGATTGTTGTGGCCCAGTCCGTTTATTTAATTGAGCTTTATTTTGTATTGAATTGAATTATTTGTGAAATTGGGAATTATTCTTTAATTGAATAATCTTTGGCTATTAATTGAAAAATAACCAGGCATCGGTTGATAATGCCAAAAAGATTTGAGTGGACTACAGAAAATGTGGGAGTTATAGAAAGGAAAAATATTATATTTTGGTTAAGGCTAATCGTGTGTCTATGCATGTGTACTTTTATCAGAAAAGAATGAAAAAATGGGACAAATTGATTATACGTTCGAAGTATCACGTGAAATACCGGCTCGGTGACCATATAGGTCATTTTGTAGACAGACGGTATCCAATACCGGCTCGGTGACCCTATAGGTCATTTTGTAGACAGATGGTATCCAATGTCTGCTCAGTGACCTTATAGGTCATTTTGTAGATGGACGACATGCCATAACGGCTCGGTAACTAGATGGGTTATTTTGTAGAATGGACATTATGATGAATATACTCGGTGACTTATAAGGTTATTTAGAAGAATGAATCGTATAAAATACTGGCTCAGTAACTCGAGAGGTTATTTGGAAGAATGGACAGTATTGACTGAAATGACCAAGAATGGTCCGATTGACACGTAATCGACTAGGTCGATCGATCAATGATTTGATCTGGTGTCGTGAATTGATTGATTATTTGATGTGATATACGAGGCATCTGTGTATAATCTTGAATTGCAGGTTGGGACTGATGCCAAGGTAAGTCCTCTGACTCGTGTTGTGCTTAGGCAACCATGTGGTGTATTGGTTTACTAATCGAGTCTTAGGGGGTAGAACTTGCTGAGACATGGTCTCAATGGTTATTGTATAACCATTTCAGGACCCTGATGAGGAGCCTGAGGAGGAGGAATCTAAGGAGGAGAACCCTAATGTGAAACTTGAGGAGGAGAAAGATTTTGAAGAAGAAGATGATCCAAAGAAGGATCTTGAGTACGACCCGGATGAGGACTGAGATCCCATCCTGTTTTGTGTGAGCCTCGTGTTCTTGTAGTTAGGTGCGAGATCAGACCTTTGTAAATAGTATGAAAAAATACTATGGGTTGTGCTATGTATAAAAGTGTGGTCGTGAATTTTCAGTATGAAAAATATGGTCCTGTTTTTCTATCTTATTGCTTTATTGTATGGGGATTTATAATTGTTCCGTATGTGCTTATGAAAATGAAAGGGTCGACGATACATAGTCTTGTAATATCACATTTAAAATTGACCAAGGTAAGGGATGTGCGCATACATGAGGATCGAGGCGTGACATTTCAACCGATGACCTCAGCGGTAATAGTCCCCCAAAAATTATGGGAACCTCATCTTTGTCAATTTATCTTGACTTGTCTCAAAATAGTTTGACCGACTCCCTTCCCGTAGAGTTTGGAAAATTGAAACATCTACGCAAATTAGTTCTTAATGGGAACAAATTATCTCAATAGATTCTAAGCAATATCGACAGTTGTATAAGCATGGAAGGCCTTTATGTGTAGGATAATTTCTTTGAAGGGCCCCTACCATTGTCTATGAGTTCCATGAAAGACCTTCATGTTTTGAATGTTTCCAACAACCAATTGTTCGACCATATTTGGGAATTTCTAGAGTTGCTAAATATGACGAATTTGAGTCTATCTTACTATGATTTCAAGGGTGCATTGCCTATAGTAGGATTTTTCAAAAGTGTCATTTCAGCTTCAATTGTTGGAAACAAGAAGCTTTATGGGGGTTTGCCAGATTTTCAACTACCAAAATGCTACTACGAAGAATCTAGTCATATAAGAATAAGTAGAACAACAAAAATCCCAATATCCACAATCTTTGCTCTTTTAGGAGTAGCCCGCGTACTCTCTTTGTTATACTTCTTTTGGTTTAGACACAATAAGAATGCATCAGCTCCAAGCTCTTTTGAAAATGGGCTTTTGCATGTTTCTTATCACAGTCTACTGAAAGCAATGAGTAGATTCTCTTCCACCAATTTGCTTGACATGGCAGTTTTGGGTCCGTGTAAAGAAGGCTTCTTGATAAGACTCAGTTGATCGTGGCCATCAAGATTCTTGACCTTACACGTCACAAAGCTTCCAAGTGCTTCATAGCTAAGTGTGGGGCCTTGAGAAGAATCCGACATCGTAATCTCATGAAGGTACTCACCACATGTTATGGGTTTGAATTTAATGGAAATGATTTTAAGTCATTGGTCTATGAATTCATGTTAAAGGGGAGCTTGATGAATGGTTGCACCCAACTACATTGCAGTGTACAACAAGAAGCAAGTTGAGTCTACTTGGGAGAGTGAATCTTGCTAGTGATGTTGCTTGTGCACTATATTATCTCCATTATCATTGTGAATCACCAATGGTTCATTGTGATCTAAAGCCAAGAAAGTAAATCCAATTGTGATGGAATCGGCCAATACACGGAGGAAATTTGGTCAGCATGGGAGGCAAATTTGGCTTGCCATGCACTTTGAGGCAATGCCAAAGGATCATCTTCACCCATAAGGTCAAATCTGACATTATGACTTTCACTAATTGGGAGAGTGAATCTTGCCATTGATGTTGCTTGTGCACCATCTCCATCATCATTGTGAATCACCAAGGGTTCATTGTGATCTAAAACCAAGAAAGTAAATTCAATTGCGATGGAATCGGCCTATACATGGAGGAAATTTGGTCAGCATGGGGAGGCAAAGTTGGCTTGTCGTGCACTTTGAGGCAATGCCAAAGGATCATCTTCACCCATAAGGTCAAATCTGGCATTATGACTTTCACTAATTGGGAGAGTGAATCTTGCCACTGATGTTGCTTGTGCACCATATTATCTCTATCATCATTGTGAATCACCAATGGTTCATTGTGATCTAAACCCAAGAAAGTAAATCCAATTGCGATGGAATCGGCCTGTACATGGAGGAAATTTGGTCAACATGGGAGGCAAATTTGGCTTGCCGTGCATTTTGAGGCAATGGCAAATGATGATTTCTTCACCAATAAGGTCAAATCCGACATTACGACTTTCACTAATTGGGAGAGTGAATCTTGCCATTGATGTTGCTTGTGCACCAGATTATCTCCATCATCATTGTGAATCACCAATGGTTCATTGTGATCTAAAGCCAAGAAAGTAAATCAAATTGCGATGGAATCGGCCTATACACGGAGGAAATTCGGTCAACATGGGAGGCCAATTTGGCTTGTCATGCACTTTGAGGCAATGCCAAAGGATCATCTTCACCCATAAGGTCAAATCCGGCATTATGACTTTCACTAATTGGGAGAGTGAATCTTGCCACTGATGTTGCTTGTGCACCATATTATCTCTATCATCATTGTGAATCACCAATGGTTTATTGTGATCTAAACCCAAGAAAGTAAATCCAATTGCGATGGAATCGGCCTATACAGGGAGGAAATTTGGTCAGCATGGGAGGCAAATTTGGCTTGCCGTGCATTTTGAGGCAATGCCAAAGGATGATTTCTTCACCCATAAGGTCAAATCCGGCATTATGACTTTCACTAATTGGGAGAGTGAATCTTGCCATTGATGTTGCTTGTGCACTAGAGTATCTCCATCATCACTGTGAATCACCAATGGTTCATTGTGATCTAAAGCCAAGAAAGTAAATCCAATTGCGATAGAATTGGCCCATACACGGAAGAAATTTGGTAAGCATGGGAGGCAAATTTGGTTTGCCGTGCACTTTGAGGCAATGCCAAAGGATCATCTTCACCCATAAAGTCAAATCTTGTATTATGATTTTCACTAATTGGGTCTTTGTTTATAATTCCTTGATTCTAGGGGAATAGAAGCTAAAGAAAGGTTGAGTGGATGAAACAATGTTCCCATGACTTTTCCCATGTGAATTGTCTCAACTATGCCTTGTCAAAAGAGGAAGGATCATTTACTTGACTTGAACTATCACACTTTTTCAATTAAATATCATATGCCAATTATAACTTGCTTATTTTTTTTTCACTAGTTATATGCCTTTGGGATTAAATACATAAGAAGTTTTTTACAATTCCAATAATTTTTTTAAATAACAATATGACTATATTCAAAAGTTAAAGATAATAATATAATAGCGGTGGGCTTTGTTACTGTCAATTCATAATTCGTCGATAAGTACTCAAGAAGCAAAATCCAAGTTGGATATCAATATAACAAGTTAAACATGGATACAACATTAACATCAGAGGTACTATTTTGAAATAAATTCTGCTTCACCATAGTAGAGATTTTGCTCTCTATTCTATAGGAGCGTTATTTTTAATTTTAATACTAAATCCAAAATGTATAATTTATAGAAAAGATATATATTATAATTGAAAAATGAAAGTAAAGTTGATTATAAACCGTGAAATAAATTTGCTCACATGTACAATTAATATTGTTATGCTTTTGAGTAATGGAAAGTTAAGATTTTATATGAGCCGAAAAGGCTCAAGTTGTCACCCCCTACTAAAGAGCTCGTAAATTCAGGCAATGGAAAGACATGATTGATGATGAAAATGAAGGGAGGCCCTGCGGTTTTTTCAACTTTCATTGACGGACTTGATCATCAATAGTTACCTTGCATGTCACGGCCTTCTAATTTTCTTAACTTGAGAGGACCATGAAAAGATCTGTCATGACTATTCTTGAATTGATGAATTTAACATGCCTTAGCATGACAGAACGTGTTGCCTGCTATTATATATTTCCGAATCGTTTCAAAACAACATTGCAAGAAAACAGAAAGAGACTCAAGCTGAGTGCGCTTTGCTACAAATCCTCATGGACCTTCCCTATAGAGGTCGAATTTTATTTGGTTCGTTCTCATGCTTTACTACCATCATTCTTCTATTAGGAAGTGTCCTATCTTTAGTAAATGCTGGCAAGAACGAGACTGATCAGCTTGCTTTGCTGGAATTCAAGGCTCGAATAGTTGATCCTGGTGGGGTTTTGAGCTCATGGAATGATTCTAGCCACTTTTGCGAGTGGTATGGCATCACATGCGGTCGTAGACACCGAAGAGTCACCATACTAGACCTCCACTCCAAGAATCTGGCTGGGGTTGTGCCGCCCCATATTGGTAACTTGAGCTTTCTAAGGGAAGTTTATTTGCAGAACAACAGTTTCCGCTCCGAAATTCCCCTGCAATTTGGCTGCTTGTTTCAGTTACACAAGTTGTTCCTTAATAATAACTCGTTCGGTGGACAAATCCCTTCGAATCTCTCCCATTGCTCTAATTTGCTCATTCTTAATATAGGTTTCAATAGGCTGGAAGGAAATTTGCCTACAGAACTTGGGTCGTTGTCCATGCTCCAAGAACTTCAACTTCAACATAATAGCTTGACCGGAAACATTCCGCCATCATTTGGAAACTTATCCTTTCTTCAAGTCTTCAGAATGGGGATAAATAATCTCGGCGGTACAATCCCAGAGACTCTCGGCCGACTGAGAAATCTATACTTCCTCAATCTCGCCTTTAATAAATTTGTTGGTACGATTCCTATCTCGATTTTCAATATATCCACTATGATATCCCTTTATGCGGGTGAAAATCAATTAGAGGGGGGCTTACCCAAGGATTTAGGCTTCACTCTTCCAAATCTCAAGGATATCCTTTTGTTTGAAAACCACCTTACTGGACCCATTCCTGAGTCAATAACCAATGCCTCTAATCTTGGTATCTTCATAATCGGGTCGAACAACTTTACTGGGAAAGTTCCTTCTTTCTCAAAGATGAGAGAACACTATTGGTTTGAAATTGGCTTCAACAACTTAGGAAGCAGGGAATCTGTTGATTTGGATTTCCTTTGCTCTTTAACCAATTCCACAAACTTGAAAATATTAGGTATAAAGGCCAATGATTTCGGAGGACCAATACCCGATTGTATCAGTAACCTCTCTATCACCCTTACACATTTTATGTTGTACATTAATCATTTTTCTGGAACCTTACCTTCTGGAATTGGAAATCTCATCAATTTGGAAATCCTGGCCTTGGAATACAACAACATCTCAGGAAACATTCCTTTTGAGATTGGAAACTTAAACAAATTGCGGATTGTGTTGCTTGGTCGAAATAAATTCTCGGGGAAGATACCAGAATCTATTGGGAATTTAAGGATGTTAAGTATATTGCACATGTATAGGAATAATCTCTGGGGCCCGATACCATCATCTCTTGGAAATTGCCAAAACCTACTTATCTTAAACCTTTCAATAAATAACCTCAGCGGTAACATTCCCCCAGAAATTATGGGCCTTTCGTCTTTGTCAATTTATATTGACTTGTCTCAAAATAGTTTGACTGGCTCCCTTCCGGCAGAGGTTGGAAAGTTGAAAAATCTCGGCACATTAGCTCTTAATGGGAACAAATTATCTCAACAGATTCCAAACAATATCGGTAGTTGTCTAAGCATGGAACGCCTATATGTGCAAGATAATTTCTTTGAAGGGCCCCTGCCATTAACTATGAGTTCCATGAAAGGCCTTCAAGATTTGAATGTTTCCAACAACCGATTGTCTGGCCATATCCCGGAATTTCTAGGGTCGTTGAATCTGACGAATTTGAGCCTATCTTACAACAATTTTGAGGGTGCATTGCCGATAGGAGGAGTTTTCAAAAGTGTCATTTCAACTTCAGTGGTTGGAAACAAGAAGCTTTGTGGGGGTCTGCCAAATTTTCAACTACCGAAATGCAATTGCGAAGAGTCCAAACATGTGAGAATAAGTGGAATTGCAAAAATTCTAATATCCACAGTCTCAGCTCTTGTAGGAGTAGCCTTTGTACTCTCTTTCTTATACTTCTTCTGGCTTAGACACAATAAGAACACATTCGCTTCAAGCTCTTTTGAAAATGGGCTTTTACATGTTTCTTATCACAGTCTATTGAAAGCGACGAGTGGATTCTCTTCCACCAATTTGCTCGGCATGGGCAATTTTGGGTCCGTGTATAGAGGGCTTCTTTATCGGACTCAGTCGATCGTGGCCATCAAGATTCTTGATCTTACACGTTACGGAGCTTCCAAGAGCTTCATAATCGAGTGCGAGGCCTTGAGAAGAATCCGACACCGTAATCTCGTGAAGGTACTCACGGCATGTTCAGGGTTTGATTTTAATGGAAATGATTTCAAGGCATTGGTCTATGAATTCATGTCGAATGGGAGCTTGGATGAATGGTTGCACCCAACTAAATCACAGTATACGGCAAGAAGCAAGTTGAGTCTACTTGGAAGAGTGAATATTGCCATTGATGTTGCTTGCGCCCTAGATTATCTCCATCATTACTGTGAAACGCCAATAGTTCATTGCGATCTAAAGCCAAGCAATGTCCTTCTTGATGAAGAAATGACTGGACATGTAGGTGATTTCGGGCTTGCTAGGTTCCTTCCAGAAGCAACGCATAAGTTATTGGTTGATCAATCAAGCTCTATAGGAGTAAAAGGATCTTTTGGCTACATAGCTCCAGGTAATGTCATAGAAGTTCGGCCTTTCGATTTATTTCCTCATATCAAACACGCAATTGGAGATCAATCCTTAAATAAAAAGGCAAATGCACAAAACATCACTAGACTATATTTCAATCTCAATTATTCACTATGCATGACTATGCTCCGTTGACTATTGTAGAGTATGGCTCGGGAAGTGCAATATCCACAAAAGGAGATGTGTACAGCTTCGGAGTCCTCATTTTGGAGATGTTCACAGGCAAGAGGCCAATTGATGACATGTTTGAAAATGGGCTGAACCTTCATTGCTTTGCAAAGGCAGCTCTAGCAAATCAAGTGGAAAAGGTAATTGATCCCATTCTGCTTCAGGAAAACCAAGAGTCCAAGAAAAGACGAACCGTCACTCTAGATGGCAAGGAAAAAAGCTGGTTTAGCACTTTGGAGTGTTTGGTTTCGATCATTGAAATAGGAGTGGCTTGCTCTTTTGAGTCGCCGAGGGAACGAATGGATATCGTTGATGCATTGACTAAACTCCAAGGAATCAGGAAGAAACATTTTGAGTTCATTGTCATTGCCTAGTTGATGTAAAATCTAAGCTTCATATGGAGTCGTGTGGTCTTTAGGGTCATTACTTTGTCCAGAAAAGGATGTGGAATTTGAATATGGTGATAGTGAAATCAAAAGTGATGGAGACTAGTGACGTAGTAGTCCAAGGAAAATCGAAATAGTTTACATTATCTTAACCGGAAGATCAGCGTCCTTCAATTGTGTGAAAAATAAATATACTTTCTTTTGCTTTAACCCATAAACACTATTGATGAGCTTGAAGGTGAAGGATGTCATAAGTTTGCCATAGTGTGTAATCTTGAACATATTTTGTATTTGTCGATACGTTTTGTACATGTATATGTATTCAGTTTGTGGGAATAAAGTGAATGTTTTTTACAGTTTGAAATTTGATAGGCTGAAACCATATACCTTCTTCCTTTTCTCCAGCAGTAGAGTCAACTAGAGAAGATACTTAAGAAAATTTGACCTATAATATCATTCACGAGAAATATTCTGAAGTAGACCATAAAGTCAAACAAGATAAGTATATTTGGTACAGTAAATGATAGCATTTTTTTCACTCCGAATGAACAAGCAATCAAATTGCAATAAAGAAGTTTACATGCATTGTACTGCACCAAACCATAACATCACTTCACTAAACCAAACTATCATCGATAAACTTAAAAAAAACCACAACACTATTTTATTAAACCCATCAATGAAAAAAAAAAAAAAAAAGAGCCACAACACCATTTCACATACTGCACCAAACCATAATACTACTTCATTGAACCAACCCATTGTCAACAAACAAAAAAGAAAATCCACAACACTACTTCAGTAAACCCATTAGTGACAAAAAAAAAGGGGGGGGGGGCCATAACATCATTTCACGTACTCCATCAAACCATAACACTACTTCACTAAACCAACCCATCATCGACAAATAAAAAAACATCCACAGTAATATTTCACTAAACTCATCAATATTTCCACTGCTTCCTCTAAATATTTTTCTTCTTTCTTGATGGGCCTACTACTATTTTTCAACAATGTTCCACATCTCTCTCAAACAAGGACGATCTTTGCATTAAATCTAGCTTGCTAGCCTCTAGTTGACATTTGCCGAGGGTGGTCGCGTGACTGCGACAAGCTTTGTTGAGGTTGGTTGACGTCGGCAAGCTTGGTTCAAATGAGATCTCTCTCGCCTTGGACCGCAGGTCGCGTAATCAGATGGTTGAGGAGGTGGTGGAGGCGGTAGCAACGAACGAGCCTAGGTTATGATGGTGGGGCTCTATGGTAAAATCCACTTTAGAATAAAGTGTATCAACTAACAATCACATTGAGCGAAAGATCTTGGAGTCAAAGCCCTACATCTAAATGTAAAATCATTCTCCACAAAACTCTTCCAGTTGTGCCCATATATATATTACATTATATTCCTTGTTTTTGAAATTTCCATTTTGTATTTTAGTTTTGTCACAAAACTTTTGACTTGGATTATCATGAAGATAACCAACTTTTTAAATTACTTATAAGCACAGGGTCATCAACCGGTGAAGAATTGATCGGCCGGTAAGCTAGGAATGATACTAAATCCATCTACTCCAAAAATTTCTTTCAAGAAAACCCTCCCGTTCCAAAGGCTACTTAAAATTTTCGAGAGATTATCAATCGCCTCAAAGGAAGGATTAGATTTTAATTGAAGCATAACATGAACTCATCGGTTCAACTAAGAAAACTAATAAAATGCACCACCAAACCTCAAATTCTGAATTCCCGTCAACCCAAACAAAACTACACACCCTCAACTAAATCGTCTCGTCAACAATTCATAATCTCTAAATTTCATTATTTTTTATTGTGTTCACTTACAACATAAATTGAACTTGTAATCTCATGAAAGATGAACAATCCCTTTCTTTACTAGATTTCAAAAATAAAAGTTCACAATGGCTTACTACTGAAAAGTTATTGAAAATTTGCAGCAAAAATGCAATCGAGTTATGGCATAATTAAATCATAAAGCTTGTAAATTTAGTGCATAATTTCATTCAATTTGAGCAATATAAAATAACAGAAAAAATTAAGAGAAAACAGCTGACAATTTAAAAGAGAAAAACCGTCACCCAAAGAGAGTGATCGGTCTCCAAACATTCCCCTTCATCTAATTGGTAATTAATCTAGTGTGAGACCTACGTAGACAAATGCAAGGTAAGCAAAGAACGACCTCCATCAACTTTTGGCAATGTGCGTTGCATATCTTATAAAAAATTTAAAATGACATTTCAATATTTTTCTAGTTCAAATAGGACAGAACTGATCCATATAGCTTGGGCATGCACAATGTAATTTTTGGCATATGCCAGGCTTTTATATAGATATTAACCATGTTCTTCAAACCTATCAGTTTAGTCTCAAGATTACTTCTGGCCTTTAAAAAAAATGAAGTTAATGAAAGTATTTAATTACCCGATTTGACAAGTTTTATTACCTCGATTAAACTTGTTGAACGTTTTAAGACTTTTGACACGCGTTCCCTTTGTCAATAAGTATGTGAAATGGCTACCCTCCACTCATAATCCAAAACCCCCAGTCCAGCATGTTTATCCCCTCATAGCTAAATCTTCAACCCATACATCCCTTCTCACATCCATCCGTCATCATTCATCAGAACCCACAAACCCACAAAAACCCATAAAACATAATGGAATTTTACCCACAAAACCCTAGATCCAGATCGGCTTTCCACCCATTTGGAATTCGCCAACCCATATTCCCGGGGTCATCACCGAACCATTCCAATCCTTAACCACCTTGCTTGGTTGTTCACCCTAGTAACCCATCTCCAGCATATTGTAGAGTATCTTCAAGGTATTTTCTTCAATCTTCTCGGATAGTGGCTGTGGTTTGGAATATCTCGTAATTGCCCTGCATAGAAGAGTTTCGAAATGGATAATGAGTACAATAAATAAAGAAGAATGGCGGCTTTATGTAAAAGTCTGGGCAATTTATGGTCCGCAGATGATATAGTTGATGTGAAAGACGAAATTTCTGAAGAAAAACTGCAAGAATGCAAGCTGACCCCATTTGGGAAATTATATTCTAAGCCTAACGTTAACTTTCCAGCTTTCCTTACCACTATGAAGAAAGCTTGGAAGACTGAAAATGTGGATTGCACCTCATTAGAGATAGGGGTTTTCTCATTTTCCTTCACCTCCGAAGCAGATAAACAGAGGGTTTTAAACTCAGGGCCCTGGTCTTTTTCTGACAACTTGTTAGTGTTGCAGCAATGTCATCCAGATACTCCTGAATTATGCTATGAGTTTACCCATTGTGCTTTTTGGGTTCATCTCTATGGTCTTCCCTTTGGTCGAGTTACTCACGAAATTGTAAAAGATGTGGCATCGAGAATTGGAGTAGTGGAGGTGAAATTAGAAGCGAAAGGAAACGGTAATTATAAGGTTGGCAAAGCAAGAATTAATATGAACCTGGCTGCCCCTCTAAAGACTGGAGTCATTATTAACTTGGGTAGGAAAAAGGTTTGGGTTGAATTCCAATATGAAAGACTACCGCACTATTGCTACTCTTGTGGAAGAATAGGCCACTATGCCATTGCTTGTACTGAAATACCATATAAAGAATCAGGCCCTGAAGAGAACTTACCTGGAAGGTTTGGGCATTGGCTGCGAGGGGAGGCGAGGGAACTTAGTCCATATGGGAAGATTTTTTTATGGCAAACAGGAGTTTATTGAAGCGGAAGAGGAGATGGTGACAGAGACTCCTTCGTCCCCTAAAACTGAGGTGTCGAGGAAATCAGCCCTATCTATCCATGAGAAACAGCCTGAGGAGAATGTAGCACAAAAAGCAAACACTCAGCCTTCCTCTTCCCTTGCCTTAATAGTTATCGAAGATAAAGGAAAACAGAAGAGGGGTAGTAGCTGCCTGGATGATGAATCTTCATTGATGTGCTATAAAGAATAGCTTAAGGAATTAGAAGTTAACATGCTGGAAATTGTAGAAGCTGCGAAAGGAGGTGCAAGGACTAAACCTAGGAATACTAAGATGACCTCAGCCAAGAAAGAGAAACGATTCTGCCCCTATGGAGCTCGATCCTCAAACACTCCGGTATTAGACAACTCTCAACTTGTTGAGACTCCCATTGAAGTAGAAAAGAAATTAGTTCAGTGGGTTTTTGTGGCTAGCCCTAATAAGCCACCGAGTTATCCATGAAGTTCCTAAGTTGGAATTGTCAAGGGTTGGGCACACCCTTGACAATTCAAGCGTTGAGAGTCTTAGTGACTCAAGAAAGGCCCTGTTTGGTATTTTTAATGGAAACTAAAAATCAAGAGTAGATGGTGCATCGAGTTAGGAGGTGACTCAAATTTCAAAACTGTTTCTTGGTAGATCCAGATGGTGTAGCGGGAGGTTTGGCTATTTTCTGGGATGATCGGCTTAATTTAACAGTTGAGGGGTATTTCGGGACTCATATAAATGTTTGCTGTAAAATCCTAGAGTTAAGACAACTCATGAGAATCACCTTCCTACATGCTCCAAATGAATTCAAAGAAAGAGTGTTATTATGGGAATCGATCCAAAAAGACAACACATCAAATAAGCTTCCTTGGTTATGTCTAGGCGATTTTAACGAAGTTTTGTATCATTGGGAGAAAAAATGAAGAAGAATGGCTGAGCATTATCGAATGATGACGTTTCGGGATTTCTTACATGCTTGTTCTTTAATGGATTTGGAGAGCAAGGGTTTTTGCCTTTACTTGAAATAATAATAGAGAAGGGGATGCGTTTGTTAAGGAGAAGCTAGATAGAGCAGTTTGTACAATGGAATAGAGACTAGCATATCCTAATGCAGAATGCCTAGCCTTACTAGCTATTGGCTTAGATCATAGCCCGTTACTTCTATCACTTTTCCCAAAGAATGAGTGTAGAAGAAGAATGTTCAGATTTGAAGCTTTTTGGGTGGAGGATGAGGAATGCGGAACAATAGTAAGGAATGCTTGGAGTTCAGCAAACGTTCCAAGAAATAATATTGTAGACAAGCTGAATATAGTGTCTCGAAATTTGGCGGAATGGAGTAAGAACATATTCTCTAATGCACATAAGAGAATCTCTTGGTTGAGGAGTGAGCTCCAAGAGATGATAAACAATCCTAGGGGCTCAAATGATCATATTAAGATACAAAGGATAAACCAAGAAATTGAGAGTTTATGGCAGCATGAGGAGTTATATTAGGGGATGAGATCAAGAATTAACTGGCTTAAATGGAGAGATAAAAACACCAAATTTTTTCATGCTACTACCATCCAAAGAAGAATCCGAAATAAAATCACAATGCTGAAAAATTCAGAAGGGTAGTGGATGAGAAGCGAGAAGGCTATAAAGGAAATGGCAGGAGCATGCTTTAATGATCTATTTAAATCGGGAGGAAGCAGAAATTTTCAGCCAATTTTAGATCAGATCTCAAGCTCAGTTGATGCAGACATGAATCAACAACTGATACAGCCCGTTACAATGGAGGAAATTACAGCTGCAGCATTTTAGTTAGGAGCTGCTAAAGCTCCCGGGCCTGACGTTTTTAATGGTTTATTCTTTCAAAAGCATTGGAAGGATCTAAATTAAGAGATTTTCAGGGAGGTGCAGCAGTTTTTTGAAACGGGATCCTTAAACCCTGAGCTCAACAGGACATCAATAACTCTCATTCCTAAACTCCCAAATCCTGAGAAGATAGAACAGTTCCGTCCTATAAGCCTATGTAATTTCATATACAAGATCATCTCCAAGACATTGACAAATAGGCTGAAACCGTGACTCCCCAACCTAATTGAAGAAGAACAAAGTGCTTTTGTTGGGGGATGCCAAATCCAAGACAATATCTTGATCGTACAGGAGGTGTTACATAGAATAAGAACACGGGAGAGGAAAAAAAGATTCCAAGCGGTACTAAAGTTAGATATGCAAAAGGCCTATGACCGAATAGAATGGGACTTTCTCCAAGAGTGTCTAATTAAGATGGGTTTCTGTGGAAGGTGGGTTAATTGGGTGATGCAATGTGTGTCTACAGTATCGTTCAGCATTAAAATTAATGGAGAGCCCATGCCTTATTTCAAACCTACCAGAGGAATCTGCCAAGGCGATCCATTGTCTCCCTATCTCTTCATTTTAGTGGCCAATATACTATCTCTCTTAATAAAGCAAGCTGTTTCAACAGGTATTATTCGAGGAATCAAACTAAATCACAGCTGCCCTACACTATCTCATCTCTTATTCACGGATGACTCAATCTTCTTCCTACATGGAACTATAATGGAATGTCAAAATCTAGCGGCTATTCTTCATCAACATTGCTTTGCTTCTGGTCAAGCCATTAATCTAAACAAATCCGGGATATATTTCAGTAAAGGTTGCCCAGAGAGTCTGAAGAGGAATATGGCTTATGAGCTACGAGTCCCTATAATTGACAAAACGGGGAAATATCTTGGCATTCCATCGAATTGGGGGGGGGGGGATCGAAGAAAGAAATGTTTGCTTGGATCCTTGCTAGAGTCAACATGAAATTGGAGAGCTGGAAAGAGAACTTATTGACAAAAGCTGGGAAGGAAATATTGATAAAGGCTGTGGTACAGGCTATTCCTCAATATGCCATGTCCATTTTCAAAATTCCACTTTCAATTTGTAAAGCTATCGAGAGGAGAATTGCTAATTTCTAGTGGAAAACCAGTAATAAAACTTCTGGTTTACATTGGAAAAAATGGGATAGTTTAAAGCTTAGAAAGGAGGAAGGGGGACTTGGATTTAAAGACTTAGGGGTTTTTAATAAAGCTATGCTAGGGAAGCAAGCTTGGAGATTAGCCCAGCAGCCAAATTCACTTTGGGGCCAACTTATGAAAGGTTTATATTTTCCACAAGGGGATTTCTTGAATGCTAGAAGAGGATATCGGTCTTCATGGGGTTGGCAAAGTCTCATAACGGGGAGGGATGCTATAGCTCTGAAAATCATGTGGGCAGTTGGGAATGGAAAAAAGATCTCCATTAGAAATGATAGATGGCTAAAGAAAGGTTTGCTTGGTGACCCGGCAACAAGGAATGAGCCAGTTAAAGTGGTTGAACTGATAGACATAGAAGAGGGACAATGGAATGAAGCTTTAATAGTGAATCTATTTGACGAAGAAACAGTAACATAAATTCTTACCAATCCTATAGGCTTACCAACTACAGAGGATAAACTAGTCTGGGCTGACAACAAATCAGGGGTTTACTCAGTTAAAAGCGGATACTTCAGCAACAAGAGTCCTATAACTAGCACTCTCACTACAAGAGCATCATCTTCCTACCAGGTTAAACCAGCTCTATGGAAATACATTTGGCAAGCAGAAACAACCCCCAAAGTGAAAATCTTTCTATGGAATGCATCCCATAATGCTCTACCTACTTTGGAGAATCTTTATAGAAGGAATATTGTTCCTGCACCGATATGTCCGTTGTGCAAGCAGGAACCTGAGAGAGTGGAACACACCTTGCTACTCTGCCCTTGGACTGCACCGATATGGCGTCAGCATCCCCTGCAAATCTGTATCAAAAGAATGGGTCTTACTCGGTTTGATGAATGGGTAATTAAGTTAAGGGAGGATTCACGAACCTCACCTTAGTTTGATCTCGTATTAATGACCCTATGGTGTATCTAGAAGGACCGAAACAATGCAATCTTCCAGAAAATGGCCCTAAAACCGCAGCAAACTTTAGACAGAGCAATATTTCAGAATGATAGCTTCCAGACTTGGAACGGCAACAAAAACGGAGCAAGCAAAAAAGTAGACCATACCCACAAATGGCAAAAGCCGAAACCTGGTGTTCTGAAGGTTAATATCGATGCTTCTTTCTCCCCTGAGGTGGATGATTCCTCCCAAACTGAGAATAACACAGAGACCAATACAGGAGAAACCAGGGCGACCAGTTCCTTTGCGCAAGATTTAGAGACCCCTCTAAGAACTGAGGTGAACAGGGGTGAAAATAGAAGACGTGCTGCAAGTGGAACAGTGGATGATGGGGAAGAAATTCCAGTGATCCTCTCTCCCGCATGAAACTATGCTATCTCAACTCCGAAGGTCACATATCTTGCTCAAAACTCTGTTATTTCGACTCGACCCAACCCTAACAGGGGCCTGAATAGAGCAAATCCAAGATCAAGCACAGATGCAAACGGTAGAAACTCCCCACCAGATGCAGAACTTTCTCTCATCTTTCTCGCTCGAACCCCTGCTTCTTCGACCCGACCTAAGCAAGTAAACAGCACACATCCAGCGATAAACACATGTGCGAACATAAAATGATATGTAGAGGAAGCCTCTGCAGTCCGAGGTGTTGCAGATCTAACCCCCGTCGAGCAAAGCCAAGATGCGAATGGAGGAGACTTCACACCAGATGCAGAGATATCCCTTATCTCTCTTGCTCGAACCCTTGTGATCTTGACTTGAACTGAGCGAAGAAACAGAGGACAGGTAGCGTCGACCACAGGAGAGAACATAACAAGAGTTGAAGAAGAAGCCCCCGCTGCCCAAAATTTTGCATATCTACCCTTCTCTGAGCAAAACTCAGCTGCGAATAATGGAGAGTCCCGACCAGACGCTTCTTTTGGTGAAAGCTCGGTATTTCAGAGCCAACAGAAGAAGACTGGAAGGAAGAATCGGGGCGGCCATATCATGTGTTGTCCGAGATGCATCGGGGAGGATGCTTGACGGCTTCTCCAAATCAATTGCAGCGAGCTCACCCCAACAAGCAGAAGCGGTCGCGTTGGTTGAAACCCTAAAATTTCTTCTTCCCAGATCTACAGAATCGCTCGAGCTCCATTCTGACTGCAGTGTACTTGTACACAGTGTAAACTCTGCAGATCAGTTTAACTGGGAAGTACAACCCCTGGTGGACCGGGCCAAGGAGTTGAAGAACAAATTTTTGGGCCTCACCATAGCCCATTGTAGCTGGGACTCAACAAGCTCGCCGATTGGTTAGCTAAATCTCAGCAGCTAAACAATTTACCGAAGAATTGGGTCACTCACCCTCCTTTTACTCTTTTTAATATATTATGCTCTGATGCTCTTCATGTAATTTCTCCGTACTCCGTTAACGAATGAATATCATGCGTAGTTTCGACCAAAAAAAAAAAGACCATGTGTTCTTATTTATATTCATCTATCAAACAACTTTCCTTATCAAAAGTCGAGTTTAAAAAAAATTATATAATTACCAATTTATCTCGTCAATTTATCAAAAAAAAAAATTCAATAATCACCATTGTTTCACTAGAATCCAGAGGGCCACAATCTCAACAACGTAGATTATCGTTCATCTATGTCATCGGAACCAAACATTCCCCTTCATCTAATTGGTAATTAATCTAGAGTGAGACCTACATAGACAAGGTAAGCAAAGAACAACCTCCATCAACTTCGGAGATCAACTTTGAAGTTACTAATCACCGACCTCCATCAACGATTTCTTCTCTATCTTAGGGAAGTTACCATGCAGGTTAGACTTAATCATAGACCAGATGGCTCATGAGGTCGTTAGGGCCAACACACGAGTTTGCAGAAGCACGCATTCAGTCATGTAGCTTGAGCCCGACCTAATGAAGTCCGAGCCGGGCTTGCCGAGCTCAGAAAAATGTCATGTAACTCATCGTCTTAGGAAAGGCATAGGCAACTATTAGTTATGTTAGGTTTGGGTCGGCCGGACTTGGATCAGAGAGAATGCTTCGAAGATTAGCTTCGAACCTCGAATTTGAGTTGTTACTCGATCAAAAGAGATTATACCGTCTCATTTCACAATCTCCAATTCCCATCCTTCTCCTTGATTACAGAAAGGGGCGTGGCAGCAAAAGAAGTTTTTTCACAGATTCGGCCAAAGACAAGAAGAGAAAAACTTTCGCATTCACGACCCCCACAAGGCTCCAACGCCGTCTATGCTATTTCCCAATATTACAAATCCACCCCTCATTTCTTCTTTTCTTCCTTCTTCGAACCCTTAGTCTGTACCCACTATTACAACTAATCACTAAAAATGCAGCCTAATTACAGCAAAAGAAGCGCGTATTGCGCGCATGCTCCTCCTAGTTTCTCCAAATTCCGGATCGGCCCCCACTTCCTGAAAAAACTCGCGGAAAGGTCCAGACATCGAGAACTTCGAGATAGAGAGAGGGAGAGATGCGATGAAAATGGATCTGGAATCGGCTAGATCTGATCTTCAAAGATCATCTATACTTGGCGGTATTCGAAAAGAGCTCTTGGTTTTCCTCACAGCAGATCGAGCCGGAGCAACCGCCGGAGGTCCCTGGTGGCCGAATCGTCGACCAAGAGCGCCTGCTTCTTCTTCTCCTTCGAAAACGACGGCAGCGGAAGCGAGCTCGGCTCCGGCGACACGGCGAACGCCGACCCGGCGTACACCACGGCCCTTCCCCCCGGCGCGATGGCCTGCTTCCGCGCCATCTCCGGCTCTGGACCTGATCCCGGAACGACGACCGGACCGTCGCCTCGCCGGAGGACGGCGGCCTTCCCCGTCACGAGGCCGCCGGGCGGCGCCGGCTCCGGCTGGCCGGGGACGACGGGCCGCTTTCTCTGCTGGTGCTGGTGGTGCCTCCTGTTCGGCCTCGGATTAGCGGAGGAGCTTCTGTAGCTGCTGCTCCTCTGGCGGGGGTAAGCCGCCGGGGAGGAGGCTACCATCCGCCCGGCCAAGCAGTCCTGCGGCCGCAAGATCTCCGTCCCCATGGCCTCGGTTCCAAATCAAACGACGAAATCGACTGCACAAAACAACGATCGCTAGAGAGAGATTACTCGAATGGAGCTGAACGAACTCGGTAATGGTGGAATTTATAGAGAGAGAAAGAAGGGGAGAAGGGAGGAGGAAGGAGGGTTTCTCTCTCCTGCCTCGTTCCACTGACCTTCGCTGGTCTCGACGCGTGATAGCTAATCACTCGTCGGTTGCGCGGACGCAGTCGTCTCTTAACGATCCCCCGTCGTTCGCAACCGTCCCCCGTTTTCCCCAAAGTCAAAGCCGTTGCTCTTTTGACCAACGACCCCCCGTCTCCGGGCCGGGCGGGCCGGGCATCGGCCGCGGAGCCTTTTATGATTAAATAGGGCCTGAGTGGGCCCCAGCCGGCCCATGCAGATGGGATCGGGCCCACTTGGCTGAAGCATGATGCCGTGGTGCCCTTCGAGCCGACGTGTCCATGATAAGGACCAAGTGAGGGAAGCAGCGGCGAAGATCTTTAACGAGCCTGTCTTAGTCGAGTGACGACCTAATCAAGAAGACGTTCTAGACAATCTTTCAAGATAAAGAGGGAGGCAGAAATGAATCAAATTACGCACCGACAAGGAGGAGAACGGGATTTATGTGAAACTGTAATTAATTTATAAGAGTGTATTTAGATGTAATTGTTAAATTGCTAAAAGGAGGTGAGATGAGGCTGAAATTTATCATACATACAGAACAATTAAGTCTTTTACAAAAAACAAAATACATAACGTAAAACACATTATAACTACTTATATTCTGTGTAAAGCACTTGTCCAATTAACACCTAAAAATTAGAATGACCAAGACATATGACTCAATTAACTCTAATAACTAAAAAAAGTCAAATTAGCAACACGTCCAAAAGGAAATAACTATTATATCAACAATAATAGTAATACTTATTATTGGAACTCCAATGTCAAGTGTCCTCATGTGAGAGCGCCACCAGAATAGGTGGTCTATTGCAAAATTGCCCACTTATAAAACCAAGTAGAATTAATTTAGAGCACCACAATTTAATTGCTCAAATTGAAAAAATTTAGAGCTTAATTGGATATCGAATCAAATTTTCAGGTCAACTGCACCAGGATATCCCGTGCTTCGAACTCCAATTTTTCGCCTCCATATGATCAAATTTCTCCCTCTTTGGTATCCTAGGCTCTTGTGTATTCTGGTACACTACGAACTACGAAGCACTCCTTCGACCAGAAGCGAAGACACACAAGCAACAGTTAAAATAAGTACCCCAAAAAGAAAAAGAAAAAAAAGGAAAATCCTGTCGACAGCAAGCGTGCGGGACGCACAGAAAACGACGAGAGATGTTGGCGGCGGCGAAGGACGCGAGCGCGGCGCCGACCTTCGATCTCCCCGACGACGTGCTGCGCGTCCTGCCCACCGACCCCTTCGACCAGCTCGACGTGGCCCGGAAGATCACCTCCCTCGCCCTCTCAGCCCGCGTCTCCGAGCTCGAGTCCGAGTCCTCCGCCCTCCGCGCCGACCTCGCCGCCGCCGACCGCCTCGCCGCCGACCTCCGCTCCCAGATCGAGTCCCTCGACGCCACCCTCGCCGACGCCGCCGATCACCTCGCCCGTGCCGACCGCGAGAAGGTCTCCTCCCCTCGCCCCGTATTTCCGGCCCGGTCCGCGTGATCCGCGTTGAAAATGGGCGAAGGTTTGACTTTTTTTTTTGTCCTATCTGGGGTGAGTGCAGGAGGAGCTGCTGAGAGAGAACGCTTCGCTGTCGGAGACTGTGAAGAAGCTGAACAGAGATGTCGCGAAGGTAAACGACTGATGCTCGATCTTGTTCTTGATGGTTTGGAACTGGTTCCGATACGATGTTTTTCCGCGCGATTCTGTGGGAACGGGAATATGATTTGTGGTTGCTCCGAGAATTCGATTTTCTATTCGAGCGTGTCGGTCTCGTGAGTGAAGAATGACGGCGAACGGCGAGGAGTTCTGTTTTTTGGTGCCTGCAGGAATCGTCTCAGACAATCTTGCGGTCATCCTTACAAGTGAACGTTAGCTCCTAAGAAGTTTAAATGGAAATGAACGATGTCCGTGTCGCCGTTAGGATTTTCAATTTTTCACAGCTTGATCGTTGCGTATGAAGGATTTCAGAACAAAAGGAATGGATCGGCTGACATGATGTGTGATGACCATGTGGCATGTGAAATTCCGATGCTAGTGTGCTGTTACTAATCCCCAGCCCTTGAATCCCCGCCAGGGCCGCCACTAAGCACACTAACAGCGTATTCTTAGGTCGAACTATTTCCGGGATGGTTTGTTTGATTGTGTCTGCTTTCGATGGTGACAGCTAATCCTGGTTGGTGTAAGACTTTTTGAATGAGGCACTTCATGGAAGTAGTGCTTGGTTGTTTGTGCAGTTTTCCGTAATGTAATCCTTTGGTTCTCAGAGATATATGACCAACATGTGATTGCTCTATAACTTGTATGGGGATTTATAGGATATTAGTTCTTGGGAGGTGAGCAAATGTTACTCTCTACTCAGTCTTCTTCCGCATAGTATTCATCTAAAGCGAGGGATAGAGTTCAGAAAGTGTATAATTGCAGAGACATGCTTCGTTAGGGTGAAACTTTGTTTAGCGATTCCTAATGGTTGGGGGAATGTGCTCAATTAAATTTAACTTTTGGTTTATGTAGTTGGAGGTAATCCAGAGGACGCTTATGCAGTCCCTTCGAGAGGATGATGAAAGCTTTGTAAGTGAGTTAGCCCAGAGTAGCTTTCGCATCCAGCATCTAAAATTTGCTTTCTTGTGCCTAAGATGTTACTTTGCTTATTAGCTAAAATACCATGAACTTTTTTATTGACTCTGTATGAATTATGAACCACAGGCAGGAACACCGCAGATTATTGCCAGGCCAACACCAAGTGGTACGATCTTTTTGCACTATGTCCTTCAGACTGATTATATAGCTTCAGCGTGATGCCCTTGGAAATATTTAAACATGGTTTACTGATCAGTTTCTAGTGGAAGGAAAGGATTATTCTTGAAGTTTGCGCAACCTTGCCTTGTCTTACTCTGATCTCGTGACAGATAATTTTACTTTGCCATGTCCTTGTTGCGACATTACCAAAACAGCTATATAAAACAACTAATAGAACAGGACCGGGGAAAAATATCTAAGAATCAGGTTTGTTGATGGTTTAGAAAAATCCATCATGGTTAATGGCAAATAAGTGCAGCATGCTTGGAGGCTTCCATTTAGGCATTTATATGCTTTATGATGTCCTGGCCAGTGATAACGTGCCATTGAGTTTGCGTATATGATGCTGCTTCATTGCATTTGTTGATTGTTTCAGATGATGATGGCTCCCAGACTCTTTCAAGATCATCGTCGGCTCAGAGCCGGTTATCAGAAATGGGAAACTCATCAGGAGATGATCCTGTAACAGGTGTGTATCTCTATTGATTTTTTGAGTATATGTTTAACTCAATACCATTTCAAGATTAGGTACGGTATGCTTTTCATGTTAAGAAGATGGATGTATACTGTGAAAAAGTATCAATGTTTCTAATGTTGCCAAATCTTTTCAAGATCAGTCTCTTTAGAGAAGACCAATATTGTTTATTCAATTAGTGGGAAAGACTCTGCCCCCTTAAAAAGGACTGATTTTTTTTTTTTTTGATAAGTACCGTGATCACAAAAGAAAAATAGCATCACTCTAAATTTACTTGTGTATAGACTCGAGACCAGGGATATCAAGTGGCCTGATATTCTATTCGCAAACGAGCAATCCTCGGCTCACTCCTCTTGGATCTCCTCTAAGTTTATCTCTGTCTGTGTCCCCTTCAAGAGTTTCTAACGCAGCATCTCCAAGACGGCAGTCCATGTCATTTGCAACCCCACTGGACAAGTTTGATGACAGGTCCTCCACTTGCTCTTCGTTGCCCTCAATCCGCCATGGTTCTGTAGCAGGCTCCGAGACAGGATCTCAAACGGGTGAGCATGATGCATGACCTCAAATCTTTGACGTCAGAGATGAAAGAAAAATGATTGGCGAGAGTTTATGTTAGGCGAATTTTCTGATCTTGATCTACACCTGTCATATGCTCTTGTCCTCATCTACTTCTTTGTCTGACTGTTTCAGGAAGAACTCGAGTCGAAGGGAAAGAGTTCCTACGGCAAGTGAGGTGAGGATTTGAACTCGTCCTTGCTATGGATGGGTTTTTCACTTTCCTGTTGTGTTATAATTTAGACAAATACAAATGCTTGCACGTGCTTGAGCTTTTGAGCATTACTGAGCGCAATTCATTCATTCAAATTTCAGGCGTTCTTGAAAGCACAAAATAGAGGTGTCGTTAAAATCTCGAATTCTATGAAATGGCTTTTCTTTAACTATCTTTTGTGGCCACAATATCTCTAGCCACCCAATGGGACAGGATGCGTTGATACACATAATTGAGAGAGAGAGAGAGAGAGAGAGAGGGGGGGGGGACGGGGGTTGAAGGATTGAATTCTCACCGTTCTTTTGGTGACATGACAGGACCCGATTACCGTATGAGCAGTTTGCTGCTTTTTTGGCAAATGTCAAGCAATTGAATTCTCGCAAGCAATCTAAAGAAGTACTCTCTCTCTCTCTCTCTCTCTCTCTCTCTCTCTCTCTCTCTCTCGATCGATCGAGCACAATCTAATTAGTGGCTCCTAATGGTTTCATTACTTTTCCTTCATGTTATAACGCAGGAGACTCTGCGGAATGCTGCTGAGATCTTTGGTGCAGATAATAAGGATCTCTATGATGTATTCGAGAGATTATTGACTCGCCACGCCCACGCTGATTAACTGCGTCAACCAGCAAACAAATGCCTTAATGATGCAGTACTGCCCGTAAAAATAATTCTCATCACTTTTATTGTACATGTTGAATAAATTTAAACTCGTCATGCTCGGAGACGAGGTTTCGGTTCTTGCAATGACATTGGTTTGGATTCAACCAAACGTCCTCATCTGGTGTGAAGTGTGCTTTTGTCTGTGGTCTTGGAAATTGACTGCCGTTAAAGATGGTGCACTTCAATTTTTTTTTTTTAATAATTATTAGTATTATTTTTTTTAAAAGCATGTAGGGTACATTTGGTTGTACAGATTTCTAAACAGGATAGAACTGTATAGGATATGATAAGAAATACATAAATTTCTTTATATCTCATCCACTGTTTGGTGAATTACAGATTTAAAATCGGATATCCTCATATGTTATTCAATCTATCATTTAGTGAACTAGAGATTTAAAGTCAGATATTTTAAAAACAATAAGAGTAGGCAAGTACAAATTTGCAGGTTTATATTCACAAAATTGTCCAAAACAACATATCTTTTTCAAATTAATAGATTCTTATTGAATTTCATGATTATGCATTGTAATAATTTTTTTTCATAAAATTTGGATGTGAACTAGAAAGTTATTGAGAAGAAGGCTTCGATGTCGATATTTTGGAAACAAAGGAGTTGGAGTCATTTGTGGGTGAACGGCAGAGAAAGAAAAAAAAAATGTAGGATTTTATGTTTCGGATAAAAGAAATCCTATATATCCTTATCCCACCCTCTTCCTCGGATTTTTTTATTCAGATTATATCTCATCTATATTCGACTTTATCCTATTTTAGACAGTTACTAAACACAGAATATGATAAAAATATATCCTATCCTAATTTTTATCTGATCGACCAAATGTAGTCGTAGAGTTTAAGTCTCTATCCCTAGTTTATCACGGGAAAAGGTGGGAAACTTTAAATCCTCAGCATGAGTTATAAGGGGAAAACGACCTACCAAAGAAAGGGGAATAGGCAACTTCCTCCGAGTTAAAACAAGAGGGAGAGTTTTCGAATTGGTTCAAAATTTATTATATGGACATTGATTCAGTCCTAAATTTTATAATTTTGTTAATTTAGTCTTAAACATTTGTGCTTAAAATTTAGTGTTGTCCTTTTGACAAATATTTATTGGAAATCACTCAAGTAAGTAGGATGGTTTGTAATAAATGAACTATCATTTATGATGAAACTTGACTAAAAGCATTATGCTAGAATTTTAAATCCTCAGCATCAGTTATAAGGGGAAAACGACCTAGCAAGGAAAGGGGAAAAAATTACGACTAATTAATAAAAAATATTAAAAAAATTATTAATTGATGGTTTAACGAGTAATAGGCAACTTCCTCCAAGTTAAAACAAGGGGGAGAGTTTTCGAATTGGTTCAAAATTATTATATGGACATTGATTCAGTCCTAAATTTTATAATTTTGTCAATTTAGTCTTAAATATTTGTGCTCAAAATTTAGTGTTGTCCTTTTGACAAATATTTATTGGAAATCGTTGAAGTAAGTAGGACGGCTTGTAATAAATGAATTGTCATTTATGGTGAAACTTGACTAAAAGCATTATGCTAGAATTTTGCATAAAAAATTAAGATTAAATTGATAAAAAAGAAAAGTTTAAGGCTGAATTGATATATGTATAATAATTTGAGGATGGATTGGCTGATATTCCGCAAAAGAAGTGGCTTGAAATTCTTTGGTTCACATGCTAACGGATGCGATTTTAAGGTATTAATAATTAATCATAAAAATTATGAATTTTCTCCTTTAAGATTGGCTTTCGCAACCCCCACGGATGGCTTTCTGGTAGGAGTTTTGTTGAAGGGTGATCGTACTGCAAGTTCCTCTTTATTTTCCAATTCTTTTTGTATTATTTTAATTTTAATTATTGTACTTTCAAACTTTAAAAAAAAAATTGAATTGTTTTACTTTTAATTTGTCTTATCAATTCCCTTTACTTAGACAAAGTTTTTAGTCAAGTCCTTTCGATATCAAAATTTAATCAAAATTAAATTGATATGGTCATCAAACGACACCTATTCGTGATGTAAGTAAAATATAGATATGCCCACATCAGCTTGGATAGAAAACATGGCTAATCTTGACAGGACGACATGGACAAAATTTAGCTCATTTACAATGCCCAATGTGGAAATTGGGCTAAGAAAAATTATATTCACATTGCTTTACGTCGTAGGGATGAGCAAAACAAATCAATTGAATTGAGAATCACTTGGATTGGACCGAACCACCTTATTGAGTCCAATTCTCGAAAGTGCAAGTCAGGTTTTTTTTAAAATATTTTTTATATTTTTTAATTATCACGCACACACATTCTCTATTTTTTCGGTCTTATTTTTAGCACTTACTCTGCTTTCAATCTTTCCCTTCTCTGGGTATCCTCTGCCTCCCATGAAATTCAAATCATTCTCTCCTTTAAACTTGACCAATTTCATCGGCTGCTTTAAAGCCAAAACGAACCAAACTAGGAACCAATCACCCCTGTTGAATTGGATCGGATTTCGCCTCCAAGAGATTCGATTACTTAAAAGCAGATCGAAAGCGTAGATCCTCAACAAAAACGTGAAAGTACACATGCAAAAAAGTAGTATTTTTTTCTGGGTTTTTTTCCCAAGTCGCTAGTCGTCGCAAGTTCTTCCCGAGTCGGCAATTGCGTGGAATCTCCGAATTTCGTGAAAAGACTCCACGAGAAAAGTGATCCTGTCCTCCCGAACGGATCGGAAGTTTCCCTCGCACTCTTTCGGACGTGCGAGACGGTCCTAATTAGCCGTCGTTTCTAAGTTTACACCGTATCTTTCCAGCACGAGAAGAATAGCCTCCACGATTTTCCTTCCCATAATATTAAAATTCATCCTCCGGCTTGTCGGCCGGAGAGCCGGGCGCGTCCACGTGTAAAGCACCCAGTTCGGGAAACCGAGGGAGGGAAGTCTCGACAGATATGCACTGGATCGGATACTGCTCGCATATTTATGCGATGCGCGTAATATCCCCCACGGCGACGATGATCTCGGGTCGGTCGGTGGTGATGATGATGTGATGAGCTTTCCAAGATGGGATTTTTAGTGACGGGTTGGATCAAGAACCGGTTTTTGAGGGACGGGAGAGGGAGTGCTGTCCATGGCCGTTGGACGAGGGAGAGACAAATCATGCCAGCCGTTATTTTCACACACGCACACCCCCCCTGTCCCTCTCTCTCTCTCTCTCCCTGTGACGACAAGTTCGCAGCCCGAATTCTCTGTCCCTTCTTCTTCTACAGGTTTCTGTTGGGGCTCCTGAGGTTTTTCTGTCGACGCCTCAGGGTCATGGAAGATGTCCGGGAAGATGCCGTTCCCTCCAGGTCTCTTTTAGCTCCCCCTAGAGCTCTGGTTTTTCCCTCGGTTGGGGCGCGTGTGGGTTCGACCTCTCTTGCGTGTGCCCGTTGTTTCTTTTTTCCTGTTTGTTTTTTGTTTTTTTTTTTTTTTACGTTGGTTCTGTGAAATATCTGTCATGTTTTTATAATGTTTGTGTAAGAGTACTGGCGCGCATGCTGCAGAAGAAGCTAGAATAATTACGGTCATAATGACGCCACCGCCCGAATGGGCGGCGTCGGAGGTTTCTTCTTAGCTTAATCAAAGTCTCAGCTTCGTCCAAGATATGCGTGACGTTCAAGCCCTTTGCGGGACGAAAAGTTGGCAGAATGTGAAGAAACCTTGTTAATCACATTGCCTTTGCCTAGGCCTTTCTTGTTTCCCGCAATTTCCTTTCGTCCTCCTCCTACCTAAATGGTTTATAGGTGGTCCTTGAACTTCTCTAGATCTTTTGTATGAAATCATTGATATATTCTTCTGTAGATATTTTTTTAAAAACAAGTTCTTTGTCCGCTTCCAATAACCTTCTCCCTAGGGCATATATTGCGTTTGTTGGGACTTGCCATCATGGGTTGCTTGGGCTTGTTCTCGACTGCTTTTGTCTCGATTCGTCACATACCCTTTTGTTTTGTCATTTTCATTGTTGGCTTTAAATCTTGCCAGGAATGGCCCTGCTATCACTGCCAGGGAAATCCAAGAAGAAGAAGAAAAGGAAGAAGAGGAGGAAGAAGAACGAGAAAGGCTCCGTGTTAAGGGCAAGAAATGCCGGGCTGGTTTCTCTGACTCCATATCATCCCATGGTAGATTCTTGATCTTTCGGCCTCTCTTCGTGTCATGAGTTTGTCTGTAATTCATCCTCATGGGTTTGTGTGATGATGCTTTGATCTGTGTATGCTAGACTTAAGATCTTTGGAGATGGAGGGGAGGGCGGACGATTCTTCCCCTCGAGGAGTTTTCGAGGATGACCTCAGTGGCGTAGAGCCCAGTGTGACTTCCCCTGCCAGCACCTCAAGTTCCGAATGCCACTCATTCTCAAAAGGCTCTAACAATAAGTGGCGGGGTTTCCTCCGCACGCTGAAGAAGGGATCCCCTGTGCGCTTCCACACATTTCCCCTGAAAAGCGTCCCCAAGCTCACTAGGAGGAAGAGCACGAGGATAAGAGAGGACATGGTGCCGGCATTCCATGCCAGCCTGGACACCGAGCTCGGTGACCTGAGCTATTTCAAACCGTCCTGGAGGAATTTTACCCTCATCGAGCTCCAAGACGCTACCGACAACTTCAGTCGCGGTTCGTGACTTTCCATATCGCTGAGAACTTAATATCTGATGTGAAGGACACGCTCTCAGCGTACTTCTTATGTCTGTTTTTGTGTCAGACAATCTAATTGGGGAAGGAGGATGTGCTGAAGTTTACAAGGGCATGCTGCCGGGCGGGGAGATTGTTGCGATCAAACGGTTGACGAGGGGATCGCCAGAGGAGATGACTGCAGATTTCTTATCCGAGCTCGGAATCATTGTGCATGTGGACCATCCAAACATCGCCAAATTGATCGGATACGGAGTCGAAGGGGGAATGCACTTGATTCTCCATCTGTCTCCTCATGGGAGCCTCGCGTCTCTGCTCTACGGTTGGGCTTTCATTCTCAAAAGTTTCTCGGATATTTTATATTTTTCGGTTGATCATGCTGACGAATTGGAGTGAGGATTGGTCTGGTACGTAGTTGCAGGCTCTGGGGAGAAACTGGATTGGGGCATCAGGTACAAGGTCGCTCTGGGAACGGCCGAAGGACTAATGTACCTTCATGAGGAGTGTCAGAGGAGGATTATCCACAAAGATGTGAAGGCTGCGAATATATTGCTCTCCGAGGATTTCGAGCCCCAGGTGAGCGAATTGCAGAGATATACATGCATTTCTTAGCTCTACTTTTTGCATGATTTACTTATAAAGTGTCTTCAGAAGTACAAATTTGGAACAGAATGCCGTCTCTTACCCTGTCTAGTATGTGCTACTTGTCTGGGTGCATAATCTATCAGAACTGGCAAGCAAAAATGAGTTTAATCCAGGCTTACACAGTTCTTTTCATGAATTCTGTTTTCATATAGATATCTGATTTCGGGCTTGCAAAGTGGCTGCCGGAGCAATGGTCTCATCACATTGTATCGCAAATTGAAGGCACATTTGGGTTCGTAATCCACAACTTCAGTTTTCCTTCTCATGCTGCGAATTCTGTGGAATTATTATGTTTCCTCTTCCGCCCCATTTAATCGGTAGTTGCAAAACATGATTACAGGTACCTTCCTCCCGAGTACTTCATGCACGGGATTGTCGACGAGAAAACAGATGTGTATGCGTACGGGGTACTGTTATTGGAGCTCATCACAGGACAGAAAGCTTTGGATAGTTCACAGAAAAGCCTTGTCATGTGGGTATGTTTTGCGTGTTCATTCCTCATGAGACCATCTCGGTCGAGTACTGCCAAGATTACAGTAGTAACGAGTCGATCTTTAAATTCACGCTGTCGTTTTTTACCTGCGCATTGCTCTAGGCCAAGCCTCTGCTTTCTGATAACCGCATCAAGGAGTTCGTGGATCCATCTCTCGGCGGTGCCTACAACTCGGAGCAGATGGACCATTTGATCTTGGCGGCCTCGTTGTGTACCCACCACTCTTCAATCCACAGACCCCAAATGAGCCAGGCATGTCATTTTTCCTAGAACAGTCTCTCAGCATTCTTCTCTTCGAACTCTCGTTCTAGGAGTCGAAGATTATGGGAGACATGACCGGATTCATGTTTTACATACAGGTGGTATGCCTTCTGAGAGGCGAACAGGGCAGTTTAGAGCTCGCGAGAGAACAAGACCGAGGGCCTTTGCTGCAAAGGACGTACTCCGAGGAGCTGTACGCCGCAGAGGAGTACAACGCGACCAAGTACCTAAACGATCTGGACCGGTACATGGAGATCGTCCAGGGCTTAACTAAGGAATGCCGAACCGAGTAGCTTGTTTTTCCTTCTAACCGTGACTCTTAAGGGAGATGCGTTGTTCCAAATGAAACTTGTATTGCTTCGACTGGTGTATATGTTCCGAGTTCTCAACCAGATTATGCACAATCATAACTGCAGAAGTTCAGGATGCAACGAATGAGGCAGGAATCAATTAACTGCGCAAATATATATTTGGGCTGGTCTTCCGTTAGAGCCAAAGAAGAAAATAAGCAAGAGGTTGAACCGAGGAGTGAAGTTTTCTTGCAGAACAGCGGCCATAAACATTCCTTTTACTGCTAATTCATGTTAAGTTTCCTATCAAAGGTTGCTCCTTAAAATTGAGTCTGTCTACATGCACTTCCAAGTTCCAAGTCTTGATACATAAATTAGTAGAGAGTTTATAGCGCCAGGATCATGGTAATCTGTGGTATGGCCTTAATCATGCCCATTTTAAGACAAAAACGCCACCTGCATCTCGATCAGCGTGATCGCCGATTTGAGCCTTCGAGCTTCATACCCGGATAATCACCTAGTTATTCCTTATATGATTAGTCGAGTTCTCCAAGGGGCTTAGACCACACCTATCATTGGCGAAAAATGGATCTTTTTACTGAATGTCATCCCGATGTTCACACGAGCAAACAGAACGTTAATGGGTATATTATCGTCTAGAGCGGCTCAATACCAGACGACGTTATAAAAATAACATAATTGGTCTCTGAACTCAATTTTGATTTGAAATTTTAATTTGTTTAATATAGTCATTACGTTTTAGCCTAACATATAATGTAATCCATAAATTTTTAATTTTTTTAATGTAATCTCTAAACTTTAGGTACATGTTCAATTTAATCCATATATTATATGATAATATTCAACATTGTCAATAATCTTGAATTAATGGAAGGATCACTTTGAATATTTTAATATAATTTAGGGATTATATTGAACAATATAAAAAATGCAAAAATTATATTGAACAATAATCCTATTGAACATTACATTAAGATTCAGGATTATAATGGGTAAATAAAAAATTGTATGGATTATATTAACAAAATTTATGAATTATTTATCTCATTTTTACCCCCGCATGAAAGAGAAAACTTGAGAAAGAGGCGTGTCTGCCCACGAAATTAATTACAGATCACCTGGACGATGGATCGGTAGTTAAGAAAACCGAGGACAAACCGAAAAATCAACGCTTTTCCCAGAAAGAAAGTTGACATTTTCTCTCCTTTTTTTGCCTCCAAATCTCCCTTCCCCGCAAGATCCCCAATTCTAGAACCCGTCATCATGTCCGCAACCTCGTTCCCGCGATCCCTCCTGTTGCTCTCGATCTGCTCGATCCTCGTCCGCTTTCCGAGCTCGAGCGCGGCTTCCGCTGGCTCCATCATCTCCCCCGCGAAGGTCAAGCAAGTCTCATGGAAACCCAGGTCCCCGTTCTCTCTCTCTCTTTCTCTTTTGTAATTTCAAATTCTGGAGCAAACCCAGTTCGCTGCTCGCTTGGAGCATCGTTTTCGTCTGGTCAAAAATGGAACTTGATGGTGTTTTTTTTTTTTTTTTTTTCGCAGAGCGTACGTGTACGAAGGGTTCCTCACGGACTTGGAATGCGACCACTTGATCTCCCTGGTGAGCGCCCCCTTCGTTTACTGCAACTTGATCGGTTTTCGGGTTGCTCGGATTTGTTGAATTGAGTTCGATTCCGCAGATTATTGAATTGAACGAGTAATCGCGGGTTATGCTGATAGAGGACGGTGCAATGTATGTTTTGCTCATGCGATGAGGCTTGCGAGTATTCATTTTAAGTTGCTTGATATTGTGGGACAGGCGAAAACAGAGTTGAAGAGATCCGCGGTGGCAGATAATTTGTCGGGAAAGAGCAAGCTCAGCGAAGTTCGGACCAGCTCGGGGATGTTTATTTCTAAGGCCAAAGTTAGTTTTGTTTACCCTTCATTGTTCGCTGGATCTTTATTTGAAGTTCTATGCTTAATGCTTATGATGATGTGCCATTGTATAAATGGAATTAGGTTTTAGTTGTACGATTTTTGCCGTACTGAAGGGGAGGGGAGAAAAAATGACTTGACTTCCTTGGAGTTGTGATTCCTACCTTATTGAAATGCTTGTTCATTTTTACACCTTGTAAGTTAAAGTAAATATTTACAAGGGCAGTAGGTGCGATGAATTTGCTAAATCTCACTCTGCTGGGGCAAGATATATATATATATATATATATATATATATATATATATATATATATATATATATATATTATGTTCACAGAACATTTGCCTTTTAGCTTTAGGGCGTGGGTGGAAGAATGGCAATTTGTGTCAGCATGTTGTGCATTTGTAATTGCGTCTGTATCCGTTAGCACCTGGACATTGTATCATTTATTCAAGATTGTCAATAGAAGAGAGCTGCCAAAAGAACTAAGGCTGTCTGCCAGCTTCTGCTTCCTCCTAAATTGCTAATAAACTCAAATGTTTGCGTTGTTGTAAACTTGGGAATTATATTACAGATAAATGAGAAAACTATTGCTTCAGATCCATTTCTAGTTTTTCTAATTTACTTGTCACGTCCTTCATGATGCTTGTTTTAAATCATTATTTCTATTATAGGATCCTATTGTTGCTGGGATAGAGGAGAAGATTTCAACATGGACCTTTCTCCCAAAAGGTATCCTATATCCTTAAGCATTGTTTAATTCTCTTCCTTCCAGAAGGATCTGCTCACTGATCTTTGAGTTCTGATTCGTATAGTCTGTACTATGGGCCAAAATTTAGGCTCTACAGTGTATTTTACTTGATGCTGAATGACAATCTGCTCAAAGAGTGATCAATGATTGCTGTATTCTGATTTTGCTTTATTCATGGTACTGGTAGGAGACAAAGAACTCAATGCTTCATATGAGGAAATAATTTATTGGTTTACATACTTTTAAGCTGTACCAGTGTTAATTAGCCTGGAAGTCATAACAGAGTTTCCTTATTTAGTGATTTTTTCTGTTTACGAAGTTTCCTTGAAAGTTAATTAATCGAAAGTAAAGGTCGAGTATTATGTCTGAGCAGATAGCAGTAAAAGCAGATACTGACACCACAGGAGCTGAGATACTTGTAGGTAGAATGTTTGGCTTTCACATTGATGCTGAAGTGATACCCATTGTTGCTGATTATCAAAGCAATGGTCTTACTTTGATCTATGTCTAATCTGAGAAGTTGTTATTTGTTGTCATCAATCTTAATGGTACTAGGGAGTGAGGTGGTCAGCTATGACCCTGTTCTTTTGCTTAGACAAATGCAAATGGTTTTAAATGAAGATGATGACTGTTGATGCTTGTCTCTAGGTTATGGAAAGGTATGCGAGATCTTCAGAAATCCTTTAAGTGTATATTCAGTTAACATCATTTTCTACAATCAAATATATGTCCTGACTAATGATAGTGGGTGACGTCATCTGGCGATGGATTGTCCTTTGTCAAGATCTTAGATGTTGGTTCTGAACTAGAAGAATGTGGCCAGTGGTATTGATGGATAATAATTGTTGCTGTTGTTTTTTTGGGTATTTTATGGGTATTTCATTTTGATTTCTTCTTGTGGTGGATGAGTGAGACAACTTATATTTGGGGCTTTTGACCTTCAGAAAATGGAGAAGACCTTCAAGTGCTGAGATATGAGCATGGACAGAAATACGATCCACACTATGATTACTTTGCCGATAAAGTCAATATTGCCCGAGGTGGACATCGCTTGGCGACAGTACTCCTGTATCTTACTGACGTGGAGAAGGGTGGTGAAACAGTTTTTCCCAATGCAGAGGTTAGTATCCAGAGGCTGAAGTATTTACAGACTTGTCAGAAATACATCCTGCATGTTTTGACATAATTTCAGTCATCTTTGTTAACATACAGTTGTATTGGAGTCAAGTAATGTTTTTGTCTCCTGATGAAAAATAACCTTGTCGATGTCGTAGATTTGTCTATGGATTTGTCCCCAATATACTATTCATGAATGTCTTTAATGGACAGGATTAAGCTGGCTGAGTTAAAGTACTACGACCCAAAAACATATGCATGTTGAGGGAGACCATCATCATATCTTTTAGGAGAGTACCCATATGGTTTTGCTCATAATAATAAACACCTTTGGGCTTTGTTTTCCTGTTGAACTTTGTTCGAGGACCAAGTCATAGTGACATTATACTTCATCTGATAGGATCCTCCTCGTCGTAGAGCTTCCAGCACAGTTGACGATCTATCTGAGTGTGCAAAGAAAGGGATCGCAGGTAAGCCACCAATTTATTCGTTGGTTTTTCTGAATTTGATGGTTGCAATAGTAGCCTGTTTATGCGCTTCCGTTATTCTCTGACTGAACCCTGTGAATAAATAGTGAAACCGAGAAGAGGTGATGCGCTCCTTTTCTTCAGTCTCACACCGGACGCTGTCCCTGACCCAAACAGCCTTCATGCGGGTTGTCCGGTGATTGAAGGTGAGAAATGGTCAGCGACGAAGTGGATTCATGTGGATTCGTTTGACAAGATAATTGGGGAAGGTGGGAACTGCACGGACACGAACGAGAGTTGTGACAGATGGGCTGCACTCGGGGAATGCACCAAGAATCCTGAGTATATGATCGGGACTCCTGAGCTACCTGGTTACTGTAGGAGGAGTTGCAAGGTATGTTGAAGACTGGAGGTTCGAGTTTGTTCATTGCTTGATATACTCCTTTTTGTTTGTATCTATACCGGCCATGAGTTCAACTCCTTTAAGGATTTTCTTTTTTCGGTTGAAATGATACGAGTGTTTTGTGTACCCTAGTTGTTTCTTAATATTGTATTTTGAACTGAACTAGTTTAAGACAATCATATGCATTTATGCGCAGAATTTGCCAGCACGAGGGTCACATGTCTGAGTTGCTAACGCACGATTATTTGTGCATTTCGAATCATTTTTATAGTAATGACGATGGTAATGGCTCGATAGAGGTGTTTGTTTTTGGCCCCCTTCTTCAATGCACCAGTTGCATGTTCACAAGTCAACATGTTTAAAATGTCAATGGAGGAAGCTCTAACTTTGATGACCACGCTTCAGATCTACTAAGTCTTTGCTTCTGTATTTGCTTTCCACTTGTAAGCTGCCGATCAGTGTCTTCGATACCCCCTCACCAAGATTTTAAATCCCATTCGAGTATGTATCTGGAACTCACTTTTAGGATATTCTTTTAGTTAAAACTAATACAAACTCAAAATGAAATCGATAACTAGCCTCTTTATTTTGCCAATCATCAGATATGTGTGAAAATAGTTTATTTCTCCTCTTTTTTTTTTTCAATTTAAAAGGGGCCAAACAGCCTAAAATCATCCTGTCACCTTGAGAAAGGTATGTAATAAAAGCTTGAGAGTTGGTAGATCATACGAGTCCTATTAGTAGTCCTGTTAAATGGTTGGGTCCAGTCGGGTTTGGATTGGGATAAAAATGGTCCAACCCATGTTGACCAATTTAATTTGTTTTAACCTATATTCATATAGTGTAACTTGTACCTAATCCATATTTGCTAAAATCCGTTAATATTTGAGAAAAACCCACACCCATTTTAAACTCTATACTAATTGGATAAAAAATTCAAATCAAATTTAAAAAAATAGTAAATGAAATGAGAAAATAAAAAAAAAACCTATAAATTAAAATATTAATAAAGAATCTGACCAATAAAATATATATATTTATAAAGAACTTAGGGCTGATAAACCCATTTTGCAACTTTGACTTAATGAGCCCAATTTCATGTGGTTAGCTCTTTTATTTATAAATTGGTTACAAATTATACAAGTTAAAATAAAAAAGGAAGAAAACAGGGAAAACGATGAATTAAGAAAAGAAAAAAAGGAGAGGAGAAAATCGTCAATCAGAGAAAGAATCGAAGCGCTTTCATTTCTTCGTTTGTCGTCTTCGAAAGCCCTCCCCAACCCACTAGTCATATCATGTGCTCCTCATCTTCCCTTCAACCACCCCTCCTCCTCTATCGCCACTATCACCGCCACAATCAGCACCACCACCACCGCCGTTCCCATCCCTTCTTGACCTCCGCAATCTCGAGTTTCGCCAGCTACCCGGACACTCCTCACTGCCGGCGAGGATGCTGAGGCCCAGAAGAAAAGGTTCCGGCCCGACCAAGAGGAGGAGCCAGCCCCTGAGAGGGATGGCGTGGCCCCGCCGGCTGAGTTCGTCCACCTCATTGAGGACCTACTATTTGAGGTGCTCAAGCACACGGACGCCTGCACGCTCGCGATGGAGGTGGCACAGAGGCGAGCGGCACAGGCGGCTCAAAGGTGAGCGGCAAAGGCAAGCAATGAAGTGTTGTGGTTGGGCCAATTGCATGAGTTGAAGAAGTTTTGTATTAGGCTTCCCACTTAATGTCGAAAATGGGTCAGAATGTTCGACCCATTTTGGTCCCACTTAAAACTTTTTGAACGCATTTTAGTTAGGCCTTTATATATTTATGACTTGCATGGAACCTATTAATACAAAATATTAGTCAAAAAATAGGTCATAGACCCATTTTGACACCTCCACCAATTAGTATGCTAAAAAATCAGAAATTGCCGAATCAAATTTTTCCCATGTGAACTTAGTCCGGTTCCCGATTTTAATAAATTGGCTAGAAATTAATGTTGTGGACACTGAGTGTTTTACGTAACATAACTGACACTAATGTGGATAATTCTTGTCCTCGTGAGTGTAAGTTTTACCTTGGCACCCTTCCACTCACTCTAACTATTCTTGTCCTTGTGTGTGTAAGTTTTTAGGGCGAGTTCTTGTTATATAGCTTCTTGCTTCTCTTTGGCTTTAGTTAATATAATTCTTACCATTTACCAAAAAAAGATGTAGATAATTTTTACAATTTTTTTAAATTAAAATTTTAATTATTATTCTTTTTTTCTTTCTTTGTTTTCCTTACATTGTCAATGACACTCTTTGATCACTGATTAAGGGCCAACAAGCCCTCATCGACCATAGGCGAGGTGTGTGGGCCAGGGCACAAGTGCCCTCTCTAGATTTGTTGACAAAATTTGAAAATGTTTATGGTTAAATTGACATAAATGAATGATTTAAGACTGAAATTGTACTAATACTATAACTTTAGGATTTTCTTGGTACTTCTCCCATTCATTTTTTACGTGACTAACCCACACAAATGCATGTAAACCATCATGCACACCTTTTTCAAGTAATAAATGGAGTGACCGCCCGAGGTTTTATAATAATATTTGATAACAAGTGACAACTAACTATGTTCATCAATCATCAAAAAGGTGGCTTGTATAAAGAAAAAGTTAAGCAGCCTATAACTATATACATCTCTCCTTAGCTATAGTCTATTAATGAAACAAGTTGGGTTGCGTGGTTATATAGGCATATCTTCTAATTCTTTGGCAGTGTAGATGATATCTCGTGGAAAATTTATCACATTTTCCGAGGATCCCATAAAGATATTGGAGTCGTGGTTCCAAGTTTAATGGCTTAATTAGCATGGACTTCACTCGCCAATGTCGACTCATGTCATGCAAAGATCTTTTGCCCGTTCGATATGTCAACTCAATAGAACTCCAAATGAGGCTAGCTTTACTATTATAGAGATTATAAATTAAAATATACTAAATAACAGACCAAAAAGAATGATAATAAAAAAGATATCATATTGCTTTTTGATTTAGCAAATAGATTGAAATGAAAAGATAATTTGAGATCTGGCTAATAGTATAATTATATAGAATTGTGACTAATATTGAGGACTAATTTGACTTTATTATGGAAAGCTGATGGACTAGATTGAACATTAAGGAATAGGGCAATGATTGCGTTAAATAAATTAAAAATCCAATAATGACTTGCACTTTGAGACTATTTGTATGATTTTCAATAGCCACCAACGGATTGGCTGAAAGACAAAAAGTGGTGTGTCTGGTTTTGTTCTGTTCGTGCTTCTTTGGAGGGCGAGAAACAACAGAACACAGCAGAGCACAGATGTGGGTCTGACGCAAATGAAGAGGAGGTTGGTTGATTACAGGAACTCCCTGTACAAAGAGGTAAGAATCACACAAATTCATGCAAAATCTAAAGTGGCTCCCTCTCTTTCTCTCTCCTCTTGTTTTTCTGCTTTGTAATGTGCATTTTTCTTTTTTGGCCATTTGGATGAGAGTAGGGGAATCTGGATTCTCTGTACTTGGAGCTTCAGGAGCTGCAAGATGTGATACGGTGTCTCTTTTCTTCAGTAATTCTGAGAAGCTGCTTGATGATCTCTCCAGCGGTCTGTAAATACACCAACCGTCATTTTTGTTTCTTGATGCTCTCTTCAACATCTCTTCAGCACTCCTGGAGTCCTTTTAGTTTGCTTCATCCTATGAAAAACTCATTGTATCTCACTCTCTGATATTAAGCTCCGGAAAATGTGGACTTCAAAAGGGTGGATGCTCATGTTCACAAATTGAAAGGCAGCAGTTCCAGGTATTGATAAATTTCCTCCTTACTTCAAATGAATGAGTCAACTCTAATGCATTTGTCTTTTTTTCAAACAAAGCTTTTTCTGGAAGAATGTCACTTTCTCTTTAATTGCTTTTCCTAAGAGTGGCATTTCATTTGAAAAGGTGAAATTTTAAGCTTTGGATAGTAGAGACATAAAGGTATGCGCAATGGTTGATAAGAAAGACATGACTTTGGTTGACAGCATAGGAGCATCAAGAGCTAAGAATGCATGCATAGCGTTCCGAGACTTCCGTCAGGAGGAAAACATTCCTGAGTGAGTTTTTGCCGAAACCTCTTGTTTGTGATTCAAAGTTATCTGCCTTTTGTTTGTTCCGATAAAAAAATCAAACTTTTTAGCCATAAATGTCATGAACAGGTGAGGAAAGAGATGAATTTTGTTGCAGGTGCCTGCGATGTCTGCAACAACCGAAACAAGAGTTCCTCAAGCTCGAAACTCTTTTCGAGGCAGGTATAGATAAATTCTTTTTGATGATTTCTTTCAACTACTTCCATGAATCATTCTGATATACGTCAGCTTGTTTCGAACTTGATTTTCAGCTGGAGAAACAAGTTGTAGCTGCCGGTGGGTTGATCCCGAAGATGCAACCAGGCGATTGATGGTAATAGCGGGGCATGTTTTGAGGAAGAAGAGGAAGAATCAGCATATAGAAGCCATTACAATACTTCTTAGGCTCAGCATGTGTAATGTGAGCCAACTATGAAACTACGTCACTTTGGAAATGGTATTTGATTGAACTAGAGTGAAAATTTTCAGCATCATTGAACTGTGTAGATCATATGAATCCTTTATTATATGACATGGCTTTGGCATCTGTGGACCTCTCAAATTTATAAAAGCCATTCTGACTCCTATTTGTACTTCTTAGCCACAAGAAGAACATTTCTTGACAACTTGGGTGTATACATTTTCGACATGTCTAATTATTTCAAGTGATAAAGGAAGCGACCCCCGAGGTTTCATGATATATTTTATTATGGCTAAAAGTAATTTTGCTAACAAGTGAGAATTAACTATGCTAAGTTTTGATTAAAAAAGCGGCTTGTATTAAGAAATAATCACGTAGCCTATCGTTATATATAAAAATCATTTTCGGCTCTACTCTCTTTTAATGAAACAAGTTGGGTTGCATAGTTATAATAGTTCTATCCTTTTGCAGATTAGATGACATCTTATGGAAAAATTATGACCTTTTTCCCAAGGATTGCATAAAGATATTGGACTCAGTAGTTCCAAGTTTAATAGTTAATCAACGAGGACCCGACTCGCTAATGTTGACTGATGTCATCCGAAGATTTTTTCCATGTTTGATAAATGATTTTGTGCATCCCTTCTGCCTATGTATGTATGATGACTATTTCTCCGAGTGGATTTTTTCTTGAGTATCACTTGATAAAGTTATGAGATTTGAAAGCTATATTATCAAGCATAATCCTATCTAGTACTCAAACCTCACGATGTACATTAGAATTTTCAAAGAAAAAATGGGTTGTACAGTGTAATTATGCACATCTCACTCTTCATTTAAAAAAATTGAAGGCATCGTCGCTCATCAATTTTGACCATAGAATTCTGTTGATTGCCTCTATCAAGTACAATAATTTGTTGTCGGTCATTATCCAAACTGGATATCACCCACTTTTCTGCAGCTCTTTCCTCTTCAACCAACACTTAGCCACTTTCTTTCCCTTTTTTGAAACAAGCAAGCGCTCTCATTTTATCTAATCTACAAGAAATTTAAATAATTAGTAAGCAGTTTTTGCCGATGAATTTAAGAAATTCCATTCAACCTCTTTCAAAAAAGTTCTTATCTACTTAATTTAAATACTTATCCTAATTTAAACTCTTTTCTACGGTGCTGAATAAGCCCACTCCTCTCCCACTAAGCTCTATTCTCCACACCGGCAGAGGCACAGAAAGATCGGAGAACCGCAGCAATCCAAAAAACAGCCATAAAAGCACGAATCCAAAGCATCAGTAAGAGCTCCTGGTCCTTTACAAACCAACCACATTCGCAAAACCAAGTAAAGTTCCCATCTTTGCCCGTGCAATTAAATTCGTCAGATCGCTTTCAAGGTTTCTTTAGCACTTATGGCCTCCCGTTGAACAGTTGTTCCTCAGGATCTGCAAAGTTTTCTCTGTTTCTTTATTTAAAGCCACAACTCATTGGCTTAAAGACAAAGTGGTCTGTCTTGTGTTGTTCCATATGAGTTCGTTAGCAGATCAGAGCATGGACGAGGGTCTGACGGAGATGCAGAGGAGGTTGGCTGATTATAGGAGCTCCCTATGGAAAGAGGTTAGAACCACGCAAATTCACGTAAAGTCTAGACCCGTCGATGTTCTTTTTTCTTTTCGCTTTATAATGTGCTTGTTATTTTGCCTTCCGGGTGGGAGTAGGGTATCCTGGATTCTCAGTACTTACAGCTTCATGAACTGCAAGATGAGAGCAACCCGAGTTTTGTAGTGGAAGTGGCGTCTCTTTTCTTGACTGATTCTGAGAAGCTGCTCGAGGATCTCGCCAGCGATCTGTAAACACACCGACCATCTTTACTTATTTTTCTCCATCTTTTGCCCCGTTCCTTGATGCTCTTCGTTATCTCTTCAGCATTCCTGGGTTTTTCATCCTGTGTAAAGTTCATTAATCTCTCTCTCCCCAATGTAGAGTTCGGCAAGATGTGGACTTCCAAAGGGTAGACGCCCATGTCGACCGGTTGGAGGGCGGCAGTCGTAGGTATAGATAAAGTTTCCTTCTTTCTTCAAATGAAAGTGTCAAATTTTTTCATTTATTTTTTCTGAAGAAAGCTTTTTTCTGGAAGAACGTCACCTTCTTTGATTGCTATTCATGAGAGCGGCGTTTAATCTGTGAAATTTTAAGCTTTGGATTGTAGAGACAAAAAGGTTTGTGCAGTGGCTAATGAGAAAGTCGTTGACTTTGGTTGACAGCATAGGAATACCGAGACTTAAGAATGCCTGCATGGCCTTCCGCAACCTCCGCAACTCCTGTCAGGGGATAAACATTCCCGGGTAAGTTTTTCCCCCAAATCAATTGTGCCGTTTCTTTTCTTGATAAGAAGTATCAAATTGTTTAGCCATAAATAGTATTAGGAAAGTGGGAGCAGAATGGGCTTATGAAACCTCAAAGATCATGAGGGGAGAGATTAATTTTCGTTGCAGGTACCTGCAGTGTCTGGAACAAATGAGACAAGAGTTCTTCCTTGTGAAAAGCAAGCTCGAAGCTCTTTTCAATGTGGGTACAGAGAAATTCGTTTTGATGATCTCTTTCCCCCGATCTGCTTCAACGACTGGTAAATTTTCCACGTATATTCGTGAATCGTTCTGATATTGGTTTGGCTCGTTTTGAACTTGAATTGCAGCTGGAGCAACAGATTGTGGCTGCTGGTGGATCCATCCCGAAACTGCAACCGAGCTTTTGATGGCAAAAATGGCATGTTTTGAAGAAGATAAAGAGGAAGAAGCGTATAGAAGATACTATAAAACTTAGCCTCTGCATGCGTCATGTTAGTAACTTTTTTTTTTCCTCTTAGGTCGTTGTGTTAGCTTGAACGCTAGTAAACAAGTTTATGGGGTATTTAATTTTTATAAATGATTCAAATAGTATAGAAAAGTTTACTGTCACTTTCGAAAAGACATTTGATAAATGTTGTGGAAAGATTTTTAGCATTTTCGAAGTCCGTGGATGATTTGAAATCTATGTTAGATAAGATGACTTTAGCATCCATAGACCTCTTAAATTCATTAAAGCCATGCCAAACCTCATTTTTATTTTTTGGCTATAATCCGTACATTTGACGGCTTGAGTGTTTGCATTTTCAACATGATCAATCCCTATACATGCATGTCAACTCTCCCAATCACTTATTTCGAGTGATAAAAGGAGTGACTCTCAAGGTCTCATGATATAATTTATTATGGCTAGATGTAAAGTTTGCTAACAAGTTACAACTAATTTTGCTAACCATTCATTGAAAAGGTGGCTTGTGTAAAGAAAAAATCACGTAGCCTATAGTAAAAGTTTTGATAATTTTAGCTAAACTCTTTCAATGAAACAAGCTAGGTTGCATATTTATAGAAGCATTTCTTTTAATCGTTTTGCATGTTAGATGACATCTTATGGAAAAATTATGACATTTTCCAAAGAATTGGATAAAGACATTGCATTCACTGTTCCAAGTTTAAATGCTCAATTAACATGGACTTGATTCGCTGATATGGACTCATGTTATTCAATGATTTTTTCCCTGTTTGATACGTGATCAGCGCTGCCAACCCCAAGACAAGTATGTTTGGACGATGACTATTTCAGAGTAGGTTTTACTTGAGTTCACTCCATAAGCAATGCCTTACCAGATACGTAATTTGAAAGAACAAATAGGTTGTACAATGTACTTATGCACATCTCTACTCTTCAGTGAAAAAACATGATGGCATTATCACTCATCAATTGCGATCATTTTCTATCTATTGCCTCTTTCGACCATAATGATTCTTTTCTTTCTTTTTTTTTTTTTGTCGGTCATTATCATAATTGGACACCACTTACTTTTTTGTGCTCCTTCTTCCGCAACAAACATTTAACACAAGTAGGCGCTCTTGTTTATCTAATCTAGTAGAAAAAAAAAAAAAAAAACTAGTCGTGCAGGTTTTCCTCAATGAAAGAAATTTCATTTGACACCCTTAATTTGAAAAATGAATAGATATATTGATAATTTGATTCTTTGTTGTTATAGTAACCGATTGCAAAAGAGAGAGAGTCGGCCACATTAAAATTATCTTATGAGAAAGTCCAAAGAGTTCTAATCTACTTAATTAAAAATCTTATTCTAATTTAAAATTTTCTGCAATCTCAACTGATTCCATTTTTGAGCTCCATAAATAACCCATCCTTCTCACTCTAAATTCTATACTCTAAACCGGTCAAAAAACAATTTCATTTTCCATAATTCCCTTGTCTTACAATTTTTTAGATCCTCCATTTTAGGGATTTTCTAATTCTTGAAGATTTAGTGATTTCATAAGACATAAATTTTTTTCAATACATAATATACTAAACAATCATTATTATTTTCTATACATTCCGTTTGTATCAATATCCATTTTCTGTAAGTCAACTTGTGTTACAATTATTTATATCCTCCTTCATAGCAATGTTCTAAATATTGAAGATTTGAGGATTTCATGAGACCTGAATTTCTTCATACATAATGCACTATATAAACATTCCACTTTTCCATACATTGCGATTGTATCAATATTCATATCTTTGTACGGGAAGTGGCTAAACTTTCTTTGGGACATGCAACATATATAGGTATAGGCAGATGCTTTGATATTATTTTGAATTTTTCTTATGTCTGTCATTTTTTAGGTCAAGCCAGTGTTGGCGCGCAGACAGAAAGAGAGGAGACCCACAGCAGTCCAAAAAACAACTATCAACAGAAGATATATCTTCCCCCTTCTTCGTCGCACCAGTTGCATGATCACAAGTAATGGATGAAGCCCTAAATTTGATGACCGCGCTTCAGATCTAAGTTTTGCTTCTGTTTTTGCTTTCTACTTCTAAGCTGCATGTCAGTGTTTTCGATACCCTCTTACCAAGATTTTAAATCCCCTTTTAGGATATTCTTTCAGTTAAAACTAATACTAACTCAGAAGGAAATTGCAAAAATACCCTTATTATTTTTTCAATCATCAGATATGTGTGAATATAGTGTTTTTTTATTTTCTTTTTCAGTTTATAAGGGGCCAAACTGACTAGAAATCCCGTCACTTAGAGAATGTTATTTAAAAAAGCATGAAAGTCGGTATATTATATGACTCCTATGATATATTAGATGGCTTTGGCATTCATAAACTATTCAAATTCATTGAGGCCATGCCAATCCCCATTCGTACTTCTCATCCACAATAAGTGCATTTCTTGACAACTTGGATGTGTGCATTTTTTGCATGACTAATCCTTGTTAACGGACGTCAATTGTCACATCCACCTATTTCAAGTGATAAGGGGAGTGGCCCTCCAGGTTTCACGACATAATTTAATGCAGCTCAAAGTAAACTTTGCTAAAAAGTAACTATTATCTATGCTAATCAAAGGTTAAAAAGGTGGCTTGTAAACCAAAGCATTATGTAGGCTATAACTGTATGAAATCTTTTTAGTTATAATTTATTAACGAAACAAGTTGAGTTGCATGGTTATAAAGGCATTTCTTTTTATCATTTGCAGTTTACCTGATATCTCATGGAAAATTTTTGACATTTTCCTGAGGATTCCATAATGATATTGGACTCGCTGTTCCGAGTATAGTGGCTCAATTAACATGGACTTGACTCGCCAATGTCAACATATGTCATACAAAGAATTTCTGCCCATTTGATATGTGATCCTGCTTATCTTTAATCCCATCCATTTGATCAACAGAGCCAACTCCAAAACAATTTTTTGGGCGACGACTATTTTAGAGTGGATTTTTTACTCAACTTCACAAGCAATATTTGAGCAGGTATGGGATTTGAGAGCCATAGTGTCACGCAAAGTGCTGGCTAATATTCAAATCGCTTGATAGACATTGCAATTTTCAGAGAAAAAATGGTTTGTACAATGTAATCATCCACATCTCTACTTTTTATCGGGAAAAAAAAATAGTGTCATTAATGTTCATCAATTTTGATTATAATTCAAATTTTCTTACGGTTATAAGCGTAATTGGTCATCACCCTTTCTTGCCCCCTTTTCTTCCTCAACAGACGCTCGGCTACTTTCTTTCCCCTTTTTTTTACACAGGTAAGCACTTTTGTTTTATCAAATCTCCCAGTAAAATTATAAGAATTAGACTTCTCCAGAAATTCCATTTGACCCCTTTTAGAAAAGTTTTTAAACTGCTTAATTAAAATCTGGTCATAATTTAAACATTTTTCGCAATCCAAACTATCTCCCTTTTGGAACAAGAAATATGCTATCTTTTTTACTATCAATTTGTTTTTTGGTCTTGCCAGTATTAGATAGTTCCATTTTAGTATATTTTAGCTTATGATTTATATTGAGCTAAAAGTGGTATCATATTTAAAGCTATACCTGTCGCGACACAATTTCTTCGCCACCTAGTCCTCGGGGAAAGGAAGGGGAGAAATGTTGGATTTAGGGATTCTTGATCATAAAAGCTCCCTCATGATTCTCATCCACAAAAGCATCATCACCTCGCCTTCCAAGTGAATCTCTTGTGAGTTCACTTGATCATAGTTGCAAGGTCTCCCAAGCTCGTGCCCTGCATGACAACGAAAGGTGTTGTGACCTTACCATGCTGTCGCAGCACGTCTTGATCGACGGTTTTAAGGTCAAAAGGAAATTGGATGTAAATGTGAGCTTATGGGTACTTTTACAATCATGATAGCCCTCTCAAAATGAACATCCACCAAAGATGGCATCACTTCATCTTTATCGGTTTCATCATCTTGGGTATGCTAAATCATAACCGTAAACCTTTTCTAAAGGTCTATACCTCTCATAACAGATTTATTTATATGATCTAGTTATTTAAGACAACCTAGAGATACAGGAGTCATCACTAGCCTCATTTTTTGGGGGCCAGCTAGAGAACCCAATCGAGAATAGTAATCTCTCGATTTCTATGCAACTAGATATCCAGGTTCGGAGACTTGGGTTACGGTAATGTTTCTATTAGAGCCATTTCAATACCTAACAGTATATCATGTTACATAAGGTGTCTATACATTTTGTCACGCCCCGAACCTCGAGCGCGCCAACATCCCACCATGGTCATGCAAATGCGACATTCCCAGGTAGTGTCGCCGATCCCATTCATTTATTATTGCGCAAGCGGAACGTATTATAAAACCCCTGACAATAAAATACGGGATAGAAAAGCAGGAAGCAAAATCACCACATAACACTTTCATAATTCAACAGAATTACAAACAGAGGTCTACGGCCAACAGTCTACAAAAGACTAACTCTTAAAAAGGAACTGTCCTACGACTTACAAGTCGGACACGCTCTCCAATCATTATGACTTCACCTCTGCAACTTCTCAAGGCCAACCAAAGCTATCTGGCCGCTCCGTCCATCAGGGACCTGAAATTTTGATTCCCCAAACCGGGATGAGACAATGTCTCAGCAAGTTCAACCCCCTAAACCCCTATTAGAAAGAAAATACGCTCCGGGTAGCCTAGCCACATCACACAGAGAACTTACCTCGCCTCAATTCCTTCATGCAGGTTAGCACAGTTCAAATCACTCAATTACAGATAATAATAGGAACTTAAACAACCAGAACGCATTCATTTTCATATAACCAACAATTGCAGGGGTCCTGATTATAAGACTAAATCGTTATGACACGTCTCATTCCATGCCACACAATTTCGTCCCATAATCCGACCCATCAACAATACTCAACATGCATTCCAATTATTATTCACTGCCACACAAGGGCATAGCCTACTCGCAGTTCGGCTATCTACTGGCATATAGCCAGGCATCGCCTCCCCACCTTGGAGCGCGGCTTCGTCAGTATGTCGACAGCGTTCCCGAAGGAGCATGGGCGCAAAATCAACTGCGACCCGCATCCACCGCGTGGGCATCCCATATAGGGGCAAGTCCGACTCAACAGCCCAGGACGATTCCTCTTAATTATCACACAGCCAAAGCATACTCGGCCCCAAGACATTTTATCTTTCACTCAATGCTTCCACTTAAAATAGCGATCCCGGCCATTTTTCTTCATATTAAAAATATTCCAGAAATTACTCACGTGTGTAGGGACACGCTAATTTCGAATCAAAAAGCCAATATCTCACTTTTTCAAACCCCACTATTTAATATAATCATTCAAATCCAATTTTTGCATCAAAACCCAACACTTGGGTTTTTATGAATAAAATCCTTATTTACCACAATCAACACTCAATTTGCCACATACATTCATCAAATTCAAATTCTAAAGGCACAACAGCGATCAACACAAAATTCTGAGAATTTAGGGTCCCAAAATAATTTTTCGAAAATATTAAATAATTAAATTTATTCCCAAAATTAATATAATAATAATATCCATATTTTTCACAATCCATGCTCAATTTATGATAGCCAATCATCAATTTCAAAATCCGACTACACGGCAGCGATCGGCACGAAATTCTAAGCAACCGAGGTCAAAAATAATTTTTTTTTCGTTTTTTTAAAATAATAATATTTTTAATAATTTCGGAATATGATTTATTATTAAATAATTCAACAATTTCGAAACATTTATTTAAATCATAAACAAATTCCTTTAAGTCACATCAAGGTTTATTTTAAAAATAAACCTACTTAACCCATAAACTAAACATGCTTAACTTTAATTAAACAACTTAATCTAATCCATATTTAAATAAACTAATCTACCAACCTAATCTTACTTAATTTAGACTAAGCATACTTAGGGAATCATTAACCCTCTAATCAAGATTTAGTGAGTTAAACTCACCGGATTAACGAACCGAGCGGACCAAAACGACGGGGACGACGCGAGAATCGACTTTCCTCAAAGTGGGCCGAGCATCCGGGCTCGGGAAAGCGGCCAAAACGGGCCAAACATGGGCTGCCATACCCATTTTCTGCAACTTCCGGTTGAGGCCGAGAAGAGGCGCATGCGGGGCTGGTTCGGCGGAGGAACGGCGGGGATGGGCGGCAGCAGCTCAGGCGGGCTCCGGCGGCGACGGACGGCGGCTCACGGCGGCGGGGACGAGCTCCGACAGCTCCCGGAACCCACGAACCGAGACAGACGGGGATGGCCAGGCATGGGCGAGGCAGCGGCGCGAGTTGGCGAGCGGGCGAGCGGTCGAACGGCAGCGAGCTGCGACGGCGAGGAGCTCCAGCTGGCGGCGTGCGATGGCCATGGCTACTCGGGCTTGCTGCTGGGGAAACGGGCTGAGGTGGAACGGAGGGGCGAGCTGACCGGAAGCGGGTGCGGGCGACGCGGGGCGACGTGCGGTGGCGGTGAGCTCGACTGGCTTCCGTCGAGCTGCTGCATGCATGAGCTCCCCCCATTTCCGTCGGTTCCAACATGAAGAAGAAGAAGAAGATGCACCAACGGGAGAGGGAGGAGAGAGATGTGACCATTTTCTTTTTTTCTTTTTCGTTTTTTTTAACTCACAAAAATGGCCCACCACCATGACATCATGAATGACATCACACTCCACTCACCCAATCATCCACAACCTCTTCCAATGGTTACAATTTCATTTTCCGCCGGGGTCCAATTCTTGTACAACCAATTCTTCAATTCCACTTGATTCTCTTCCAATTGAATCAAATTGAAGTCCATAAAATAAATTCAATATCACCACACTTCAATTCACATCTTCACTTGACTATATAATCAATTTAAGTCCCAAAAGCGCGATCAAGGGCGGGCCTACAAATTTTCCGAACCAAATTAACCATACTCTGATTATTATGCTGAAAAAGCTCGGCTTGCATGAAAAATCTTCCAAAGATAAGTCAATGATCCTAAAATGATTTGTGATACCCCCAGACTTCCAATTTCTGAATTCGATCTCAATTCCACGGTTAATTTCACTTTGGCACGATACTAGCGCGGCCCAACCTACCGGGTAGCCTTTAGAAATTTTCACGCATTTGACTTGTGGTTGATCATCTCAAGCCACAATGCACATCTTTGAAACATTTGCGACCTTCAGTTGTCAGGGTAATCTCAAGGTTTCAAATACGAACACAGGGTACCCAATCGATAGAAAAGTCGGCCCAATGCCGATCGACAAGAATTGTGCGATCTGGTGGAATCACCCACACCTGATCACATGCTTCTGTGGAGTTGACCTATCTCCGATCTCTAATCGATTTTAATCATGTCGTAATGATCCTTGCAGATTAGCTCGGTCGAAAGGTCGCTTCCTGGTCAAATTCTCGAGTATGATGCATTAGAAACTCTTACCAGCTTCACCCGATAGATTAGTTTTCATATGAGTGGCCGACTCAAGGAAAAGAACTATATGCGTGCCAACGAAATGTCCGTCTCAATTTATTGAAAATAGGATTGGAAAACCGGGATGTCACACATTTCTTTTTTACTTTTCAGGGATTGTTTATCCTGAACTAGGCAACCAACATGAAAAATCATTTTCATGACATTCTATTTTCTAAGAAAAATTAAAAGAAGGCAATCAATTGAATTGAAAGTGCGAAACGGTAAGTAAACAATCAAGGAAAATAGTAAATCTATCATACAATCCTAAGAAATATAAAAAAAAAAACAAACAAAAAGGAAAAACCCACAATTCGTTGGGTATTTATACAAATAAGGAGAATCCGAGACTTATGTCGGGAATAAATGATACAAAAGTGTGGTTAGAATGGAAATTGAGCTTCCACCATCTTCATTTTCTCTCCATCTTCGAGATCTTAATCTAAACCTTGTCTAAGAACTATAGCTAGGAGCGTATAATAGAAAGAAACAAACATACATATCAAAACAACCAAAATAACGATACAAGGTCAGGATCACATTATCCAACAAAACAAGGTTTAAGATCAATCAAATTTGGGCCTTGGGGTTGGCCTTTGCAGCTCATGCACAAGTCTTTCTAAACACCTACTCAATTCATTTTTCATTACGTATAACCATTATTGATCATTTTTGTTTTCACATGACCCATAATTCTTGTACGTCCCTAATATGGTGTTCTATGTGATCCCTAAGATTTCCCCTCGATATCATGCATTGTCCCAAACATGCATCTAAAATTCACATGCATTGTATGAATAAAACACACATGCATGCATTTTAAGTCTTATTTCTCAATCAATTAATCAAGTGAATGAACCATCAATAGATTACTTATTACCAAGGCATGTGCTAATCACAAACACAAGTATTTTTAATGAATGACATGTATATGCATGAAGGGTACATGTGATATTTCAAAAAGGATTTGAAACCATCAACAAGGTTTTTGAAAGAAAGTGATGTCCCGGTTATGAAACACATTCAATTACCAAAGCTAGCTTGAGACTTGCATAAATGCACTCACAAGCATTGCAAACATTTTAAATACAGTCCAAACCAAGACTTTTACAATGTCAAATCAAAGTTTAAAATGATTTAAAGACATTTTGGACTAAAGAAAATCTAAGCTATAGAACGCCTTTAATTGCCAAGGCTAGCCCAGGAATCATATAAATACACTCACAAGCATTGTAGGCATTTTAATACGGTTCAAGCCATGACCTTTCCTAAATCAAATCAAGTATTGGAAATGAATTTCTAAAAATTTACTTTTGGAAACATCATATGTATCAAAGTGGTTTTGAGATGCAATTTGGAAAATCCGTTTACCATTTATTGAAAATCGTTTGACAATGAAAATTAGAGAATTTGAAATAAATTTCATGAAGATGATATGCCTTAATATTACACACAAAATAGCCTAAAAAGACTATCTAAGCAACCACAAACGAAAGCTTATAACAGGAGTTTTCAGACAAAGCACAATATATCAACAAAATTTGATGATACCCATTAATAATGTAGCTATGAAAAAATTGCCTAATATGCACAACATAATATGGAACAATTTCTGGGAAGAAAGTTTTCCTAAAAGACCTAAGCATGATTTTATAAAAATCACAACAAGCAACAATGCATCGGAAAATTACCAAAACAGTAGGACACCAAGTCATTACAATCAATATTTAACCTACTAAATGAAGTCTAAAAATCACAAAATTTTCTCAAAACATAGCCAACAATATAACAAAAAAACTTTATTAAGGGGCCAATTCAAGAATCCTTACCAACAAATTGATACGAAAATAATAAACGTCAATGTAAACAGGATTAAAAACAGGGGTTCGAATTTGACCCTTGGACTAAATTCTAGTCTAGCTAAGAAAAAATGGAAAATAGACCTAACGATGATAAATTTACGTGAAGTCGACGACATTTGAAAACTCTAGGTGTGTTTTATAACTTCTTAAGAGGGCTCGAGTCCAATTAAGGTTAACTTGGTGCTTTAAGACCAAGATTTCTAAAAGCGTGCATATCAACCATAAAAACCCAAACATAGACATGTATTATTAAGCATTCAGATCATTCGTGTAATGCACAAATGGTATGAAGATCGCACACAACTTAGAATCGGATGCAACAAGCGATTGAGGAAATTATCTAATCCTAAGCCGGCATGCAAAGATGTCATATGATTTGATGTCAATACAAAATGATCTGTGATTTATAGTAACATGCTTGAAAGCGCATAAGTGTAAATAGCACAATTGTAACATGATTTTCACATGTGAAATGACATTCAACTATGGCGAACCACATATGCACATGAAAAGGTAATATGTAGTTCAAATATCAAGAAGACACTAACGTGAAATTTAGCCTCTAAGAGACCCAAACAAGCATGAAAAAATATGTACATGTTAGGATTTTAATCCTATAACAAGAGCCGAGAGCATGCATAGTTTCAATCACTTAAGGATATGCATAAATCCAACAATAAATATCTCATATAGAATGAACGATGCCGATAATTTTTGTTAAGAACTCAAAACCTAATTGTGATCAGATGGATGATGATGAAAATAGCAAAACAGATGCGCATTATTAACTATCCTAATTGCAGCAACACCCATGCACATATACACATGCAATTGACATATCTACTAACGACAAAATCATGCAAATCTTACATCAGTAGAAATCATATGAGTGTCTTTCATTTTTTATGGAGGCCCTCAGGTCAAACAAACTCAATTTCATGCTTAAATTTGCCTAAACATGCTTCAAATTAATGTAGTGTAGATAGACTAGGGTATCCTAGTTTTTATGTTTAGAAGAGCTCGAGTCAAAATAAGGCCAAAGGCCTCAATTTAACCAAAATAACGAGCATACCATAGAAGCGGGAAATTGTAGTTTAGCACAAATCATATTCAAACACATTCAAATTCATCTTCAATGAATAATCAACCACAGTATATCATTCGACATCATTATCAATCTTACATCCGTGTATATTTCGTAGATCTAGACTTGAATCCTGGCCCGATTGGTTAAGCTGATCGTGCCTCATTGGATTCGAGATTAAAGAGGTTTAGCTTCGCATTTTTCTTCGAGACTAAATGCAATCAGATGAAATGGACTTTGCCGAAAGAGGAACGGCGCCTCAAGGATCACGAACAAACCCGGATGGATCACCAAGAAGCTGGTCAAACCAGCGATTTAACCAAAAAAAGCAGAATCGGTCCAAGCTTGGACAGGTTTGGGATCACCAAGGAAGGTTGGACCACCGGCGCTTCTCTAGTGGCCGACCGGTCAAGCTCCAATCACACCTTGGTCGAAGATGATTTCACAAAGAGATTGGTTGAGGTCAGGCGGCCGTTAAGTAACCGCCAACCGCTGATTCAAGCCGCTGTTGAGCAACCACCAACCGTTGCTTCAAGCAGCCAAAGAAGTCGGTCCGATTCGGACTAGTTTTGGGGATGCCAGAAGAATTGGACGTTTCTCGATCACTTGAGGCCTGGACGAAAAGGGAGGAAGTCGGTGAAGGAGTTGACCAGCAATCGGATGGCCGTCGGTGTGAGGCTAGAGAGCCTTGACTAGTGGACGCCGGTTCGCGCGCGCGCGCGAGAGAGAGATAGAGAGAGAGAGAGAGAGAGAGAGAGAGAGAGAGAGAGAGAGGGGTTTGACTTTAGAGAGAGAAAATAAATCTGCAAATGAGGCATTTTCTTACATATTTGAGGGAAAATGATATTTATACCACTCCCAAATTGGTCGATCTTAGTCGTCGATTTGATCCGACAATCGAAATCATAATCTAATGAGCAAAAATTAATTTTAAAAGTTTAATCATCATTAGAAGGTGTCAAGTAATCATTCGGATGGACCTAATTTGCGAAAAGCCGAGTTAAAAATGAGAATCAATGAAATTAGGGGTCAAATTGTAAATTTACGAAATCTGAGAGCTAATCGACAAAATCATGGGAAATTGAAGATGCATAAGTGAAATTGGCATAGTGAAGATCTTGGAACCGGTCGCTGGAGTTTTGGAATCGGCCGGCAAGGGGCTAAATCGACCTACCCCACTAGTGGCTAGTCGGATCGGTCGCTACACCTAATTATGTCTAAAACCATTTTTTTTGTCGATTTAGAATCTAAAATCAAAAAATTCGGAAAACAAGGTTCTTAACTGAATTTTGCAAAATTTTCAACACACAATTCAAATTAACACTAAAAGAAATGTTTTGTTGCATTTTTTATTTTTCTAACTTTTTGGGCAAAAATTTGACAAAAGTCAACCATTTAGTTTACTTTTTCTAAAAAGTTAATTTTTGAGCCAAATTTTGAATTTTTGAAGAATTCACTTGAAAAAAAAGATGAAATTAAGGCTAAATGACATCTTTTTGGGTGAAAAGTTAGTTTTTCACTCGGGGTTGACCTTAGATTAAAGGGTTGACCAAAGAGTCAACGTGAAAGTCAACCATTTGATATTTTAGTTTTTTTTTTCTAAAAATTGAGCTGGAAATAGCTTAAAAACAATAATGTAAAAGAAAAAAAAAAGAAAAATGGCACTTTTTTTGTTTGGAAATGAACTCTGTCGCACTCAGAATCCCAAATCCCGATTTTCCATGTTTTTTAATGAGTAGATTAAAAATCAGGTGTCAATAATATCGAGCTAATATTTATGCTAAGAATAAATGCTTTCATAAAGATATTTAAAAACAATATTGAATTATATATAAATAATTGTACTTATATTAATTTAAGTATTGTTTATAATTTTTAGATGTTAAATTTTCAAGCTTTTGTGCTTCATTTTTTCTTGATAAAATTTTGATTAATGTGTAAATTAGGAAATTAAAATATCAAGATCAACAACCCAATGCAATTCCAAATGAGGCTATTTTTATAACATAAAAATCATAAGTTAAGATACTCTTATATGAAACTATTTTAATATTTATAAATTCTAAAATGGTACAACGGTAAAGGAAAAGATAGCTTTTTGTTAGTTGATTCAGGAAACAAATTGAAATGAAAAATTATTCTAAAATCTAGGCAATAGTGTAACTAGGAAAACCTAAGAATAGTAGCAATGATTGATTTGATTTTATTATGAAAAGTTGATGAGCTAGACTGAACGAATTAAAAGTTTAGATACTATACTGAACATGTACAACCAGGGCAATGATCATAATAAACTAATTAAAAGTCAAATTTGAATTGCACGTTGAGGCAATGTTGAGGTACTAGAAGCATGATTTTGCCCTATTTAAAGCGAACAGCTTAATGGCTTGAAGACAAATTGTCTGTCTTGTTTTGTTCCATGTGAGTTCCTGTTTGTTTAAGGGTAAAAAAACAATAGAACTGAGCATGAATGTATTTCAGATGCAATTACAGAAGAGGTTGGTTGATTACAAGAACTCCCTGATAACGGAGGTAAGAACCACACAAAATCTTATGAAGTCTTTAAGTGGCCGTGTCTCTTTCTTTCTGCTCATTCTTTAGGTTGACCCATCAATGTTCTTTTTATGCTTTATGATGTGCTTTGTTTGTTTGCCTTTTGGGTGAGAGTAGGGGATCTTGGATTCTCAGTACTTACAGCTTCTGGGCCTACAAGATGAGAGCAACCCAAATTTAGTTGTGGAAGTGGCGTCTCTTTTCTTCACTGATGCTGAGCAGCTGCTCAACGATCTGTCCAAAGAACTGTAAACGCACCAGCCAACTTACTTTTCTCCTTGTTTGATCCGTTCATTGATGCTGCTCTCCATTATTTCTTCAGCATTCCTGGGTTTTTTCAGTTTGCATCATTCGGTGAAAACTTCACTAATCACTCTCTCTCCCGCCCAATATAGAACTTAGCAAAATGTGGACTTCCAACAGGTTGACGTTCATGTGGACCGGTTAGAGGGCCAAAGTCCTAGGTATAAATAAAGTTTCCTTCTTTCGTCAAATGAATGCGTCAAATTTTATAGTTTATTTTTTTCTCTAAAGAAAACTTTTTTCCTGGAAGAATGTCACTTTCTATAATTGCTTTTCCTGAGAGTGGCATTTCATTTGCGAAAGTGAAATCTTAAACTTTGAGACAGTTTTTGATGAGAAAGTCGATGACTTTGATTGACAGCATTGGAGCACCGAGACTTAAGAATGCCTGCATAGCCTTCCGCCACTTCCGCAACACATGTCAGGAGACAAACATTCCTGTGTGAGTTTTTCCCCAAATCTTTTGTTTATGATTGCGAAGTTATCTCCCTATCATAGGATCTCAAGATAATGAGGCAAGAGAGTAATTTTTTATTGCAGGTACCTGAGATGTCTGGAAAACATGAGACAAGAATTCCTCCTTGTGAAAAGCAAGCTTGAAACTCTTTTCAACGTGGGTACAGAGACATTCGTTTTAATGGTTTCTTTCTACTGATCCACTTCAAAGACTGGTAATCTTTGAATCTACTTTTGTGAATCATTCTGATATTCGTTGGCTTGTTTTGAACTTGAATTGCAGCTAGAGCAACAAATTGCGGCTGCTGGTGGGACGATCCCAATAGGGCGACCGCACCTCTGATGGCATTGATACTTAGGCTCGGCATGCATAGTGGTTTTTAAATTTCTCTTGCTGGAACATGCAATGGTAGTAAATACTAAGGTTGAATGCTAGTAATCAAGCTTAAAAGGTTTTTAGTTTTTCATATGATCCAAACAGTATGAAGAAATTACGTCTCTCTAGAAATGGTATTTTATAAAGCTTTGAGTAAATTTCAGCATCACCAAAGTGTTGGATGTATACCCTAAAGCTATTATATAATAATTACATATTAGGGATTTCAGTTATACTTTCATTATTATTATTTAATTAATGGCAATGACGTATTTATTCATTTGTCCAATTATTTTATATTTATGAATGATTCCATAAGATCAGTTACAACTAAACCTATTCTTGAGACGTCAATAATATATGTGACGGGCTCATAGTTAGACTGAATCTTTAAATCATTCCCGGTCGATGGATTATTAAGTGGATATTAATAATCTTGTTAAGACCGGCGTGTTCTTAACTTCGCCATTAAGTATTTGATACTTAAGGGAATGTTGAGTCACATGTCATTAGATATTATGATGCCTGAGTTAAAACGCAGGTATTTGTATTAGACAAGTTCACTGAACGTGACGCATATGGAATGATTAGTGACATGAAAGCTTTTAGCGTGTTCAATGTATGATTGTTCATGCTTTGGTCTTGTGTAAATAATCCTTAGACTTGAGACACAGTGTTAACTTGTGTATTGAACAACTATGGTTCACGGGTGCATATAATGTTGGGTCGTTAATCCGTCTTTATACTTGATGGTCATAGTTTGTTCATATACGAAGTTGCACGTGTGCACAATATGGAATATGTCTTCTTGTTACATGCAAGGTATAATAATGATATCCTATACAATCTGATTATGACATTGCATTGAAATCCTCGGCCGGGGTTGTAACTGAGAATAAATTGTTTATGTCTCAAATAAAATGCATGTCAATGTATATGATCGAATTAATGACTTGACAAATGTTTCATGATCTTTATTTGATCGGGACATAGTAAGATAGATGGATTGAATTATACTGTAACCAAAGTTGACAGGTTCATTATTTTCTTAAAGTATTCACACTATCTAAGTAGTCATGACATATTGCTAGATGTCAATCATGGTTTGTTAGACCTAAAAGATTAATCGGGACAATTAATTATTTTGGGAGTACTAATGTGTTAGTACAAGTCTTATTACCAACTTAATGATGAACCTAGGGATATCACACACCATAAACAATTAGGATAACATGGAACAGGAGAGATATATTGTCGCAAATGTGTTTGCAATTATTGCAATGGAATTGAATCGATTTAAAATTAAATTAAATGAGATTTGATATAATTTGTATTATAGTCACGAGCCTACTTACATATGATGCACACACATGCCCAGAGTGGATACATGTTAATGCATTCCATTTGTACATATAAAGAATAAGTCCTTTTTATTTTTATTTATATATATAAATGAAAAGGGGTTTAATTATTTATTTTTTCATTTAATTAATTAATTAAAGTGCACGTGTGCAAAGTGGTTTTATTTTGAATAAAAAAAATTAAAGGTTAAAGCTTCGTGCATGTGCACAATGCTTTAAATCGTGCACATGCACGAAATCGTGCACATGGTCAGCGGTTGCTGACCATCGTGCACAGAATCGTGCATGGGCGGTTTGCTCATGCACGATGGTGGTGCATGAGCGAACCGCTCGTGCACGATTGTTCGTGCAAAAAGCGGACTCCCAAATGTTGAAAGAGGCAATTGAGAAGCTAGCGCCTGTTTATGTGTTACAGACTTGGCATACCTTGGTAATTGCTTGGTACGCTTTTGGTGAAGGTGGCTGTGTTCCTTGGCCACTGGGTACGATATCCCTTCCCGTTAGTTTGTACTTATTTGTGAAAGGGCCAATGTTGAGAAAGTCTCCTGCCAGGAATTTGGGGAAGCGAGAAGAATCTAATGGTAATGCTGTGGAGGTTTCAACTTGAGAGAAATTATTGGATGAACAGCTTGAGCTGTTGAGGCAATTCGGGATGGATCTGCTTCCTGTCCAAGACAGGTCAGTTTCTAGCGTACTGATTATTCGATAGTGTTTGCATTTTTAATTAATAAATAGTTGTTTGACATGCTTAGCAGATCTATGGTTTAATGTGAATGTTCCTACTCGTCACAAGTGTCTCTCTGTCATAGCAAAGTCGATGGAGAATGTTGCTTTGATATGCTTTGATAAGCTCAATCAGAGGTCAAAAGGAAGTGATTATGGGCGAAATATGAATCCCCACTTATTTCGTCCGCTTGCACTTTGCTTTCTAACAATGTAGGCTAACCACCTTAGTCTTTGTGATAATAAAGGTGTTTCATATGTTGATGTCGTGGTCTGGTTCACCCCCAAAGTTGACCTGGAATCTCTCGTTGGTTACATAAGTAGGCAAATTTAATCTATTCCAAATATGTTCATTTGGCTCAGTAGAATATTTTATTCATGAAGAGAAGACAACCAGAGAAAGTTCAAAGAATCGGGAAAACTGACAATTGGGTTAAGAAGAAGAAGAAACCAATTCTGCTGGCATTTTGAGAAGGCCCGGACATTAAATTTATTTGAGACCCAGAGTTTAGACTAGATGTCCTCCTGGTCGTCTTATGCATCTAATTGAAAGACCCCTATTTTTGCTTTTCCTTTGCAGTAGTCCTTTCAATATATAAATGGAAACATATATATATATATATATATATATATATATATATATATATATATATTGTAACTTCTTCACATAATGCAGCAAAATAAGGATACGAAAGTTCTCTTTGCTAAGGGATGTGCATGTGCTCAAAGTTCGGGTCGTGACATTAGTGGGTCACGATTGAATAGATTGGGCCAAGAAAAGCAATTGTGGGCTTACAAACCAAGATTGATAGGGTTCACGTCAGCTTCGCTAGGCTTAGCCTGTCTTTGTCGCTATCAACAACATCAGGCCAAGCATGTCTCTTCCATACTTTATTTTCTCTGTTATTTAGAAATTGGATGTGAGATTGCAAGCTTTGGAGGGAGAGAGGTTTTGCAGAAACGAGGTTTAGGAAATAATAAAAATGAGATAAGGCTAGGTGTTAAGTGGCTTAGGATTGAATAGATTGGGTCGAGAAAAGTAGTTGTGGGCTTAAAAACTCAGACCGAGAAAGTCCGCGTCAGCTTAGCCGAGCTGGGCCCTTTGAACTGATCCGATTTTCTTTTCATTGATATTAAAAAATTAATAAATAAAAAAACTCATAATAAAAACTGGTGTTGTTATTGGATACGCTTGCAATTATATCTTCTTGAAGATAAACGGGTGGTGTCATGTTTTGGGAGGGAGTAACGTTGTTGACGTTGCTGGCCATTGTGTTATGTGCCATACTAGAATCACCGCGCTAGCTTATATACAGGCCGCAAATATTACAGAAGGCTGGAGTCATAAATATTAATGAGAAAGTCCTTTGGATTGTTCTATTTGACCTTCTGAAGACTGTATGTGTCCTTGTTGCCGCTTTGCTGCTTGACCAGCACGGTTAGCAGCAATTGCTTTTGATCAATATTGGTGGGATGGTAGTATCCCTTATTAGTCTTGGCAGTTGTCTAATGAAGATTGACCATATTAGTCTTGGCGACATCCAAAGCCACATCCAAATTGATGGGAGTCCACCAACCATGAATGGGGGTCATCAAATCGAGTCAAGTGAATCAGGTTGAGGGACAAATCCCTACCCAAATTTCTCACCTGATTTCTTGCACTTTTTAGTCGCCAAGACTAATATGGTCAATCTTCATCAGGCAACTACCAAGACTAATAAGGGCCATCCCACCGATACTGATCAAAAGTAATTGTCGTCGACCGTGCCGGTCAAGCAACAAAGCGACAACAAGGGCGCATACAGTCTTCAGAAGGTCAACTAAAACAATCCAAAGGACATTCTCATTAATATTTATGACTCCAACCTTCTCCAATATTTGCGGCGTGTATATGAGCCGGCGCTGTGATTCTGGCATAGCACATAACACAATGGCTAGCAACATCAACGATGTTACTCCCTCCCAAAACATGACATGCCACTAGTTCAAGCTTCGAGAAGATGTAATTGCAAGCATATCCAATAACGACACCAGTTATTATTATTATTTTTATTATTAATTTTTTAATATCAACAAAAAGAAAATTGGATTGAGTCAAAGGATCCAATCCAACTAAGCTGATGCGGACCCTATCGGTCCAAGTTTTTAAGCCTACAACTGTTGTTCCCGCCCAATCTATTCAATCATAACCGACTTAACACCTAGCTCATTTTTATTATTTCCTAAACCTCGTTCCTGCAAAAACCCTTCTCCCCCCAAAGCTTGCAATCTCACATCCAACTTCTGAATAACAGAGAAAATAAAGTGTGGAAGAGACATGCTCGGCCCGATGTTGTTGATAGCGACGAAGACAGGCTAAGCCCAACCCTATTGTCTATTGCTCTTCTCAGATTTATTGCCTATTTAGCAATTTGCTTTGTCTATTGTGACTCCATGCATACCAACTAACAAGATCCAGTCTTCGAATGGAAAGAACAATGAACTTTATCATGCCACAAGCACACTTTAGAAGAATCCCTATAAAAACACATGAATTAGCTGAAGACATTTTTTATTTTTTGTGATCCTTCTCTGGTTTGCACCACCAAAACAACACACTTTGTTTGGCCTTGCTACGAGAAATCTCTAGTTCCTATTCCATATGTTTTCAGTAGATCGAAGCATTTGAAAGTCTTAAGTTACATAAAAATGTTAGAACTGGGAACTAAGTATTCTAAGAAAGCTTGATGGCCCATGAATAGGCAGTAGAGTTCCCCTCACCTTGTAAGGTGTTGGAGAAAAGCATCAGTCTCTGCATCATCAAAATATAAGACATATCATGATGTATAGAATTAAAGAAAATGCAGTCCCATTAGATAAGAAATGTCCTAATAATAAGTGATAACCATGCCAATATAACATTTAACTCTAAAGAAAGATCTCCCGAATAAGTGAGCTTTATCTCCTTTCTTATGTCTCTCCATGAATGGAAGCAAACCCTGTAGGAGAAAGCAACCGTGAGGGCTTTAGCTACCCCAGTTAAAGAGAGACAGTGGAAGCATCAAACACTTGACAATGATGCTCGATTTAACCCAAAATTTTCAATTAGATCAAGTTTATCAAATAGGACCTTCTCAACGTGCACATGAAATTTTTATAAGATAAGCCACAATACGTTTAGTATTTGTGTTTTCTCGTGAATCTTGTCAGAAATTCCTTCATTTTGGAATAAATCTTAAGTTGGATGATATTTCACAAGATATGAAATGAAGATTACAAAAAACCTTGACTGTTAATAGAGCGAAAATCGAGAAAAATACATGTATAAGCATGTTTCCCGCAAAAATGGGTCTTATTAGCTGACTCACAAGCTTGAAGAAGATGATGTCAACATTTGCATATATGCACTAAAAGGGAGGATAAGAAATTATCAAAATGCAATTGACGTGGGCAAAGATCTGAAACAAGAAAAGTTCATTTTGGTGGTTGCCATAGACAAAATGGGTTGCCACGAGCATTTGCTGGATGTACAAGCACATCGACATAGACTTATAAGTTTTGGCCAGATTGCCTACCAAGGAAAGTGGTACCATTTGAAAAATTTACTAGAGTTGATAACATGAGTTGCACTGAAGCCATTTCACCATTGTTCTAACATGCAATGCGCACAACCGGTTACATGATGTCTTCTATTCCCAGCCCAGCAGCCACAACATAGAAGTAAGAAAATGGTCTCATCAAACCTATAAACCAGTCTGGCCAAAAATAAAAAAACTTATAAACTAGCCTAAGAAGTCATACTTAATACCAGCTTTAAACATGACCGGGTTTGCTTAAAATTCATGCAAGGAATGAGCAACGACTGTCTGACCTTTCATATTAAGGCAACTAGAGGCGGGAAATATGGATCACATAAACTCCATCTGTTGTATATTTTAATTAGACTTTTCCAGGTTTACAGAATGCTTGCTTTCTTGATGTATCCATTAATCAGCAATCGCAGTCATAGTCGTCCAACTTCCAAAAGGATAACCATGGGGCCAGGTGTCTAAACCTCGCTTCTTGGATGGTTTGGGGAAAATGGATTATGCAAGACTACTGGGCCACTAGATTAGATAGCGACAAAAGAGAGGTTTAAATATCCATCTGTTAACTGGGGGCTGTATCCAAAAGGATGAAGGCTTGAAGATGTGTGATCAATAACAATGTGAGCTGTACTATTTTGGAGCAGCATAAGTTTTAAGGACCGTTAAATGTGCTATCGCTTCTAGGCATTTAAGCCCCCATCTCACTATCCTTATCTTATGTAATGCAAGGGAGATGCCAGGGCTTTTTGTTTCATAAGCTTTTCTTAGTTTGATTATAATATCCAAAAAGATCCACAACTCACCCAGCGAGCATCTGGAAGCAGTCGGCCAAGATGTCGGATTGACACTCGACTGAAAGATTTATAGGTTTCACCCAGTCTGCATCCATCAGCTTCTAACTTCTCTAAGATTCTCTCAATGTTTTCCTTCCCCTGGAGTACTTATATTAAGAACTTCTTCCACAGTAAACTGAAAAAAAAAAAGAAACTATAAGAATATACTGCCATGCCTGAACAACAGGAAAGTAGACACACTTCAGGCAAGCATTAGCCTCCTGAATTGCTGTGGAACCTGAAAAGTATTGCAGCATTTTATATTAGAGAAAAGCACAATCTAAGTGACATTCTTAGGTAAAACTAGTACTAAAAGCATTGATGCCAACAAATGAAAGAAGGGCCTAAGAACGATAAAAAAGTTGGACAACCTAGAATAAAAGATGATATAACTCTGTCTCCTCTTCTATAAAGAATGGGACAGAGAACTACAGATACTTACCGAGTTTTTTATTTGCGTCAATGTCCTCTGTGATCGAAAAATGGACTTGAATTATAAAATCAGGACCATTGCATGAATGCAAGTTGGTAATTGCAACCTCCCCTCCTTCAATTTCAGCTAAATCAATACCATTAACCTGACAAAGCACAAACTTATTTCATGGTGCAAAAAGCTTACTTTGAGATCCCACTAAGCAATAATGGGTACTATTTTTTCAACAAAGCATACACTATGACACGCTCATATCATAAGCGTCTAAATAGCAAACCTTCTCAAATTAGTTTATATATTTGCAGGCAGGCATAGCAAGAACATGAAATCCGAAATTGTTCGTAAATCTGAACGACATAGTTACATAGCTGGATTGTGCCTTTTCTATCCCAATATTAAGAATGTACAGAACTGCCTGTTCATAGTAGACAAAAAAGACAAATGCAATAACGGGTACTATTTTTTCTGCAAACCATACACTATAAATAGCAAACCTTCTCAAATTACTTAATATATTTGTAGGCATAGCAAGAACAATGAGGATATGCAGTTAACATGGTCAACATAGACTTTGATCATTTGGCAACAAGAACAACTGAAGGCCTTGGTCTACGAGAAACACTATTTTATCGGCTTTTTGGCAAGTTATAGGTTTATGACACCAGAGAACACATGAAGCAGGCCTCTGTCTGCATAGAACACGGTGCTGTGTCACTGGATGGTGGAATAATACGAGAGGACGGCTTGATTTCTCTAGGCTTCTGGTATCTCCGTTTCTCCCTCCAATTTTCCAGATGTCGTTAGTTACTATAAAATGTCTGTGACTAGGGTCTGACCTGACTGAAATGAAAATAAAAAAAGGGAAGTTGGTTGCTATTCCTGATAGTCAGTGATCAAGCTAAATATTCTTCTTCGCATTTTCTTCAAGATCGAGAAAAGGTAGAGAGACATTTTAGATGCGTAGTCAATCATTCTTCAAATTGATCAAGGAAGTTGTTTCTTTGCTGTAAAAGCTGTTGCAGTAGCAAGAATATCCTGAGGGTTGTTTTTTGTATTTGTTTCATAATCTTAAGCAAGTTTCACAACACCATACTATCACTACATGCTCTGTTGATTATTACGGCTGCTGAGTTCTTGGTTGACCCGATTGCTAGTTCATGTTTAAGGAAGGATATCTCCATTAACTGCTATGAGTGACCTGGTTTACCATTTTGCCTCTTCAGGAAGTCAGACATAATCTTTCCTGTTGTCACATCTGAAATTCATATAAATACTTTGCCGGAGATTACACAAGTAGGGATGCAGATTGCAGAGGCTATGTCGGAGTTGAGAGTGACCCTATGCAAGATACGTAAGATTACAAGAGCTTGCGAGGAAGACAAGCGGCAATTTTTTGGGAAGACTAAGGACTTTATCAGTAATGGACACACAGCCGAGGCTTTCATGAAAAATCACTGTCCGAAGGTGGAATTCTGCCCGGATAATTATGTCTACCCCACCATTTCCTCGTGAATTATTTCAAGTTTTATATTTCCGGCCTTGGAAACATGGGATAATCGCCTGTGCCGAGTAAATGAAAGAGAACGAGAGAATCACTGAGTGTGTTTTTTGCAGCTACCAATTTTTTGGAATTGAAACTGTTACCGTAAGTTGAACATTTTTGTCCTCTTTGTTGGATTGGTGTTCCGGAATCATTAGTCAAGAGGCATCGCTTCATCTATCCAACCATAAGTTTCAAAATCAATGAGGATGCCCGATATTTGCAAGTGCTTTTCGTGATCTCAGATAAAATTTCGATTATCATGACTTTAGTACTTTGCATTTGTGGAACGCACTTATTAGAAACTATGGTCTAGTGTACTCTGTGAGTACTACTTTATGGGCAGTATTTTACACGACCGTTTTGGGGCGGTGTAATTTTGAATTTCTCAATTAGGATGGCTTCTTCTTTTAAGGAAAATGGGCAGACGAAAAAGGAAAGCGAACGGTTAGAGATTTGAGAATAAACGTTAGAGAAAGTCATAAATAAAAAGACACTAATATAGTTGATGGCAAGGTACAATGTGATTTCTAAAGGTAAGATCCAAATAAGTATTTGGTTTTTTCAAACATAAAAACATCATAATAGGCACCTAACTTAACCAGAGCCCTATTATTGTCGACATGCATGTGATGTATGTATATTATTTGAACTTGAACTGCCGTGAAATTAGCAACCGATTGATGCCCTTTTGAACGTTAATTGATTGAAAATGAAAAAAAAAAAAAAAAGGCAGTTTTGGTTGAGCATGTACAAGGTAAGATCATTCTTTAGGCTCTTTGGCTATGATCGAGCACATACAAAAATGAGGCTACTAATTAAAAAAATGGTTTATTTTTCATGGATTCACATGGAAGAAGAAATTATATATAAAGTCTCTTCAGGAGCAAAGATTGGGTGCCTTTGTCATCTATCCTTATCAAGATCATACATAGATTTGCCCCCATTGTCGCCACACTTATCAAGAAAACAGAAAAAGATATCTACAAAGAAAACTAAAATAAAGGAGTAATTTCCACAAGACATCCTAAACTTTTTCCCTGATACACCAATTCTTGAAGCTCTTTTTTATTATGTTTTTCCCAACGCCAATTTTGCTAAAATCAATCAAAATATTGGAGCTTGGAAGAATGATATATGTAATTATTAGACTAAAAACCATTGGTTGAATCAATTTGCATTCATCAATATGTCCCTTTTCCAATATTTTCGAAATACTATTGTATGGATATGATATCAACTGTTTAATTCAGGAAGCACTTTTAAATAGTTATGAATTCAAATTAACAAATAAATTTTAAATAATAAAAAATAACATGTGAATTCATGTTCAACTTATTGTAAACCCATAAAAGTTTTATCCTAAAATTTCAATAACTAATAAAAAAGAGGAAAAAAACAGAGAAATGGTGATGATCACATAGGAGATAAGAAGGTGATCAGAACATTATTGGGGAAAACTAAGTTGAATGAAATTGAGATTATTGCAAGGGCTTAATTTTGGAATAAGACATGAAAATTTGTTAAATATTGCTCTTGGTTACATAAGGATAATAAATACCTTTGATAAACATCATTTCATCAGCACATAACCGATGGTGGTCAATGATAGTTTGTGCGTCCTCATAAAATTAGCCCAATTAACATACATTGCTTTTGAATTTTTTTTGAAAATTTTAATTAATAATAATAATAATTATTATTATTATTATTATTATTATTATTATTATTATTATTATTATTATTATTATTCGGGAATGGTTTGAACTGGTTTACCTGTCCAACCTGTTGGCCCGACCTATATACCCGGATCCGATCTGGCCGAGTTAGAAAACAAAAAATTTTGATTTATTTTATTTCTTTGAATGATTTTCTTAATTTCTTATATTCTCTCCTTTTGTCTTTTTGTCTATTTTGTCTTTTTCCCTTGCACCTTCTTCTTCAACCTTGCACCTTCTTCTATGCGCGAATCTTTTCACGTTGTGCAACTTAACCAAACCTAAATTATCGGAGACAAATCAACCTCTGTACGCGTCGTCGCCCGCAATACACAGCACCACCGAACCAACACCAACCGACGGCCACGACGGCCACCAAGTCCAGCAGCTTACTCCACCGACTGCAACTATCGACGGAAAATTTCCCAGTTTCCTTCAGCCCCTCCTCCAGCCCTGAGAATCTTTCTGGTTTTTTTACTTTCAGTCCAAGCTCCTTTTCTGTCTTCCATGGCTGACGCCATCCTCTCCTCCTCCTCGTGCGACCCAACGTCGCTCGCGCGAATCTTGCCTGTAATTCTTTCTCTCTCATGCGCCAGCTCACCTTCTAGAACACCTAGGTTTTGCTTACGTCACGCGCTTTTATTTTCCTTTGAAGCAAGGTTGGAAGGAGGCTGGGCTGGGCTCTTTTTTTTCTTTTTAATTTTGATGTGGGCTTCGAAAACAATGGAAGAGGTGGGCTAAAGATAAAGAAAAAATATGGGCTAAAGAGAAAAACAAAAGATGGCCCCAAAAAGAAAAAACCAGACTAGGTGGGGGCTGATGGGGCTTAGAAAGCGGAAAATGCCAAAGTGGGCTGGACAAAACCAGCCCACTCGATTTTATTTCTATATTCCCCTTGTTCTTTTTCTTTTTTCTTTTTTAGTTTTAATTAATTGAATTTATTTTTTGTTAAAATTTTACTCTCTCTCTCTCTCTCTCTCTCTCTCTCTCTCTCTCTTATCTTATCCATCCTTTTTTTAATGTTTTTTTTTGTATTTTTGTAAAATAAAATGGACATCATTTTGGTTTATTTAGCCACATCAGCGTGCAAAACGTCGTTTTTGTACTTGTCTAGTTATGGTAGCATGCAAAAAGACATTGTTTTGCACTTGTCACATCGGAAAAATGTCACGTCAATATTTTGGTAGGATTTTCACGCCATTGACACTTAATATCCATTTTACTCCGATTTTAACATTTAAGTGTATATTTTCTAACTTTTGACACTTAAGTATCCCATCATATATGGTTTTGGCACCCTGAGGGTCTTGATCTCAATTATTGAGCGAACAAGGAGAAAAGAAAAAGGAAGAAAAAAACATTTAATTTATTCTACATAGGCCAAGTGGAAAAAGATGAGAATAATAATCCATGGTATATTGATAGTGGGCGAAGCAATCACAGGATTAGAGATGAATCTATATTCACCAATATTGATATATCAGTGAAAGCTCAAGTGAAATTGGGCAATGGGGCATTGGTTGATGTGAAAGAAAAAAGGGACTATAGCTATTAAAACTAAGAAAGGGCCAAAATATATTCATTAGTTATATTCGATTCCCAGTCTTGCACAAAATCTACTCAATGTGGGCCAAATGATTCAAAATGGGTATTCTTTATACTTTAAAGGAGAAACCTGCACTACCTATGATAAATATAAGAATCATGTTATTGCCTCTGTGAAAATGGAGAATATGAATTTTCCTATTCGATTGAAATATGTTGAAGATATAGCTATTAAAGCTCAACTTGATGATTCATGGCTATGGCATAAGAGAATTGGCCACCTCAATTTTTATGGGCTAAAAATTCTCCATCAAAAAAATATAAGAGATTTCTAGTGATAACAGAAATTTCACATTGTTTGTGAAGGCTCTCTTCTTAGAAAACAACAAACGAAGTCCTTCTTGTCTAGAGGTACATGGAGAGCTAAGAAGCAATTGGAACTCATCCAGATGGATGTGTGGGTTCCAATGAGGACCCTTACACCCAGCTAGAATGATATTTTTCAGGCATGCATGAAAAAGACTGCCTGACGAGAGAAAACGAGAATAGACAAAGCTGAGACTTCATAATCAATCTGATTTCGGGTAGTCAAAAAGATTGGTGTAGGAATCTCATTTGATGAATTACATTAAATTCTAGCTTTGAGCTTGATTTGTATTTTGGACCAAAGAAGGGAGAAGCTCGTAAAAGAATTGAATTGCTCACTTGACTATATAAATAAATAAATAAATATATATATGAGATAACAATACATTATGTGAGAAATATAATTTTGGTGATAAAGCCTTGTATTTTTTCATGTTCCAAGATATATTAAAAATGATAATAAAATCATTCTCGATTCTATAAGAATTTTTACGTGGACAAACCTTGCGGAGGAACCCTTAGGTTTTAAAACTTTGCTAGACTTTTAAAGGCTATAATTTCAGTAATAAAGTATTATGCTTGCACCAACACAATCCTAAGTGGATTGCTGGGATCATGGATGTGCACGAGTATTAGATAAGTGCCTTGGGCATGGTGTCAACATGGTGTCGTCGTCCAATCGAGTGGACTCCTATCTTATGGATCGAATGGGGTTATCAGGCTTCCTGAAGGCATGAAAAATTAATTTAGGAAGATAAATACAAACAGAACTATGCAGTTTCTTTGTTCCAGATGCTAATCGAATCTCTGATTCGAAATTGCTAATTGGATTGACTTTATCCAAATGGATTGATTTGATCCAAATTCGATTTGTACATGATTTTGAAACGAAATTGAGTGCAACTGTACTTAGCTTCACCTACGTAACTCTCAAATATGTGAAACCCTCATCGGAGAAAGAAAAAACTTCAATACGTGTTCCTATCGCTTTCTTAATCACACACTTCACCAACTGACAGTTAAAATATAAATCAAAAAGCGCTTAGGAATTGGTATGAACACATGGGTCTAATCTAATCTAATCTAACTAGTAATTAAGGGCATGTTTGTTCGCTGAAAATGAACAATTTTGAGAACATTTTCCTAAAAATAACTAATTTTATCACTTACAAAAATAAATAAATAAATAATATTTTCATCATTTACAAAAGTATTTAGATGTAAATTTTTGCCGGTAACAAAAACATTTTTCATTAGCTAATTATTAAAAGAAATAGAAACGATTATTTTCAATGAAATATTTTTTTCCAAATCATTCATCTTTTATGAAACAAACGGAACCGAAATGGAGACAAAGGGTTTGAACATTTTCCCTTCATATGACTTCCAAGGTAGGCATGTAAATAAATTTGAAGCAAAGGGGTAAATACGGATATTGGCTAAGAAACTGAAGTTTCAAATTTGAATCCGCATGGAACAAAGTATAATTAGAGAGATAGAACTTAGAATCATGGGCAATTCCTGGTCCTCATCCTTTCGGTATTTTTCGGTTGGTAATTGATATCTTAATTTCCTTTAAATTCGGAAAACATGCATGTGGAATCATGGATTATCATAGTAGTCTTATATGCCAAATGCGGATCTCATACCATGAGACGGATTCATTTTTTTTTTTTTTTTAATTCATTGAGGAAGAGCCTCGCTAATAATTTATTAGGCTCGGCACCATTATTTAAAAAGATGTAGGGTTCCAAGGATATGGCGGAGAACTTTTCGAGTTTAAATATTTTTTAAAAATTAATTTGAGAAAAGTATGACGTGCCCAGCGAGATTAATGTAATCTAGATGGCAATCCTTTTATTAATCTCTAAAGTAATCCTTTTCTACTAGTGAGCAAAAGCACCAAAGGGAGGATAATTGCCTTGCAAGTCAAGACTCCTTTACGATGGATTTTAGATTTGCTTTACGATGGACGCATCTTGACCCTTTTCCAGATCTTCTCATTCAACATGTTTACGAAATCAACAACAACTGAGGCACAACATCAGCGTGATGGCCCTCTGCACTGAGGGACAAAATCTGTCTCGACAAAAATTAAGTAGTTCGTCAACTTTCTGAATAGAAGTTTACGGAAAAGAGAAAGATATGAAGTGCATCAATTGCATTAACATCAAAATTCTAACACTTGTTATTATTGAAACTACCTAAACATGAAAAGTAAAATGCTACGTCTACTTGTCAAACAAAAAAATAAAAATGCTACGTCTACATATGTAGACCCGTACAACGTAGAAGAGATCAAACATTTTTATTCTAGAGCCTATACCTCTGGTATAAATACATGCTTTTCTTCTCATTCTAGACCTTTTGCCTCCACTGCATATACATAGTGAAGTTAAATTGGGTTTTAAACCCATATATAACCCATCTAAATCATAAATGGATTCTATATGGATCACTTATATTTTGAAAATACTACTTAAATAGGTTTAAAATTTGCAAATTTAAGATAAACGGGTCTTAAATAGCTTGGACTTAGTGCTTCGGCTATGGCTGATGGAGGTCATTGGCCACAAGCATGGGTTGCCCTCGTGCCGACTAGTGACCAATGGAGGCAAATAAGAAAAGAGAAAAAGAAGAAAGAGAAGAAAAAAATAAATCAAGGTGGACCCAAACCAAAGGGACCATTTCAAATATAGATATATAGAGAGTCTAGACATTTCAAACGTTGATCATGTAGAGACTTCAAGTGTAGAAATATAAGAGTAGAAATACAAGGTGATCTAACAAACAGAAGATTAGTTTCCTATGTAAACTGAAAATCGTGTGAATTGGTCTCTTCTTCCACTTTTTTTCTTTATCAAAATTGAACTACCTTCTGTAGGCAACAAACCATAACGGGTGCGACATCATATTTTGCATGGATTGGGCTATGCCACTTATCATAGTGAATTCCTAGCATAAGGGTGATTTATCTGAAAAAGTTCAATCAAGTATAAGTTGATGATCTAGACTACCACCAAATATTCTATTGATTTTTTAATTTATTCTGATAAAATATTTGTCATGGCTGATGATACCGCATTATAATTTCTAATATTTTCAATTAATTTAGATTATTGTATCTCCACAAAATATAATAAGAGGAGTTAACATAGTTCCTGTTATTATATAACGGTAAGGTAAATATTATATGTAGCCCTTAACCCGTTATATAGTCAAATTTAAATATACTAAACAATATTTACGAATCGGTTATTTCAAATTTGTAATAATAGCCCCAATGCGATACCAATTTATTATTTCTTGTCGATGTAAAACAAAAGTGGGTCTGAAAAATGGCAAGTGAACGCGGCAACCTGATCTTTTTCGCTTGGCGTTGTATAATCACTGTTTACTACCTTTTTTTTAATTAAAAACATTATCTTCTCATAATTAAGTATATTAATAGCTATAAAATTACTTTCTCAAAATCATATTGGCTAAGCTAGCGAAAACTAATAATATTTCTTAAATTCTATCAATCCCTTAATAATTATTATCCTTATTCATAAAATGTGATTATTTCTTCTTCTTCTTTTTAAAGACAATGATAATAGAATGGCTTAACATTTCCTCAATGGATAATCGATGATAAAGAAGATGATGTAGTAATGACACAATAATTATAATTGAATTTTTAAACTCACATTCATTGATTTATGCAGAGAACTATATATAATTATACTTATGGCTATGAATAAAAATATATGGTATATTTAATTTTGGAGAAGTTACTAACGATAATATTAATTATATTTCCCAGCAAATTTATTATTTTATAATTTAGCTTTTAGATTATAATTATATTAGTTTTGTATAAAATAATATGAGCATAAATCCTTATTCAATTTTTGTGTAGGTTTCAAGGAGTTCGCATCTTACATGATTGTCCTAGGCCATTCCATTTTAGACAATAAGTTGCTATTAGTTTGAAAAAGGGACAAACTATATTTAAATGAATTATAATAAATGTGAATTGTTAACGAAAAATTTATATGATGTAATATGGAATAATCATCCAAAAAGTCCTAAACTTGTTGCACGGCAATTAATTCAATAATAAATTTTTTAATTATTCCAATTTGACAATTGGCCAACTTCCAACCAATTTGGTCTAAGAGTGCTGATATAGACACCGATTATCCTATGTGATTTGACCAACACTGATGTAGATGATTATGTGATTTCTTTTAAGAAAAGATATGGCGTAGTAATGACCATCTTTCACATGTGTCCATAGCCTCGGAAATGTAGAAATAAAAATGATAGAAGTGTCATAACTTTTATAGGACACTCATTTAAATATCATAACTTTTTTTTTACTCACTTAAATTCCACATCAGAGTAAAATCAATTATTTTAGTGCTACTTTCGATAAATCGTCCTACGTGGATTTTTTTTTATTAATTTCTCATTCCAACGTGGACTTTTTATTAATTGTCCACATCAACGCCTGGCATTGAAACGTAAGATGATTGGTGTCTACATCAGACTTAGCATGAGGCAAATTGCGAAGCACTTAAGTGATCGATTTTCAAAGTTGTAGCACTCAAGTGAGTGACGCATGAAAATTATAATACTCCTAATGTATTTATCCCAAAAATTCTTATATAAGTGTCCATTGAGGGAATGATTATTTAAATATTTTGAAAATTATCAATTTAGTATTATATCTATAGTACGAGTGTCAATTTAATTTTAACTTTCCAATTTTGTCAATATAGTTCTACACATTTGCATAATATTTAAACGTAGTCTTTCCTATCGATTGTCTGTCACAATAATCCAATTAGTTCTCTAAAGTAAAAACAAAAGAAAAAGAAATTTAGATATTCCATCTTCTCAAACCAACACCTTTGATCTTATTTGGCATACAATAAGTTCTATGTGCTCACTATGGATGTGCATCCCCTAGAATTGCTAAAACTTGTGGATCTTATTAACCAAGGATATATAACTTTGCACTATAGTTAGCTCAAACCCCAATCAAGAATCTCCAAGAATTCCTAGAATTTTTTTATGTACTTGTTCCAACCCTCAATTCTTTTTTTAGGTTCATCGATATTGAATCAATTGAACACACTTCTAACACTTGTTCCACTTTTGGAAAATCTTGCGTTATAGCACTGGATCTCGTTTTTTCATATATAATTATAATAATGTATTTCCTTCATGAAGGATATCTCCATAATGACCATGGATAGTTGCTCCTAGAGTGGCTAGATAAGGTTTGGCAAATCTTATTAGTACAAAGTTGTTGACACCTAAATTTTTGCCCAATAATCATTTCCGAAAAATGGGAACTTGTTTTTCCATAAAATATTTCATGTCAAATTCTTGCATATAGATTATTTAGGTATTTAATATAGTGTTTTAAATGGAGGATGTTTTTCCTTAAAAAAAATGGGGAAAAAAAGATAGAAAAAAAGGAAAAAAAAAAAGAGAAAGAAGCAAGTTGGGGCCAATGATCTAAATGTGACTAGCCAAGCTCAGCAGATCGATTGCAATTAAAACAACAAGTTGGGGCCAAAATGCAATTTCCAAAAGTTAGAGGGACTAGCTCGCAAATTTTACAAAATTTTACCCGAGCCCTTAAATCATCATCTTAGTCCCCAATTGAGTTGAAATTGAACTTGGGACAGGTCTAATTAATCGAATCGAGCAAAAAGAACCAAATTGCATTGAATTTGGCATTCTTGGGCAAGAAAATGGCCAATTTTGAGGGACTTTCTTGCAAAATTGAGTGGAGACAATTGCAAAAAATGGTCAAGATCTTAAATTACTATACATGAGCTTGCTAATTGATAAAAAAAAAAACAGCCAAATTGGTGGATTAAAGCACTCAAATCAACTACCAAAACCCAGCCCATGGTCAAGTCTCAATTCGAAGCTACTAAGCACATTTGTGAATCCACCATATCCTACTCAGCATCCCAATCAGCCTGATCTTTGCACGTGATGGAAGATCATAATTAGTAGTGCAAGTGAACAAAAATTGGCAAGGGATAAGTTGCTAAAAGCACAGGAAAATCGCAACAAAATCCACACACTCAATAGCTGCAGAAGTTGAAAATTTGGCTAAGTCATAAAGTTGTTGAAGTAGCCCTATTGACAGGCTTGGTATGTAGACAAAAGGCCGACCAAAAATCTCTTAATTCAAAGGATAAGATCACTGAAGCAAGCTCTTTTATGGCATGAAAGGTAGGAGACAAGGGGGAGAAGAGAGAGCTCACAATCGTTCCTTAAAGACACCTTCAGAAGCAACTCTAGAAAAGCAAAAATTCAGAAATTTCAGACCGACCTTACTAGAGAAAAGTGAAATTTTCATAAATTTGCAGCCAAAATTAGTTTAAACTAGAGAGCGAAACGTCACTCAAAGATCTTTCCAACAATAAGTCACACATCCAAAATGGAGATCGGGAAGACCTCCTAAAGCCCCTCGAAAAGATGCCATCCTGGCAGGCCAAGGGAGTCCTAAGATTTTTGTGTTGAGCCTGGTTGATCATGTGTGAGGAAAAACGAGTGTTTTTGAGAAAAGTGAGACAAATGAGAAAAGACAACTTACAACACAAACTAGAATACATATAGTTTGGGTTGGTTTAAATTTGGTCAACAAAAGAGGTTCTGAAGTCTAATTTTGGAGGTCAACGAAAACTTTCGTTGTCATTTTTTTCTTCTGTAGATCTCACTTTCAGTTTGAAAGAGCCATTTCTCACGTGCCCCCCGGAGGATAATTTCTCATTTCCTCGAACAATTGCCACTAAAAGAAATTAGGGAGTAAGGTAAGAATCTTAAATGTATTTTTGATCAATTTTGAACATGTTTCAACCATGAAAAATTAAGAGGAAAACCGGTCTAGAAAACTTATTTTCAAGGCTAAAATTTTTCTAAGTGTTAAAATCTTTTCGAGAGTCTTACATGTTTATTTTGCTATGCCCCATTTTCGTGCATTACTTATCATTGTGACTTTAATGAATGTTATATGGGAGTACAAATGATGCATAGGACAACCCGGTTTAGTCTTTAAATCTCTTTGTGAACCATGAGGTCATCTATAACATGAGCCAAAAACCAAGCCAATCCACATTGAGACATGGTTGGCCAACATAGATCATGCATGTATGCTTCTTGAAAAGTTCATTTTGATGTGTCTAGTTCATCGTTCTCTGTAATGTTTGTTACACTTAAAAGTCCATGTTATTTTCATTCTGATGGAGTAATATTTTATATAGATTTTGCATGCATGGTTGTCGGGTCTTCAATATGGGCATATGACATGTCCGTTTGACTTGGATTCAAAGCCAGATTTGCAAAATGGCTCCAACCTGCATATTAGAGGTTGTTTTTAGTTTGATTCTTGTGTGTTATAGGCTGTGATTTCTAGTTAAACTTTTTTTTTTTTTTTTTTTTGCATGTAATAGTGTTGTTTTGAGGTTTTTTTATGCAAGCCAAGTGTTTGATAAAATGTCGGAACCAAGCTTCAATTTTAAAAGGGTCAATTTAAGCTCTATTATTGTGATATTCATGTGCCGTGTTGTTCAATGTTAGCATATATCGGTTTAGGGAATTATTATTATTTAAAGAAATGATAATAAAAAATGAAAAAAATCCAAAAATCCAAAGATTTCAAAAAAAAATTATAAAAGTGATGGATGGTATCAAATTAAGGCAAAAATGACATCTATGAAATTTTATTAATTTTTATAAGGCCATTTTTCCTAATTTAATGCTATTTTGATATTTTATAATCATTTTTGTAAATAATCCATTTTTCATAGATTAAAACTATTTAGAATAATTTCATGCAGTTAGAGTAATATCATGCACATTTAAATTCTCATTTTGCTTATGGGGATCCTATCCCAGGGTATGATAACAAGGCCATGTAATATTATTTGCCCGACTTATATCGGGTTTTCCTTTTTCGCATTTATTTTCAAGTCATTTCAATTTCTTGAATGTTTACTTACGCACCGCTTTTCATTAATTTGAGTAAAAATTTCTCTTCTAAATTATATTAGGATTAGTCTAGAAATTAAGGAAAACAAACCTACAATAAAACATTTGCACAGATGCTTAGCTGTTTTATAATAATTATAATTGGTAGTCAAGATTATGTGGCCATTTAGATAAACAACCTTCCAAGTTAGTAATACCATAAGGGCGCCAATAGAAACATTAGCATAAACAAGTCCCTATTCCTAGAAATCTCTGATTGCGTAAGAATCGAGACCACATTTCTGCATCTTGATTGGATCCTAGACGACCCCAATACGCTAGTGGTAACACTTAGAAATACATAGGTTGTTAAGAATTAAAATACAAAATCTAACGTCACGCAAGGTATGGGTTTGGGAGAGCCTGCGTCTAATCTAGGGCATTGATTCATCTCTTTAGGCAAATACCCTTGAGCCTCTTCATTTTTCCCTGGACGGAAAAAGAGAGATCGTGACAAAAGTCAAATTCAACAAAAAAAAAAAATTAATCAAATTTGAGATGGGGTCTATTCTTGTTTATATATAGATTTTCACAATATCGCGACCTTAAACACTCCCACAAGTGCAAAGACTACAGGGCTCTCCCGAGCCCACCAATTGTGACTTATGTTCTAAAGTTTTCAACTTTGTAAATAATTTTCATTCAGGATTCGCCACTAATTAGTTTTAGTAAGTTGATTAAAAACCTAGTAACAAACTTGAGAGAAATATTTTACTCTTGCGCAATTAAAGAAATTAAGATCATAGACTTAATTACACTAATTAATCAACTAATGGTCTTTCGACATACCATACCATACCATAATATAATATAAACACACGTACTCGGGTCAGACATCGAGACAGCCCTGGGCCTATGGCCCAGGTCCTTGCCTGTACTGTTGTCTTGATGTTTTCTTTCTCTTTTTCACTGGTTTTAAATGGAGATACTGCAAAAGATTCACGTGGATGGGGAAGTGAATAGGGCACGGTTCACACCCCAAAATCACAATATCGTGGTGCTCAGACAAATGGTTGTGAGGTTTATGTTTTTTATTGTTCTAAGCAGGCGACGAAGCAGCAACAGCAGCAGCAGCATGGGATTGAGAAGACGAAGTCAACTATCTCCTAAAGACATTGGAACACCACTTTAAAAAAAAAAAAAAAAAAAACTGAACTTTGCAAGGGTAATGCATTTGAAGCATAGTACAGGAAATGACAGATTTCTAAACAAGAAGACTAGCTCAACAAATGAACCGTGACAAAACCCTGATGAATCCGTAGTGCACAAACAAAAGTAGCAGATGGCCATCAAGATGATCTAAGAGATTTTAGAAGATGGCACAACTAAGAGCAGGCAAGAAAATTATGTGATACATCGCATCATATGAAGAACAGTACCTTTTTCAAAGAACTTGATGGAGCCAAAAAGGCTTCAAATAGCCCACCCCGAACTTTTTACTTGCATATTTAGATTGGCTTATAACTTGAAAAAAAAAAAAAAGCAAAAGACTAAGAACAGAAATACCTCAAGAATTTTCTCAACTCTACCACGAACTTCAGGAACTTAAAGTTTCATCTTGAATTCTAAGGTGCATACGAGTTCTACCCTGCCTTTAGCATCGATATGACAGTTGGCTAGGCACTAACATGGCACTGCTGTGGAGTTGATTCTCATGAGCTACAAGAAGAGAGAGAAAGGTAAGATCAGCGTCCATCACTGCTACCACAACTAGTGACTAATAGGACCCATTGGGATTTGATAGCTGGACCTAATTTTTACAGAATTTAACTCTGTGAATATAAACCATCGATATGAAAGTGTCGGTGGCGCCTAATAGCTACGTCCACTAAGGTTCTAGTTGCCACTGTCCATTTTACGACAATGCTAGCAAATCTGGCAATAGCATTAGATCTAAAATGAAGTTAAATGTGCTTCAATTATTTCTACGTTGAACTATGTTAGATATGCATAGTTAGCACCATATCATCACCGCGTCATCATGTCACCCAATAGGATGCGAGCTGACAGAACTTACTGCGTCCGGGTAAAATTGAAGTTTTCACAATTCAGGTTAAGACTGGAAAAAAAAAAAAAAAAAAAAAAAGAGATACATAAGGCTAGTTTTTCAGTACATACACAAGAAGAAAGCACCCATTAGATTAAGAGCCCACCTTACAAATATCAACCAAATCAATGACAGAATCCTTTGTTCACTTGATGATGTCATTAATCGCTTATATCTTCATCGAGTGACCAGGGGGCGCATTTGAAAAATTGAACCTGTCCTCACAGAAGAGAGTACCAATTAACAGTATAAAACGTGTTCAGTTCAGTTTCAAACTATAACACAATTGGAAGATCGCAGTTTGGAAGTAAATGAGAAGGCCTCTCTTTCCACATTATCTAATAGGAGTAATAACATAGAGAACACTAGCAACCAAGGAATACACATAACACTCTGTTTCCATGGAAGACAGTGCTTTCGCATCTGTTGACATTTTTAAGGCCTACGAGACATCCCAATCTTTTCCACAACAAACTATACTCAGCCTGGGCCTCGGGGTCGGTTTTCCCTAACCATGCCTCTGGTCCACAGAGTCAAAATAATTCCTCGCGACACTAAAAATAAGATCAAAATTAGGTTTTTCCTATTTATAATGGCCAAGAAATAAAGGCTCGTGCCGTTCAAGGAAAAGGGCAAAAATCAGCATTCACCTTCACAAGCACCAGCCACATCAAGATTGAAATCAAGATCGTCCTTGAACCGACAATCACTTCAAGGGCGATCCTCAGACAGGAACGAAAACTTAACACTTCTCGTTGAGGTTAGAATCACCGAAAGGACCGTCACTTCAACTTCTTGGCAACGCACGTCACCTGGATAATTACAGCAAGAGAAGGCCGATTATTAATTTTACACACAGCAAAACAACGACAGTCAAATCAACAAAATACCAAATACTGCACGACAGCGTGCAAGCACCCTCTTGGCCTTGTACACCTAAATTTCTTCCTCCGTATATTAACCCTTAAGCTACGCAGCTTCCATTCGAATCGTCAGACCGGCGACGAGTCACGGCTTCCGGACTCCGATCCTAAATCGTCCGATCGTCCCTCTTTCTTCTACCTTGATTCCGGTTCCTCTGCGAAGAAGAGGATGCTTTCTTCTTTCTTGTTTCTATGCGATTCCGGCGTGCAGCTCCAGTTTTGGGGGTTTTGGGCGTGCCTGATGACTCTTTTAGAGTGGATTTTTATTTGAGAATTACTTCACAAGCAATATCTCATTGTATATGGATTTGAAAGCTATAATATCACTCGAAGTGCTAGATAGTACTCAAACCGCATAATATACATTAGAATTTCAAAGAAAAAAGAAGTTGCACAATGCTATTATGCACTCTCTACTCTTTATCAAAAAAATTTAATTGTGTTATTGCTCATCAAATTTGACCATAAAATTCTATTTATTGCCCTCTTCCTAATAGAATAATTCAATTTTTTTACTATCATATCATAGTTGGACATCACCCACCTTTTAGTATGGGTGATTAGTTTCAGGGCAAGTCAATTCCTCCTCTGAAATTGAGAATCATACTCAATGGTTTCTATTCATGAAATCAAGAACTGACCTTATCCACGTAGAACTAAAGTGTAAACTTTTTTTAAAAATTTTATTTATTTATTTATTTATTTTTGTTTACTAGGTTGACAACGAAGACTTTCCAAAGAAATTGCAGTAAAAAGCTTGTGACGATGTTGGTGCCCAACGCCAAATGTAGTTCATATTTGCCATCAATTGCCAATTACCAATTACCACCGCCTGCTTAGAACTTGTGTCTGGCCATGAGGTATTAGACAGTGTGTTGTCTACTGGTATCTTGGAGCTCATGTCTGATGGATGTATTAGAATGAGTGGATTCCGTGCATCGTGATTATAAGATGTTGTCACTTTTAAGACACGAGAGAGATTTTTCATTTGAAAATGAGGACTCTGGCCTCGTCCTGGCTGGAATTATTTTCGAGAATGAAACATCGGCTGATCATTCCTAAGTTTCAAAAAATCTCAGGTCCTGTTTATCACGCAATAAATAAATAATTTTAAAATTATCTTTTTTAAAATAATTGTTTATATCATTTCAAAAAATTAACTAGCGAAAAGTATTTTCATTATTCACAATAATTTTTGTCTAAACACTTACATGGTTCATAAAATTATTTTTCATTTGTTCATTCTGTAAGTGATACAAATAATTATCTGTAGGAAAATATCTTCTAAATTATTTATTCTGCCGATGATAACTCGGCCTTCAACCCCTTGCAAACTTTGCTTCTGCAGCGTATGGGCTTATATTTGACTGGCCAAGCCCAAGACAACCTCAAAACTATATTTGACCTGCAATCACAAGTTAGATGTTCTACTTCCTCCTGGTAAATGTGCAAACGCTCCACGGTTAGGAACTCTTGCCCGAATGACCAGGACTTTTGGTCGCCAAGAGATGAAGAGTAAAAACGAGAGGGAGATGAAGCCTGAAGAGTTCGAGCCCTAGATTTTATTTTAAGCCAATCGGTCCGCTTCCTTGAGTGGAATCGGGAAGTAGATCCGTTGCACCAGTTCCATAATTTGAGAATTAAATTTATTCTTGCAGTACTGCCCAATATCAGCCAATTTGGTCATGTCCAGTTCCGACTCCTACTTTTCAGCACCCTACTGTTCCTCAACAAGTACTCAGTTACTTTATTTTCCCTTTTTAATTTAAAATGCTAAACATTAAAAGAATTTATATGCGGCTTTCATCAATGAATTTCTGTTAAGAAATTCTATTCGATCCCTTTAAAAAAAGTTCTCATCTACTCAATTAAAAGTTCTATTGTAATATAAGCTTTTTCCCTATCCCTATCATCTCCCGAAACCCCACAAATTTGCCTCCCTGCTCCCTCTAAATTCTTGTTTTTACACCAGCAAAATAAAATATCATATTCTCCGTACCTCCCCCATTTTTACAATTTCCTATATCGTTCTTTACATGAATATTCGGATCCTTGAATTGACAAGGCATAAATAACCTTAATACATAATTTACTAAAAAATTTCATTTGTATCATTATTCATATTATTGTACGTGAAGTTGTAAACTTTCTTTGGGACATATAATATATAATATATTATTATATATTATATTTATATTTATATATATGTAGAGTATACGTAGATGTTTTGGTGTAATTTTGAGGTTATTTTTAGGTTTTTCTCATTCAGGTCAAGCGAGAGTGTGGCCCGGATTTTAGACAACAGACAAAAACAGAGAGGAAAGACCCGCAGCAATCCATAGAACAACGGCAAAAGCAAGAATCCAAAGCATAATCAAGAGCTTCGGGTCCTTCATAGACCAACCACGTCAGCAAAGCCAAGCAAAGTCCGCATCTTTGCCCGTGCAAATAAATTCATCAGATCGCTTTCAAGGTTGCTTTCGCATTTATGGCCTCCAATTGAACAGTTGTTCCACAGGATCTGCCAAGTTTTTCTCTGTTTCTTTATTTAAAGCCACAGCCTATTGGCTTTGAGGACAGAGTGGTCAGTCTTGTGTCGTTCTGTGTGAGCGGGTGTTGGTTTTGGAGGTGAGGAACAACAGATCAGAGCATGGACGTGGGTCTGATGCAAATGCAGAGGAGGTTGGCTGAATACACGAGCGCCCTGTTCAAAGAGGTAAGAATCACACAAAATTCATGTGAAATCTCAAGTGGATGTGTCTCTTCCTCCCTGCTCTTGCATTAGGTTGATCTCTCCGTGTTCGTTTTTTGGCTTTGTGATGCGCTTCTTTTTTTGCCTCTTGGGTGAGAGTAGGGGATTCTGGATTCTCAGTACGTACAGCTCCAGGAACTGCAAGATGAGAGCAACCCAGATTTTGTAGTGGAAGTGGTGTCTCTTTTCTTCACTGATTCAGAGAAGCTGCTCAATGATCTCTCCAGAGATCTGTAATCACATTAACCATCTTATTTGTTTTTATGCATCTTGTTCCGTTTCTTGATGCTCTCTCCGTTATCTCTTCAGCATTCCTGGGGCTTTTTAGTTTGCTTCATCCTGTGAAAAATTCATTAATCTCTCTCTCTCTCTCTCTCTAATGTAGAGCTCAGCAAAATGTGGACTTCAAAAGGGTAGATGCTCATGTTCACCAATTGAAGGGCAGCAGTTCTAGGTATAGATAAATTTCCTCCTTTCTTCAAGTGAATGAGTCAACTTTTTTATTCATTTATTTTTTTCAAAAAAAATATTTTTTTTTTCTGGAATAATGTAACTTTCTTTAATTGATTGTCCTAAGAGTGGCATTTCATTTGAAAAGGTAAAATTTTAAGCTTCGGAATGTAGAGACATAAAGGTATTTGCTATGGGTGATGAAAAAGTCGATTACTTTGGTTGACAGCATAGGAGCAGAGAGAGTTAAGAATGCCTGCATAGTCTTCCGAAACTTCTGTCAGGAGAAGAACATTCCTGGGTGAGTTTTTGTCGAAATCTTTTGTTTGTGAATATGAAGTTACCTGCCTTTTCTCTTTCCTATAAAAAAAAAATTATCATATTGTGTAGCCTAAATAGTCATAAAATGGGCTTATGAAACCTCAAGATAATGAGGAAAGTGATGACTTTTGTTGCAGGTGCCTGAGATGTCTGCAACAAATAAAACAAGAATTCCTCCTTGTGAAAAGCAAGCTGGAAACTCTTTTCAAGGTGGGTGTAGAGAAATTCTTTTAATAAGTACGTTCAACCTGATCTATTCCAAAGACTGGAAAAATTTCGGTCTACTTTTGTTAATCAATCTGATATATTAGCTTGATTCAAACTTGATTGCAGCTGGAGCAACAAGTTGTGGCTGCTGGTGGGTCAATCCCAACAAGTGGGTCACTCCCAACAGTGCAACAACCAATCCTTTGATGGCAATAGTGGGCATGTTATGAAGAAGAAAAAGAAGAAGTATCTAGACGCTATGATACTGCATAGGCTCAGCATGTATATTGTTTGCAACTACTAAACTTGAACGCTAGTAAACAAGCTTAATCTCTCTGTTTTTCTTCTATTGTCATATGAGCAATGAGAAAATGAAGCTAATGGAAATGTGATGGGATATGGGGCTTGACTATCAGAGACGCAATTTTGCTAGTTGTGGTGGATTCTGTTGGGATGGAGAAAGATATATTATCATGTAGCATTTATACCAGGTCAGCACTCTCATAAGTTGATGTTTGTGATTTATTGCCACATGCTAAAGATTATTCATAGGTATGTTAATGTCACTGGAAACTGAATTTGCCTCAACTGTTGATCTGTGATTCCAACATAAGCATGACAAGTGTTCTCCCTAGTTGAGAGGATGGGAATAGTTGAGAAACATGTTGTGGCATAAGTCGAGAGAGAGAGAGAATAGACCACTTTATGGCCTTAAGTTCCGGTGCATTACCACGTTGAAGTCAGGTTTTGAGTTCGGAGAACCGCTTGATCTTGGTTGGAGCGCGAAAATATGAATCTCAATAAGTCATTGGAATTTTTAAGTATATTTTCGTAAGTATCGAAATTACACACGATGTAAGTCCACCCAAGTTGCAGTATGATTGGGAAACTATTCCAATAGGGACCATGGAAGGACCCAGTTGGAAGCACAAAACAGAACTTTTCACGGGGAAAACAGCTTTTTATCACTTCTGTTTTTTTAGTTTTTCCCCTCTTTCAGGATAACTTTATATAATGCTTTAGCACAGTGCAAATTCCTAGAAAAAGTGCTCCTACTCCCCTACTTGTTTTTCTGGGAGGAACATCCGGGATTCGAGTCTCTTTTGCAGGATACGGTTCCTTTTCTTGTCTTTCTGTGCTTCTTTGTCTTGTTTGATTTGGACGGAAGTGGAAATCTGATGGCAGTGAAAACTGCACAGGCTCAAAAACATGGATGAGGATGAACTTTTGCTTTTAGATTGGAATATTCTGCATGAAAGAATCGTCACCCAATCAAAATTGCTGGTTGAATAGTTTTGGATGACATCTTCTCTTTGGTTGAGGGGGAAATTGGAAAATTGGGTCTAGAGAATATCTCGGTGAACTGACCCTCAAGTTAGTTATACTTACGAAAAATCATTGAACTGGTGTAACTAGAAATGACTCATTGAATCAGAAAATCTTCATTTCCTGTATGTCAAAATGGTGATCTCTCTTTAGTCCTGAAAAGAGCAAAAGACACAATTAGTGGATAGGTATGTTGAGAAGGCTAAAGATATACTAAACCCAAAAGGATTAAAGTTTGAAAAGATCAGCTAGAAAACATTTAATATTGCCAAAGTGGAGGAGGGATCGGGAACCGATCACTGATTATTGCCATTTACTATGCAAAATCCAAGCCCTTCTGGGGCTAAACATTGATCTGTTGAAGCAAGCTAAATTGTTGCTGCACCTTCACTTAAGAAATTTTTGAACAATCACAGGTGCCTTTATGACACAACACGGGCGCACAAGACTAAGTTAATGGATGGATAACGTATTATAATTTGTGCCTTGCGTCCACGATGCAATGATGCAACAAAAGGGCGTTTGATTGTCAAGAAAGCTCATCGAAATGATGATAGGAGGCATCATTGCAAAGAGAGCGGCCAAGAGAATAGACATGAATGCTTTTACAATTATAAACAATATGAAGTGGATTCTTCCAAAATGAAAATTGCAAGAAAAGGTTGAGGGGATTGGTAAAGGAGGGCCCCTTTTTCTTCTTTGTGCTTCAGGAATATTGTCATCTCTGCCACACACAATTCAACCAGTATCTGATGACTTTGAAAAGGTTCGAGTCAAAAGAAGGGAGAAAATTTGCCCAAAGTTAATTCGCCCACCAGAGATAACATCATTTACATCTGGTTCTGTCTGACTCAGTACTTTTGCTTGCACTCGAACACAGTGAGTCATGCCATGAAAGAAGTACAGATTTGTTGAATGGATAATATTAACATACTTATCTAACTGCTGAGTGCTGATGCGCCTTGATGGTTGATTTGCATAGATTTAATCGAAACAAAAGATTCGAAGAATTCTATGTTACAGGGGAAAAACATATTTAAGCAATAAAGGATGGACAAAATCAGATTTTGGCAGATTTATTATACATGTATTGGTAAGCGTATGTTTCTTGTCCCTTTTATGTGACAAGTTGTTTCTTTACATTGAGATGGATAGCAAAGCATAACACTGTAATTTGGAGATGTGACAGTTTTAAGCTTTTTCTATGAAGGAAATCGCAATTGCTAGTGAATCTGCTCTATCTTAAGACTGAAAATGGACACTTTTTGTTTCCTATAGTTGCAGAATGTCAACAAGAACAGGATGTTACGATGAATTTTCTGTCCGATTTGAAGGTGTGCTCCACATTCTTTTCTGGTCATCAAAGCTTCCAATTACGGCAGACTGCTTCTCATTGCCAAGTCGTTGTGAAAATAGGTCATAGAAAGCCCGAGGATCCACATTTTCCAATAGTTTCACTGATTTCCCTGCATTGTCAATGTAGGTGTACCCGTCTTTGGATTCAACACCTTCAGCAAATACTTTGATGGGCTTGATGGAGAAGGTTGGCTTTAGAGAGCTATGATCACCGGCCAAGATCACTGCACCAAGGACTTCGCCCAAGAATATATCCTGCAGATAAACAAGCCAGAGATTTTGTTGATGAAAAGAGATACATACTGGTTTAGCAATTACTAGATGGCAACGGGAAAAATCAAAATATCTGTTCGAAAAAATTAATATTTTTACCATATGGTAATATCTGTGGTTATTTTTCTTCAGCCGGCCTAGCCTTGAGAGAAGGCGGTGGACAATTTGAGCTTCTGGTGTTCTCTCTGTCTTGTCTAGTCCTTCGAGGACCTTGGAAAACAAGCTGATTCTGCGCTGGACTCCAAGAGGAATTAGTGTCACATTTATGTCGGAGTCGAAGACTTTCTTCGCAGCCAGCGGGTCGAGGAACATATTAAGTTCTGCATATCTGTTAGAGAGAATTGTGAACACATTTCCTCTGTCTGAGATACTGCGGTTGATGTGCCCTCCAACGATGTATACATCCTGGAGAAAATATGAGGCGAACGATTAGAATTGGAGCAGGAAAACACATACAACTGTCTTTCCTAGAAAAAGAGTCGAAAGAAAAGGGACAAAGCTATTGCTTGCATGATGTGAAGCAGCATTGTAAGTGAAATGATGGAATTGACGTATAAGAGCTCATTTCCTCAAGACACTTGCTTTTTATTTTTCTGGGGTTCCACTGTTTTTCATATCTCATCTGCCATGACATTAAAAATTCTTTCTATGAAGTTGTTACCTAGTCATTTTGGAAAGGAAAACGAAAAGAAAAGGTTAAACAGTCAAAATCTACCGACCTGAATGAAGTGGCTTGCTGTTGCATTCGCTAAAATAATATTCGCTAAATTTGTCAAAGGTCCATTCGTCAATATGGTTATCTTTGATCTCGGCTTCAGTGAGCTTACAACCGAGTCCCAGATCTCCAGAGCTAATGGTTGCCTGAGTTCAGGGTGATCGGTATCTCGAGGAGCTCCAAATTTTTTCGAATTCTCTGCCGTGTATCTGGAACAAAGAAAAATATCAATTATGGTCCTCGGTTATAGAAATGACAATCGTTAGCGACTCTGCACCAATGTGAAGGAAAAACATGAGTACACAGCAGCAAAAGTAGCAACACAACATTTCCGTGTAAATCAGCTTCTGGACATTGACTCCTAAAGCAGGGGTCTCCTCCAGTTCGCACTTCAAATCTCTAGCTGATAAGTATCACAAAATTTTTAAATAACATTGATACATCGAGCATTTAAATTGCTAACCGCATTATTGTCACCGTCCGAATCCATCTCCAAACCATTTAATTTGCATCATGCGACTTCATCTTATTTTAGATGGACCATACATCTTTCCGTTGAAGAATCTAAATCTGACGTTGTCAACATTGGGAATCAAAATGAGCCACATTTATGGTTTTATGTGAGAACATAGAAATACCTTCTGGGGCTTCGGGGCAAAGTACGAGCCAATCCATAGAGAGTGTCTGAATCGAGTAAACCACCACTCCCGTGTGGGATGGCCTTGACATACTTGCAGTCACCAACAGCTGAAAATATGGCATCGGACTGATTCAGTGCAAACATGTTACCCATACCGACTGGAATGTCGTCTCGACCCATCATGTGTAGCATGTCATATATGATATCGATCGTTGCTGCATTTGCCCATCCCGTAGGACTTACTAGTATTGCCTGCATCATCGTTTACATGATTCAGATTAACCTAACCTGGCACGAGGGTGTTTGCATATTTCTTCAAGGACTTGGCAACTGTAGCAGACTAGGAAGATGATGTTCCAAAGAAACTTGACAAAATTAGATCAAGACAATCGAATGTCTTACCTTGAGATCGATTACTTCCATAGGAACTTTGAGAAGATAAAACAGGGCGATAAAATCTCCCGCACTCATATCCATGTCAAAGATAACAGGCTTTCCCAGCTTTTTAGTCCTCAAATCTGGTTTGTAAAGAACTTGCTTGTAGTAAGGAAATTGGGTTGTAAAGTTGAACCTCCCTGTCTGTAGAGGGTTGTTTAAAACCTGTAATATAGATAGAAAATGATTTGCCCTTCTCTGATGTTTATAAATACATGAGAAGATACATTATTTTCGAAATAAAGTTCACACAGAGGGTGACATGACAGAATTTGAGAAAGTATACATGCATATTCTAGCAACGGACTTACATCCAAAAAGCTTCTGAAAAACTCTCTATCGAGTGGGCTCTTGCCATCCCGATTAGGTTTGGCCCTTGTTGCAACGAGAACACGCACTGACTCTGGACCAGTGGTCTCTTCTGTGTAACCATCCTGTTTCAGATTTGCCAAAAAAGATGAACGATAAGAACCATGAGAAGTTCTAGCTGATATAAGCAAAGTTTAGATTTCAGGTCAGAATGTCACTTAAGATACAAATAGCTTAGGCCAAGCAATTTTGTATAAAACAATAAAAAAAAGAAAAGCTACCTTGCATTTTCCTTTGCTATTTTTCACAATACAAAACGGGTCGCGAAGTCCTGTCTGTACGTGACCGCTATGCACGCCGCCCTTTTTTAAATGAAACTTTGGAACTTTGAGTCCGTTGAAGAATGGGTTCGATCCATCCGATATCCCATAAGGTTGGTTCGAAGTAACCACAGTTATATTCATGTACTCCATTACTGCAAATTCATTCTCCCCATTGTTATTATGCCCGTTCTTCATTATTGAGACCGCTACACCAGATGTAAAAGAGTCCCACATGAAATAGCTCTGCAGGATATATAAGTAGTTTGCAGTCATCACCTTGAGCTAGTACTTAATCATTATTGCCCAATATTCTGTTTAATGGATTACATTTACCGTATAGAATTGGTCATCAAACCACGTATCGCGAGCCATTTTCAAGGACTGGAAGCAGTATTGTGCCTCATAAGTACTTTGACTTTGCTCAAAAGTGTCAAAGAACTCCTGACTTATTGGTATCGTGTTTGTTGCATCCAGAGGCACAAGGGTCACTGGAATACCGGAATGAATCACCTGTGATAAGACCAAATGTGTCACCGTCAAATGCAGCCATTTTTTGCCTGTTCAGGTACATCATCAATGAATAAGTGCTTAAACTACCGTACGAATTTGTAGAATATAAACACTTTTAAGAGCTGTTACTTCTTAGTTTACCTGATAAGCTGCAAAAGGATCTCCAAACACATTGAACTCTGCATAAGGATTGCTGGTGTAATCTGTGAACAAATTACCGGGGTCGCCACATTGCTGAGGCTGGCAAGTTGAGGTAGAATTCGATGGGCAGCAACCGGTTGGGTTCTTCGACCTCACGCCACCACCCATTACATAAATATGCTCAATGTTCTTCTTCAAATGCGGATTACTCATGAGAAAAAGGGCAAAATTCGTGTGCGCTCCTATTATGAAAACAGAGATGGGCCCCGCAGATATTTTATTGATCAAAACCTGCTGAGCTGTTGGCTGCTGGAGAGGTGAATATTTTCTGTTTCCCTGAATATAATGACTATCAGAAGCCATACATAATAACCACTGGATTCTGAAGAAGATAAGGAAGCCGGGGCTCTATCAATGTACTGCTAACTTGCACATGCCTAGATGTGAACATAACTACTATAATGACATTAATGAAGCCTAGCTTTTCCCCTTTTTGTAGATCGCAATATCTCACTAAAGAATTTTTCCCAAGCATATGTCCGAACCATGATAAGAGATTTGGTAAAAAGTGTCTTGAGGGATCATGAATCATATCGGCCAAAGAGCAGCAGAAACTCTCAGGAGGCACGAAGAATGTTATATGAGACTCAGCAACCACAACGTGAAGCTCAATAAAGGGTAAGTCCACGCCTACTGCAGGAAAATGAAAATCTTTACCTGGGGAAGAAATGCCTTTCTGATTCCAAAGTTCGAGTCAATATCCAATCGACCTCCAAGGCCTATAGGAATTGCTTGTCTGTATCTGCAATATCCTGCTGTCGAAAGACCCTGCCATCAAGTAGCTTACGGTAAGCAAGTGCATTGCTTGTGCATAACAAATCCGGAACACTTTTAACTTTGTGGTTTTTATGATTCTGGATCATGCAACGCAGAAAATTCCGCAGCTTTAATAAGTCATTGGGAATGGGACGGTTCGTACCTGCTCAATCATGGGAAGATATCCTCCAACATTAGGGAGAATGGTTCCATTTTCCAGTATACCCCCTTCCCCTCCCACACCAACAGGGATGTCGTCACGATCCATCATGTAAAGAATGTCGTAAATTTGATTCACGGCATGGCCCGCATCAGTCCATGCATTCGTGTTAATGGTGACCCCCTGCATAAATCAGGACGGTAAATGGAGGTGATATCATCTTATCCGCGATCGGAGAGAATCAAGAAGGACGGAGTAAATGATGACAGATAGTTACAAGTTGCTACTGGAAAGCAGAAGGAAAAAAAAAACACACACACACACACACACAAACACGAACACTTAATTCACAAAATGGTACGTGCACATTCGTTCAAGACGGGCCAATTGAAAAACTCAGGTCTTCACATGAATCTTGAATGGAGAGTTCTTTAGTTAACATATACAGGGACATTCAAGAAATGAAGAATCAGTATGAACCACCGCTAACATGAAGGATTTTCAAGAAGAAGAACAAAAATCACCCAAAAAACAAAAAGAACCTTTGACCAACATCTGTCAGAAAAGTCAAGAAAGAAAAACACAAATGCTCACCTCAAGTTCAAATTCTGATCTGTTGAGTTTCAGGAGGTACAAGAGAGCAAAGAAATCATCTGTATCAACGTCAGTGTCCAAAAGAATCCGACGCGGCACGCCATCCACAGTGCAAGAAAATGCTCCCAGAATCCCTATGATCGATACTAGAGCCACCCAGAGATTCCTCTGCAACGCCACCATTTTTGGATTTTCCAGTCCCAACCCAGAAAAAAAAATTTAATAGGGTCTTCCACGAGAGTATCAAGAACAAAGCTTTTTGATCAGCAATGAACTGTTTCATCCATTTCAATCCTGAAACAACCCAACAAACACACGAAAACCAATATAAGCAACTAAGATAATTGGACTTATTATAAGCTCCGCACAACCCACCTCAGAAAGCACAGAGAGAGAGAGAGAGAGAGAGAGAGAGAGAGAGAGAGAGAGAGAGAGATCAGATGAAAGAGCAAGACCATTGCTTGTAGACAGAGCACGTTAGAGGAGAAGGCGAAAGCGACGGCGCGAGAAGAGAGAGCCATTTTTCCCATTGCTTACTAGCGCCAGATTCTCGGGACTTCGAAGACAGTGCACGAGATTTATAGACATCACTGGCGCAGTATAATTAAAAAAAAAAAAAAAGTTTGACCGTGAGGAAGAGTATCGGGTTTTGTTAAAGACATAACGGGGATGAGCGTGGACGTGATGGAAGTCAATCAATTGCTGTCCCAGTTGTAGGTGGTCACTGCTTCCTCTGCATCGCTTGGGCCACGCCGGTGCATATCCACTATGCAAGATCTTGCTGGTTGTGAAAAAGTGAGGAGCTTAATGGCATTGAGCCATCATGACGTTACTAATGCAACCCGCTCCTTTCAATACCGTGTGCTTGATATGCAGCTGACCATGAAACGGCGGTGCTCCTTCGTCACTTCCTTGAGCAGCACGACTCCTCGATTTTGGACCGGTTCTTCCGAATTGGAATTCCACAGAAAGCTACAAAGGGCTTATCAGCCATCTCATCACCTCGGGACTTAGACATGTCAAAGGGCGGCCAACTGAACCAAACAGATCGGATCGCTAAAGAGACGAGGACCATTGACTTTGAATTGTATACGCACGCGACAGAGGCAGCTGAGAGCATCACCCTGCATTGATTCTGCATAATTCCATTTCTTTATGTGTAAGTGCTCATTGGGCATCCCATTTGAGCGCAAGGCAATGAGTGGGAGTGGGAAAATGGGAGGGGAGGGGAGGGGGATCTCCTTTCTTTTCTCATTCTGGGGTGCGTGCTTTGACCTTTCATTAAACTAAGAATTAAAGCTCATGCCACGTTCATTATCCTGCAAGTTCTTTAATGCTTGGCATTAATCTTGATCCCTCCCTCTCTCTCTCTCTCTCTCTCTCTCTCTGGTGGACTACTAAACTGCAATTATGCTGCGATGACCACACGTCATGACCAATGTATTGCCACCATCTTGCCAAAAGCTTGATGAAAGGGTCCCCACATGGAGATCCCCTTGATCCGTGAACGAGAGACCAGAGATCAAATGAGAGAAGAACGGATCTTTTTTCTCTGTCGTTGAAAGGTAGAATTGTGGAATTCTTGACCCGTTTCGATTAACTTCTTGACAAATCTGGTGATTGGACTTCGCTGCAGATTTCTTGTCTTCCAAGGAGGTGACCGGACTTTCGGACCCGGCACACGTGGGTGTCTGTGATTGGACCAATCTGCTGACCGACTCTTTAATACAATGTTGTACTCGAGATCTGGGCCTTCTCTGCTGCCTGAGCACCAATGAGTATTCTGCAGATTAAGGAAAGATAGAAACAAGGAAAACTAAAGCAAAAACATGAAAAGATGGTAAAGGAATTTTTAAGATTTGAGTACTTCAAGAAGGGACTAAAATGGTTGTGGAATGAGGAAGACTCGACTTCCAATTTAGAAAGTGAGAATTTTTAGACTTAACAATCTTATATTTTAAATTAATTTCGACGTCACAAGAAGCAGAAGCTATTAAAGAAATTTTGAGTAAAGGCAGCATTCACTTGTCTTATGTAGAGCATCTAACGAACTATAAGTTTGTGAATATCGCTAAGCTTCGTGTTGATATAAAGTCATACTTGGAATTGCATCATGTGAGTTAAGACTCTTTCCCTCAACATAAAAATCATTAGCTTATGAGTATTTTTTAAGATTCTTGGTTTCATGTGTAGAACTTATTTGGTGGCTACAAATGGGTATTAAAATTATTAACTGCTCTCGATATAAAAATCTTGTGTTATATGAATTTCACTCTATTGTAATTCATGAAAGATGACTACATATGACAATCTAATTAGCAATTTAATTGCTTGCTCAAAACTCAATTCAAGAAAGCAACAAAATAAGTTGGCATTGCAACACATGAATCGATACCTCCGGTTCATGAATGCGACCTAGTAAGAATTTTCCAAAATTGTCTGCTTTCCCATCTTTCTTTTTCTCAAATCTAAAGTGGGGGCTCATTCTTATAAAGTGTGAAAATCCGAGGAAAGGGACACAAGCTACAACAACAGGGGGCCAATTTCAATTCGATGGGGGCGGTTCACACATGTAAAAACGCCATCGAAAATTCGTTTTTCCTTTTTTCCTTTTCCTTTTGTCGAGGAATCCAAAAGAAAGGACGAACGTCTCTCGTCCAACTTCGTGCGTCTCCACGTATTTCACGTGACATGTGTCGCAAAATGCAAATCCAAATGCTTTTCCCACGTGGATTTGTTCATATGAAATTACTATTCAAGCTTACTTTAATAATTTCTAGTTTGTTGTTTTGTGCTTTCTGAATTTCCCCTTCCCTGTTCCTTTCTTTCTTTGCTTTTTTTAGGCGTCTTTCAAATCATAACGTTCGAATCAGCCAGTTGAGGGGAGCTCAATCAGTGTGTCGTTTGCTTTTTACGGTTTTGGCAGTTGGGGCATTTTTTTTGCTTATCTTTCTATATGTTATTCAATTAGGTATTATGTACTTGATCAGAATAAGAAAGATTTAGAAATATGTGGTCCCGAGTCCTTTACCGAATTGGTTCACTTAAGAGATGAACCAATGAGATCGAATAGAAAATGTGCATGGAATCAAAGAATGGATAATAATATCAACAGGGGTCGGACATTTGAAGTGAAATATATAGAGCATAGGAAATTAAATAAGTTTAGCTTATATACCATGTTGGAAAGTGTACCCTAAGAATTTCTAAGCTCGAAGGAGAGATGGGATTGCAAGTATATAGAAAGTACAGTTAGTACACAGAAGCACATGACATGGGACAATCCAAAATAACTTTTAAAACTTATGCAGGCTATTCAATCGGCAAATGATTCAATGATAGGCATATACCACGCTTCGAAGGAATAAAGGACAATTCAAATAAGAATATGAAATTGAGTCATTCTTTTGAAGATAGTCTAGAGTAGATCTTGTGTCAAAAAAATGTCTAATTTTAAATAAAGACTTAAAATTTGCCTTTAAAAAAAAGTTACCCAAAGTGAATTTTGTCTTAAATAAGGACTTAAAGAGAGGTTGTTTTTTATTTTTGAAAGGGGCCCAAAATGCACTTTAACTCGAATAGGGGAACGGAGTGGTTAACTTCCTCTTAAATAAAGGTCTAAGCTCACCAACTCACTAAATCTTCGTTGACAAGTCAGCTTGCACTTGTGACTTGTGCTTATCGTAAGACACAATCTAAACGAAGCTATATTAGTTGTATCAAGAGGAAAATTACCCTCAAGGAAAACCCTCAAAGAAATCCTAACTTTAATTTCAGGCTTTTTCAAATTGGGACAAAAGTAGAATATTTTGAGCAAAATTGTCCCTAATGTTGCTGCCTTATGACCAGACTAAGCACGCAAGTCAAAAGTGCAAGTTGACAAGCAAAGTTTTGGCTAGTTAGTGGGTTTGAGACTACATTTATTACTTCAGACCCTTATTTGAGAAAATATCCCTTTTAAGTTTTAGGATGATCGATTTTAGGATAAGTGAATCTACCTCTTTAGGTGCAATTCCTTTTTTTTTAAAAAAAAAAAAGAAAATCTAAAACCTACTTTGTGACCTTGTAACAAACCTTAGGATTGAACTTATCCGTCTAGTCCGATTCTAAGGTCTCCTCGAAAACCGGCCAATTCTTTTTTTTTTCTTTGTCTCACTTTCTTTTGTTCCTTGAAAGAAAAAAAAACATTTTCTATTAGTTTACCAAAGGATGAGAGGTAAAAAATTCCCTTTTTACAACGAGACAATGGCTGTCACAACATAAAGGTGGAGCAACAAGATACTAAGAAGTAAAATGAAGATATAAGAAAAAAAAATGCAAAAGCCATTGGGAAGAGCCCCACTCATTACTTAATCAAGTAAAATTGAAAGCCAAAGTAACAATAGAAGTCCCTATTTGTCAAAAGTAACAATCCATAAAAAAGACAGACTTGTATAATGAAATAAACAATAAAAAGTTCAAGATGCAAGAGTAAAAAGAGAGAATTAGAATTATCTCAGTCCAATTCTCCAATTCGGTCAAATTCAACACTCCGAACTGTTAATAGCTTGTTCCAAAATTTGGAATTGAGAATTGAAGTAGCCACCATTGAGACCGAACCAGAATCTACCGGGTAGGGCTAGTTTGGTCCAACTCCAGTTTCTACCTGGCACTAGTGCATTCCTTTACTAGTTTGTCTTGTGAGAAAACGTTCCAATTCCATACCATTATATGAAACTAAATTGATTATTTGAGACCCTTATTTGAAATAAAGTCAAATTTAAACTCTTTTTTTGAGAATACGACTCCACTTCAGACCCTTATGTAAGACTCAATTGGCCATTTCAAACCCTTATTTGAGGCAAAATCCATTCTAAGTCCTCTTTTTGAGAAATTGATGTAACTTCTGATTTTTATTTGATTTCATGAAATAGAGGATGCTTGTAAATCAATTCAATGAGAACAAGTCTTGGAAACAGCCATATGTTGATATTTGTTAGACATTATCATTCAAATGTTATGTTATAGGATGTCTTTGATAAACGCGACCTTTAAGTTTCAAAGATAAAATTGATGAAAATTTATAGAGCATTCAGGCTAGAAATGTGTATGCTATGCGTCTGCTTTGACATCGTATGATTAATGACATGCAAATATTAAGCGCCAATTTTTGAAAAAGCACACATATTTTCCCCATAATCATAAGAAATGATGAGAGTACGTTTATCAAATATGATATGTGATGCAAATATGATGGTGGAGGTAATATGCAACTAAACATAAAAACAGTTTTTTATTCCCTTCTTTTTCTTATGTTAAAAGGAATTTTTACATTTCATAAATTATATTGACGCATGGCCATTCTATTTCTTCAAATGCTTTAGCCTTTGATGATAAATTACCCCGCGTTATTTGGGTGTGCACAAATGAAGTTGTATATAAATCTAATTTCTCAAGTCAAGTGCCTTTCTTTTATAAATATAGCATGACGAGCTCTACATACCTAACCCCTCGTATCCCTTAGCTCCGTGACCTTACATGTGCCTGATTTGTCGCAAGATGGAGGTGAAGTGAGGAACCGCATGAGAAATATGTTCACTTAATTATACAGTCTTTGAACAGTCTAGTGGTCTTATTGAATAGTCAATAGTGTAGATTGGCGTGCCATTTAAATAAAATTGTGTGACCCAAGTTTCGCGTGATCATTCAATGTACATACCGTTTACCCAAAGCAAGGAAAAATAAATAAAATCGTCATCCCGCAGGAAAGGAGTCTTGAATCTGGATGCTACAGCTGTTCTGTGCCTCTGATTTTCCAATACCCGCAGGGTCCTGCTCCTGCATGACATTGGCACGTGAGATTGATTTGATTTGACTTGATTTTCTTTTCTTTTTTTTTTTCTTTTTTTAACTCGACGCCTTCACCATCTTTGCTGGCTTGTGGTGTCGATGGTCTCGGTCAAAATGAGAAAAAAATATAAGCAAAGCAAGCGAGTACCGTGGAATACCACGGGCAATTTTTTGTATTCTCACAGGCCTTAATTAACACGTCACGATGTGATTATCATGGTATATCTCTCCGAACACTTGTTTATTCAAAATAAATTGTCGTGGCGCACAAGGAGGGGACGATTTGCACGTCTCGCAAGGCTTTGCCGGCCGAATAATTGCAATCATCTACCAATTACGAGGCAAACCGACTTTTTCAATTTAATCCTTTATATGGTCTAACACGACTTATTGAAATGGGCATCAAACCATTTCATAATTCATATTTGATGAAGTGAGTTATTATATGAATTAATTATATTTGATAAATGGGGTTAATATCACAAAATATAGTACACATGACAAATTTATTTTGAATCAATTTTTTATTATAAAAAACCTTAAATCGATATACATTTGATAAATTTATCACAAACCTTGATATACTTATAACAAAATTACTCTCCATTAGTTTGCATTAAATTTTACTTTTAAATTACTAAATTAGATTATATGTGGTAGTTAATAAGTATATCAATTTGAGATTTTACCCTATGCATTTGTGTGGTATTTCAATCTAACATAAGGTATATTTGTCACAAATATATAAATTTTGTTTTTAGCGGTCAAAAAATGAAAAAAAATTAGTTTGGGATAAATTTATCAGAGGTGTACCAATTTAGGATTTTTAGTGATAAAAAATTAGTTTGGGGTAGATCTATTATATGTATACTGATTTGGAATTTTTTATTGTAAAAAAATTAGTTTGAGATAAATTTGTCATATGTGTATTTGTTTCATGTTTTTCATAATATAAACTCTATTAAATATGTCATATATGGATTTATAATAGTAGCGCCAAAATTAATATGGGTGTTGAATGAGTTCACGGCTTACATTACGGCAAATCCATCTCTATGACTCTCTCTTGCCATCACTTAATCTCCCACTTAATCACTCCATACTCTCATCACAATTTGAGTATGAATTTTCCTAAATTGGGTTAAATGTGAAAGAATTTAATAATATGGGTCGATTTGGATATGGGTTTGGTCATGTATGATTCATTAGATTTATGTCATAAAAATTTATTAAAACGGATTAAATGGATTGATTTGGATCAGATCATATTTCTACTGAACCCACTTGTTTGACAGTTCAGCGTTTCACTTCCCTTGAGTTTCATTGGTGGACAAGTTCAATTTCAAAAAAGGGATGAAAAGAGCTTTTGTGAATGTTGTGCTTTCACAGGTTTTGGATTTATGCTCATTCAACTTTTTTATTCCGAATGAAGTTGGTGTTGGGGATGCCATCAAAAGGCAAAGCTATATCAACATAGGAGGTCCGGGTGTGTGCTCATTATTAAAGAAAAATTCATTGATTGACCGCCAACTTTGGTTTGAAGAAGTTGCAAAATTATTCTTTGAGCAAGTAGCCCTAACTTTATTCCGATGATTCATCTTGTTATATGGAACTTGTTTTGCTTTAAAGTCGTGTGGGAATTGCCTTGATTTGTAGTTGGACTACGTTGTTTTTCTTTTCTATTTTTTGGAAATGAATGAAATGATACTCTAACTTAAAAAAAAAAAAAAAAAAGTGGTCATGAAATTTTGATGGTGTGATTCTAAAAAAGACGCAAAATAGCTTCTTATTATTATCCTTGAGATAAAGTATAAATGAAAAGTCAAATCTTGCCTGCACATATACTGGATAATTATAAAAAATAAAAGTAATATATATTAAGAGGCAAGGCAAATGGCCTATTATAGGATTTTCGTAATTGGATGTTGGCCGGATAAAGGTGCGTTTCCTTCTAAGGCCAAAGTGGATTATTGTGGTTGGGTGTCTGGACACGTGTCATGTTGTGAGTGTAAGATTCTGTCTTTCACTTTATTTCTATGCTCCTAAAGTGATTATATAGGACTTAATCTATCCCATTACAATAAGAAATCACAGCTTTATTTATTTAGAATTTAGAATTGCTTTATTCTTTTGTTCACATCAACAGCCGCGATTCGAAAACTTCTCGTTTTCAGCCAAAAAAAGTTAATCTTTTTTTAAATGATGCAGATTTCTTGGGTTTGCAAACTTATTGATGATCGGTTGATGTGATGTGCTAGGCCATATTCACGATAGAGAATAATTTATTAGAGGATTGACGCCTTTTTCGTCATCTTGCAAGATACATGATAGTTTCATATAACCTTCCTCAAGAAAATAAAATGCGGCATAAAAGATTGTGTCAAAAATAATGCTGCGGATGGGATTGAGACATTTTCAAATCCACACTTGGCTTTTATTCATATTAAATTACATTTCACGCTTGCGCCTTAATCAATCCGTCGTTGCCTTTTTTACAGTTATGGTAGTTGGGAGTCTTCTTATTCTCTAAATGTTACGTGATTAGGTATTGCGTGCTTGGTCGGCATTAGACGAATTTATGAAAGGCATATGCGGTCAACAGGTGATGATATCAATAAGAGCCATTATTTTAATTAAAATAGTAAGAATGAGCGTAGAAAATTAGATAAGTCTAGGTTCGATATAATGCTTGAAAGTGTACCCTAAGGATTTTTAAGCTCAAAGGAGAAAGAAGATTGCATGTATATCGAGAGTATAGTTAGTACATGAAATGAGAGGTCCATGAATTGATTCACTTGAAGTATTGTCCATTTGGGTCATCCCAAATGCGTCTCTCGTGAGTTAATTCCAATTTCAAATATGTAACCAAAATCACTCTCCTGCTCAAAGCACAATTTAGTTTGGTCATTCCTCCTCGGCCATCCTAGATGCTCGATTGTTCAAACCTCCTCTCTTGGTGATCACTCCCTACCCCTTGTCAGATTGGGTTGTAGAGCATGTGACAAAGGGACGATCCAAAATAAAATATAGTCGATGCGTCGACACGAATAGATGTAAAAGTTCATCTTACACATATCTTGCGTGTGCATTGAAATTCGATTCCCTGCCTAAAAGAAGTGAAAGCGCACAAAGCAAGAATTATCTGCTTTTTTCTATTTATGCCATCAGGTATCCGGATGGGATAAATCCATAAATTATACTTTACAATCACTTCCTTAAATAAAATAAATCATAAAGTCCAAAATCATGACTAGAACTCTGATTAGAATGCACAAACATTGCTCCACCCACCACTGTGGTCTGCAAAAGAAATTTTGTTTTCCCTACTATTAAAATTGATGGTCCTAAAAATTTTGACGGTGTGGTTCCAAAAAGAGGCATAATACTTTCTTTTTGATATCTTAAAGGCAGAATATATGAAAAGTGAAATCTTGTATACACGTATACTGGAAAAAAGTACAAAAAAACAAATGGAAATAATATAATATAAAAGGCAAAGCAAAAGGTCTATTATTGGATTTTACTATCTGGATGTTGGGCAAATAAAGGTGTGCTTCTTTCTACCACTAAAGTGGATATATATATATATATTCGACCTAAAATAAAGTGGATTTACATATGCTGGACAAAGTGTAAGATTCTTTCTTTTATTACATTTTTTTAATCACAGCTTTATTATTCTAAATTCTGAATTGCTTTGTTCTTTCGTTCACATGAACAGTCGCCTTTCAAGAACTTCCGGTTTTCAGCCGAAAGGTAAATTTTTTCTCCTTAATGGGATGTGTTTCTCAAGTTTTCATACTTATCCATGATCGACTGATGATGTGCCATACCGAATTTACAAGTAAGGATAATCTATCAAAGGTTTGACTGCTTTCTCATCGTCATGCGAGACAATAGATAATTTTATATATGTTCTCAAGAGAAATAAAATAAGGAATAAAAAAAATGCGGTCAAAGTAATGCTAGTGACGTGATTGGAGACCTTTGCATATTTGCCTGATCGTCATTTAGTTTTATAGTTTATCGAAAGATAATTGAATTAAATATTTTCCTTTTGGGAATAGAGTCACGCAAAAAGATTTAATTCTTTTTCACAAGAACTGAAAATGTGGAAATGGTGTGATTATTGTCTGTGATTTGCTTGGCTATATATATCCAATATAAATGAGGTTACAACACTTTTAGAACGAGATTGTAGCACAGCTATAGTCATATTAAATGAAAATGGATCCTAATGAAATTTATAGTTGCTTCGAAAACGCAATTCCCACAAACACACAGATATATATATATATATATATATATATATATATATATATATATATAACTTCAATGCAGTAGCTTCTATCTACCTCCAAATATATATGCTACTAAATGAATCGAACTTCAATGCAGTGGCTTCTATCTACCCCTTTGGAGGTAACCTGTTATTTTCCCCTAAAAAATAATTCAAAACTCATCATTCCAAGCTCACGACAAAAATGATCAAATTTCATTTTATATAGGGAATAATTCCTGTTCATAAAATCAAACACTAAATCTTTCTTAATCACACGATCATTGATGAGCCGATTATGAATATCAATATGCTAAGTTTGAGAATATCAAATTGGATTTTTGGACAGGCCAATAACATCAATGTCATCACGTCTAATTGGCACATTTCTAAATGATTATTTGTAACCACACAAACGATGTTTTACCCTTAAATCTCAAACACAACGACTACCACAATGACGTATTTGGCTTCTGTTGTCGAAATAGCTATCAAACTTTGTTTCTTAGAAGACCAAGAGACAAACATGTGACCTAAGGTACTTACCAAAAGAAAATAATAAAAAAACATGTGACCTAAGGTAATGAAAGTAGCGATGTTCGTTTAGCGTACTCTAATCCCATCACTTTTTCTATTTTTTTGAACAGTAATCCCATCACTTGAAAACTAAAAGGAAGTTTGTTTTTCCCAACCCAGACAATCCCGTTCTAGTTTTCTTGGTTTTCACTCATACATCTGGCCAACGTAGTATTTGAAGATTGTTGACTTTTCATGATGGGAGAAAAGTCATGGTCTGTGATGATGGGCACGTCCGTAATGATATCATTCAAACGATCAACATCACATCTTGTCTAAAAGAACAGCTGCTGCACAAGCTTGTAAATTCCTGGTAGGTAGGCTTTGAACATTGATCATTCGATGTTATTATTGGAGGTTTTAGCAAATGCCCGAATCACTAGCACGAGAAGTCAAGATTCTCTTGGCTCGGTATCCAGATGACCCGCATTTGATAGAATATAATATGATGCCTATAATGCTATTCTCTAACCCAAGTCTTCCCTAAAATAGCCCTTCAAGTCAACCATTTAATCACGGGGATCGTCTAATCTAGACTATTCTGTGGGCCAACCTAATCTAGGCTCTATTTAGTACCCTTCCTGTTGAGGATTATTTGTGTTCACAAACTCAAACACTGGATCTCTCTTAACCACACGATCTCTATTGAAATGATGACAAATATGAATATGCTAAGTGCGAGAATGTTGAATTGAATTTTTGGACAGGCTAATAGCACGATTGTTATCACACCTAATCTAAAAATCTCTAACTATTATCCACAATGGCTCAACTGATGTTTTGTCCATAAACCCCGAGCACAACAACTACATAGGGCAATGTGAAACACCCACCAAACGTTGTTTCCTAGATGACCAAGAGACAAACATGCTACCTAAAATAATGAAAGTGTTGATATTTGTTCAATGCACTCCAACCCCATCATTTGATCTAGTGAAAGCTTGGTTTTTCCCTCCCATACAATCTCATTCTATTCATCTTTGTTCCCGAGAACAATTTTGGATTCAAGCCCATTTTCTTTTTTTTTTATCTTTTCTTCTTTGCCTTTTCTTCTTCTTCTTCTTTTTTCCTTTAGTCGGTTGTCAACTAGTGATGCTCCGACAATGTTGCTAGCCCTCGTTTGGCTAGTCGCTAGCCTAACTGAGGTCGGCGACTAGCTAAAGGAAGAAGGAAAAGAAAAAAAGAAATGAAAAAGAAATATTAAAAAATCAAAAGAAATTTTAATTCATAATTTTTTTTTTAGATTCTATCAAACGTATTTTTATTTTGAGAATAGAAATTTTAAACAGTTACCAAACGGCTTGAAATATTTAGAAATTCTTTTAGGAAATAAAATAAAAAATTTATTTTTGAATAGAAATTATTCTTGAAAATAAAATGACTAAGGCTGCGCATAACAACGCTTCTGTTCCCTAGAAGAGTTTTTTTTTTTTTTTTTTTTTCAGAAATAGTTCTTTTTTATTTCTGCTCCGGGGAACAATTTCTGAGTAAAAGAACCCATTTGGTAACGACACAAAATTTCTACTCTTGGAATAGAAAAAGAATAGAAATGCATTTGATAACGCAACAATTTCTTTTTTGTATTTAATCATTTTTTATTCTTGCCAACGGATCGCCGCCTCCCGTTGCCGGCGACGATGGCGGCCGACGGCGGCGGTGAGCGAGCAGCAGGCAGCGGTAGCGAGCGGCTGGTGGTGGGTGGCAGTGGGCGGCGACCGGCGGCAACGGCGGTGGCCGGTGGCTCCGGGCGGTTGACGGTGGTCGCGGCAAGAAAAGGAAATAAAAGAAAATTAAAAAAGAAAATCAGCTTATTTCTAGAAATTGTTCCTGGGAACAAGAAGCATCGTTTTTTTGCTTCTCAAAACTGTTCCTAGGAATAAAAAATTAGAGAAATTGTTCCCGGAAACAAATATTTTACCAAACAGGTTTCTGTTCTTTTTTTGTTCCATGGAACAAAAGAACAGAAATTGAGAGAAATATGAGCGTTACCATGCGCTACCTAAGAGGCCTATGGTGTACTCCAACCCCATTACTTGAAAGCTACAAATGGAAGTTTGTGTCTGCCAACCCGTACAATCCCCTTCTAGTTTTCTTGATTTCCACAAGTACATATGGCCAACGTAGTGTTTAAAGATTGTCGACTTTTCTTGATGGAAGAAAAGTCATGGTGTGTGATGAGGGCACGTCGATCAATATATCATTCGAACGATCAAAATCAAGTCCGACTAAAAGAACAGCTGCCTCGCACAAGCTTGTAAATTCTTGGTAGGTAGGCATTGAACATTGATCATTCGATGTTATCACTAGAGCCTTTAGCAAAATGTCCGAAGCACAGCCACGAGAACTCGATTTACAGATGACCCGCATTTCATAGAATATAATATCATGCCTATAATGCTATTCTAACCCAAGTCTTCCCTAAAATAGCCCTTAAAGTCAACCACTTTATCGCGGGGATAGTCTAATCTAGACTATTCTTTTGGCCAACCTAATGTAGACTCTAGTCAATACCCTTCTGGTTGAGGATTATTTGTGTTCACAAACTCAAACGCTATATCTTTCTTAACCACAAGATCTCTAATGAAATAAGAACGGATATCGATATGCTAGGCGCAAGAATGTTGAATTGGATTTTTGGACAAGCTAATAGCACCGGTGTTGTCATGCCTAATTGGAATTTTCCTAACAATTATCCATAATTGCACGACTAATGTTTTGTCCATAAAACCCGAGCACAACAACTACTGGGGACAATGTCTTCGGCCTCCGACATGGAAACAGCCACCGAATGTTGTTTCCTAGAGGATCAAGAGACAAACATGTTACCTAAAATAATGAAAGTATTAATGTTTGTTCTGTGCACTCCAACCCCATCACTTGATCTAGTGAAAGCTTGGTTTTTCCAACCCGTAGAATCCCGTTCTATTCATCTTTTAACATATTTAGTAGGCCACTGTAGTACTTAAAAGATCGTCGATTGATGGAGCTCGTCCTTTCCAATGCGATTGTCCTATAATCCTCTTCCACTTCATGTCAAATTAAAGCTGCACATTCAAGTAACGATGTAGGCAAATCAAAGACCCCAAAGACAAGCCGCAGTTGACGTTGAACAATTCGAAGTCAATAATAATGGGCGCATCGATCCATATCAATGTTAAGATCAAAATCAAGTCTGACTAAGGAACAGCTGCCGTGTGAACTGGGAAACTATAGGCATGGAAAATCGATCGTTACTATAGGAGCCTTCAGCAAATACCCGAAGCACAAGCACGACGGCTCAATATTTTCTTCGGCTCAATATATGGATGACCCACTTTTGATAGAATGAGATACGATTGTGTAGGGCCACATATAATTGACCTGATTTTGTGAATCTTTGATGTGTACGATTAAGTTTGGCAATAATGGAAATTTGACCTCGTTAAGTTTTAAGTTTTCACAACACTAAAGTTTGACATGAACAAAAGTTTGTCTAATATGTAGTGATTGACTTAGTACAGGAACGAAAGGCAAATTCGAGGAAGAGAAATCAAAATATTCGTGCAACGGACACTTACATGCTAATTGCTAGATTACGGTCTCTATCACTTAGAGTTATCTCACAAGTCACATGCTTTGCTATTCTGATGGAGCCTTATCGTTCTCACATAGACCCGGTATGCTTGCGTTCTGACATGTTTGCAGTACTTTTGATATATTTGCTGTAATGGTCAATTATAGTTATTGGATTAGTTGTGTGATTAAGGGATGGACTTGTTCGTGTGGACTAATTACACGACACATGCTTGACTTTTAACACCACTCCATACAAGCAAGTTGGTACTCGGGCCATGTACTCGAGCTCTGGCTCACAAGATACCTAACCGATGAGGTTAATGAGTTATAAAAAAAAAAATAAAAAAAAAAAAGACATCAATGGGGTATTTCCTAACCAGAATCTTCCCCCAAACAGCACGTAGTTCAAGTCAACCATTTTACAGTGGGGTCTGTATAATCAAAACTCTAGTTTTTTCCATGGGCCAATCCCTTCAAGAAGAAAAAGGAGCCCTCGAAGCATCCTAGAAGCTTCATTTTTATATTGAAGCTTAAAATCATTGTGAATCCGCACGAATTTTCAATACCATAGGCTTGAGCATCGTCACGCCTCTTCTTTAGGCTTAAGTCATGCTTCCCTCTTGAAAAGTCCTTTGACTATCCCAATAGCCCACTAACCAAAAGGGATCTCTTGCCTGGTGCTTTTTCCAATGATGATCCTAGATTAAACAAGTATTATTTAGTTGGTGGCAACAATAACAAAACCACCTCGTATCTCGCGAGCGGGCGAGAGCAAGAGCGAGATGCTAAACACGGTCGAAGTTGTCGGCTCAGATCTGTTGAGAACACAGCAAATAGGTGTACGGCTCAAGCCAAAACATTAAGAGCAGCCAACTTTTAGAAGCCCATCAACTTTCCAGTGGGGGCATTGTGTACTGATTCATGGCTTACCAAGAAGCAAATACAGTTCATAATCCAAAAGATAACCGAAAAGAAAACTGGGTCATAACTAAGGATCTACCAAAATATAACGTCTTTTGGGAACAGGGGACAACACTGATAAACATCATACTTCAGAGCATGGACCTCACGATGTTACAAAGCATTTCTGAAACTAGTGCGACAACTCAAGGTGTCCCATGCATATGACATACTCGCAGCTTCACGGGTGCGTCGAGGACGATGTTGCGACATGGTAGACGTTGCAGTATTTAGATTCCACATGATCGAAGGGGAATCGATAAAATGATTCGTGAGTCTTTAGAAACATATGCCTATATGTTACCACTTCAATATACTCCTATTAAATTTCATCCTCTTGTAACCTGGGCTATTAGTCTTGTACTCGCGAGACGAAGCAAAGGAGAATTAGACAAAAGAACTAGTTGCTTTTCAAGTACTTTCTAAATTTCAGGTGCTATTCCCACTAGTAATCTCATGGATCCAGCATCCCCTGCAGCAACTTAGTCCTCTTATTGAGGATTGACATTGAAGAGTATACAATTTCTCATACTCAGAGGTGAACACCTGTGCTGTGAATCGTCATCTATCGAGTTCAATTAATCATTACAAAACCCAAACAGGAGTAAATAGGCAGTTTGTGTATCATCCCAGTGAATGAAGGTAAAATCATACAAAAGCAATAAAATTATGTCCAAGCCAAAAACACTGTTCGCCGCAACTCAGAGACTAGAGTTTTGAGCAGTAAGGCATTTTTTGAGATGACGTGGTCAGTCAAGTAAGTATTTGGATGGTGAAAATCTGAAGGCTGTGGTAGCACAAATTATACAGTGCAGAACAGATTATTAAACTGTCTAAGAAACAGGCTGAACCAACACGAGCCAAAGTGGCAAACCTCCTTTCTCCACATATAACTGTTGCTGGGGCTTTCCAACTAATTTCCAACCCAACCAATGGAACACGCTATGCCACCAATACCATGACAATGTTCCAAGCAAAAACCATTTCCACAATTCTGTTTCCTCCTCTTTGCACGTGTGTGCAGGCAGATGCACATACTTATAAACAGATATTTTTTTCATATTGATTCTCACACACACCCATATACATATTCATGGGAGATATTGTGCACAGAAAAGTCCACCATACTTTTGCAACCCATGGCAGTTTTGAAAGACCCAGAAACTAAAATGCCAAAATCTTCCAAAGTTGGCTTCAAGAAGATTTTGAAGTTAATGTTTTACAGACTTTGGGCAGCTTAATTTTATGTAGAAAAAGATAATTTCACTATCTGGAAAACCTAGAAGAATTCAAGGGAATACCTTTGATAAACGACTTTAACGTTCTCTGTCACCACAACATAACTGCAACTCCAAGGTATGACTAGAAGCTAATCTAGAGCCTATAAACAATATTGTGACTTCAAAGCCAATTGGCTTTTATACAATCTTCATCTTATTTTTATTTCATTTCTTCTTGTTACTTTTGTCTAACATAAAGCAGCCCTTTAGAACTCTCTCTTTTCAAGAGAGAATGGTAAAGTTTTCTTCTTTCTTTCAAAAAGAATTTTAAATCAGTGAAAGAGATTTGGTAGAGGTTGATTAACTTATTGTTATCCATTTTGGATGGTTTAAGAAGCAAATTCACATAGCTTGGAATTCTATGAGGAATTATAACCGCCTCTTGACAGACAAGATTCCAGCATGATATGCAGTTGGTTCTCTTTACTCCTAAAATTCCCTCAATTCTAATTTAACAGCATTTAGAAGTAGGAACCACAAGTGGTGATAAATCAAAATAGATACCAACTCAACAGGATATTTTAGTAAGGGGCATTTCCGCACTTCATACTCAATATCACCATAAAATAAAAAGTAACACCATGCCTTGTCACCTGGCAATGCCGGGGGTCAAATCATCATGATATCACGCGTCTTCAAGCTAGATTAATTTTGTACCTCCTAATTTCTGAAAAGATAAAAATTTGTATCCACTTTGCACTCAGACTCTAGCATGTGCTCACATATGCATGCACATATTACCTATATCAACAAGTTTCCTTCTGTGGCCACATACCAAAATACTTGAATATACATGCATATCAAGTTTGCACTGTTTCGAGCGGAAACGCGTGTCCACCAATTAACTATATCAATATAATGCAGAAGATACTCCTCCTAAGAAACAAAGTTTCAACGTGGCATAGCACTCTACTACCATTTCCAGTTGCAGAAATAAAGACACCCTCATAGAATGCACATCATCACATCCTAATACCCGACCAGGCCGAAGGCGAATTTTGCAGCTAATTCACCAAACAAGTATGGAGATACAGTAATCCAGACACCAATCCCCATCTCACCACAATGCAGTCACTAACCCACCTCACAGTTTCCGCGACATAACTTACGGATCGATCGATCAAACCCGATCAATTTCGCGAATTGACCTCGCGAAGCAGCCTCCGGCTCGCCGACGCCCCCGCCCGGCGGTCCTCCCGGACGCCGGAGTCCGATTCGTCGTGGAACCACCCGACCGACTTCTGCGCTTCGTACACAATCCGAGAGAACCCTGAAAAAAGCCGCCACAACAACGACAAACGGCACGGGACCCAAGTTCCCACGTGAGGGGCCGAATCGAACCGGACGGAAAAACCGGCGAACCGGGCACGCCACGCTAGTCGGAGGCAGAGGCAGGGGCAGGGGGAGCAAGAGCTTACCCTGCTGGACGGTCTGCTTGTTCTCGCGGATCTCGTGGACGGTGGCGGAGATCTTCCAGTAGAGGGGGCGGCCGACGTAGAACAGGACGAGGATGGCGACGACGGCGAGGAGGACGCGGAACGACACCTTGGCCCCCGGCGACGCCATTGTTGCGAGCTTGCTCGAGGAAAGAGAGAGGGCGTAAGGCGGGGCGGGAGTGGAAAAATCGGATCTTGCGCTTTGGAGATCTTTCTCCCACTCTCCCTTTTCGTGTCATCTCATCTGCGCATTTCGTCATGCCACGTCATGATTATAAAGTAATTTTCTCAATCATTCAAGTATATACACGTGTGGGTACGGATCGGTTAGGTCGGGCCGACACGGGAAGAAACCAAAATACTAGGAAAAATCCGACCCACCTGAAAGAACCATCCGAGTTTCTTTGCTTTCTATTTAAATCGAATAAGACTCAAATCGAAAATTCTCGAAAAATTCAAGTTAAATTGGGTAATTTTGTGTCTCTTTCTCACTCGATATAAACTTGAGAGATCACTTGCACATTCTCTTGTGATGCACCCTCGATAACTTGTAATTATACGTTTTGATAGTTATCGTGAGATTAATCGAGTGCTTGGATTTTCATTTGAGTCCATGAAGGAAAAGTTGATATTTTTGCTTGCTTGTCATCCAATAATGAAATCAGTCACCGAAATTATGAAATATTTTCTGAAACATGAAAAGTGACCTGCAGAATTCTGCATTTTTTGTACCATAGCATTTGTTTTACATCGTTGGAACCAGCTAGGCAATTCCCCATATGATACCAAACAGTGCATGCTTACTCAAAGTTAGAACAGATGAACCCATTATGCCATTCTCACATCTACTCCCCCAAACATAAATATCTAAAACTTTCTTCTAGTTGTCCCCCACAAAGATCATTTCGAGGTGGGCAGCTCTCTGCTGTCTGAGTTGATGCAGGCCTGGATCTCTTCCAGGGTCTTGCCCTTCGTTTCCGGGACCAGTTTTGCCACGAACAGGATGGTCAGCACCGAGAAGCCGGAGTAAATGAAGAACGTACCTGCATGGAGTTTGAAAACCTTAGTGATTTCATCACCTTGAGCGAAAAATAAGATGGCGCGACTGTGATCATGTGTAAGGTGGAGCGACGTTCTACCTGAGTTACTCCAGTTCATGAGGAAGTTGAATGTGTAAGAGATTGCCCAAGCACCCAGCCAGTTCACTAGCACCACTAGGCTGCCAGCTGCTCCTTTTATGTCTATTGGAAAAATCTGCAGATCAACAAAATGGTCTCGTTTCAGATTCCGGGAGTTTTGCCGTCCTTCGTCGCTTGAATGTGAAGAACACTGATTCTGCCAACGTTGTTTGCTCGACAAGAAATGTAGAAAAAGAATGGGGGGTAAGATTGAATTTTACCTCAGACATTATCAACCACGGAACAGCCCCCATCCCGATCGAGAATGATGCGATGAAAATCTGATTTCATTGCACAAAAGGAGGGTGAGGATCCAAATGAGCCGAACGGCGACTTTTGCGATGTATTTAGTATCACTATAGGATTAGTGGACTTACCAAAACTCCAGTAACTGCCATGAGCGGTACAAATTCTGGAAACATATTATGTGCCTAAGTGCACAAAGAAGAATCAAATTGATTCAGATACAAAATCTAGGAAATTGGAGGATGAGACTTTGTTTATCAGAGCAAGTTATACTTCTGAAAAAAGCTGACCTTGAGAAAGAATGAAGATCCTGCAAGAAAGCAGCCTAAAAATGTTCCGGTTGCAGAAACCTACATATCCGACATTTTCATCACTAGTCTTTTATAAGTCTCATCGAGCCCCTATCCCTTTATTCTCACAAAGACAAAGTTAAATAATAGTTACCATTATGAGTGGCCTCCTTCCAGTTTTATCCACTAGTATAGCTCCGATTAAAGTTATCGGAACCTGTCAATTGGTTCTCTTGGTTAAGTCATTTGAATGATTGCTGTTTCCGGTGAGTTTCAGACTTCATATCCAAAAGAGATAAATAAAAGGTTACCTGGACACAAGCATAAGCAATTGTTCCTGTCGTCCCTGAGGAAAGACCTGGATTTGATACCATGAAAGTTAAGGCAACGATTAAAGTGCAAGCTTGTGAGCAACAACAAATTGACTGGAGTAGATAGACAATCTGGATTACCAGCTGAAGCAAAGGTTTCACTGACGTAGAAACTTATCCCATTGATTCCGCTGAATTGTTGGGATACCATCAGCCCAACACCGATCTAAATGTGAAATCGCCAATTCAGTTGCAATGTCTTATATGAACACAGCATCAATTCACTTCTCAACATCAACGGGAAAGACTTTGAAAAGAACAAGTCTCTTACGATAATGGATCGTATGTACTTTCTTTGAAACAGATCCACCATTCTGGCTTTGGGCAGACTCTGAAGAGTTGCTATATAAACCTGTCAAGAATATATATGTAAGCCAATTAGGGGTAATTATTCTTTTATCTGTTCTTTTATTTATTTGTTTCTGTTTTGGTTGTAATAAGAACGGCTGCTGAAGTTGTCAATACCTGGATTTCAGCAACTTCTCGAGAGATATCGGCACCTTTGCCACGGAGTTTCTGAAGTGCCAAGTGGAACTCTTTCTCACGACCAACCTTTGCCTGAAAGCAGCAAATACCATCGAACACATCGGAACTTTTCCCTTCTGAATTCTTTAGTGTTGAACGGAGTGTCATGTTCGAGCGCTTACCAGCCATCTAGGCGACTCTGGGATCAAGAATAGACCCACAAACAGCACAATGCAGGGCACAAGTCCTATAAAATCACACAAACAATTAGTCACCTCGTGCCGATCCTCCCTTCCCATAGGTCAAACTGTACAGTATTTGTCATTATCTTCTTAAAATTTCAACAGCTGTGATAGCCAAAGATGCTTAGATTTTCCTAAGAAATCAGAATTCTACCCGTCAGAGCCAGAGTTCTCCATGTTACAATGGTTCCAATTAGAAATGCAACCGACGCTCCAACGACAATCATGAGCTGCACGGGAAACGGGAAGGAAAAGATGCAAGGTTGATGTGTGTTCCTTTAAAATGAAGAGATAAAAAAAAAAAGTGCAACATACAGAGGCCTTGAGAATTTCTCCACCTGATTTAGAGTTGTGAGCCCTCCACGAAGATGTTTTGGTGCAATTTCGGCTATGAATATAGGAACCTGTTAAATCCATTTTCATAAGATTTCATCACAATCTTGAAGTGCTTATCCTGTCTCTAATTGTTGTGACCACTAAATTGAAATATCATTATGCTATCATCAAGGTGTTGCAAAAGGAAAGTCCAGAGTATGGAATCATTACAACGTATGAGAAAACTCCAATTCCATATCCTGTGAAGAACCTTCCCATGTCGAGACATGATGCCCCCTGTATTGGAACCATTGGAATTAGCTTGTAACTTACTAGGTTGTAATCTCTTGAAGAGATCATCTAAACACATGAAAAAATTTCCACTTGTGCTCTGGTAGAACAAATCATACATTAGAGAAGTAGACTGCTAGCCATCCTGCAATGCAGAAGATTGCCGACATTCGCATTGCCTGCAGAATATTGAGCGGAAAAGAAACTATAATGTGACTTCAAAATGGCCAAAAGTCTATGATTTAGCTCAACTCAAGATACAGTCTTCATACCCCTTTTCGACCAATAAAGTCTGCAATTCGACCACTCGTAATAGCACCAAGCATGGCGCCAATGGTCAATATAGAGCCAAACATCGAGTACTGTCATGGGCCAGAGCATTAGAGCTGACCTCTGGCATGTGCATTGAATAACAAGTACAGAAAAGGCTAAAAGATTTCATGCAAACCTCCGCCAGGGAGAGGCCGAGATCTTCCCTGATAGCAGATTGAGTTGGGGCAGAATAACCCACCTGCCAAAAGTAATTACTTAGGCCTAAAACCCCCATTTTTTTCTCTCCTTTCCCCTCAAACAATTTTTGGTTCCTAACCAAGAAAAGAAAAAACAGGAAAAAAAAAAATCTTTTAGTGCACCCACGTACTTTCGTTGAAATGGAATTTGGAAGACTTGGATATCTCAATGTTTCTCATGTTTTTATAGAAACCAAAAAAGAAAGAGAAGTTTCTCAGCTTCAAGTCATTGGTTTACTTACACAAGAGCCGAATTCAAAAGAGCCACAAACAGCAACAGATGTGCTTAGCAACACCATCGCAATGGAACAACTACTTTCAACACTCTCATCGCTCTCACTGTCTTCGTAGCTCACAACCTTCTTCTCCAGCTTAACCAAAGGCTCCTGAAGGTCTTCAAGGCCTTGGTTATCACCATTCTCAACATCCTTGTACTGCTCAATGGCCATCTCTCCAATAGCAGAGGAGACTACCAATCTAACAGTATGAAACTGAGAAAGAAGAAGGGCAACAAAGAGAAGAAAAAGGACAAAAGTTTTAAAGATACGAGTTGGTATAATTAGCACGGTCACTTGGGGGGGTTTATATACTGGCAGCTAGATATTTATATACTTTGTCTTGTTCTATTGATTGGGGTTATCATAAAATATTAACATCAGCATGTGGGTTAAAGCTGTCACTGACGTTGATGTGAATGTACGCTTGTTCATTCTCAAGGAAAGAGATAAGAAGCAGAATTCTGTCGTAAAATTATGCATTTTGAAATTACTATGGAACATGTGAGTCATGAACCATTTTCTTAATATTTCATGCAATCCATTTGTGTGCCTTTACTTGAACAAATTGCCATGAATTTTTCTTTTTAGGTTGAACCTCTTTGGTGCAAGCCAGCGGAAGCTGGCAGATTGTTTTCTAATTTTAATTGGCCAAAAGAAAGGCACGCACATGATACGTGTGAACAAGAAACTAATGGCATGTCAAGAACTGGCAGCTAGTCGATTTTCAACAGATCAATAACAAGAAAAAGGTCTTCGAAAACCAGAAATCTTGAGCTGTAATTTAGTGAGTCCATCGCATCAAAAACGTCTACAAAATTAATGTTTCAAGACTGTCATCATCCCATGGTGAGTAGTGAAATGGCTGATATGTTGCTTATGTTGTGTGTAGTTCTTAAGGAAAGGAATCTGCTTAAATTGGCGATCTGGTTCAGCAGGTGACTACTGAATGACTTTGAATTCTTTCTCAACTCTTCTAGTGCTAGGTTGACCTCCGTAACTGCGTAGCTGAAGGATAATAAAAAAGGCTAACTTCAAGAAACAACTTCCTTTTTTTTTTTTGGGTCGTGAACTTCTAGAAACAGCTTGTTTAAGCCAAAAATTATTCAAATCCCCATCATGTCAGCTTTTCTCAAATGGAGGTCTGTCATTGTCTTATAAGATGATATCTACCAAAGAGGAGATTTTTTCTTAGAGTCATTGATATTTTGGCAGAAAAGGACTTATAAAGAAAGAAACAGATGAACTTTGATTGATTGTCTTATCTGATGATTCATACGGAAGTGACTTGAGGAACTTCAACCGAATGGCAACCAATCTTAAAGAGGCTTATTCAGGAAAGATTTCTCTCTAAGAAATCTTGGGTCCTCTATTCTTTCAATAAAATCTTCACTGTAAAGAAGGTACAAGAAAGAATTCAAGAATTAGTTTGGTAATTTATAATGAGTCCAGTTCATTATAACAATAGTTATTGGCCCAACTCGTACTCAATACTGTGTTGCAGTTTACTCTAGAAAGCATAATTTAATTCAACCAAAGTAATATCTTGGATTCTAAAGAAAACTTCAAGAAATTAAAAGAACGGAAGATGAGAGGACACTTTTTTTACTGTGGCTCATTATTCATTACGGTCACTAATTCACCTTTTTAGCTGTCAATCAACTTTTGCCAAAGGTTGGCTCATCTGATCTCAGCTTCACTAAAAGACAACACCTCGACCAGGCATCTCTTCAGCAATTTGCTCAAGTGGCTGAATATGATATAACATCGAAGTTTCTCCCGCGACCGACACCACAAGCCAAAAGAAAAAAGGAAACCATGGTCATGAACGCTTGTGCATATCAAGATTCCGTAACCCACCAAATGAAACGAGAGAACCGTGCCTACACTACACCCACCACGGTCATCCAATTCATCTTGACATAAGTAAATGACAGCATTAAAACCTCATCACCCGTCCCTCAATGATCACCAAAAGTGTCCTGGAAAACTGCTCCACGTTTGGCTTCTTTCATTGTTCCGGGCTAATCTTTTCTGGTCCCACAAGCAGATACGACATAACAATATTATCTTGGGAAGGCAATTTATGTAAATAGGACAAAGCCGCAGCCAAAAATAAAGCGATAAAATAAGCAGAGAAATAGCTGTGCATGACTCAGCACAGACGAGGAATTCTGGTGGCGTTGCAGCTTGGCCATCTGGGACGCTACGATGCTCATTTGCTGTTTAGCTGTGTTCCTTCCTCCGGTATAATTTTATGCGGCGAAGAAAGTGGCAGATGATAATGCATCCATGGACTGGGAACATGTCAATTGTCAGTCCGAGTCAGGATCGACGCGGCTGGATTGCCATGTTTGATTTCAACGTCGGCTGTATTATTGTATCGATCTGATTGCTGCTGTGGCGGGAAGAAACCAGGAAAGTGGGAAAGATACTCTGTTTTTTCTTCCGGGAATCAAGCTAAGAATTTCACGTAGAATACGGACGGGCATTGTAGCGTTGTCTTCAACAATTTGCCGAGAAGTTTTGCAAAAGTGAGGGAGATGATGATGGATCTTAGAGGTTCCGGGAAAAATTCAAACACGTTAACGAGGAAACGTTCGGTTTCCTCCGATGCAGTTGTTTTGCAAATCACAAGGACGTGCAAGCAATGCACTAAAAATTGCAGTACGTCTTTCTTAGTTGTATATGAATTTGCTCTTTTCTCCTTTCGTGGTGAAAGTTGGGGCAAGAAGCCCACGAGAAATTAGTTACAGCAAATGCTCCTCAACGTAAAAATTTGATAATTTAGCAGAAAGATTTATAATTTTAATATAAAAGTCGGTAATTTCAATATAATTTTTGTGATTTATTCGAAAAGACGTTAACTTGGAATCAATTTAAATAGCTCAAAGAAGAATGAGTATCCTAGCGGCTATTATTTGTATTGAGAAAAAAAAAAAAACTTTTGTTAATCATTATCTCCACATTTTGAGCTCAAAGGAAGATGACCCGGGTTGCTTTCCTAAGACAGGTTTTTGTAGTCGTAGAGATAAATGAATTTAAATTAACTTCGTGTTGTGGTCCAGATAATGAGATTATGAGTTTTTCTTCTTTACCATCCAACTTTTATTCTGGAACGAATCCATTTTATTTGGTAACTTCATCAAAGAAATTTGATCATTCACTCAAGCTAAAGTTGGTAATTTCGTACTAGAGTTGATAACTTCAACACATTTACAATTTACCCCAGTTAAAACTGATTTTATCATAACTGTGTATACTTTGTGAAGGAATCATCACAATGTAAGTACTTAAAATTTCGCCCGCTTTACAATCGAGTATCCCACCATTTTATTTTATTTTATCAAGTACCTCAACTTTTCAAACGTTGGTCAACACGAGACGTCCAATTAAATCATGGACCGAAAATGCCAAATCAGACACCAAGGCAGTCAGTAGTTGCTTCTTCCATGTTGGGGATTATCGCCTATTAAAATGATGTCGTGTCAACAGAAACGTATTAGATGGTCAGCATCATCTAAGTTGTCGTGCACCCTCTCTCTCTCGCTAAGAGCAGCAGGGTGCAAGTTCCACTTGAAGATGTCGATCAGGCTATACCAGTCACGGAGTAGTAGACAAAGCCGATTCCTCCTCATGAATTCCGTGCTTCCATAATTTCTTTTGGTAAAGGATAAGAATAATTCCGTACTTCTATAATTGTTATGAGAAAAGTGCCAAAAAAGTTTTAAATTTTTTTTAGTACCGATTCAATCCTAAATCTTTTTAAGTTGTGCCAATTCAATCCTTTTGGCTGAATTTTGCTGACTAATCGTCAGCCAGTTGATGTGGTCTAATCAACGCTGACATTGACAATTTTTAATAATATTTTAATATTTATTATTTATTTTTGTCTTCTTCCTTCGGCTGGTCGCCGAGGTTGCCGAGGTCCGACAACCAGCCAGAGGCGACCACCGACAAGGGCAAGCCTCGCCCATGGCCGGTGAGGGTCAACGAGGCTCAACCTCGCAAGATCCAGCGAGGGCGAGGCTCGCCCATGGCTTGATCTGACGAGGTCAGGCGAGGCTCACCCTCGTCGAATTTGGCGAGGCGAGCCTCGCCCATGGTTAGCGAGGCTCGACCTTGCCAGATTTGGTGAGGGCGAGCCTTGCCCATCCGGCCATAGGCGAGCCTCGCCGGCCATGGGCGAGGCAAGGTCGGCCTCGCCCTTGACGGCGGTTGCCTTTAGCCAATCGCCGGATCTCGGCGATTGGTTGGAGGAAAAAAACAAGAAGAAAAAAATTATTAAAATATTATTAAAATTTGTCAACATCAGCGTCAATTAGATCATATCAGCCGGCCGACATCCAGTTAGCAAAATCTAGCCAAAAAGACTGAATTGGCACAACTTAAAAAAGTTTAGGACTAAATTAACACAAAAAAAAGGTTTAAAATTAAATTGGCACAAAGGCAAAAGGTTTAGGACTTTTTTGGCACTTTTTCCTAATTGTTGCAATAACAATTGAATGTCCCCCAAGCTTTAAATTTGGGTAGACGAGATAACATGGAGTAGAAAACCCACCGTCCAAGAAGCCATTCTTGTCGGACATAAGTATAATGATGCTCAAGCCATTTCAATCAAGCAACCAAGAAATGAATAGAAGAACAGAGGGAGAGAGAGATCAGTAAAGTGCCAGACATAAAAAAGAAATTACCACTCATTCCGACCATGAAGTCATGGTGATAATACACGCCTGAAACCGGTGGATGAGGCTCTTCAGCTTGAAAGTACTAGGACAAACGAAATTTATGGAAGAGAAATGGCTCAAGGAAACAATGCACTTCCGAATTTTTTTCGTCAAAAGAACGTCTTGCTCGATGTGAGCTGCCGCGAGATTATTAATGATGGCACCATCCGTCAATCACTCCAACGGGCAGGCTTTCTCGAATTCTTGTTGCTCTTTGCGACACAAGTCGAACTCATTTGTATAGTAATACATACAACCCACGTAATCATCCATCTCTTTTGTGCATCTCTGATGAAGATCCTTCAACCTGATGAATAGACAAACATCATCGATCTTAACAAAGCCGACAGGCCAAGCAGTGTGTCTCTCACTGGCAGCAAAGAACAAAGATTCATACTTATCCATGCTACTATGTACATAACTTGGACCTATCATAAATTATAAAATGGGGCTTTGCATGACAAAGAAGTTGAATATCCCATCAGAACCAGAGAAACAATAGGACCCTAAACATTTATCCTGGCGTCCAAGATGCAACATAGAATTCCAACAGTGGACAAGTCACACAGATGAATGGCAAACTTTCAAGTTTAAAGAAAAGCAGCTGCTTAAAAGCCAATATACCGAAGGTGCCCGCTAAAATAATATAAGCTGTGGTTCCCAGGACCTGGGACCAAATTATGTCTCATCCAAGTAACTTCACCATGCTTAACAAACAATTTAGCGTTAACAAACCATGTCATAAGAGAGAAATTGATTCTACCACGCAACTGAATTACAAGAACCATGTCAGTCCTTGTTTGGGAAGAGACAATTTCAATTCAATAGCCCCAACCTCTAGAGGAATGTTCTCTCTCTTTGCCACCATTTCATCGGACAAATATAATCTCATAATCTACCACAGTTCGTCTCAAATCCCTGAACTTCGAACCACAATGTCAGATTCTATAGTGCAAGTCACTTTCGGCCCAGACTTGAAAAATAGTTTTGCCTCACTAATTTATGTAAGTAGACTGCAGATGATAGCACTGGAGGGCTTCATATACATATTTGACTGGGCTAAGAAGCATATTAGCCCTAACAGATAGGAGGATTAGGCAATTCAGAGAAATCTCAGTATTTCTAAATGAAGCATTCATCAGCAAACAAGATTTAACTCCAATTTTTAATACCACCAGGCATAAAAATGGTCAGCCAGCTGATTCACCTATGGACTTTTGGCATTGTGCTGTGAACATGATATAATCACAGCAGTAAGTATTTAGAACCAGTTCCCGACTAGGGTTCTGCAGATCAGGCCCTTGTCCCCAGATACGGTAATATGTTGTCACAAAAGCCCAATCTGACTTTTAAAAGAGAAGTGAGCACAGGTGAGAGAATTTTTTAGGAAATTGAGAGGTTCGAGACTCTCCCTTCCCCCACCCCATTGCTGGGGGCAGTACTCAATCTTCCGTGGCTTCGTTGCTCTTTAAAACTTCACAAATGGGTTATTTCTAATCAAGCAACTTGGAAAAAATTTGGGAGGTTTTCTAATTGACCACAAGGATCTGTCCATCGGATATTGTATGACATACTGCACTCTGGATAATTTATTGGAAACTTTTTTCTCGATGGTTAAAAACAAAGTAGTGGTGAGAGTGGCCAAAGAAAATTCAGGAATTTACTTAGAATCTCATGACAGCATAGGAGGTCAATGCTTTCGACCTCAATATAGGGAAGGTATATCTCAAACTTCCTAATATTATGATGCAATGCATTCAACTCTCCTAATGAAATGGAAACATAAATAGAACTTCTCATTTTAAAATCAAAAGGCAAGTGAGGGCCTAAATGTCTATAGTAAATTCTCAACAGTTGATAGATGAAACTTGATGGTTTTGCAAATCAGTGAATAGTCCAAAATCAAATAGAATTGCAGTTTATATGACAAACATCATGGTTATCCTAGTTATCAAAAAGGGTTAATACTGCGAAAAATTCCAGTTCGGTACACCTAAGACAAATTTATCCCGAATTAATATTTTGACTACAAAAAACCTCAAACTAGTTTATCTGTGATAAATTTACCTCAAATTAATTTTTTTAACCACAAAAAATCCCGAACCGGAACACCCATAACAAATTTACCCTTCGTTAGTTTTCATTACATTTTACTGTCAAATTGATGACATGTGACAGTTGATGGGTGTATCGATTTGGAGTTTTACCTTTTATTTGTCACATGTGTACCAGTTTATTGATTTTTTATGGTATTAATCCAACTTACCGAATGATATTATTTGTTATAGATGTACCAATTTGAAATTTTTAGCAGTCGAAAAATTAATTTGGATAGAATTTATCATGGGTATACTAATTTGAGGTTTTTGACGGTCAAAAAATTAGTTTTATAAAAATTTATCATAAGTGTATCGGTTTGGGATTCTTTATGATTACAAAATTAATTTGGAGAAAATTTATCATATGTGTATCAATTTTGTGCTTTTCATAATATTAACCCTATCAAGAATAGACTAGGCAAATTTTGTATTAAGATCCCACATCTATCTTACACAAGAAATCTGAAGTCTACGTCACCAAAATCCAGAGCTTCTTAGGATATTCATATCTTGGACAGTTAAGAGGATAATCAAGACAACAAGCAAGTTGAACTAAGAGAAGTGTTTGCCCTTTTTCAGGAGAGAGGGAAGGCGAGGTGGCCATTTTACACCTCTACTTCTACTACTGTCTTATGTCATCAGAACTTAGGTCAATTATAGAAGCCAAAAGCAGAAGTACTTTCTCTACCCTTTCATCGTTTAGTAGTTGAGTGGAAAATGTCAGGACTACTATCTACAATGCTACAAGTGGCATTTTGTTAACAATGCCTATTATTTCTTTGTAAAAGCTCTTTCAGAAATGATAGCATACAGTTACTACATGTAATAACAAGTATTACTAAGAGAACACTGCCAAGATATGATAATCAAGTGACTTGTATACACATTTGAGTTAAAATAAATTACCTATGTCCATACAACTATACTTAACTGCCACTGTATCATAAAATAGTATATTGATAAAAGACACAACTCAGGCAGACACAACAAGCCACAACTGAAGTCAAGAGGTCATGCCAAAATTCTAGCTGCCACAGGCATTAAAATTAAATAGGAAACCTCTGTTTTCCCTTTAATAAGCCAATGATGAGAATAATGCCCAGAACAAATATCATATGTGGATGAAAGAGTCTATCTCTACCCCCATCTTCCCTTGGTAATTAACAACCACTCAATAATTTCACAAATATGGATATGAATGTTCATATAAATCTTGAAATGATGATAATGACATAATCTGGATGAATGAAGGCGGGATATCTTAGGCAACCCTTGATTATTGCTCTTGCAGTAGTAACTCCACATTTGGACTCTGATAGGTGATCCTAGTAATAAAGGCTCTATTTTTTTAATACACAGGCAGAAAGTACCTTGATTTGCATTTCCATTCAGTCTCAGCAAGATGCTTGGTATCTAAAGCATCACAAGATTCACATGCAGCTCTAAAACTCTCAAGATTAACCCTTCATAATCTCATTGAAGCTACAGCCTAACATAATCCTACAAAGTTGTTCATATCAACTAAGAAACAGAACACCACCCTGAGTATCTGGAGCACCGCATGATTCACAGTTCAAATCTAAAATTCTCATTATTACCCCTTGATAATCCCATTGAAGTGACAGCTTAGCAAAATCCCTCACAACTTGTTTATATCAATCAAGAAAGAAAATCCCCAACAACCCACAAACATAGTCAAGGCAAAACAGTTCCTTACAGGCCGAGCACGCAGCGAGTGACCTCGCGGCCCTTCTCGAGGCACTTCTCGGGGTTCGGGTCCTTCTGCTTGCACTTGAGGAACGCCACATTCTCGGGCCTGCACCTCGTGGCAATGTGCTTCGACGACGCCATCAGCACCGCCGACGTCGGGATGGGCTCTCCCGTCGCGTCCACAGAACTCGCCATCCGCACCTCAACCTACAAAATATCCGCCAAAATGGCTGCGAAATCAAAAGGGAATTTCATTTTCAGCTCAGGCAATCACACCCACGTCCGGCCGCTAAAGTCTTAACAAGAAGAATCGATGTTTGTCAACAATCAAAGAACGCCAAACCAATGCAATCGCCAATACAGACGATTCGACCATAAAAAATCGAACTTCCCGAGCAGATCGATCTCATCCCGTCCAGAAAACGACAAATTGATCGAACCCAGAAGCCCCAATGAACTACAAACAAGATCGCCATGCTAAGATCGGGGCAAAGCCCCCAATACAGCAGACAGTTCAGGCGTTCACCTTCAGTTCGATCGAAATTTCGCCGTAGAGAGAGAGAAGAAGGAGGAGGAGGAGGAGGAGCCGAGAGCGAGGACTGGAGTAATTAGGGCACAGCGATCCGGCCGTAGAGACCGATGCTAAAATGCGCCAGGGGCGATATCATGTATTAGGACCGTGATTACGGCGCAATGCCGAGGGCATTTATGACTTTTCAGCTCCAGTACCTTGCCCCGGCTCCTCGCGCTTTTGAACAAAGATTTTCCGCTGCTGCTTCTTCGTCGAGCGGCGGTGCTGTCGTTTCTCCTGTCGACCCACGCTTTCGCGCTAGAGATTGAGTTGGTGAGTTACGTTGCTTCTTCATTCATTGCTTGGGGAAATCTTCTCTTCTTTCGTTCTACTGCTGCTTGTTCTTGTGTTGTCTGCGTCGGCCTCGTTGTTCCCCCGCGTTCGAGGAGGTTCTGGGCGAGAGGACTTGGCGGATTGATTGATTGATTGATTTGGTGAGTCCTCGAGACTGGTTCTTGGGCTAGTGTCAGGTATGTAGCTACGGTACATACTTGTTATCGTATAAAGGTTCGCGGGAAGGTTCCGATTGTGCGCATAAGGTGTTCGATGAAATGACGATGAGAGACCCATTTGACCTTAGATGCATTTGCGCCGAGTTGGAGTTAACATTAATGAAAAACCGGTCGAAATCTGCTTGTTTATTTTATTTTAGTAAAATGAGCAAGGCAGTTCGATTGAGGAGCTTAACTTGTCGAGACAAGGTGCTGTATATTTCCCTGGGTAGATGGCTTTCGAGATCTTTTTGCTGATTACCCTCGAGGTTTGTTTTGGGTTGTGAACTTGTGAAAGAAAATTTCGAGCTACATCATCTGCACCGTGAGAAGACGCCATGTCTTCCAATACATCGGTAGTTTGATAGGTTAATGTGGGCATTTGTGGAAGTAACTTGTTTTCACAAATTTTTGTTTGGGGTTCTCCATAGACTGGGATGAATGTGCACTGAAGCCCACTTCTCTTGCTTCTCCGTGAGTGAATGTTCTTCTGATACTGTCATTTTATAATGACTTGGTCTGACAAGGGTGGGGAGTGATCGCCGGGGCTAAAGGGCCTGAACAAGGAATTGCTTCCGGTAGACTTTTAGGATGGCAAAGGGGGTAGGAATGAACCGAATCGTGCACCAAACATGGAGAGAGTGATTCTGGAATATATATGTGAAAATTGAAATTAATTCACGAAGGCACCTTTTGACGTAATGGTAAACTTTGCTTTGAAACTTTAAAGTTAAGTGAGTCCAGTCCAAAGTTAAGCGAGTTTAGGCTAGAGCACTATTAGGACGGATGACCTCCTGGGAGAGTGCTTGCCTATACGCTAAAAAGACAAAGCCGCGAGACTTGATATGGGACTGGTCAAAGCAGACAATATCTCGAATGAGTTAATCCAGAGATGTCATAATCGTTTTTAGAAGGGGCTTTATCATTTATGTGTGGACATTTATTTTTTTCATGATTGTTGCTATTGTTGTATGGTTAGTTGTGTGGTTGGAGAATTAAATTCCATCAAACTTGCTTGATTAAATAGTTCGAATGTTTCACATTGTACAGCAGTGTTAGAGGTGTTCTTGCATGCACAATCTGTTTGTGCATGTAATTCCATCACTTTCATAATTCATTCTGGTCGTTTAGTTTTTTCTTTTTCTCATCATGACTTTATCCTTGTGTTTCTTTGTTCTGTTGAACTAGTTTGCCCGGTGTTCATTTAAGCTTGTAAATGGGGGATAAGAAGAAGAAGGCTGCATCAGTGTTTATCAGGCTTGTTTCGGCTGCTGGGACTGGCTTCTTCTATGTGAAGAAGAAGAATCCCCGTAAGATGTTAGAGAAAATGGAGTTCCGAAAGTATGACCCTCGGGTTAATCGCCATGTTCTGTTTACTGAGGCAAAGATGAAGTGAGAGGTTGCTTATATTTTTACCTTCATCTGGTTTTAAATCAGAATCTATCATGTTGAAAGATGGCAGAAGTAGCTATAGGAGAAGAGATACAAAATGGGCTTGACTTCTTGCATGCTGGTCCACTACGACTTTTCTTTGATTGTTGAAGTTTAACTTGTTTTCTCATCGCACTGGAATTTGGACTTCCTTGAATACCTATTGGGATTTGAATATGTTAACATTCGTGTTATCTATTGTTTCTGACATTTGTACTACGTCTGCTTTGCCATTGCTCGTGACATAGCCTAGGCCGGGTTCATGCTCTCTATTCCTTTTCACTAGTGTTTTCCAGCAAGAGCTATTTCAGGTGAAGTCTTTTCATTTTTTTGGGTCATTAAGGCCCACTGAGATGGGCCGAAACGATTAGAAGTATGATTGAAAGAGCTTTGCATCTGTTGTAACTGCTCTCCTTTCTTACATTCCTGGTTCATAGAAAAAGCTAATTTGGAATTGTTTTCCTTTCCAAGGCATAACCTATATCCATATGCTTCATATTCGCTTAGAGTTCGCTCCTCAAAATACAGCCATCCCTGCCTCCTCAAGTCAATCCCACAAGCCTTTTATTCATTCTCATTCGATTACGGCGGGGGAGTCTGACAAAATAGAAAAATTCGCATCAGGTGCTTTTATTACTGTAGAATCTTCATGCTCCATTGCTTTGTGTCAACGATGGGCCTACCATGCGTTCCCATAGCCATCAAATGGGCAGGAACTCATGATTCACGACAATGGGTAGTACTGCTCAACTCATGATTCACAAGCAGTAGGAACTCTATTTACAATTGGTAGCACTGCTCAACTCACGAGATTAGGTATTTCATTATTTCCACGATTCACGACAGTTTCCGAGTTTAACGGGCAGAAGTAATTCTAGATGTATGGTTAACCTTTCAACTCACACGTCGATGTCGCCCAATATTATCGGTTTCACTCGTCAGCAACATGGATTGTCTAAGCATGATTTCGCCGAATATTTTTTTTTTCTAAAGGTGCATTTCTGACGAGGACTCTTCTGAAATTTACAAATTCTCAATCGTTATCAATCACTAGTAGTCCTTTCAATCCCAATTTAAATAGTTTATTGTGGTTGACTAACATATTATAGCTAGTTCCACTCTATTATTGATTATCGAATAAAGGAATCCGATCAACACCACATCAATTTTATATGTTTCCATTAAATATTTCATTTACGTAAGTGGTGGTTTGCCACCGGAAACCGAGTTCCTCTTGTGTTGTCGTTGGAATCTTTCTATTTTATGGGACTTCAACCTCAGAAAATTGTCTAGGGCTTCTGGCTGGCTCACTATCGCTGTCTTTATGACTTTTTGCCTCAGAATAGCAGCTTTTCTATCAGTAAGGACGGCACTGTTGTTTGTCTTTGGAACCACACAATTGACTTTTCCGAAGAAGATGGATTTTTATATGGTCGACACTTACCTGAAGTTTATGTTTGGCTTACGCGTATAAATTGGGTAAACCGGGTAGAATTACAAGTATATAATTTGTAGGACCATCGCCAACTATTCTAAAAGCTTAAACTGATAGATAGATGCGTGTTTTATTATTTAAATATCCTAACATTCTCCCTCGCGTGTAGGTTGAACTTCGACTATAGCCTAAGTGTGGAAATATGCGATAATATTCGAACATAGAACTGCAAATAAGAGCTTGGGAGATTCGAATTCAAGACTACCTAGCTCTAATGCCATGTAATGTAGAAAATTTTGTATATATATAAGTACATGAAGAGCCTATTTATAAGCTTAGATATAGGAAATCAAATGAAATCAAATCAGATGTGTATAATCAAAATAGATTTAGAAAAATCAGTGAAAATATCATAAATATCTCTAAAAAGATATTTTAATATCATAATATTGCTAATATTCCCTCAAACATAAGTTGAACCGAAACAAATCAACCTGAGTTTGAAAAATAATATGAACAATGTCACAAAATCTTCGATTAAAATGAGCTCAACGGATCCAAGGCAAGGCAACATGTGGTGGCGCATGTGACGGCTCTAGCTTCTATTGACAAGAAGATCATTTCAATATGTTAATTGTCGGATGGCGGCGAATTTGGTGGTGAAGTTGGCTTCTTGAAATGAGAAGTGAAAAGTCAAGAATCAAAGATATTGGAGGCGAGAAGCATGCATCCTTTGCAATCAACTTAGCTATCGGGACAGTAATTTAAACGTGACCAATAAGGCTAGTGTGGTTACAACAAGAAAAATAATTTAGGCTTTGTTAAGGGAAAAGTTATTGTGCCAAGACGTGTGTTCGCAACATTGAAAAATACGCTTGGATGTATGGGTGAAAAGCAAAGAAAAAAAAAATAGAATAGAGAAATTTTTAGGTGCACCAGATATACTAGGATTGCCTTAGGAATGAGACTTTGATATTATGTAAGACTTAGTAAAATCATCGTCAACTGTTTTAAAAACTTAAAATATTATATGAATGTGTAATTTATTATTTGAATATTATAATAAGAAAATTACAAGTCTGAAATGTTTCTCGAAAATCACGTGGAAATCCCTCATTTAGCAAGTGCGTGCACTACTTTATTCGCATCTCTCGACACCGACCTAACTTATTCTATTAGAAAATTGGAATTCTCTTCTCCCTCTGGTGGTCAATACTTGAAAATTATATCCAGTAGATGCCTGAATATTTATGACAGATTGGCTGATATTAATTTGTGTATCAAGAATCTCTCCCCCCCCCCCCCCCCCCAACAACCCCCCGGTACTGTTGAAAGCTTTACGTATTACTATTACTGCTTCATGTAAAAATTTTGGAACCAGTTCACGGGACAGTCATCAACCATGGTAGGCCTCTTCGTTTTACCGGGCGATTTCACTTAAAAGATAAAACGATCATGTTCTTCAGGGTGCTTCGACGTCTGAATTTCTTTCTGGGGGTAGAGTTCCATGAAAATGCCGACCTTGTGACCTTCTTACAGGATGGTATCAGCGCGTACAAATTGAAAGTAGAGGCAGCTGAGAGTGTTAAATCTATCATCATCCATCCTAATAAGTTTCCAGTGGGTTGCTGATGCGGGTGCATCCAACGTAGCTCCATCGACCAACTTTGGATGCACCCGCATCAGTTGCGGAACTGGATTGCCCACATCCACTGAGACAAGTTTCCTCGCGGCTCTTATCTGCGAACGTTGGGCGTCATTCCATTTCCCTCCATCTCCACGCGACGCATGTGGTGAAATTTGTAGATAGATGTGTATGATTACTTCTCGGTGTTAATGCTGCTTCTTCGCCCCGCCCTGTGGGATTCTTTATCTATTATCTGGCCAATCTTGCAGAAGCTTTCTGATCTACAAGTTCTCTTCTGCAAATCATCGTGATCGAACGTAATCGGCAGCTTCCGATCAGAGCAAGTAATCCACTTCATGGCACTTTGGATCTGTAGCTTGTGAAGCTAAGCATAACTGCTGGTGGCAACGCAATCTTTCGAATAGGTCACGAGGTCTCGAGGCAAGTAAAGAATGAATCACGTGGTATTTTTCTACGTAAGATGACATAACATGAATATACTATTCGCAAACTGATGAGGACGATTCTCGACGCGGTATGGAAACTACCTCGGATTTGCTTATCCATCGAAGTTCAAAATGGTGGCTAGATTTTAGGGGAAAAAATTATGAAAAACGTTGTACATGTCATTCACGTGTCAATGATTATAAGTAGCCAAAGTTTCGAGGGTTTATGACAAATTGGTTGATATTAATTTGTGTATTAAATCTCTCTCTCTCTCTCTCTCTCTCTCTCTCTCTCTCTCTCTCTCTCTCTCTCTCTCTCTCTCTCTCTCGTACAATTGAAAGCTTTGCATTTTTTTTTAAATTAAAAATCATATATATTTTATATCTTATCAGTCCAGTTCAGATGGACAGTTCCACACTTGAAACAGAGAACTGTATCAGTACCCATTGGTTCCAACAAACTAGAATCGAGAATCAAATTGGTTGCCTTATAAGCCATCGATTCTTTGGCGTTCCAGTCTGATTCAGTTCTAGGCGGTTTCCTATTCTTTTGCATACCCCTAATCACTACTTCATGTAAATTTTCTATAACAAACCATTTCAATAAGGATGCGAATTTGTCGCCAAGGCTAGAGAGGGCCCGAACAGTGAGCGACTCCTAGTAGGTAGGATAGTGAAAGGGGTAGAAATGAATCAAATTGTGCATTGAATAATGAGAGAGCTATTTTGGAATATATCTGTAAAAACTAGAATTAATTCTATAAGCTACTTTTGACATAACAATGAGTTTTGCTTTGAAACTCCAAAATTAAGTTAACTCTGGCTGGAGCATTACCAAAATGGGTAACCTCATGAGAAAATGCCTATTTACACCATAAGTCACTTAACGAGGGATGTCGCAGTTTCACTTAAAAAGATAAAACTATCGTCGTAGTTTTACTTAAAAGATAGAACTATTTTTCTTTAGGATGCTTCGACGTATGATTTTCTTTCCAGGGGTCGAGTGCCGTGAAAATGCATATTTTATGACCTTCTTACAGGCGATATCGTAGCGTAAATACTGAAAGTAGAGACACTCGAGAGCATAAGATTATCATCCATCTTGGAAACTTTCGAGTGCGTTCTGGAATCGGATTGTCAACATCCGCAGGGAAAGTTTCCTAGGCGCTTCTTAGCTGCGAACGTCAGATGTCATTTCACTTCCGCCCATCTCGACGCGACGCACACGTCAAAATGTGAAGATAGACACGTTTGATCACTTGTCGTTGTTAATGCTGCTTCTTCGTCCCGGCATCTGGAATTCTCTCTCTCTTTTCTGGCCATTCTGGCCGAAGCATACCAGCTGATGGCACCGCAATCGTTCGCATAAATCACGAGGTCTCTAGGCAAGTAAAGAATGAATCTCGTGGTCTTTTTTGGCATACTGACATAGGAGGAAGAGAAACACAGGAATATATTATTCGCGAAATGTTCGGGACGGTTCTCCGCATGATCCTCACATCTGCTTGTCTGTTATGAGTTTAATATGGCGGCTAAATTTTGGGGGAAAACATTATGAAAACATTGTACATGTCATTCACGTGCCAAAATATAGCTAGCCAAAGTTTCAAGGGTTTCAAAAATAAACTAATATCATGAAAAGCCTCAAAATGGCACACCTGTAATAAATTTAATATTCATTAGTTTTGTTATATTTTATTGTGAAAATATTTAGTTGAATGACATGTGATAATTAATGGGTGTATATTTACCCTCCATTTTGTTATAGGTGCACTGGTTTATAGTTTTTTGTGATATTGATTTAATTTAATAAAAAATAATGAATGATAAATTTGTTGCAAATATACAAGCTTAGAGTTTTTAGTTAATTTATCGCAGATGTATCAGTTCGAGATTTTTTGTAATAAAAAGATCAATTTAAAATCAATGTGTCATATGTGTCCAAATTTGAGGCTTTTTATGATATTATTCCTTTAAAAGATATATATATATATATATATATATATATATATATATATAAAAGTAATAGTCCATCTATACAAGCATGCCTCAAAGAGAAACTTAAACCAGGCACAGGACACGACTATTAAGGGTGTGCATGATAAAAATTCCTGAAATAGAAATCAATTTTTATTCCATGGACGGGTTTCTGAAAAAAGAAACACATTTGATAATAACTCAAAAAAATTATTTTTGGAATGAAAATTTGTTTTATAATAGAATAAACTTTCTATTTCTAGGGGGGTTGTGGTTGGCATCCAATGGCCAATGTACAATGGCGAGCGGCCGTCATTCGACAACTAGCGATGGCCAGCCGATGTTCGACAAGCTAGTGACCAACGATAGGTGGTTGGCACCGGTTGTCTGACGCCTCACTAGCAACAAATGGGTAATGAGCAGTAATGAAAGTGAACGATGAAAAGAATTTTCATTTTTTCATTTTTGTTTTAAAAATGAAAAAGTTAAAAATTTTAGTTTTTAATTTCTGTTTCAATTTTTTTCTTTTTAAATAAAAAATAGATAATTGAAATTACGTTATCAAATAGACATAAGTTTCAAATCTATTTTAGAGAATAGAAAAATAAATAAATAAATAAAAATTTTGTCATGGCTAGGGAGCTAACGCGAATTGGCGTTCTCATCTTGGTGAAGGTACACCGGTCAAGAAACACCCACGACAGATACAGTGCATTTGACATCCCCAATCCAAGGAGATGGAAATGTCTATCTGATCCGTTGGTGATTTCCGTCCACGTGGCCCAATGAACAGGAAGCAGCCACGCGTGAGGCCATAGTCCCCACGACACTTGACTTCGAATAGCAGTAGTGGCTTCTTTAAATATGCAAGAGGCAATGAAGGAGCAAGGCTCAGGATTAAAGAAGCTTACCAGTAAGCATTCACTATAGCAACTCTAAGCATTCACTATTAACCTTCCCCCTGTCTCTCTCTCTCTCTCGCTCTCGCTTGGTGGAGTCTCTATCGACCACAAAGACAGTCCAATTTGGAAACCGACTCTGCCACTACTAGCGCCAATTCAAGTGGTGGCGAATACAGAGTAAAGGGTCGACCGGTCGTTCACTCGATCATTCATTCCAATACCCACTTTCATCTTTTCGGCTTACTCGTTTTTCCGTGTTGCCGGGAAATCCGGGTTGGTCATTTCCTATTCTGGGTCTCTGTTTCTTGGAGCTCCGGCGGTACAAATTCGCGGTTCTTGAAGTCCCCTGCTTTTCGCTTCTTTGCTCTGTGGCCCCTTTTTAAGCTGTTGGCTTCCATCGGTCCGCGGGTGCATCGGGAGATATGGCACTCTGCGCATTCTCGTTCCCGGCCCATATCAACCGGGCCACAGCTTCGGACGCTCAGAGGAATGCCTCTCTCTCTTCTCATTTCGTGGGGGGCTCAGATCTGCTGGTGCAATCCCAGCACAGCCTCGCTCAGGTTTTTTCTACGCTATTTGTCTGCTGCTTTGTTATTTCTTAGCTTAGAGATTGAGGAAGCGAAAGTCGTGGCTTGCAAAACTTGCGGTTATGATTTTTCGTCTTCCAATCTCTCATACCTTTCCATTTAAGCCCTTGCTAAGCTAAAGTTCATTATAAATGCTTCGGCGGCACTTGTTTTGCATATGTGGTTTTTGGTGCTACTGTCAATTTCAGCTTGTTTTTTTCCTGGGAATGATTCGGGGGAAAACTGGGTCTTTTTCTCTGGTTTAGGTCCAGGTGAGAAAACGACCTGGTGGGGTTTGTGCATCACTGTCTGAGAGCGGAGAGTATTACTCCAAGAGGCCACCAACACCTCTATTGGACACCGTAAACTATCCTCTTCACATGAAAAATCTAGCCATCAAGGTACATACTAACGTCGTAATACATATTCTATCCATGGAGCAAGCTCATCATTGCTAGTGGAGCTCTAATCCGGAATTTGCTTGGGATGTAATAATTGGTGTAGGAGCTGAAGCAGCTAGCGGACGAGCTTCGTTCCGATGTCATATTCAACGTTTCCAAGACTGGCGGCCACTTGGGCTCGAGCCTGGGTGTCGTCGAGCTCACCGTGGCTCTTCATTATGTCTTCAATGCTCCTCAAGACAGGATCCTTTGGGATGTCGGCCATCAGGTGTCAAAGATGCTCTCTTTTCTCTTGTTTCAGCCTCTGTGGGATGACTGAAATTCCGCATGACTGAAATTTATGATCAGCTTGATGGTAATTGCTTTTTGATTGTGTGGTATCTATATGCAGTCTTACCCACATAAGATTCTGACTGGGAGGAGAGACAAAATGCAAACGATTAGGCAGACTAATGGGTTGGCAGGGTTCACAAAGCGCTCGGAGAGTGAATACGATTGCTTTGGCACTGGTCATAGTTCTACAACTATCTCTGCTGGGCTGGGTAATTCTCTTTATGCCTCTATCAAGTACATAATAATCCTAAGGTGCAGTATTTTTTAAGAGTAGCAAAACTCACCACAAGCACGTGAATCAGGGTTTAACTGCAAAACTTTACATCTTTTGAATAAGAAATGAAGATTTGGTTTTGTTTATATCATTGTCGGTCTGTAAAATACCATGCTGGAGTTGCACTTTTCTATGTGCTTCATTATTCAACATAAGAACAATTTCTTCTTGATATGATTATAAGTTACCAAGTTGTGTCACTTGATCTTACGTCAGACCGGTCTGCAGGACTTCACTATATGCTTGACTTCCATGTCAAATAGATTCAATCTTTGTTATGTTCTAATAGAGGATTTTCTTTTTTTCCCGAGAAACAGGTATGGCTGTTGGAAGGGATCTAAAGGGAAGGAAAAATAATGTGGTTGCTGTCATTGGCGATGGTGCCATGACTGCAGGTCAAGCTTATGAAGCCATGAACAATGCTGGGTATTTGGACTCTGATATGATTGTCATTCTCAACGACAACAAACAGGTCTCATTGCCCACTGCTAATCTTGATGGACCTATACCTCCTGTAGGAGCGTTGAGTAGTGCTCTGAGTAGATTACAATCTAACAGGCCTCTTAGAGAACTTAGAGAAGTCGCAAAGGTAGGGTACTGATTGCCCTTATGGTTCGGGACTTTCATTTTCTGCTGTTCTGTTCTGGACATAAATTTTAGTAAAATCCCCATCCTTGTGATTATAGGGTGTTACCAAGCAAATTGGGGGACCTATGCATGAACTGGCTGCAAAAGTTGATGAATACGCTCGAGGGATGATCAGTGGATCTGGATCCACCCTGTTCGAAGAGCTTGGGCTCTATTATATTGGTCCTGTTGATGGCCATAACATTGATGATCTAGTTTCGATTCTCAAAGAGGTAAAGAGTACCAAAACAACTGGTCCAGTTCTGATCCATGTTGTCACTGAGAAAGGTCGAGGATACCCTTACGCTGAAAAAGCTGCAGATAAGTACCATGGTAAGGATCTAAATTGAATTAAGGAATTTATGAGAGTTTATTTCACGCATTTATTTTTACGTCCTTAAGAATAAAAAATTTGTGCCCAATTAGTTATCAGCTTCATCATTGCAGGTGTGGTTAAATTTGATCCTGCAACTGGAAAGCAGTTCAAATCAAGCCCAGCCACGCAGTCTTACACTACATACTTTGCCGAGGCTTTAATTGCGGAAGCGGAAGCGGATAAAGATATTGTTGCTATTCATGCTGCGATGGGAGGGGGCACGGGGTTAAATCTCTTCCTTCGCCGCTTCCCAACCAGATGTTTTGATGTTGGGATTGCAGAACAACATGCCGTCACTTTTGCTGCTGGTCTAGCGTGTGAAGGCATTAAACCTTTCTGTGCAATCTACTCATCTTTCATGCAGAGGGCTTATGACCAGGCAAGCCCACTGCTTTGACTTCTTTGCGCAATCTTATCCTTTTCCCCCTTTTTTTGTCTTGAGAGTGTATTGTTCCCCGTGCAACAGGTTGTGCATGATGTTGATCTGCAGAAGTTGCCTGTTAGATTCGCGATGGATCGAGCAGGACTGGTCGGAGCTGATGGCCCTACACACTGCGGTGCTTTTGATGTCACTTTTATGGCATGCCTCCCTAATATGGTGGTGATGGCTCCTGCGGACGAGGCAGAGCTTTTCCACATGGTGGCTACTGCTGCCGCCATCGACGACAGACCAAGTTGTTTCAGATACCCACGAGGAAATGGAGTTGGCGTTCCGCTGCCGCCAGGAAACAAAGGCACACCACTTGAGGTATCTTCTTGCCAATTTTGTGAAAAGAAAAAAGAGCATATACCTAAATAAGCTGAAAAAAATTGGCATTCCATCCTGGATTGATTTCCATTTTGATCACTCTCCAAAAAATTTTCACTCACAGATTGGAAAGGGAAGGATACTTTTAGAAGGAGAGAGAGTGGCGCTCTTGGGCTACGGAACAGCGGTGCAGGGCTGCTTAGCTGCGGCTGCATTGATTGAAACCCATGGCTTCAAAATAACAGTTGCTGATGCACGCTTCTGCAAACCTTTGGATCATGCCCTTATCCGTAGCCTTGCAAAATCGCATGAGGTTTTGATCACAGTCGAAGAAGGTTCAATAGGAGGGTTCGGGTCTCACGTCGCTCAGTTCCTGGCCCTTGATGGCCTTCTTGACGGCACAGTAAAGGTATGGATGCTACAACTTCAGGAAAAAATATTGCAGAACTTTGGCTGAGTTGGGTTATGTTTAAAGTTGTCTGGAACCACCAGATATTCTGGCGGCTGTTTCTTCCTTTTCCTGTACTTTCCTAAATCACATGTGGACATTTTTGCAGTGGAGGCCTCTTGTTCTGCCTGATAGCTACATTGACCACGGATCGCCTGCCGACCAACTGGCTCAAGCCGGTCTGACCCCAGCACATATCGCAGCTACTGTATTCAACGTAGTAGGAAAAACAAGGGAAGCTTTGGAAATCATGACATAAAGGAATTCTCCCACAGGCTCCTTTTTTTATTCTCTCACACCATGTACAAACAGGATGCTACAACAATAACAGTATAGCTTGTCACAAGTCATTTGTCGATCTGTAGTGCTCTTATTGTTGCAATGTGGGCGATTCATTATTTATAATAAGAGCATCACCATATACGCTAGGCGAAAAAAGTGAAGAATAAAGGAAAGACAAATAAGAAAAGGAAAGATAAATTAAGAACGTTGATCCGTGACATTCAATTAGTCTCTTCTGCTCATTCTCGACTCCTGATGGATCTACTGGTTTCACTGCCTGAGGCAGTATGCTGATTCTGTTCAAATGAAAGCTGAGGAAGATCCAATCTCTTCCCAACAAGATTAGATTGGTACCATCTTCAGTTTTTCCTTTTTGGGCTCATTCCACATTGCAATCAACTGAGAAATATCATTGAAAAAAAGGAATTGTTAAGACGTTGCTTTCTTCATTGGCATATCCCATAAGATGATTTCCTAGGAGGGTTATCCGACTAGAAATGAATGCAATAATGACTCCCATTATGATAGTGATTCTTATGATCTTATCACGCCTATTATGCTAGTCAGAAAATACAAAGAGATTATCTTCTCTGTTTGACAAACATTGGAAATCATCTCTGCTAATGGGCCAGCATTGTACGGATTCATAAGAAAAGGATAAAGAAAGTCATGGATAGCATTGAAAAATGAAGGTCGGTACTACATGGCTTGAATGCTTGGTTGTGGCCTGGTGCATGCTTTTGTCAGCCATTAGAGGATGTCTAATGGCGCAGAGAGAGAGAGAGAGAGAGAGAGAGAGAGAGAGTTTTAGTGGGGCAACAAGTGAGACTTGCATCTGCATACGGACACTTGGACTCCTTTGTGTCCAATCAATTTGGGCATGTTGGTCGGGAGTTTCAGTGGAGCAACAAGTGAGACTTGCATCTGCATACAGACACTTGGACTCCTTTGTGTCCAATCAATTTGGGCACGTTGGTCGGGATTACTTTGATTGGGACTTGTGGCCGGTGCGAAAGAGGAAAGAGAGATCTGTGTGACGGATTTTCTGGTAAGGTATGTAGATTAAAGGTAAGTCGGAAAGTTGGAGCTTTCTGTTAGGTTTTTCAGTTGGGTGGAAAACTGAGAGATCATGGCTATACATGATAGGTTGGAGCAACTTTTTTCCTTCTTTTTTGGGCCTAGGATAGATATGTTGCTATGACAAAGCACCTATTGAATTCAAAGAAAAAATTTGTGGCGGACCCAAATGAGGATGATGATGCTATGTGGCAGGCTTTGGGGTTTTGGGCAATCAAGCATTGACTTTTGCGAAAGAGAAAATAATATCTCGAAAAAATTATATCCTATTATATTGATATCAATCAATAATACTTGAATGATGGAGTCTATAGTGTTAGAGGAGATCTATGTAAGTCGATCCTACTTTTTTTAGGTGGAAAGATAGATTGAAGTTAGTGTTGGCAGTGTGAAGTTGCAATCAAATCCAATTTAGGTCTCTTTTTTTTTTTAATAATTTTTTTTGGCATTCTAGATTATGTCACCATTTCCAAGTGGTAGAAAGCAAGCAGTTTTTTTGGCAAGGATAAAGTGATTATTGAGGAGAAGTAAGTTCTTAGAGATTAAATTCCAAATCCTCATCGTTCGTCGTGAATCTAGGAAGCCTAGAATCCTTAATACGAAGGATCCCTCGTAATAGAGTCGATCGAGTTGGGAAGAGAGTGGTAGGTGAGCATGTCGACAATGAGTAAAGGCCCTAGTATAGGTAAGCTCGAGAGGCTGTCAAGACTAGGGTAACGTGGGACAACACTTGCATAGAGACAGATGAGAATGGGAAAAGTATTAAAAAGTCTTAAATTTTTTGCATTTGTGCCAATTAAATCATAAACCTTTTTATGTTGTACAAATTCAGTTCTTTTAGGCTAATTTTGGTCGGATTTTGCTGACTAGACACTGGTCGGTTGATGTGGCCTAATCGAAGCTAATGTAAACAACTTTTAATAATATTTTTGAATTTTGTTATTTTTCTTTTTTCCTTCTCCTCCTTTTTCCTCCAACTGGTCGTCGGCCACCTCACCAGTGGCCCTAAGGGTGGCCTCGCACTGGGCGAGCGAGGCTCACTCTTGTCGGATCTGGCGAGAGTCGAGCCTCGCTAGCCTGGCATGAGGCCGCCCTTGCGGCTTGGGCGGCCTCAAGTTGGCCTTGCGTCGGGCTGGCGAGGCTCACCCTCGCCGGGCCATGGGCGATGCTCGACCCTTGCCAGATCCGGCAAGGGCAAGCCTTGTCGCCTAGGCCTCGCGCCTGGTTGGTGAGGCTCGCCCTCGTTGGCCATGGGCGAGGCTCCACCCTTGCTAGATCTGGCGAGGGTGAGTCTCGCCACCTAGCGCAAGGCTGCCCTTATGGCCACTGGTGAGGTGGCAGGCGAGGTTGACCTCGACCTCGCTGGCCGTTGCCTCTAGCTGGTCACCTCGGCGACTAGCTAGAAGGAGGAGAAGGAAAAAAGAAAAAGAAAAAGAATCAATAATATTAAAATATTATTAAAAGTTGTTAATGTTAGTGCTGATCAGGCCACGTCAACTGGCTGGCGTCCAGTTAGCAAAATTTGGCCAAACTTGGCCGGAAAGAACTGAATTGGCACAACGTAAATATGTTTAGGCCTTAATTGGCATTGAAAAAATGTTTATGACTAAATTCGCATAAATGTAAAAGGTTTAGGACATTTTTAACACTTTTCCCAACAAGAACAATGTGACACTTTTCCTTTCCTTCTTGTTTAATCAGAATATGCCTTGGTCTGAACCAGGACATGATTGGCTAACTGTTAATCTTCTTAGAGTTAAGTTAAGGCTAACAGATATATGTCTGAAGCTTTACTTCTGCGAGCAAGGAAGTTGTCAAAAGACCCATGCAATAGACACAGGTATCTGAATTTTTTGTTTTGTTTTGCGCAATTCTCATGTATCCACGCAAACAACTCCATCCCCCCTTTTGCCAATAGACCGGTTGGAGAATCTCCAACGAATGTAACCGTGATGCCATGAGACTTATTTATTTATTTATTTATTTATTTTACCGTATGATTCCTTTAAATGAAAATACTTTCTTTCGCTGACACTGTTGTACAGAACATTTGCATCTTAACTCCAGTATAATGCAATTTCCCACTAGTTTTTAAACCAATGAGTAAATAAATTAATGCCCTCTAATCATGTAAATTATTAGTTTTCTCTCAGCTAATGTTGATAATGTTGATATATATATGAAGCGCTTAACCTCATTTCAGTTTGCTTGAAGAGTATACTATTTTTTGAATTAGGTTCAAAGTTGGGGGCGGATTTGTGATTATTTTGGCGCATTAAGAAATGTGATACTCAAAACCCCATGAGAAATTAATCAACGATAAGGCCTTTTTACTGTAAATCCAATGCCAATTTAAGACATGTTCACGGCAATGGCCTTTTTTTCCCCTTTGGCCCACCTTGTGGGAAAGGCTCAATCTTTCTCCTCAAATATTAAAGCAGTCGACCATATAATTCGAGAGTGGCATTTATGTTCAAGGCATAAGATATCTGAACTCTATACATGATTTCAATCTATATGAGCGTATGTAAATTGTTCCGTTCAGTGCACCAGATATGGCTCCATCCATAAATAGCAAATTAAATAGCAAATGTTGTCCATAATGTTTGCTAATTTATGCGAAAGAAGCTGTAGTTCATATATGAAAAACTGCTGCGTCAAAGACTCAAAATAAAACTTTTGACCACTCAACCGATCTCTCATTCTAAAAATAAACAGTATCAATCTTATAGACTAATTCTACGTTATGCAATGGCATGCCGGTGAATCTCTCCCTCTTTGTCTCTACATCACAGAACATGCATTTGGATTCTCGTCGCTGAACATCATCAAGACTTCGTCTTCTACGCAACAATAACCCAACATCGAAGGATGAATAACTGCGTTTTGTTCTTCAGCCACCATCGTTTTCGACCCGCCTTCGCCTTCCCCATCATTCGCTCCATCTTCATTCGCCAGGTCCTCTTTGTTCTCCAGAATTTCGACTTTCTTCCCCGTCTTCTTCTTCAACTTCTTCAAGACCTTCTTCGGATCGATCCGCCCTGTCACGACCACCTTGTGCTGGTTCATATCTGTCGAAAACTTCTCTATCCCTGCATCATCCCAAAAGAAGAAAAAGCGTGCGCACGCATGAAAGGTTGTTCCTTTTCGTTGTCATCATATCCGATCTGCATGTCTCATGCAACATGAACGTAGGTAGGTTCACCAAACCCAACTTAAGATTTTTCTTACGCACAGAGAGAGAGAGAGAGAGAGAGAGAGAGAGAGACCTTTGATCTTTGAAATTGTTCTTGCGACCGTTCTTTCACACGCGTTGCAGTGCATTGAAACTCTGAATTCGACGACAACAACCTACGTACGGAACACCGAATTTAAATATTTTTTTCTATTTCTTTAACCATACATTCGAAAGTTAATAAAAAGATGCATTATGCAGGATATGATGCCATTCATGATGCTTGAATATTGAGAAGAAAAGGGGGTAAAAAGAAAAGCTGCGAACTCACTTTGAGTTCCTCCTTCTTCTTCTTCTTCTCTTTTCCCATTGTCGAAAATGGAAGGACAAGAATAATCGGGGTGGACGTTGCATGGCAATGAACAGAGAGAGAAAGAGAAGGCCCCTGAAAAGCGAAGGAACCAAGACGTGTGATCCGTACTATTAATGGCCAAGGTCGTCTTATGCGACCAGATCGGTTCCACAAAATAATGCCAACATTGATTTTCAGCCGCAGGATGTATTAGACCAACATCAATTGAACTCAACATATCTCAGACAATTGAAGTGATGTAATGCCCAAACTGAGCCCCCTCTCCTTTTGGACAAATTGCAAAAACTTAGGGCAAAGTTGCTCTCTCTTGAAGAAAAACGCGGGTGATCACTTCTCTCTATCTATTTATATCCAAGAGATATTACAAACATCTGTCGTCGAAAGCTCATCCAGGTGGGAAATAAGAATTATTGTCCGTAAAGCGCGAGGAAGTTCGTTCCCGTCGATGTGCATGTTGGTGGTGAAATACGTGCTCGTCGTTTTAATCGGATCGCTAGCGCTTGGATATCGTGCCCCTCAATGTGAAAGTCGGTTTTTCGAATTTCATCATCTTGTTGGTTTTGATAATGTTGAAAGTCTAACTGCTTGCTCTATTAGTTCAAATTTTGGAAATACCGATTTAGCTCTTGTGCGCATACGCAAGAGAAAAAAAGAGAGTTACGCTATTTGTATTGGAAAATCAAACGAAGAGCTATTACAGTTTATTTAAGACTTGCAAAGAACACATCACCACATTGTCAAATTACTAAACCACAAATACTTATGTTAAAGAGCAATGGTCGAAACTATGACCCACGACACACCAAACGATCGCTTCCCTTACGATTGATTCACCACACGACATTGTTTTCTAATCTCTCCGGCAGTTCCCGTCAGTACCTCGATGTCCCCCATTTTCTTCATTGATTTGCCAAACTCGGCAAAGAACTTGGCTGGCGACCGAAGGCGCTGGACCACCTTGGCTGCGCCTCGGTTTGTCAAGAGCGCAGCGTCAGATTGGAACAATCCCTTGTTTTCCGTGAGAATATCGAAGTAATGGCTATCGAAGGAGAGGGAGCTTTGTGGATCCATTTCCACCGTCTTAGTCAGGTTGGCTGGGTTAGGGCACTGGGTCCGGAGGGATGCAGCGTAGGCAGCGTTCAGAGAGGGATCGGCATCTCCTTTCCCGGTGAAGTTGTAGAGCCTATTGGAAATTATGCCGCAATGAGCAACTCCAATGGTATGCGCACCTGATGAAGGAGCAAAGATATATATGACTTCATTACACATTGTGCAATGTCTAACTCGATGCAGTATGTCAGTTTTGTACTTTAATTAGCTTCAATGCCAATTTGATGATCCAAATGTAAGTCACGAAATATCAATTCAAACATCCGAAAAAAGACATGATTGTGTTGGCTTACCAGAGAGAACGACAAGATCGTTCACATTAAGGCCTGTCTCAGAGAAACTTTGTGCGAGAGTACTAAAGTTTGCGAAAGGAGATGGAAGCTTCCCAGCGACATTGGACGCTAATGAAACCTTGCCGTCTCTTCTTCCCGTCAACACATTCCACATCGACTTGTTAAACTGCAATTCACGCCATCGTGTTCAAATGACAAACCTTATATTTCGACCATTTTTTATGATGAAAATTATGGTTTTAGACAATCGATCAGGCAAGTTTATCTTACAGGGAAAGAAACTGCATCGCGAGCGGCTAGAGAAAGAACGTCAGCGCAAGAGACGATGTTAGGGCAAGCTTGCTCAACTTGTGTCTTGATGTCATCGATAACATCAAAACCAGCCAGGGCGAGATTTGGTACTGCGTTCTTCTCAGATTGGGTTGTCCCCACAGGGTCCAGCAGTATAGATCCATCGCATCCCTAAGAAATTTTCCACAATTTCATTAAATGGAGAGTTGAGCTCGCTAAGTCCGAATGCTTATGATGTAAAGCAAGATTTATCTAGAACGGTTGAGATATGTTCATGTCCTATAAGTCTAAAAGTTTAAAGTAATTAGAGAAATACAAGTTGAACAATATGTTCCCTACATTCCCCATCTTCTGTCTCAACGAGAGAAGATGATCATTGGCATAATGATGACTTAAACTTTTAATTAGGTTGACAGGAATCTCGAGTGACACATCGTAAAAAAAAAGAAAGCCGGCAACTTTTCTCATAGAAAATGGTTACTCTCGGCATGTTTTGATTGGAAAAGCTACGGTGGGGATATATAGGAATTTGCTACCTGAACGAAGCAATCGTGATAGTGCATCCTGAGAAGCTTAGCACCCAGAGTAGGGTCAGATTGGGCCTTGCTCCAAGTGATGTCCCTCACAAGCTTCTCAGCTTGAGGGCAACTCTTCTTGTAGAAGTTCTCCCTCAATTTACCATCTGCATTGCACGCTACAACCAAGAGAAGACTTAGTGATAAAACCAAATGAACTTTCCTAGCAGTCATTCTTCTTTTGTGAGGAGGATGACGATGATGTATGGAATTAGGCTATTGTACTAGGGAAGGAATTATGCGAAGGCAAAGGGATTGAACACGAGGTGAAAGTGCTCAGACGGGCTTTCCTTTTATAAGCAAAATGTAATCCCATTTGGTTGCATGAAAGAGAATTAAGTAATCCTCGAAACACCCGTATGTATTAATGTATAACATCAAGTTGTACTGGTCCTTCGAACTTGGCTTGGGGGACTTATTCAAAGTTCTCCCTTCTCGCTACGGGCAGATAATGGCATTAGTTTAATGCATTCGGATCCTTCTTAGGATTTGTTTAGTCACAAGATGAACGATCACTTTCCTCGTAATGACGAGGTAAGATGGCCATTTCGTGAGCGGAGTTGGGACGAAGCTTCATATGCTCTGACAAGCTGCGTGGTCAACGGTTTCCAAGAAGCTAGAATTCCGATTTGGGTGCCCTTCTTATAAATGCCCACATGTTTTTCTTTTAGGAACATAATCGTCTTATGATAATAATTTTGCAAAGTACTATGTTCGATCGACCAATGTGTGTTTTAAGTAAATGTCTTTATGCACTAAGTAGTCATTTCCTTTAGATTAAAATGCATACCCACATAATGCGTGTGTTTATCTTGTGAGCATTGCCGGTGGAAGTGGAGGCTGTAAAATGATCACGGGTATCGAGTTATTAGCTAGGATTCACTATTTCGGTCATAAATCTCAAAATTACCCGTCAGAAAATTTCGTGATTCAAGCCATCTGGAAACTGTAATCCATTGGTCGAAGTTTTGAAGTGTGCCATGAAGTCAAAATAGTTTAGGACTGTATTATGGGGTGGGGGGCGGTGGCTGATAAATTTAGCAAGAATAAATCGAAGCTGGCATTAAAGCTTCATATATAGAAAATGATTTGAGTCTTTTAGGGCGCGTTCACTTTGCGAAAAATGAGTAATTTGAAAAATATTTTTTCAAGAAAAAATGATTGTTTATATCATTTAGAAAAATTAGCTGATGACAATCTATGTCTAACTATATTCATGGGCGATGAAAATTTTTTTCCATTATTTTATTTTTTTAAACAATATAAGCCATCGTTTTTCGAAAGATGTTTGCTAAATTACTCATTTTTTGGTGAAATGAACACACCCTTAGTGCTCACATCCAACAAGGCACGTGGCGCCTTGATTCACGGCTCACGTCTTTTTTTTTTTTTTTGTCAAACACGGCTCACGTCTTTAGAAAGTCAAAATTACATCCGGTCAATTTCAATATCTCAAATTGTCTGACTTTCTCAGGTTTGAAGATTTACATGACACTCTTTCATCGTCATTTCATGCATATCTAATGTCCAAGTGCACGAGTTTTCTCTTAAGATTGCGTTTGTTTTGATAAAAATGAATGATTTGAAAATCATTTTATTAAAAATAATCACTTGTACTGCTTAAAAGAACAAAAAATATTTTTATCATTTGTGGCGATTAAAAAAACATTTTTCATTAACTAAATATTTCAAGCGAAACATAAACGATTTTTTTAAGAAAATGTTTTCAAAACCATTGATTTTCCATGAGACAAATGAAGCCTAAGCAATGGCACTTCCTTTCGTACCCAGTACCCCAAAGTCAAAAAAAAATTTCCCAAGTGTTGCCATAATCACCGAACATTATTAAGATGTAGTGATTGGCTATCACGAAGTATAAATCGATATGAAAGTAGAGCTTGGAAGATTTCATTTAGTTTGATGAACAATCATCACGTACAGGGAACAAAGAGCCAAACGCTATTAAGGTTTGGATCGTAGAAGTTACACTCTCGCCGGATGTCAGTCTTGCATTCGATTCTCTTTGCCATTCAACTTCTACGTTAGAAAATCAAAATAAACAAAACATGAGAATCATCGATGATTTTTTTCTTCTTTTTTTCCTTTTGGGAAAAATATTAGGTAGCTGCCAAAAAAGAGTAATCACCCCACCTTCCCAACACGCCTTACTGTAAAAATGGTACCACCATCAGCCCTTTTCCGACGATGGATTTTGTCGACATGAACTTGACATCGTTAAAAATTATTGAAGTAGATCTTATCAGGAGGATGAACTGTACAACATTTTGGAAAGTACGTGGACGGTGGTGCACAAAGAAAAGCAGAGAAACCAATTGTAAATCTCTAGCAAATGACGAGGGGCCGCCGGTCTTTTTTTTTTTTTTTTTTTTCCCGGTACTAAGTTGATTGTATCGACTTCTGAATTGTGCTTGTGTTATTTTTGTATGTATGCCCTAAGTCAAATCACTTGGACAAGTATTTGTACGCGGTGCTCGACTCTCTCTCCTATTCGAACTCAAAAGAGGATGATGGAGTAGAGCTCGATTGAGTCTTACTTTGCCAAATCTTGAAATGGTCAAAGCCACCGTTCTTGACCTTTGCAACTTGTACGAGGAAAAAACAGCATGACGTTTCGTAGCGCATCTCGAGCGAAAAGACATGATGGGGAAAGTACAGGTTATTATTCCAAGTGTCGGATAATAATACAACAGCACACGACTTCTCAAATCCTGGCTTCTTGGCTGGACATGGAAAGTTTAGTTCTCGAGCTATTTTTTGTTTATTAAGATACAGACGAATCCCTCGAGATCTTGCCTTTCACTAGAATAAATTTTTTCAAAAAGATGGAAAATGAAGGAATGAATCTAATAGTCTTCATGCATTGAACGGCAACCTGTTGCGGTTTGTTTTGGTTTCTAAGATGTGGGACATGTAGATTTAAGAATGATTTGATTCTGTCTGGTTTTGACTTACATTAGTTTGCAAAATAAGATGATTGGTTGCCACCCTAACATGATACATGTTATATTCTCTTATGCATGTTCAATAAATGTGGGGTTTTATTGAACTTAGTATTTGGAATTCGTTATATCTCGGCAGTCATCATTAAGAGAAGTATGACTCGTAGTAATCTATTTTTTCTGGGGTATATAACCTTTCAATGTTTGGGGAGTTAATTTACTTGTTAAAACATCATCTGCCTCAACCTAAGATCCCAATAGTGCAATTCCATTTTTTTTTCTTTTAATAAATGGCAGAGCAAATGGGCTTCTAAATGAGGCATTTCATTAGTGATCCTTTTGGATCTTTATCTTGTCACATGAGTCCGAGCTTATTTTATTTCTACCTCTTTACAATTATGAATGTAAATTGATCAACTTTTTATATGTTTCATCAAATGTTTATATGTTTTCATTCGAGCACATGTTTCCATGAACTTCCGTGCAAAGAGACACAGAGAGAGGAGGAGAGCGCAATGACAAAGGCGATGGAGCATTGTCGCTTCGGCTGTGGCATTGCGGTGGGTTGCACAACTTAGAGTGAGGCTCGACGAGGTGGTGGGGCGGAGCAGCTGATGATTATGGGGTAACTCCACGCGATGAAGTTGTTTCTCTAAATTGAGAAAATTTCGAACCGTACATTCAATACCAATTCAAATATATGACTAAGAGATAATAGTGGTGCGGTAGAGACTTTGTAGAAAACAATTGATTACCTTACTATTCTAATTAAAATGAGTTTGATTACCTTAAAAGTTTATTGAATCCATAGTAATTGATGTAGATAAACATAAATGAAGCGTCTATTTAATTGTACATTGTACTCACCATTTTGATGATGTAACCTATAGGGCTAAACTTAGTAATAGTCCCCAGTATATATGGGAGATATCGTATGTAATTTTGTTATAAACATTTATCTGAAGGATTCGTTCAATTTGGGAAAGATTTCATGATAAAAGAAATTTTTTTTTGAGATTTATTTTTCAAGAAAATGCCTTCACCTTTTTAGTTAGGGAATCATTCTTTTTTTTGGTTAATTAACTTTAAACATGCCTATACTCTAAACATAAATGGTTTTCCATTGACAACATTTTTAGCAAACCAAACGCATGAAAGTTCAGAAAATTAACTGACGGAAAATTTTCTCACTCGAGTAAATGCACATGAAATTATATCTCATTTACACAATATATCTGCCGCATCAAGCTCAAAACATTCATAACCTCAATAGATCTACCAAAATAGCCTCCTTATTCTAGAGACCAAGTGTTCACCAAAAAGAAGAAAACCAAAACAACGAACAACTCTCGAAACTTCTTTAATTAACAACCCTGCAATTCTTTCTAGTTTCTCCTTCATCAAAAGTTAAAACTGCAATGGCGCCCATCTTCTTCATGGAGTGACCAAACTAAGCCAAGAAGACATTGAACCTCAGGTAAATCCGAGCGAAATGACCGCGCAGTTGTCCATGAGGAGCATCGCGTTGGGCCTTGGTTTTGGAAGAGAGCTACGAAGTAGTGTTTGTCGAACGACGTGAGACAGGGCTTGCGTAGAGACAGCAAGATTAATGTAGACTTTTTGTTTCACTCTTGTTTAATCAGATCTTGCTTTGGTCTAAGCCAAGAGACGGTTAGGCCAACTGTTAATATTCTTAGTGTAAGGCTAAGTCTTAACAGATATATCTCTAGACCTTTACTGCTGCTGGCACGGAATTCTAAAAAGACACTCGTAAATGTTTTGTGCATTTTTTCTTATATGACAAAGGGTATTGGAACTTTTGGTATTGTTTTGCGTGATTCTCATGTATCCACGTAAATAGCCCCATTCCCCTTTGTGCCAATAGACCGACATTATTGTCAATCAAGGAGTGCTAGCTTATCAACCGACCTGATCACTGAGCAAGCCTAGGCGGATCCGGTCGGGCACATCCTTAAGGTTAACAACTGTTCGGCCCGTCTAGGTCTGCCTAGACCGGAGACTACGGGCTTGTCGTCGAGACTAAGCTCACCCACCATAAGGCCAGTCGAGCTCGAGTTTGCCCGGTCGGAGAATCTCCAACTAGCAGGTAATGCAACCCTGATCCAATGAGACATTTTTTTACCGTGTGGTCCTCTTCCAAATGAAAATACTTATTTTTATTGACATTGGTGTACAGAATATTTGCATTTTAACTCAAGTACAATGCAATTTCCCACTAGTTTTATTAAACCAATGGATTAATAAATTATCTTCCTCTAATCATGTAAATTATTAATTCTCTCTCAACTAATGTTGATATATAAATATGGAGCGCTTAACCTCATTTCACTTTGGTTGAAGAGTGCACCAAAAAAAAAAAAAAAAATTCTAAAGTGAACTCACTAATTTTAGATAGATAATTTCGGTAAAGCCGTCCTCAGATCAATGGTAGATTTGGTTTCAATCTTGCATCTAGTATTTTATACTATTTTTTGAATTAGGTCCAAAGTTGGGGGCGGACTTGTGATTGTTTTGGCACATTAAGACATATTGTCCTCAAAACTCCAATAAAAATTAATCAATGATAAGGCCTTTTTTACTGTAAATCCAATGCCAGTTTAAGACATGCTCGCAGCAATGGCCTTTTATCTTTGGCCCAACTTGTGGGAAATGGTCAATTTTCCTCCTCAAATGTTAAAGCAATCGACCATGTACTTCAAGAGTGGCATTTAAAGGCGCAAGATATCCGAATTCTATAAATGATTTCAATTTACAGGAGCGTACGTAAATCGTTCCGTTCAGCACATCAGATAGGGCTCCACCCATAAATTGCATAGATTTGCTAATTTAAGTGGGAGAACTTGTAGTTCGTACATGAAAAATTGCTGCATCAAAATCAAACTTTTGACCACTCAGCCAATCTCTTATTCTAAAAATAAATAGCATCAATGTTATAGACTAATTCCTACGTTATGCAATGGCATGCCGGTGAATCTCTCCCTCTCTATCTCTACATCACAGAACATGCATTCGGATTCTCATCGCTGAACATCATCAAGACTTTCTCTTCTACACAACAATAACCCAACACCGAAGGATGAATAACTGTGTTTTGTTCTTTGGCCACCATCGTTTTCGACCCGCCTTCGCCTTCCCCATCATTTGCTCCATCTTCATTCGCCGGGTCCTCTTTGTTCTCCAGAATTTCGACTTTCTTCCCCATCTTTCTTGTTCAACTTCTTCAAGACCTGCAGATCCATCCGCCCTGTCACGAACACCTTGTGCTGGTTCATGTCTGTCGAAAACTTCTCTACCCCGACATCATCACAAAAGAAGAAAAAGCGTCCGCACACATGAAAAATTGTTCATTTTCATTGTCATCATATCCGATCTGCATTTCTCATGCAACATGAGAGAGAGACCTTCGATCATTGAAATGGTTCTTGCAACCGTTCTTTTCCACGTGTTGCAGTGCATTGAAACTCCGAATTCGACAAGAGCAACCTACGTACAGAACCAAATTTAAATCTCCTTTTCTTCTAATTCTCTGTCCATAGATTCGAAAGTTAATGGAAAGATATATTAACGAGGAGTGACGCCATACATGATCCTTGAATATAAATAAAAAAAGGGGGAAAAAGAAAAGCTGCAAACTCATTTTGAGTTCCTCCTCCTTCTCCTCCTTCTTCTCTTTTCCCATTATCGAAAATGGAAGGACAAGAATAATTTCGGGGTGGACGTTGCATGGCACTGAACAGAGAAAGAGGAAGCCCTTGAAAGCGAAGGAACCAAGACGTGTGATTCGTACTATTAATGGCCAAGGTCGTTTTATGCGACCAGATCTGCTCCACAAAAAAATAACGCCAACATGGATTGCTAGCCGATGGATCTTATTACACCAACATCAGTTGAGCTCAACATATCTCAGACAGCTGAAGTAATGTCATGCCCGAACTGAGCTCCTTCTCCTTTCGGACAGACTGCAAAACTGAATGGGAGAAAAGTGTAGCTTTGGAGTTAAATTCAGGGCAAAGTTGCTCTGTCTTGAACAAAACCAGGCTGATCACTTTTCTCTCTCTATTTGTTGGCGTGATTTTCTCTCCCATCTTAAAAAAGGAGATTTGTAAATATTGTATTCCTATAATTCTGGGTGTCTTCCCTTTTCTAGTTATCTTCTGGTTACTTGTTTCCTTTGTTGTAGCAACCTTTCCTGTACATATTTTTGAACGATGGCAGATGGTCACATACAACAAAAGAACAAAAGAGAATGAGAGCTTTTGTTTGAGGATGTAGGCACATTGCCGAGCCTTGTGAACCTTTATGTCTTTGTGTGATTGCTTGATTTTCTACATGGTATTAAAGCGGGTTATAACCCTAATTATTTGAAGAACTAATCTTGTCCACCTCCTCTTTAGGTGTTGGCTACTGGGTGGGCACCATGACAAATTCAGAATTAGGATCTAGAAAACTTCCTGACAAAGGTGCGAGCTCCAAATCAAAATCAGCAAAGGCTGTGGTGCATGGGGGAAACAACCAACATCCTACATCTATTTTGCTAAATGGAAGGAATTTTATCCCATGGTCGCGAGCAGTGACCATCGCACTTGGCGGCCGATCAAGGCTTGGACTTATTATTGGGCAAACTAAAGGCCTGGATAGTGATCACAATGTTATGACTTGGATTTTCAACTCGATGGAGTAAAATCTATTAGATTTTTGCTTACTGAGATTTGGCCAAAACATTGTGGGATTCATTGTTTGAGATGTATGGTCAAGCCAATAATGCATCTCGAATTTTTGAGCTTCAACAAAGTCTTGCTAACTCGAAGTAAGGTGCAAATCAGTCATCCACAAACATCTGGGGAGCATGAAGAAATAGTGGGATGAACTCCGTCAGTACAGACCTGCAACTCAGAATGTGAGTGACAATGTGCAAAGGGAAGAACAAGATAGAATTTTTTTATCTGTTGGCAAGCCTAAGGCTTGAGTTTGAAGACACCAAATGTGACATTCTTATGAGTCCGCAATTGCCGTCCTTAAATAAAGTGTACTCCATAATATAGAGTGAAGAGACAAGGAGGAGAGTCATGCATTGTGACTCAATTGTGGCACCATTAGTAGGCTCATTAGAGCACTTGACAAACACTATTAGTTCAAATGCCAAGCAAAGTGATGCTGGTACTCAGTTTGTCAAGGGGAAAGGAAAGAAGCCCATTAGTTTTCATTGTGATCATTGTGATCGAGATGAGCATTCTAAGGAACGATGTTAGATTTTACATCCTCAGCTGCGCCCAAATAAGGATAAGGGTCTAGATGCTAAGTTAGTAATTCAAGGGAATACCATAGACTTCCAATCCAAGTTGGAGTCCCTAGTGTTACAAGTTCAGCAGCTACTTTAGATGGTTCGGGTCCCTCTAGCACTGAATCCATAAATTTGGCCAAGATTTCTGGTAATATCAATGCACTTTCTATTGAGTCTAGAAATTGGTTTATTATTGATTTTGGTGCTACAAACCATATGTGCAATTCCCCACATATTCTATCTAATACTGTTGCTTCTAGCTCTTTATATCCATCAATCACAGTGGCTAAAGGAGTACAAGTGCCAACCTAAGGTGTTGGGCAACTTAATGTGCTTTTGAAAAAAAAAAAAACTGAGGTTTTATTGGTTCCAAGATTATCTTCTAATTTAATATCTATGAGAAAATGTACTAAATAGTGGAATTGTAATGTCATGATTACTCCATAGAATGTGTTGTTTCAGGATCGCAGTACCAAGAGGATGATTGATGAAGGACAACTTCCAGATGGGCTGTAAAATAAACCTTATATTTGCATGGCGAAGCATTGGTGGTTGGGAAGGTTGGGAAGGGGGCTATGGATATCTCTCGTCTATGGCATTGGCTCATGGGTCATCCTTCAGATCAAGTGTTGCAACATTTAGACATGTCTTTGACTCATGATTCTAGTAGTTGGGATCCATGTCACTTTGCTAAGCAATATAGGCTGCCTTTCCCTAAACATATGCATAAATCAATTGAATTGTTTGCTTTGGTACATTCAAATGTTTGGAAATATTCTCCTGTTGATTCTAGAGAGGGTTTTTAGTATTTTGTTACCCTTGTTGATGATATATCGAGAGCTACCTAGCTTTCCCTTCTTAAGTACAAAATTCAAGTGCTTATAGTTTTCTAGGATTTTTGCAATATGGCAACTAATCAGTTTAATACTTTTGTTAAAGTTCTTCATACTGACAATGATATCAAATACACTAATCAGACATTTTGGGGTTTTTTTACGAAGCAAGGGTATTACTCACGAGACATCATGTGTGAGTACTCCACAACGGAATGGGGTAGCTGAAAGGAAGAATCGTCACCTACTAAAGGTCACCCGAGCCTTGTTATTATCCAAGAATTTGCCTAAATCCTATTAGGCAGATGCAATTCTTACTAGCTGTTATTTAATTAATAGACTCTCTAATTGAGTGTTAGGGTATATAACTCCTATGGAAGTGTTGTATGGGTGAAAATTTGATATATCTCACTTAAGGATTTTGGGTGTGTCTGCCATATTCACTCTCAAATTGGTGGAAAGTTAGATCCTTGTGCTAGAAAATGTATGTTTGTTGGTTATTCATCTGTCAAAAAAGGCTACAGGTGTTATGACCCTTGCACAAAGCGTGTCTATATTTCTCGTGATGTTGTATTCAATGAAACTCATATGTTTTTTCTTGGCAAAAATTTGAAGGGAGTGTACAGATTATTATAAGAAGTTTTCCTATGAATTTGCTCCTATTCTTGTGGATGTTAATGGGACCAGTGAAGCCAGAGTTAGCAATTGGGGCGTTGAAGTCAACAATGGAAACTGTGCTTCGGGTGATGAATTTGCATAACAAAATGGTTTGGGTCACGAATCTGTAAATCAAGAAAATTCAAAAGTGGACTGAGAGATTGAGGCAGCTGCTGTTCCAGAAGCTGAACTTGGAATTGCCACCAAGGAGTTGACATATGAAAGGGAAGTGAATGCAATCTCGTTACGAATGTCACATCGTATCACTAGACCCTTAGCTTGTCTTCGAGATTTACTACTTATTATTCAATTCAACATTCTATTCAAGAATTTGTTGGCCATGACAAAATCTGTCACAATTTTTTGAGTCTCTTATCTGCTATTAAAGAACAACGGGGACCTCACAACTATGAGGAAGCAAGGGAAAAAGTTGTTTGGGTTGGTACAATGAAGGATGGACTTTAGGCTTTAGATTGAGATCATACTTGGGATCTAGTACAACTTCCAAGAGGGAAGAAGACAATTAGTTGCTGATGGATTTATAAGAACAAATACAATAGTGAAGAATAAGTCGAAAGGCGTAAAACAAGGCGTGTTGCAAAAGGATACACTCAAACGTATGATATAGATTACAAAGAGTCCTTTGCACCTATGGTTAAAATGAACAATATGTGTGTTCTTCTATTTGTAGCTGTTAATTGTGCATGGCCCTTTTTTTTTCCAAATGGATATAAAGAACACATTTCTTCATGGAGATTTGGAAGAGGAGGTTTATATAGATCTTCCTCCTGGTCACCCCTTGTATAATAAAGATGGAATTGTTTGCATGTTGAAGAAGGTATATATGGTCTTAAGCAATCACCTAGAGTTTGGTGTGGTAAACTGAGTGATGCACTCATCAATGTTGGATTCAAAAGAGGGGCAAGAGACTCTTCAATGTTCACCAAGTCTGATGACAAAGGTATAGTTGTTGTGCTTGTTTATGTTGGTGATATTGTGATTGCAAGCAACAATCAACTTGGAATCAAAGCACTTAAGCGACACTTGAGGAAAGAATTTGATAGCAAACACCTTGACAGATTCAGGCATTTTTTGGGTATTGAGGTGCCGAGATCTCACAAAGGATTATTTTTATCTCAAAGAAAATATGTTATGGATTTGCTGAAGGAGACTAGGTAGTTAGGAGTTAGACCAACCAACATTCCTATGGAGTATAATAGTAAGTTCAATTCAGACGACACTCCACTACATGATGTTGGGTAGTTTCAGCGGCTTGTTGGACAGTTGATTTATCTAACTATAACTAGACCTAATATAGCATATATTGTTAATTATGTAAGTCAAGTTATGCGGAAAAAACTCGAGCGCATATGGAGCTAATAAATCATCTACTACGGTATTTAAAGTCCACGCCTAGGAAGGGAATTCTAATGAAAAATAATGGCCACATAGAACTTGTTGGCTACACTGATGCAAATTGGGCTAGGAGCCCTATAGATAGGAAATCTACTACAGCGCTCTGTGCTTTTGCGGAAGGAAATATTGTCACCTGGAAAAGTAAAAAAGAAATGGTAGTTGCTCATTCGAGCGTAGAGCTAGAATATTCAGCCATGGTTGCTACTACCAGTGAAATTGTGTGGCTAAGACTACTGCTTTGGGAATTGGGTTGCATTTGCATGACCAAGCCTACAAAGTTGTTTGTGATAATCAGGCTTGAGAGTGCTAGTATGAACAAAATAAAGGAGTTAGGGAAGAGAATAAGAACAAGAGATTTATAGTGGTTCGGCTTAATCCAAGCCTACGTCCACTCTCCCACGATAACAGCCTTCTTGGCTGGATTCCACTATGCAATCAACAAGAGATTACAACTCCGAGTGCAAACACTTAGTAGATCACACTATCTCACTAAGTCACTCTTTTGGTATTTCTCTCATGATTACAAACGTTTAAGCTCTCAAGAGACAAGTATATGATCGAAAGTCGCTTAGACTTTGGAATTATAAATTCTACGCTCCGTCTCTTACTTGCTCATCGGTCCATGATCTCCTTAAATACTCCTCCACTTCCAAACTACCGTTGGACAGTATCCCGGAGAATCGTCTTCCAATATACCCATTGGACAGCTCTGTATCTAGAAGATTTGGTAGCCGTTGAGTGACAAAGGTAGAATCCCAAATTGATTTCGATCGCCCATACAAACGAAATCTTGGTTTCCATAAGTAAAGCTTCTTCGTATAGAAAGATCTTGTCTTCAATCAAATCAATCTTGATGTGGAATCCAAACCAGATCATTAGCCGTTATATGATTGGGCTTGAGTTACGATTCATTGAATCTGGATGTAAAGTCTGAGTCTTTAGACTTTACAATATGAGTCTCTAGACTTTACAATCTAAGTCTTGAGTCTGGCAGTCTTCAGACTTTGACACAGAAGTCTGGCAGTCTTCAGACTTTGAGTCTTGAGTCTTGAGTCTTGAGACTTTGACACAGAAGTCTGGAAATCTTCAAAATATACTTTGGTCATACATTCAGTCTTCTGGTCATCTTCTGACTTTGATAATATCCTTCACATGTTCTATAATCTGCATGGTCTATTACTCAACCATCAAACATGTTAGTAGCCTTTGATTTATTTTGTCATCTTCAAAACATCATTAGGGATTTCCCTAACAAGGCTGCAACTCATATAGCTTCAAACCTAACGTTTCATGAGATGACCAAATATATAGATGTAGACTGCCACTTGATGAGAGAAAAGGTACAAGACAAGATAATTGAGACCCCGTACACTTGAAGTAATGGTCAATTGGCCGACATTTTTACCAAGGTAGTACCCAAGGGGGTACTTCAAGAAATGATAAGTAAGTTGACCTTCGACGAGGTCTTTGGCCTAACTTGAGAGAGAGAGAGTGTTGGCTTGATTTTCTCTCCTACCTTAGGAAAGGAGATTTTTTAATATTACATTCCTAAATTCTAGGTTATCTTCACTTTTCTGGTTATCTTCTGGTTGGTTGTTTCCTTTGTTGCAGCAACATTTCTTGTATGGTTGAACAATGGCAGATGGTCACATACAACAAAATAACAAAAGACAAATAGAGCTTTTGTCCTAGGACATAGGCACATTGCTAAACCTCATTAACCTTTGTGTCTTTGTGTGATTATTTGATTTTCTACATTATTCATATCCAAGAGATATTACCAAGACCTGTCGGCAAAAGCTCATCGGCTAGGAAATAAAAATTCTAGTTCGTCAAGTGCCAAGACGTTTGTTCCTGTTGATGTGCTTGTTAATGGTGAATAGGGCTATCAAATGGGTGAGTCGAGTCAGGTTTGGGTAGGGTCAAAAATAGTCTGACCCATATTGACTTATTTTCATGCAATGTAAATTTGATGACCCATATTTAACCCAACCCATACGCATAATACTGAACCACATTAATATTTAACTCAATTTAGGTTAACCCACTCCCATCCATTTAATTCATTTTAAGGTCTTCACATAAATGTTACTTGAATAAAAAATTCACATCAAATTTAAAAAGTAAATTAAACAATAAAAAAATAATAAATAAAATAAAAAATGTGAAAAACATTTAACTAAATCTAAGAAAGCTTATTTCTTATGATATTTTTTTTTTAAAAAAAAAATTGACATTGCTAAAATACTTTCATGTGATACAAAATTAATGGACAATTTTCATAATTTTTTTTAAAACATAGAATTTTTAATTATTTTCTTTTCTTCTTCTTCTTCTTCGGCTGACCGCCAACCACAACAACAGTTGGCAACTAGTCACAGGCAAGTTCAAGCTCGCCCAATGCCTCGCCCAATGCCCGCGAGTTGGAGACTTGAGCCTCACCAGACATTGATGAGGCCTCTACCTCACTAAATTAGCAAGCTCAAGCTTGCCCAATGCTGGTGTGCTTGAGTCTTGCCAAATCAACAAGGCTTGAGCCTCGCTAGACGTCGACAGGACTTCACCTCTCCAAATCCTGTGAGCTCGAGGTTGCTCAACACCTATGAGCTTGAGTCTCACTAGATCGACGAGGCTTGAGCCTCGCCTAGCCGGTTAACTGCCATCACTATGCCAACCATCGATTAAGATAGGAGGAAGAGGGGGGAAAAAAAGAAAGAAAAATGAAATATAAAAAATAATTATAATTTCGATTTTTACGAAAAAAGAAAGTATTTTTATAAAGTTAAAGAGGAACAGAGAGAGTGCGAGACTTGAGTTGGAAACAGGTTCTAAGTCCAACCCATTTAAATTTTATTTATCTTAAACTTTCAATTTTTAAATTCATTTAACCAGTCTCTTTAAAATGTAAGTGATCCATATATAATCAATTTACAATTTAAATAGGTCGTATATGGGTTAAAACCCATTTTAGCCCCGTTTGGTTCGGCTTTCCCACGGGGCTTTGGGCCCCCAAAGCCCCATGGGGAAAATATTTTGCGTTTGACAAACATTTTTGAAAACGCATTTGCCAAATATCAGCATTCCTCATGCTAAAAGCTCAATGTTGAGGAGGAGCTGCTTTGAGCATTGGTATTTCGAAGATGCAATTTCATTGTTCATTGTGTCACTGTTCATCTTCTTCTTCCACGCTTGAGAGTTGGGCTTCTCCAGTAGCCGCTACTGCCGCTTGGGGGTTGCGTGTCCACGGTGACCACCGCCTGGGGTGGCGCGACCTGTGACCCAGGCGGCATCGCGTGACCTCAGGTGGTGTCGCCTGGCTCACGTGACCAGGTGACGCCGCCTGTGACGGCCAAATTTGGTCTCCATGACCTAAGCCGACGGCCAAATCTAGCTATCGCGGCTGGATTTGACCGTTTGGCAGTTGGCTGACGGTTAGTCAACCGCCAGCTGTCATATTTGATTTTTGGATTAAAAAAAATAAAATAACAAAAGCCCATTACAAATGTGAGTTTTGTTAAACGATATTTACGCTAAAGTTACATATTAATGTACAATTTACCAAACGGTATAATATTTCGGAAAACCCATTTACCTTAAAGGTATTTGCATTTGATGGTTTTATTAGCAATGGGCTTAAGGCCCGTCCGCCCAAGTTGGGCCCAAAAAGCCCGGCCCACGGGAATACGGCTCGTGGATGGAGGGACATATAAAAGGGAAGAGAGAGAGAGAGAGAGAGAGAGAGAGAGAGAGAGAGAGAGAGAGAGAGAGAGAGAGAGAAGACACCTCTTGGACAATCAGAATGTACGTACGTCTTCTCTTCTCCCGCGCACTCTCTCTCTCAAAAAGAAAAAGAAAAGAAGAAACAGTAAGGCAAACGGCACGTTTCTTCTTCCCTTCAAGGCGTAATCGGATCGAACAGGGCCAAATCTCTTCCTCTTAAAGGCGTTGGTGTTTAATCTGTGGCTAAAAGGTACGCTTGAATCCGTGGTGTGTTTTAGGATCGGTGATACGTGTTGTTTCCTCGGGCTTGTCTTCCGCATTGATTTAGGGGTTCGATTTAGTGTCGAATCCACTTTTCGGGGATCCGTTATTCCCAACATTGGTATCAGAGCCATAGTTCACGTTTTCCCAACCTATTTGATGTTTTTGATTGATTTTTCGCGAAATTAATTCGGCCGTACGGATCGGGGCGAGAAATCCCGACACCCGAGCGTTCATTCTTTTTTCTAAGTTTTTGTAAGTCGAAATCGAATTATGATGGCATAGGGCGAAAGGGCTCGTCGAGACGATTCCGGCAACATGTCGTGCGCCGCTGGGAGACGTGGCATGCGCCCACATGCGCGGCCAGAAGCCGCCGTGCGTGGGCGCGACGCGCCCGGAAGCGTGGCTCGCCCAGCGCGTGCACGCCGCCGGCGGGCGAACCGGCACGAGCCGGTCCGCGGACCGACGCGTGTTGGCGTGTTGACGTCAGCATGACGTCATCACGACGACTGGTTGGCCGTGCATTCACCGGCCGGCAACTCGACCTGACCCAAACTGCGACGCCCGCCATGCGCGCGGCATGTGCAGGCTAACGTCTGTGTGACGTCAGCCCGCGCACGTGCCGACGGCTCGCTCGAACTGGCTCGACCAGTGTGACCAGTCCGACCGGTCCGACGATCGACGACCGTTGACCGTTGACGACCGTTGACCGTTGACCGTTGACTGGAAAAAAAGAAGATGAAAAGAATGTGTTTCTTTTTCAATTAAGTCTATGTGGATTATTTGTGATCCCTTATTTATTCTGCATTTGTTGCAGGAACATTTATGCATTTGTTGCAGGAAAAATGCCTCCCCTTAGGTTGCGCACACCTATTCGCGCAATTACCGATAAACAAAGGGAAAGGCTGTCTAAGTTGATAGCTGAGCTGACTGATCATCGATGGGGGAGAGGTGACTTAATTGATCACATCCTTGAAGTCAACGGGAAAATTCAAAAGGTCATATGGAATGGTCGTCTTATGTTACAGTCAGAGATGGTACGATTTTTCATAAACACTCTTCCATCTGAATGGCAAGATGTGTTGAATCGCATATGAGATGTCAACGGAGATGCTTCTTATAAGAAAATTGTAATGGATTTTGTAAATGAATATTACTGGATTATTACAAGGGAAAAGATCAAGAAATTGAACAAAAGAGGATCTTTCCCAGTTCATGTGCTGACTTTGTGTTAGTTGTATTGAGTGATTTTTGTTAAGTGTGCTTTGTGGACATATTATGTAATGTTTACTACTTGATTGTTGTTGATATAGCAACCGATATCTTGGTTATATTAGTTGAAAGCATTATTTTTTTATTTGATGTCAATTATCTGTTGCTTTCTATTATTGCTAGTTGCTGTGGGTAATTAGCTATGGGTAGTTTTTAGAAGTTTTTGTAGCTTCATAAAATTGATTTGCATGAGACAATCATATTAATAATAGTTTTAAGTTAGGATTTTTGGAGGATGATTGGAAACGTAGTGACCTTTGATTCTGAAGCCTTACTTGAAATTATTCATTAATATGATGGGTCTATGCAAATAGGGATGCATAAATGATGGGTATTAATAATTCGTGCATATATGTCTGATGTGTTCAGATCAATGGCTTCAGCCACAAAGAGCATAATTGCCGAGCTGAACAAAGGTGAAAAGCTCAATGGTGACAACTATGAGATATGGCACATGAAAATCCAATATGTGCTGGAAGAGCAAGAGGCACTTGAGGCTCTTAACCTGATTATGGTAAAACCTGAAGAAGGAAATACTGCACATCACAAAAGAGATAAGGAAGCTTTTGCTGCATGGAAACGAAAGAACTCTCTTGCTCGCATCACGTTGCTGAGCAGCATGGAAAATGACGTCATGCGAGAGTTTAGGCATTTTGACAATGCCAAGGAAATGTGGGAGGCATTGGCAGCTAGATTTGGTCATACTTCGATGACCAGACTGAGACAACTCACTATTAGGTTTGACTCCTATAAGAAGCCTCATGGTCAGACTATGAAGCAACATCTTAGAAAGATGTCAAACATGATAAATGAGCTAAAAGATGCTGGCCATGTCCTCACAGATGAGCAGCAGGTGCAAGCAGTGATTCGTTCCTTGCCTCAGAGTTGGGAGCATATGAAGGTGCACCTGACCCATAATGAAAATATCAAAACCTTTGAGGATGCAGTGCGCCATCTTGAGCTGGAAGAGGACTGCCTCTTGGCGGCTAAGTCGGATGCTGAACTCTATCATGCTAGTTCTAACTCAAATGGAGCTTCGAGCTCCAAGTGCAAGCGCCCTAACTAGTTTGATAAAGGGAAAGACAAGGAAGAAGCAGGTCCTTCAGGGAAGAAACCCAAGTTTAACCAACATGGAAGAGGAAAGCGTCCTCACATGAAAAAGCTTGCAAGGTTGAAATGCTACAACTGTGACAAGAAGGGTCACTATGCTCGCAACTGTCGTGAGCCAAAGAAGGTATGCACCCCTTGTATTTTTCAGAACTTTGCTTTTATGTCGAGTTATGTGTTCTTAACTAAATTTAATCCTTTGTGGATTGTGGATTCAAGAGCGACAGATCATGTAGCGAAGGATAGAGGATCCTTCGTGGAATTCCAACGAGTACTAACTGGAACTAAGTGGATCTATGTGGGAAACAACTCCAGAGCTGAAGTGAAAGGAATTGGCACATGCCAACTGAATATACGTGGTGGACGCATTTTGTTCCTACATGATGTGTTGTATGCTCCGGAGATTCATTGGAATTTAGTGTCTGTATTAGTGTTGGTTGTCGCGACCCAATCTCGCCGCCCCTCGATATGGTATCCAAGGTGGGGAAAGATCGGGTTTAGGGATACTTGATCTCAAGATCACGAGCTCTCCCAAGCTCGTACCCCGCGTGACAGTAGGTTTATTATGCGATTTAGTTGTTTATAACAACCTAAAAATATACAGGAGTCGTCACTAGCCTCATTTTTAGGGGTCGGCTAAAAACCCAATCGAGGATCGGGAGTATTCCCTCGATTCCTACGCAACCAGATATCTAGGTTCGGGGACTTGGGTTACGCTAATATTGCTATTAGCGCCCTTTCGGTACCTAAACAGTATATTGTGTTTTTCCTAACATGTCCATGCATTTTTTTTATATTTTCAGGATCGTCAATTCTATACTAAATGATCATGCGTGGTGGATTACTTTCATTCTATTCTATTTCTAAAAAAAATGAAAAGAAAACAATCAATGAAATTGAAATTGCAAGACATGAAGTAAACAATCAAGAGAAAGCAGTAAACCTAATAATGCAATTCTAAAAGAAAGTATAAAAGAGAAATATATGGGAAAAAGAGAGAAAAACCTGCAACTCATCGGGTTTTATACAACAAATGGAGCCCGAGACATATGTCAGGAAAATGGGTATTACATGAAAATGGTCGGAATGGATATCGACCTCCACCATCTTCACGCCTTCTCCATCTTCAAGGTCCTAATCTAAACCTAATCTAAAACACTAATAACTAGGTGCGTACAAATAAAAGAAACAATCAAACACATCAAGCAACCATTTTCATTTCTAAAGAAGTACAATGCGCAAGTCAAGTTTCGAGTGATATCCTAAAGTTCAACATTAATATGTGTCGCACCAAAATCATTCGTCAAATGATCACATGCAAAGCATATAATATGACAGGCATCCAAGCCATATAACCTTGGTCCTCAGTTACTCAAACAAATGAATTAGCTGACAAAAGATCATTCACTAAACAATATGCATCATTGAACATGTTCATGCTACATGTATATCCATCTAATCAATGCTTAATCCATAACTTCCAGCATGCAATCAGAATTGTAACAGAGCACATGAGACTATAAATTGTGATTGCTTGATGACAAATCGCCATGAAATTGAAGCCATATCTTACCACAAGCACGTATGAGTCTTTTTGATTAAAATGGCATCAATTCATAACCAAACTAACCGCAAGTTAGAATCAAATGCACACCCAATCATGGTAACAACTTTCATGGCAAAAGTTTTTTTTTTTTAACGTGAGCTATATAGAAGTTAAAGAAAATTCAAGAATGCATAATATTACGTCGGAATTGCAGCAAAATATCAGGATATAATGACACATCAATAGTGATTTGACCTAAAAAGAAAATCTGAAGAATATGAAATTTTACCACAACGCGAACAAAAGAGAGACAAACAACTTTTGTTAAGGATCCAATTTTAGAATTCCTTAATAAGAAAAACATAGAAAAATGACGAGGTCAGCTTTGACAAGGGAGAAACAGGTCATGAATTTCATTTTTATGACAGATTTCTATCATGCGAATCACAAGAGAAGTTGAGTCCAATTGATATGCAAATCATGTGAAATCAGCATCATAAGAACAAATTTCACGAGGAAGCTTCTCAAAATTTTTAACACGTGAATTTCTGAAAATTCAAGAACATGAAGAAGTCAATCAAAAATAGAACATGGTAGCATGTCACACCGTCATTCTACAACATATTGAAAGCAATTGGACAAAACTACTATCTCATCTTAAAACTAACAGCAATTAGCCACAGAAAAGACGGCATTTCTGTAATCGAATCAACTTCAAAAATCAAAGACAACATTTCACTATATATTGTAACAAAAAGCATGTGAATTTATAAAATCCTGGAAGAGATCAAGGTCAATCAAAAGTAGAACAGAGTAGCAAGGCAAACATACAACTTTTTTATGCAGTTTTTATGTGAAGGACAACTTTCATGAGGGACCTAATCCCAAACTCTTCACACAAAAAATTCGCACCAAATTCACAAGTATTTGAAGTTATAAAAACAAAGCATGTATTCTAGACCAAGACTATTTCCAAATTTCAATAGCAGCAAATTCACGCATGAACAACAAATATCAATTGCAATTAGCCAAATGGGTGCATGATATTCACATCAAACGAGGTTCAAATATGATAATGACTCTCATGAAAGATTCAACTCCAGCAAAGCATGTTTACTAGCTCAAATTTGAACACACGCATCAGGTCTCAAACAGGACAGATTCTGGACTAAACTTTGGACATGTGAAAACCATATCAAATGAGATTCAATCAGGGCATTCTATAGCTCATTGGAAAGATATTCGAACCATCTTCGACTTTCATGAAGACTTCGAACACAGAAAACCACAACAACCAGCTCATATCAAGTCATTTGCACAGAAGGCCAGATCAGCGAAAGAACAGAATAACAGAGCAGAACAGCAAATCAACCTAAAAAAAAAAAAAAAACTACTGCATATCAACAGATTTTGTAAGTGTTTTTCAGTGACCAAATGACGTCCGTTATGGGCATGCGACATATCAAATCGAAGCTCTAAAAGTGTATTTTTTTTTTATGTCTAGAATGGCTTGATGTCAAAAAACCTCATCTAGCATCTTGTTTCAACCAAAACAGAGAGTGGCGTATCGGGTATAAGAAATTGCAGATCAAGGCAAATCAAGTTCAATCAACATCAAATTCATGATCATTGATCGTCAATCCACAGAAAATCATCCAATAACATTGTATAGAAGCAATGAACCAAAGGAAGCACTCACAAGGAAAGCAAAGTCAGCAAATAGAACCTCTGTTCAAGTATACTTGGAGTTTCCTCAATCAAGCATGTCAACCACTGTTAACCATATAAAAGACTCATTCACTACCATCCAATTTTCATTAAAACAGAACCATCAATATATTTGAAATGGACATACAGTTGATGAATCAATTAGTAACACAGTGCACCCAAATGAATGTGTACATGACGACTAGAGCAGCAACTTAATGCTCTCACAGCATGTATTCGGTATTCGAGATGGTAGCATTTGCTCAATACGCTTGTGATCTCAACATGTATAGAGAACCAACCCAGTAACATTTTTTATAATATGTTTGCAGTTGGGCACAGTAAACATAGATCGATATATTGTGAAGCATAAGAAGGAAATGTGCATGGATCAATTCATTTTCGTTCAAGATGCTCTTGTTCTAAGTTCTGGAATACTTAGATATCGGATTTATCTCAGGTACACGTTGGATATGCATATAATCCAAGAATTTCAGTAACAAATCCTAAAAATGAATAGCTACTAAATTCTGAAATAAAAGGAAACGAAATATGAGTAAAGTCTATACGACAAAACTAATGTATCAATCAAGCAAAGTGAAGCTCTCAATCAGAATATGAATTGAAACACACACTGATCTAATTCATGAATTTTATCAAACAGGTGGTAGATATTTCCATCAAAGGAGCTAGATGCAGAAATAAGAGAGACATCTTATCACAAAGAGGCGATGCAGCATGTTCAAGGTCATTAGGAAAGCCTCACACGTGACTAGATTTCGCTGGTGGAATTGAGTATTCAGTTTTTACCTTTAGCAAAAACAGAGCATGTGGATTTACCTTGATGAAGAGTAATATCTAACCACGATTGGAGAATGGAGGTCCTAAACGCGTCGGCACCTGTAACTTGAACGAAAAAACCGTCTCTGTAGTAGACCCTGTCGCCGTTGGCTTCAGAGCTCGATCTCTGGAACCGAACGGATTCCTCTGAACTCCGCAAAGTATCAAAAATTGTCACTCTCCGAGCTCCTCGACTGGATGTTCCATCCTCTAGGGTTTGAGAGAGATCGGATCTGCAATTTCAACGGCAGCATCGAAGAACGGCACTTGGATTCGGAGATCCGCTAGACTGAACATCAGGTCTGGGCCACGGTTTCAGAGATGGGGCTGCGACGGATTCGACGCGCTCAGCCACTGGAATCGAGTGTCTGTAGCAGATCCCTCCGACGATTCGGTGAACCCAATCTCGAGAGATTCGAGTTTAAGAATGGCGAAAGAAAAAGCGGATCTCCAGTTGGCTTCAGATCGGGTTAGATCTAGCGAACAGAACCGCTGGCATCGTCGTTGCCATGACCGCCGTCGCCTTCGATCTTCGATCCCTCACCAATGGAGAAAAACCCTAGCTGATCGAACCGTAGAGAGAGAGAGAGAGAACACTCGATCGAGAGAGTGTCCCCCTGGAGATCCTTTTCATGATGATCCCCCCAGCCCCCAAAAGAGAGAAATCGTTTTTTTTTAAAGAGAGAGAGAGCGTCCTAGAGAGAGTCCGTGAGAGCGTCCCCACAAGAGAGAGAGCGAGCCAAAAACCCCAAAAACCCCCTTTCAGAATCGTCATCCCCTTTCTTTTTGTTTTCTTCTCTCTTTTTTTTTTCTTGTTTTTATTCCTTTTATTTCTTTCTTTTCTCTCCTTTTTCTTTATTTCTCTCTTTTTTCTTTTTCTTTTTTTTATTTATATGCAAATTAAACAGACGTTAAAAAAAATCGATAAAATTTCGGGTGTCAACATTGGTTAAATTAGGTTTTAATATGAACTTCTATAGTAGAGGTGTGAATTTGTTTTTGGATACAAATTACTATGGTTGTGGTTATTTTCTGGATGGTTTCATTGTATTAGATATTGATTATATTAATGCAAATGTTTGTTATTCCCTTCTCACGTCTCCTAATACAAATGATAATGATGTGAAAGTGTGGCATGCTAGACTTGGTCACATTGGCCAACATCGTATGAATAGACTAGCCAAAAAGGGCTTGTTGGGCAACATTGAAAAAGTCGATTTGCTCATATGTAAGCATTGCCTAGAAGGGAAAACGACAAGGAAACCATTTGGAAAATGAAAAGGAGCTGAATTTCCTCTGCATTTAATCTATATTGATGTCTGTGGTCCAATGAATGTGAAAAGAAGGCATGGGGCTATTTATTTCATCACTTTTATAGATGATTACACTCGATTTGGATATGTCTATTTGATTTCTCATAAATTTGAAGCAATAAGTTGTTTCAAAAGGTTTATAAACCTGGTGGAAAATCAATTAGACAAGAAAATAAAAGTATTGAGATCCGATCGAGGTCGAGAATAGTTATCTAATGAGTTCAGAAAATTATGTGATGAAAAAGGAATAGAAAGACAGTTGTCTATTCCATATACTCCTCAACAAAATGGTGTTGCAGAGAGAAGAAACAGAACCCTACTGGAAATGGTTAGGTCTATGATGGTGCATGCTAACTTACCTATTACTTTTTGGAGTGATGCGTTGTTAACTGCTGCCTATATACTTAACCGTGTGCCTTCCAAATCAGTTACTTCCACTCCATATGAATTATGGACAGGTAGAAAACCAGACTTAAGTTTTCTTAAGCCATGGGGTTGTGCTGCCTATACACATGAATCCTCTTACAAGTTTGGGAAATTGGGTCCCAGAGGAAAGAAGAGTATTTTCAGAAGGTACTCAGAACACTCGAAATGGTACGTGTTCATAGGTGAGCAGGAAAGTGGGAGTATAACTGAATTTGAATCACGAGATGTCACATTCTTAGAGGAAGAATTTCCTAAGAAGGGCAAAATAGGGGAAGATTGTTCCCTATTTGAGACCTTGGATCAGGATAATGATGTTAGTGGAGTTCGTCCAAGTGAGAGTAATATGAGAAGTGATGAATTGAATTCAACTCATTCTCAATTGCAACCACATGATGAGATGACATCATCATTACCTAATCCAAGTGGGAGCATGATGGGGAATGATGTGCAAAGTGTACAATCTCCCATACGGCGAACAAGTCAGCAAAGTATTCCCCGTCGACGTTTTGACATTGAAGGGGAAAATTTTATGGTTGCTCCACAAGATGAGGATGAGCCAAGAAATATTAATGAGGCTCTAAATTGCCCTAGTAAGGAAAAATGGATTAATGCAATGGAAGAGGAAATGGAGTCAATGAAATCAAACTAAGTCTGGGAACTGATTGATCTTCTAAAAGGACGCAGAGCTATTGGGAACAAATGGGTTCTCAAAATAAAACGAAAGGCTGATGGCTCGATAGAAAGGCATAAGGCTCGCCTTGTGGCGAAGGAGTATAATCAACAGGAATGAATTAATTATGAAGATACATTTTCCCCTGTAGTAAGATTTACCTCGATTCGCATTATTCTGGCAATAGTGGCTAGTCTGGATCTTGAGTTACATCAAATGGATGTAAAGACTGCTTTCCTCAATGGAGAATTAAAGGAAGAAATATATATGGATTAACCTGCTGGTTTCATAGTGAAAGGCCAAGAAGAAAATGTATGTCGACTTTTGAGATCGACATATGGCCTTAAGCAGTCATCGAGACAATGGTATATACGTTTTCATAATACCATAATGGCATATGATTTTACAATGATTGATGAGGATCATTGTGTATATATCAAAAGATCAAAGGATCAATTTGTGATCATATCATTATATATTGATGATATACCAATTGCCGGAAGCAGTATGGAGTTTGTTAAGACTGTCAAGAGTTGGTTGTCTTCCAACTTTGAGATGAAGGATATGGGTGAGGCTGCATACATTCTTGGAGTTAAGATTTCAAGAGATCGTTCGAAGAGATCGTTATCTCTTTCGCAAGAAACATATATAAATAAGGTTCTTGAATGATTTCGTATACAAGATTGTAAACTCATAAACACTCCTATTGCAAAAGGTGAAGGATTGAGCCATAGACTGTGTTCAGGGACTCCACAAGAGAAGGAACAAATAAAACATGTTCCTTATGCAAGTGCTGTTGGGAGCTTGATGTATGCTATGATGTGTACAAGACCAGACATATGTTTTGCAGTTGGAATGGTGAGTAGATACCAATCCAATCCAGGTCCAGCACATTGGAAAGCTGTTAAGAGAATACTGAGGTATCTGAAGGAAACTGCTGATTACAAGTTGAATTACCAAGGAAAGGATCTGCGACTTGAAGGCTATTCAAATGCTGATTAGGGAGGAGATTTAGATGAAAGGAAATCTACCTCAGGATTTGCTTTCTTACTGAGCAATGGCGCCATATCATGGAGTAGTAAGAAGCAAACGTGTATAGCCTTGTCCACGATGGAAGCTGAGTTCGTGGCATTATCAGCAGTTGTACAAGAAGGAGTTTGGCTTAAGAGATCTTTGGATCATTTAGGTGTTATTGAGAAAGATGCAAATCAATTATTAGTTAACTGTGATAGCCAAGCAGCTATAGCGTACACCAAAGATCCAAAGTATCATGGCAAGACCAAACATATAGATACCAAGTATAACTTTGTAAAAGATATGGTTGCACGAAAGGATGTGAACTTACAGTACATATCAACGTATAGAATGGTAGCAGATCCTATGACAAAGCCAATACCTAGAGATGTGTTTTGTGGTCATGTAAAATCTCTAGGATTGCGTAGAGTCTGATGTACTGGATTGTAATTTCCCTGAGTTGTTCACATTTATGAAATTTTGTTTTTCATTGATTAATGCCTATGAATCTTTGTATGATCTTTATGCATCTTAATACTCAGTGTATTATTTTAAGTTGAGGAAGTATGTCGGACAGATAAAAGATTAGCCTACTCACATGGGTAATCACCTCTATTTACTGTGCGATAAATAGAGATGAGACTGTATTTAAGCTTATTATCTAGGTGATAATCGAGAGCTCAAGCTTAAAATATGCATGTCGCCTTAACTAAGTGTTAAGATCAGGACATAATACTTGTGATGTCCGAAAGTAAAATACCCCACATATTTTACTTTATCTGTCTAAGATGCCAGATGTGAGTTCTGATGAATTTTGTAAATGAGTAGATACGTGGACTCAAGTTAGACATTGGGTATGCCTGAACTATCATCTGTACGGTATTGAAAAGTGTAGGCATACACTCCATGGGAAAGGAGTTAATACCGTAATATGTATTTCATACTACGTATGCATAAGACGACCAATAAGAGTGGTAAAAAGTTTGATCTCAACTTTTATGACGGGTGAGACTTTTGAGGAAAAGAGTTCATCAAATTTTTAGTCCCCTCATGACTTTTACTTATTTTCAAGATTTCTATTTAGTGTTTGCTATCTTAGGATGTTGCCAATGGTCATGAGTTGATTCGATCTAATGGGACATTTCTAGAAAAGCAAGCTGAACTGAAATTGAGAGTTTGAAGGAAAGAGGAAGATCGATTTTGGAGAATCACATTGTAGTTTTGTATTCACTGGTCGACCAATTATGATTGTCTTTGTGATAATTATAATTGTGAATACAATATATATATATATATATATATATATATATATATATATATATCATTGTTTTAAAAGAGATCAAGAGAGATATAAATGTGATCGATCGATCTAGGGTACTGCATACTAAATCTACTCAGAGTGTGACGCCCATTATGAGCTGCTATATATTCTTAACAGATGTATAGCAACAAGCTCTCAAAGTATGCTGGTCGCACGGATTATTCACCGGTATGAATGTTGAAGAGAGGTAAAGATAATCATGTTCGGCTCACCATGTGCGACTGGGAGATGATGGTTTTATTAGCGATGGGCTTAAGGCCCGTCCGCCCAAGTTGGGCCCAAAAAGCCTGGCCCACGGGAATACGGCCCGTGGATAGAGGGACATATAAAAGGGAAGAGAGAGAGAGAGAGAGAGAAGACACCTCTTGGACAATCAGAATGTACGTACGTCTTCTCCTCTCCCGCGCACTCTATCTCTCAAAAAGAAAAAGAAAAGAAAAAACAGTAAGGCAAATGGCATGTTTCTTCTTCCCTTCAAGGTGTAATCGGATTGAACAGGGCCAAATCTCTTCCTCTTAACGGCGTCGGTGTTTAATCTGTGGCTAAAAGGTACGCTCGAATCCGTGGTGTGCTTTAGGATCGGTGATACGTGTTGTTTTCCCGGGCTTGTCTTCCACATTGATTTAGGGGTTCGATTTAGTGTCGAATCCACTTTTCAGGGATCCGTTATTCCCAACAGCATTCTCCTAAGAGCATTTCTCCAAAATTGAACCAAACGGGTCCTTAGACATCTCTTATGGTGAAATACATGCTCGTTGTTTTAATTGGATTGTTGGCACTTGGATTTCATGCCCGACAATGTGAAAGTTGGATTTTCGGATTTCATCATCTCGTTGGTTTAGATATGTTGAAAGTCTAAGTGCTTGCTCTGTAAGTTCGAATTTTGGAAACATTGATTTAGCTCTAGTGCGCATATGCAACAGAGAAAAGAGAGGTACACTATTTGTATTGGAAAATCAAACGAACAACTATTACAATTTATTTGGTTAAGACTTGCAAAGAACACATCGCCACATTGTCAAATGACTAAATCACAAATATTTATGTTAAAGAGCAAAGATCGAAAGTATGACCCACGACACACCAACTGATCGCTTCCCTTACGATTGATTCACCACACGACATTGTTTTCTAATCTCACCGGCAGTTCCCGTTAGCACCTCGATGGCCCCCATTTTCTTCATTGACTTGCCAAACTCGGAGAAGAACGCGGCTGGCGACCGGAGGTGCTGCACCACCTTGGCTGCACCTTGGTTTGTCAAGAGCGCGGCATCGGATTGGAACAATCCCTCGTTTTCTATGAGAATATCGAAGTAATGGCTATCGAAGGAAAGTGAGCTTTGCGGATCCATTTCCACCGTTGTAGCCGGGTTGGCCGGGTTTGGGCACTGTGTCCGGAGGGATGCAGCGTAGGTGGCGTTCAGAGAAGGGTCAGCGTCTCCTTTCCCCGTGAAGTTGTAGAGCCTCCTGGAAAATGTGCCGCAATGAGCAACTCCAATGGTATGTGCACCTGGTGAAGGAGCAAAGATATAGATGATTTCATTGTACATTGTAAAATGTCTAACTCAATGCAGTATGTCAGTTTTGTACTTTAATTAGCTTCGATGTTAATTTGAAGATCCAAATGTAAGTGTGGAAATCTTAATTCAACCATCCGAAAAAGGGCATGATCACGTCGGCTTACCAGAGAGAACAACGAGATCGTTCACATTGAGGCCTTTCTTGGAGAAAATTTGTGCAAGAGTACTAAAGTCCGCGAAAGGAGATGGAAGGTTCCCAGGGATGTTGGATGCTAACGAAATGTTGCCGTCTCTTCTTCCCATCAACACATCCCACATCGGCTTCTTAAACTGCAATTTACGCCATCATATTCAAATGACAAACCTTATATTTTGACTATTTTCAGCGAAGAAATTAATGATTTTAGACAATCAATTAGGCAGGTTTTCTTACAGGGAAAGAGACCGCATCACGAGCGGCAAGCGAAAGAACGTCGGCACAAGAGACAGTGTTGGGGCAAGCTTGCTCAACTTGTTTCTTGATGTCATCGATAACATCAAAACCAGCCAAAGTGAGATTTGGTACTGCGTTCTTCTCAGACTGGTTTGTTCCCACAGGATCCAGCAGTACGGATCCATCACATCCCTAAAAATGAATTATTCCAGAATTTCGTCAACCTTGGTGTGATTGAGAGACATTAGATGCAACTATTTCTCTAATAATGTCAAATGCAAAGTCATACGTCTTAAGCCCTAACTCATCACATGGAGAGTTGAGCTCGCTAAGTTCAAACGTATATGATGTGAAGCATGAACCATGCAGAACGGTTGAGATATGTTCCCTATATTCCCTGCCTACTGTCTCAACAAGCAACGATGATTATTGGCATAACAATGACTTAAACTTTTAGATAGGTTGACAGGAATCTCAAGTCACACACTATAGAGAAGAAAGGTCGGCAACTTTTATTGTAGATAGAAGTTACTCTTCACATGTTTCGATCAGGGAATCTACTTTGGGGATATATAGGAATTTGTTACCCGGACAAAGCAGTCGTGATAGTGCACTCTGAGAAGCTTAGCACCCAGAGTAGGGTCAGCTTGGGCCTTGCTCCAAGTGATGTCCCTCACAAGCTTCTCAGCTTGAGGGCAACTCTTCTTGTAGAAGTTCTTCCTCAATCCACCATCATCATCTGCATTACACGCTAGGACCAAGAGAAGAGTCAGTGACAAAACCAAATGACCTTTCCCAGCATTCATTCTTCTTTTGGGAGGATGATGAAGATGTAGGCTATTGAATTAGGGAAGGAACTGCGAGGGGACGAAGGAAAAGGGATTGAGCACGAGGTGAAAGAGCTCAGATGGGTATTGCTTTTTATAGGCGGAATGTATATCCCACTTGGTTGCATGACAGAGAATTAAGAAATCCTCGAAACACGCAAATGTATTGATATGTAACATCAAGTTGTACTTGTCCCTTTGAACTTAGCTTGTGGGTCTTGTTCAAAGTTCTCTCTCCCCGATGCGATCGGACGACGGCATTAGTTTAATGCATCCGGCTCCTTCCTAGGATATGTTCTGACACAAGATGAACGGTGACTGTTCTAATAATAACGAGGGAAGATGACCATTTCGTGAGCGAAGTTGGGACGAAGCTTCATATGGCTCTAACATGCTGTGTGGTCAACAATTTTAAAGAAGCTAAAATTCGGATCTGGGTACGATTCTTATCAATGCACACGTTTCTTCTCCTAGAAACATCGTCAACTTATGAAGTTATTTTGACGAGCACTATGTTCAATCAACCGACGTGTGTTTTAAGTAAATGTCTTCATGATTTAAGAGTCATCTTCTTTACATTAAAATGCATACCCACATAACGCTTGTGTTCATCTAGTGAGCATTGCCGGTGGATAATGAATTGGAAGTGTAAATTGTAAAATGATAATGGGTATCAAATTATTTGCTAGAATTCACTATTTTTTTGTCATAATTCCCACGGATTACCCTGCACAGAATTTTGTGATTTAAGCCATCTGGAAATTGTGATCCCTCAATCGGGAAATTAGGTTCCCAATTGAAGATTGAGAAAAATACGACTTAAAAGAGAATGCTCGTGTTCATTAAAAGGCTAGGTTAATGTGCAAAAAGGTATGTGGTCTTCAGCATCAATTATCATATACTAGACCATGAAAAATTCTATTCTAGTTAAAGATACGCCATTTACAAAAAACGCTCGGTAATATATATCTTTTGCTATGAACTTCTCTAAACATAATCTTATGGTAACCACACGCTCCGTACGTATTTTAAAAGTAGTCGATATATAACTAATGGATTAAACCTAAGAGGCCAATAATGGAACCCCCTCTAGTTTAAGTCCTACGAGGGATGTGCAATAACCTCGACAAAAGCGTAGATGAGTGGAGGATACCTTCAAAGTTTGGAATGTGCCATGAAGTCAAAATAGTTAGGATTATATTATTTTTGCGGGGGGGGGGGGGGGGGGGGGGGGGAGAGAGGGGGGGGGGGGGCGGCTGAATAAACATAGCAAGAATCAATCATTGCCGGCCTTAAAGCTTCGTAAATAAATAAATAAAAAGAAGACTTGAGGCTTTAGTGCTCACGTCTAACTTTAATAAGCAAAGGAGGGGACGCTACGCGGCGCCACGATTCCCGGCTTGCCTCTTTCGAAAGTCAGAAGTTCATCGGGTCAAATCTCAATCTCTCAAATTGCCTTCGACTTTCTCAGGTTGAAGATATAGATGACACTCCCCTTTTCGATGTCCATTAGTGCATATCCAATGGGCAATAAAAATGAATAACTTGAAAATTAGTTTTTAAAAAATAATTTTTTGTATTACTTAAGAAAATGAAGGATGAAAAATATTTTCATGATAATAATGAAATATTTTTCATGAATTAATTATGTTTTCTAAATCATTCATTTTTCATAAAACAAATAGAGTCTATGAAGTGGCACTTCCTTCCTTCTGTACCAGTACTCCAAAGTCGAAACATATTTTCTGAAGTGTTGCCATAATTGTCAAACGTTAGTAAAACGTCTTAAAAGGAGAAAATGATGGTATGCAAAGATGCTCATCGTCAAGAGTTTAAGCATTGACTCCGAAATATAATTGTTTGAGCTACTGATTGGACTGGAGCTACGTATATCTTGTGGGGCTGTGATTGGCTATCACGAAGTCGAAATCTATATAAAAATAAAGCTTGGAAGATTTCATTATGTATGATAATCAATCATCATATATAGGGAACAAAGAGCCAAACGTTATTAAGGTATAGATCGTAGAAGTTACTCCCTCGCCGGATGTTAATCTTGCATTCGAGTCTCGCTGCCATTCAACTTCTATGCTATAAAATCAAAATAAACAAAAATGGGAATCATCGATGATTTTCTTTTTATTTTCTTTTTGGGAAAAATACTACGCGCGTCCCAAAAGACTAATCACCAACATGCCATACTATAAAAAAGTACCACCGTTAGCCCTTCTCCGATGACGGATTTTGCTAAGATGAATTTCACTCCGTTAAAATTTATTGACATTGATCTTATCGAAAGGACAAATAGTGTAACTTTTTAAGAAGCATGTGAATAGTTCTAGCAAATGACAAAAGGGGGAATTGTCCAAAAAGTCCTAAACTTATTGTATTTTTATTAATTCAATCGTAAACTTTCTCAATTCTTGCCGATTGAGTCTATCTAACCAATTTTGATAGGAAAATGCTAATGTAGACATCAGTGGTACCACATAGAACTGCTGATGCTGACGTAGATAATTTTTAATAATTTTTTATATTTTTTATATATTTTTTTATTGTTTTTTCTCTCTTTTCTTTTTGGCTTTCTTCTTTTCCTTTTCCCATGGCTTGCCAACCACCGGCCATGCCTAGCCAACTGGCCTCCCTTGCCACAAGCGAGGCTTGACTAGGCGAGGGCGAGCCCTAGCGTGGGAAGCCCTCGCACAGGCCAGGTGAGGCTGACCCTTGCCTAGGTTAGGGCAGCCTCACCAGGCCTCACCAGGCATTGGTCAAGCGATGGCAACGTTAAGTGAGGCTGCCCTAGCCTAGGTGTGGCCGACACTCACTTGGGCCAAGCCCTAGCAAGGCCATGCCTAGGCGAGGGCTCCCCTTGCCAAGGCTCACCCTCGCTCGACCAAGCCTTGCTTGTGGAGGTTGGACCAACTGGCCAACTGTGGTTGGTGGCCGATCGTCACTTGTGGCTGGTGGTCGTTCACTAGAAAAGAAAAAAAAGAAAGCCAAAAGGAAAAGAAAGAAAAAAATTCAAAAAAATATCAAAATATTGTTAAAAATTATTCACATTAATGCCGGTGATTCTATGTGACATCGTCGTCATCCACCCCGGCATTTTCTAGCTAAAATTAGCAAGATAGACTTAATTGGCAAGAAATGACAATGTTTATAACTAAATTAGCAAAATCAAAAGGTCTAACTGAATTAACAAAAGTGTAATAGGGTTATGACTTTTGGACAATTTTTCCAACAAGAAGCCACCAATCCTTTTCGTTTTTTTCCAGATACCATGTCGATTGTATCGACTTCTGAATTGTACTTATATTCTTTTTGTATATATGTATGCCTAAGTCAATCCGTGCCTTGGACAAATATTTGTACCCGGTGCTCGACTCTATCTCCTATTCAAACTCAAAAGAGGATGATGATGGAGTAGCGCTCGATCATATCTTAGCCAAATCTTGGATGGTCAAAACCAAAAAAAAAAACAGTCGTTGACTTTTGCAATTCTACAAGGAAAACCAGTTTATGAGAGGTTTCGTAGCGCATTTCAAGCGAACAGACACATGATGGGGAAAGCACACATTATTATTCCAAGTGTCGGATAATATAACAACATACGACCTCTCAAGTTCTGGCTTCTTGGCTGGATTTGGGAAAGCTTAATTCACAAGCTATTTTTTGTTTATTAGTTAGAGACGAATCCCTCGAGATCTTGCCTTTCATTAGAATGAAATTTTCAAAAATATGGAAAACAAAGGAATGCATCTACTAAATCTTCATGCATTAAACTGCGTTTCTGAGGTTGGGACACCTGAAGTGCTATAACTTGGCACGGAGGGACACTTAAGTGCCATAACTTTAAAATGATACACTTAAGTGCCAATATCGGAGTAAAATGGGACACTTAAGTGCCACTTCGGTGAAAATCCGGCCAAATGGTTGACGTGGCCATTTTCTGGCAAGTTTGGTCAAAAATGGCGTCGTTTTGCATGTTGACGTGGCGGAAAAAATGCAAAAACGACGTCGTTCATGTCTACGTGTAAATAATAATAAAAAAATTAATTAAATTAGATTTAAAATTAATTTTATTTAAAAAAATTAAGAAAATTTTTAAAAATTAAGAAAATTTCAAAAAAAAAGGGGGGTTCGAACGGGGCGGCTGAGGGGTGAGCCCTCGCCATCGCCGCCTCCCCGCCGTCGTCGGGAAGGGCCGGCGACGGAGGGGGGAGGGTTGGCTAGGGTCACCGGCCGCCGGCCGACGGACGGCGAGGGCTGCGAGCCCTCGCCGGATCGTGGCGAGGGCTGCGACCCTCACCCCAGATTTGGGCGAGGGCTCACGGGCCCTCGCCGCCGGTCGGCCGACCCTCCCCACTCCGTCGCTGGCCCTTCCTGACGGCGGCGAGGGCCCGCAAGCCCTTGCCGGATCTGGGCGAGGGTCGCGGCCCTCGCCTAGATCTGGCGAGGGCTCATGGGCCCTCGCCGCCTGGAAGGGCCGGCGACGGAGTGGGGAGGGTCGGCCGGGGTCGCCAGCCGACCGGCGGCGAGGGCCCGCAAGCCCTCGCCCAGATATGGGGCGAGGGTCTCGGCCCTCGCCGCGATCCGGCAAGGGCTCACAGCCCTCGCCGTCGGTCGGCCGGGGGCCGGCGACCCCGGCCGACCCTTCCCCCTCCGTCGCTGGCCCTTCCCAGCGACGGCGGCGAGGGCTCAGCCCTCAGCCGCCCCGTTCGAACCCCCCCCCCCCCTTTTTGAAATTTTCTTAATTTTTTAAAACTTAAAATTTTTCTAAATTTTTTTAATTTCTTAATTTTTTAGAATTTTCTCTTTTTTTTTTTTAAATTTTTTGAATATTTTAAATACAATTAATTTTAAATCTAATTTAATTAATTTTTATATTATTATTTACACGTAGACATGAAACGACGTTGTTTTTACATTTTCTCCGCCACGTCAGCGTGCAAAACGACGCCGTTTTGGACCAAACTTGTCGGAAAGTCGCCACGTCAGCCATTTGGCCGGATTTTCACTGGAGTGGCACTTAAATGTCCCATTTAACTTTAAAACTGGCACTCAAGTGTACCATTTTAAAGTTATGGCACTTAAGTATCCCTCCGTGCCAAGTTATGGCACTTGGGCTATTCTTTACTCCCGCGTTTTTGTTTTTAGTTTCTAAGATGTGGGACAGGTGGATTTGAGAATGATTTGATTCTGTCTGGTTTAGAATGTATTGGTTTGCAATGTAATTGATTGATTGCGACCCTTACATGATAGAAACTACACTCTCTTATGCTTGTTCGATAAACGTGGGGGTTTCTTGAACTTGTAACTGAGAGTGCTAGTATGAACAAAATAAAGGAGTTAGGGAAGAGAATAAGAACACAGAAATTATAGTGGTTCGCTTAATCCAAGCCTACGTCCACTCTCCCACGATAACAGCCTTCTTGGCTGGATTCCACTATGCAATCAACAAGAGATTACAACTTCGAGTGCAAACACTTAGTAGATCACACTATCTCACTAAGTCACTCTCTTGGTATTTCTCTCATGATTACAAACGTTTAAGCTCTCAAGAGACAAGTATATGATCGAAAGTCGCTTAGACTTTGAAATTATAAATTCTACGCTCCGTCTCTTACTTGCTCATCGGTCCTTCATCTCCTTAAATACTCCTCCACTTCCAAACTACCCGTTGGACAGCATCTCGGAGAATCGTCTTCCAATATACCCATTGGACAGCTCTGTATCTAGAAGATTTGGTAGCCGTTGAGTGACAAAGGTAGAATCCCAAATTGATTCCGATCGCCCATACAAACGAAATCTTGGTTTCCATAAGTAAAGCTTCTTCGTATATAAAGTTCTTGTCTTCAATCAAATCAATCTTGATGTGGAATCCAAACCAGATCACTAGCCGTTATATGATTGGGCTTGAGTTACGATTCATCGTAATCTGGATGTAAAGTCTGAGTCTTTAGACTTTACAATATGAGTCTCTAGACTTTACAATCTGAGTCTTGAGTCTGGCAGTCTTCAGACTTTGACACAGAAGTCTGGCAGTCTTCAGACTTTGAGTCTTGAGTCTTGAGTCTTGATACTTTGACACAGAAGTCTGGAAATCTTCAAAATATACTCTGGACATATGTTACGTTCAGTCTTCTGGTCGTCTTCACACTTTGACAATATCCTTTACATGTTCTATCATCTGCATGGTCTATTACTTAACCATTAAACATGTTAGTAGCCTTTGATTTATTTTGTCATCTTCAAAACATCATTAGGGATTTCCCTAACAATCTCCCCCTTTTTGATGATGACAAAACAATCTCTGAATATGCAGATTTGTAAACATACTTTTAAATCAAAGGATATCAGAAGATAACAAATAGATTGAGCATAAGGATATATAAAAAAAATAATCGCAGCTCAATATTATGCAATAATATAATATCAACCAATCAGCACATATGCATATTCATATCTTCTCCCCTTTTTTGTCATAATCAAAAAGCGATAATAATGGATTCACGTAGAGAATGATAACAAATATCTTGCATGAATCACAATTTCGAAAAATCAGCTTTTATTGAATATTAAAGATATGCAATATAGCTCACTTCAATCATATCAGTAAATATCCAATAAAAATCACAGATGCATCATGGAATTCACGTACAATTTTTGTCATAATAGAATGATAATATCAATATGAGATTTGTTAATGACAAAAGGTAATAAGAGATGCACTAACCGGATTTTGTAGAATAAATTCTGACACATTTACCTTTCCTTCCATCCATAATAAGATCACGATCAATCCAAAAAGATTTTCCCATAATTGATCAAAGCTCCCCCTCAATTTGTTGCCTTTTTTGAGGTGATCACGATTCTTTTCCTTTTCTTTTGGATTTGCTTTCTCCCCCTGTGATCATGACAATATTTGCGAATAGAATTGTTGCAATTGTCGCAGGAGTTATTTTCTGATTGCACCAAAATCTGCGTAGATTTGTAATCATCCTTCCCTTAAAGAATTTCCTGCAATCAACTCATTTCCCTTTTTGGTATCCATCAATTTGGATCCTTCCTTGACGTTAGAGTAAAATATATAATCTCCATAATCAAATATTCTTTCTTAATTCAAAGTATTCAAAGAAAGAATATTATGCACAATGATATTTTGAAAAATAAATTCTCACTTAGTCAAAGCGCAATAAAAACTAGGGGTGTGCAAAATACCCGGGAACCGCCCGGACCGCCCGGAACCGGACCGGAACCGCCCGGAACCGGCGGTTCTCGAGGGAACCGGTCCGGTTCCCGGTTCCAATTTTTGGGAACCGGTGGGAACCGGTCCGGTTCCCGGTTCCGTGGGTGGATCCACCCGCCCACCCACCCGGACCGGACCGGCACTTTTTAATATTAAAAAAAAACTAAAAGAAAGGAACCCTAAGTTCGCGTCTCGTCTCTTCCTTTGCGGTTTCATCATCTTCGATTCTCTCTCTCTCTTCCTCAATCTCTTCTCTTCGTCTTCGATTCCTCCCCTTGCATCGACGCCGCAGCCGCCGCTCCTCCTCCACCCCCTCGAGCCGGTCGCCACCCGCCACAGCCGCTGCTCCTCTGCCTCTGCTGTTCGTCCCCTCGTTTTTTCTTGTTCTTCGCTCCCGCGTCGAGGCTTTGCTGCAGGTTCGCATCTTCCTCTCGGTCGCTCGCTAATTCCCGCAGCGTTTCTCTCTTCTTGCTTGCTACCTCTGCTTCCTCTGTTGCTTTGCACTTCTTTAGTTGAACTTGCGTCTCGCGTTTTCGCAATCCTCCCCTTTCCTCACGCATATTGATGGACAAAACCCTAGCCCTCTCAAAAAACTCTCTCCCCTAATCTCGCTCTCGGTCCATCGGTCGCCTCACCTCGCCTGCGGCCTTCCCTCTTGCACTCAGCCTTCCCTTTCCCCTCGCTATTTTTGCATTTCGTTAGACGCTTCTATGATTGCGCTGAATTTTCTGGCTTTTTTTTTCTTCTCTTTGGCGCTAAATAGTTTTGGCTTGATCGTTCAATGATTAGTGAGATAGTCTGGCCAATTGGTACGACTTTAAGAGATTCATCGTTTTCTTGGCTAGGTTGGAAAACTGGAAACCATCACTTACTCTTTCTGGATCAGGATTTGTACATCAGTATGACATGTATGTAGATGTATGATGCTCACTGTTCATTATATACTAAGTTGTTGCTATTTGGAATTTGGTCACATTTTGCTCTTTAGTAATCGGTGTTTGCTAGTGTCAGTAAGTTTTTTGGCTTGGATCCTTGTTATTGCAGATTAAATGAAGAAATGAAGGGCATGGAAAGTCTAGCGACACAATTGTATCCTTGACTAGATGGAAAAAGTCTTTATCGTTGCTGCAGTGTTTGTCCTGAACACATTTTTGTCCTGTGAACTTAGAAATTTATCGAAAAGCATCATTTTACTTCTTACAAACGAGCGACGCCCATTCGTTGGAAAGTAAAAGCCACACAGTTTCGTTTTTTTTTCCCCTAGTTGAATTAAAGGTTTGTGCTATCATTTGTGTTTTCCTTGACATTGCTTCAGAAAAATTCTGAGGAGGAATGTTGATGCTTTAGATTCTGCTGTCAACAAGCTTGTCCGGCTTCGATGCCATCAGATAAGCTGTCGATGCACTTCTGTTTCCCTACTTAAAGATCTCTTCTTATGAGAGTCCTAGTCTTGCCAACATGATACTTGAAGTGCTGGAGTGAGAGGAAAGATGATCACCTCACTTGTAAGATTCACTTTTGCCATTCTTTTGCATCTCTTGCCGTTAATTGTATATTATCCTCCTGACTTTGGATCGGTTTGGTTATAATGTCCATCGGGCAATGTAAGTATGATATTCACATTTATGCTATGGAAAACCTGTTGCTAAATCATTCATCAAAGATGTTTAACTAGGGAGCTGAAACTTTTTGGCTTGCTTTGATGATGCTTGCTATACAATTGAGAATTGAGATCAATTATGTCATCTCTTTTGATGTTGGGTTTTCCTTAGCTTAAAATTTTCATCTCATTGTTAGTGAGACTGGATCCATGGATCCACCCAGGAACCGGACCGGACCGGCGGTCCGGTTCATGGGTGGATCCATCCAACAAACGGGTGGATCCCGGTTCCAATTTTTCGGAACCGGTCCTTAGCGGGCGGTTCCTGGTTCTAGTCCGGGAACCGCCCGCCCGGACCATGCACACCCCTAATAAAAACAGAGAGAATAAAATTCCTTGAGTATCTAAAAATATCTTGCATCATCACGTAAAACAGATTTTCACTTTGCAAAATATGATTAAATCTGAGAGTATAAAATTAAACCAAATAAATTCATTTGTCTTTAAGCATTATATCAAAAATGATCACACGTATCAAATTAAATCTCGAATCACAAATCACACAATTCTTTCTTCAATAAAGCAAATCAAAAAAATATGATTATAAAATCTGAATCAATCAATGATATATCGAATTTCAAGCATAATGAGAATTATGTGCCCAAAAACATTCCTTACCAACTTCTTCTTTTCCTTTATTTCCTTGATTTCCTCATCGGATTCTGAATCTGGTTCTAAATCAGACTTTGATTCTGAGTCTGTGTCTGAGTCAGACTCAGATTCTGAATGTGCCATCAAGCATAGATTTCCTTGCTCATCATTTTCTTTTATTATTCTTTTCTGGCCATTCTGCTTGTATTTTCTTCCATCGAAATATGGTGGCCTTCTATTGCTTTGCCCTTCCATAAGTCCTGGTGCCAACATACTAGCCATAAAGAATCTTTAGCTCAAAAGTAAAAACACTTTTATAAACCGAGCACTTGGCTCTGATACCAATTGAGAGTGCTAGTATGAACAAAATAAAGGAGTTAGGGAAGAGAATAAGAACACAGAAATTATAGTGGTTCGGCTTAATCCAAGCCTACGTCCACTCTCCCACGATAACAGCCTTCTTGGCTGGATTCCACTATGCAATCAACAAGAGATTACAACTTCGAGTGCAAACACTTAGTAGATCACACTATCTCACTAAGTCACTCTCTTGGTATTTCTCTCACGATTACAAACGTTTAAGCTCTCAAGAGACAAGTATATGATCGAAAGTCACTTAGACTTTGAAATTATAAATTCTACGCTCCGTCTCTTACTTGCTCATCGGTCCTTCATCTCCTTAAATACTCCTCCACTTCCAAACTACCCATTGGACAGCATCCCGGAGAATCGTCTTCCAATATACCCATTGGACAGCTCTGTATCTAGAAGATTTGGTAGCCGTTGAGTGACAAAGGTAGAATCCCAAATTGATTCCGATCGCCCATACAAACGAAATTTTGGTTTCCATAAGTAAAGCTTCTTCGTATATAAAGTTCTTGTCTTCAATCAAATCAATCTTGATGTGGAATCCAAACCAGATCACTAGCCGTTATATGATTGGGCTTGAGTTACGATTCATCGTAATCTGGATGTAAAGTCTGAGTCTTTAGACTTTACAATATGAGTCTCTAGACTTTACAATCTGAGTCTTGAGTCTGGCAGTCTTCAGACTTTGACACAGAAGTCTGGCAGTCTTCAGACTTTGAGTCTTGAGTCTTGAGTCTTGAGACTTTGACACAGAAGTCTGGAAATCTTCAAAATATACTCTGGACATATGTTACGTTCAGTCTTCTGGTCGTCTTCACACTTTGACAATATCCTTTACATGTTCTATCATCTGCATGGTCTATTACTTAACCATTAAACATGTTAGTAGCATTTGATTTATTTTGTCATCTTCAAAACATCATTAGGGATTTCCCTAACAGTAACGTTTCAGCAGTTCAGTTTTACCATTTAGACCTAGAATTGTATATATAAAGACACACACATGTAGGCGCATATTTTATTTATAACTTTTGCACTTTTATGAATGTAAATTTATCAAATTTTTATATATTTTACCAAAATTTTATTTGTTTTCAGCCGAGAAACAAGAGCACATTTTATTGAATCCATAGTAATTGATGTAGAAAAGCATAAATGAAATGTCTGTTTACTTTTATATTGACCATTTTGATTGACTTAACCTGTTAGGCTTAACTTGCTAGTAGTCCATAGCATGTGTGGGAGGGAGTGTATGTTACTTCATTACAAACATTTATATGAAGGGTGTGCTTGATTTGGGGAAAATTTCAGGATAAAAGATATTGTTTTCCAAAAAATCGTATTTCAGGTTAATAGATTACGGAATTCATTTTCTTAACTTTAAACATACATGTATTCTTTAATTGTAAATAGTTATTCAATAATTGATCATTTCGGCAAACCAAATATATGAAAGTCCAAAAAACATATTGGTGGAAATTTCTCACTTAATAAATGAACGTGAGATTATACCTCAATTACACAATATATCCACTATATCAAGCTCAAAACATTCATAATCTCAATAGATCTACCGACATAGCCTCCTTATTTTAGAGACCAAATGAAAGAAAACCAAAACAACGAACGACTTTCGAAAATTCTTTAATTAACAACCCTGCAATTCTTTCTTATTTCTCCTTCATCATCAGTTAAAACTGCAATGGCGCCCATCTTCTTCATGGAATGACCAAACTGAGCCAAGAAGACCTTAAATATCTGGTAAGTCCAAGCGAACTTGGCCGCGCGCTTGTCCGTGAGCGGCGTCGCATCCGACGTGAATAGGCCTTGATTTTGGAAGAGAGCTACAAAGTAGTGGCTATCGAATGAGGAGGAACTGTTGGGGTCCATCCCGACGGTGTTGCGAGGGCTCGAGCACTGAGCCTTCAGCATGGTGGCGTAGCTTGGATCGAGTGAGGGGTCGGTGTCGTTGTTGCCAGTGAAGTTGAAGAGCCTCTTGGCGAACACCGCACAGTGCGCCACTCCGATGGTGTGCGCACCTGAAACAAAGATCTTGTGATCAAATTGGCTGGAATATCTTGCAAAATTGTTAAGATAGGCATTGCAATGAGTAGAACGATTAAAGAAACACATAAAAGTTACTGAATATCAAATCTGAAAGGGCAACAAGATCAGAAACTCCCAGGCCATTCTCAGCAAACTGTTGCCGAAGGGTGTTGAAATCGGAAACAGGTGATGGAAGATTGTCCAAGGCTTCCGAAGCTAATGAAACTCTCCCGTCTCTTTGACCACTCAGTACCCCCCACATTGCCCTTCCAAACTGAACCACATCATTTAAATTCATGTCACCATATGTTCACTACTTAGAAGGGACAATTAAGAGTTGCAAATTCCAAATTTTTAATTTACGGACAAGCCGAAGTTTCGGCTCAAGTAGTACCTGAAAGGAGACAGCGTCCCGGGCGGCGAGTGCAAGGATATCGGCACAGGAGACCATGAGTGGGCATTCCGCTTCGAGCTCGGCTTTTATCTCATCGATGACGTCAAATCCTTCAAGAGACCGGTTCGGAATGGCTTCCTTCTCGGTGCTTGTTCCGTTAGTGGAGTCTAACAGCACTGATGCATCGCAACCCTGCACATGTTTTGTGACATCCCGATTTTCTGATTCTATTTTCAATAAATTGAGACGGGCATTTCGTTGGCACGCATATAGTTCTTTTCCTTGAGTCGACCACTAATGTGAAAACTAGTCTATCGGGTGAAGCCGTTAAGAGTTTCTAATGCATCTGACTCGAGAATTTGACCAGGAAACGACCTTTCGACCGAGCTAATCTGCAAGGGTCATTAAGACACAAATAAAAATCGATTAAAGACCGGAGATAGGTCGACTCGAATGAGGCATGTGATCAAGTGTGGGTGATTCCACCGAATCGCATAATCCTTGTCGATTGACACTGGACCGACTTTTCTATCGATTGGGTACCCTGTGTCCGTATTTGAAACCTTGAGATTACCCCCGACAACCGAAAGTTGCCAATGTTTCAAAGATGTACATTGTGGCTTGAGATGATCAACCACAGGTCGAATGCATGAAAATTTCTAAAGGCTACCCGGTAGGTTGGGCCGCACTAGTATCGTGCCAAAGTGAAATTAACCATGGAATTGAGATCAAATTCAGAAATTGGAAGTCTGGGTGTGTCACAAATCATTTTAGGAATATTGACTAATCTCCAGAAGATTTTTCATGCAAGCCGAGTTTTTCAACAAAATAATCAAAGATTGACTAATTTGGCTCGAGAAATTAGTAGACCCGCTTTTGGTCGTACTTTTGGGACTTAAGTTGATTGTATGGACAAGTGAAGATGTGAATTAAAGTGTGGTGACATTGGATTAATTTTATGGACTTCAATTGGACTTAATTGTAAGAGAATTGATGGGAATTGAAGAAATTGGATGTACAAGAATTGGACCCCGGCGGAAAATGAGATTGCAACCATTGAAAGAGGTTGTGGAGGATTGGGTGAGTGGAGTGTGATGTCACCCATGATGTCATGGTGGTGGGCCATTTTTGTGGGTTAAAGAAAAAGAAAAAGAAAAAGAAAATGGTCCCATCTCTCTCTCTCTCTCTCTCTCTCTCTCTCTCTCTCTCTCTCTCTCCATCTTCATCTTCTTCCTCCATGTTTGAACCGTGCAAAGGGGAGGGGATCCGGTTGTAGCTGCTCCAACGCCCGCTTGGCCGTCGCAGCCACCGCCGGAGCAAGATCCGCTGCCGCTCGTCGTCGCCACCGGAGTTGTCGCCGTCCACGCCCGCTCGCCCGCGCTCCCGACCAGCTTGCCGCTTCGCCTCAGCCCGTTTCCCCAGCAGATCTGAGATCTCTCACAGCAGCTGACCGGGACCAGCCGAGCTCGACGCCGCATGCCCGTCGCCTGAGCTTGCCACCGCCTGTGTCGTCCCGCGCCCACGCGACGCCCCGCGCTCGCACGCGTGCGCCTTGCCCCTCCGCTCCACTCGGCTCCGCTTTGCCCAGCTCGCACCAGCCCACGCCGTCGTCGTCCTCCGTCGCCGTCGCCGCCGTGAGTCACCACCGGTCGCCGCCCGAGCTACCGCCGCCCCTCTCCGCCGTTCCTCGCGCCCGAACCGCCGCCGAGCAGCCTCCGTCGGCCTCAACCGGAAGTTGCAGAAAATGGGTATGGCAGCCCATGTTTGGCCCGTTTTGGCCGCCTTCCCGAGCCTAGATGCTCGGCCTGCTTTGAGGAAAGTTGTTCTCCTCGGCGTCCCCGTCGTTTTGGTTCGCTCGGCTCGCTAATTCGGTGAGTTTAGCTCACTAAACCTCGCTTAGAGGGTTAATTATGCTTTAGGTGTGCTTAGCTTAAGTTGATTAAGCTTAGGTGATTAATTTAGTTGATTTAATTATGATTTAGATTAAGATGTTTGTTTAATCTAAAGTATGTTTAATTAAATGCTAAGAGAGTTTATTTAAAGTTAAGCCTTGACGTGACACAAAATGATTTTAGTTTTGAATTATTTAAGTGCTTCGAAATTCTGGAAAATATTATATTATATTATAATCCGAAATTATTAAAATATTATTATTTAAAAAAATCAGAAAAATTATTTTTGACCCCGATTGCTCAGAATTTCGTGCCGGTCGCTACGGTACATTCGGATTTTGAAAGTGATGATTGGATATTATAAATTGAGCGTGGATCATGAAAAGTATGAATATTATTATTTAATTATTTTCGGAATAAATTTAATTATTTAATAAATTCCGAAAATTTTGTCAGGACCCTAAACTCTTAGAATTTCGTGCCGATCGCTGCTATGCATTTAGAATTTGATATTGATGATTGGTTGTGATGAATTGAGTGTGATTGCGATTTATAGAGATTCTTTATGAAATCCTAAGTGTAGAAATTGATGGGAGATTGGCTGTGATGTACCACCTAGGAAAGGTCGTGCCCAGTGAGGCCGTGATGTACCACCTAGGAAAGGTCGTGCCTAGTGAGGCCGTGATGTACCACCTAGGAAAGGTCGTGCCCAGTGAGGCCGTGATTAACCACCTATTAGAGGTCGTGCCCAGTGAGGCCGTGATGGACCACCTATGAGAGGTCGTGTCTAATGGGGCCGTGATGAACCACCTATGAGAGGTCGTGCCCAGTGAGGCCGTGATGTACCACCTAGGAAAGGTCGTGCCTAGTGAGGCCGTGATTGACCACCTATTAGAGGTCGTGCCCAGTGAGGCCGTGATGGACCACCTAATTAAAGGTCGTGCCGAGTGGGGCCATGATTGCCACTGATTGTTAAACCATCCTATAGGGTCGGGATTGAGAGCAATGATTGATTTGCTAGAATGACATGTAATCGGCCGAGTCGATTGATCACTGAGACGATCCAAGTGGTTGAATTGTTTGATAATGTGATTGTGCCACGGTTGTTTGGTTATCATAATTGTACGTGGTTGAATTATATAATTGTGCTAACCTGCAGATGAAGGCTGAGGCGATGTAAGTCTTCTGTGTGATGTGGCTAGGCCACCCGGGGCGTATTTTCTTTCTAATAGGGGTTTAGGGGGTTGAACTTGCTGAGACATCGTCTCATCCCAGTCGTGGGATTAAAATTTCAGGTCCCTGGTGGACGGAGCGACCAGATAGCTTTGGTTGGCTTTAAGGAGTTGCAGACGTGAAGTAATAAGATTGGAGAACGTGTCCGACTTGTAGGTCGTAGAACAATTCCTTTTTAAGAGCCGGTCTTGTGTAGACTGTTGGCCGTAGACTTCTGTTTGTAATTATGTTGAATTATGAAAGTGTTATGTTGTGGTTTTGTTTCCTGCTTTTCTATCCCGTATTTTATTGTCAGGAGTTTTATAATACGTTCCGCTTGCGCATAAAAAAAAATGAATGGGGTCGGCGACACTACCTGGGAATGTCGCATTTGATCGACCGCAGTGGGATGTTGGCGTGCTCGAGGTTTGGGGCGTGACATGTTTATCCCGTGGACAATAGATCATTTTGGTTAGACGAATAGGGCTATTTTGCTAGCACGTTGCTATATACGTCCAACTTTCGTTATTCAATGAGAAGGCGCATGAGAAGAGAGATCAAGATATCGAAACAAACATCAAGCCACGTCGTTCTTCCCCACGTTCTGACCTATCTGATAACTGTTTATGACTGTTGCATAAAGTACTACGCACGAGTTAGTGTGACATAAGTTAGCCAGGAAGAGCTCACACGACTTCACTCATCATCGTTTCCCACTTCTTCAGTAAATTCAACGAAGCATTGTATTGCTGGATTGCACGCACTAGTAGTAGGGAAATCCCTTATAATGTTTTGAAGATAACAAAATAAATCGAAGGCTACTAACGTGTTTAATTATTGAGTAACAAATTACGCAGATGATAGAATATGTAAAGGATATTAAGTCTATAGTTGGAAGAACCAGAAGACAGACTATATGCTGAAGCTAAATCTGTTTAAACTTACGTTCAGATTGTAAAGTCTATTGCACTCAGACTCGGATTGTAAAATTTATTGCTCTTAGACTTTATAAATATAACGAGACAGAATGTAACACAAGCTCTAAATGTATAACGGCTAGTGATCTGGTTTGGATCTACATCAAGATTAATTTGATTGACTTAATCTAATTGATTGACAATTAGATTTTGAAGAAAAAAACTTTCTATACGGATAAGCTCTACTTATGGAAACCAAGATTCCATTTGTATGGGCGATCAGAATTAATTTGAGATTTTACTTCAATCACTTAACGACTACTAAATCTTCTAAATACAGATCTGTCCAATGGGTAGTTGAAAGACGATTCTCGAGATACTGTCCAACAATTAGTTTGGAAGTGGATGAGTATTTAAGGAGATCAAGAACCGATGAGCAAGTAAGAGACAGAGCGTAGAATTTATAATTCTAAAATCTGAGTGACCTTCGATCATACACTTGTCTTTGGTGAGCCTAAACGTTTGTGATCATAAGAGAAATACCAAAATAATGACTCAATGAGATAGTGTGATTTACCACTAAGCGTTTGCACTCAAAGTTGTAATCTCTTGTTGACTGCATAGTGAAATCTAGCCAGAAGGCTGTTAGCGTGGAAGAGTGGACATAGGCTTAATCTAAGTCGAATCACTATAAAATATGTGTTTTTGTTATCTTTCCTGAACTCCTTTATTTTGTTCCTAGTTCTATTTAATTGCTAAAGTCTAAACTCGCTCAAAGTTTGTTGTACTTCAAACTCAGTTTCAAAAGCCTGTTGTTCTTCAGACTCAGTTTTAAAAGAAAAATATTCTTACTATTCTTTTGCAAAAAAAATTCTTCACACCTATTCACCCCGCTCTAAGTGTTCATACTAGCACTTTCAACTAGAAGATGCATTATGATCTTGTATGTACACGTACCCTAACAAAGCAGTCGTGGAAATGCAGCCTTAGAAGCTTGGCTGGTAATGCAGGGTTAGATGCAACTCTACTCCAAGTGATGTTCCTCACGATAGTCTCAGCCTGCGGACAGCTCTCGCGATAGAACATCATCTTGAGCTTGCCTCCATGGCAAACCCCATGATGAAGTGCTAGAAATGCAAGAGCTAATAAGAGAGAGAATATGCAAGTCAACATGCTCTCTATCTCTCTTGATTTCGGAGACAAATAGAGAAATACCCAAGATGTAGTATGAGGCTATGAGCTTTTCATTTGGAATTCTAAAGGCTCCTTGTTATAGGTCGATTAGAGCTTATGACCACCTGAAGTCTTGGAAGACTTAGTCTTCTGGTTGCCACGTCCATTCCATCAGGAAAATAATTTTGTATTAGCGACTACTCTTCCTTGTTTTGCATAATTTTGATTAAACTAATTCGAGATGGCAGACAAAAAGTTAGGTGGATGCAGCCCAAAATACTGAAATCGACTTTTGATTCAATGAACACACGACGATAATGGATCCGACACGATAATAATTCCCTATCCATCCTCGCTTGCTGGTTCGAATTATGCATTTTTTGGGATTTTTGGTTGACCAATTTAAGAATAAATGATAGAGAATTTATCTTTAAATGAAAAAAGGAACCATTGACTTACATGAGTACTTACTTGTATATATATGCATGCATGTATGTATGTATCAATCGGCAAAGTATGTTTGCGCAAGCTCATTCGACATATAGTCATTCTAGACATGATTCAAACAATCAATCCAGACACGAATTATAGTACAACATAACAAAGGTGCTTTGCCTACCTATTGAATGCACGTTCTTCCACGTTTGTCATATTAAGGAAAAATTACCAAAACAAAAAATGTTTAAATCTATTGTATAAATGTCAATTTAATTTTAAATCTTTTAATTTAGCCAATTTATTCCTCAATCTTTTAACAATTTGCCAATATAGTTATTTCAAATAATTTTGATTGAAATCATTAATGTAACCATCAGCCATCTTGTATGACATGACTAGTGCTGATATTGATAATTTTTTCGCCTTTTAAAAGTTTTCTAACTTTTTAAATTTTTTACTTTCCTTATTTTTTTTCTTTTTTCTTATTTGCCTTCACCAATCTACGGCCTTGGCAATGGCCAAGATGCCCTTGCTGGCCCTTGTCTAACCTTGACCTTTTTAGGGCGTCATGGCCCTTGCCAAATTAAGGTGAGGCCCACAATGCCCTCGATGTGGTTGATGAGGGTTGCTAACCCTTGTAAAAAATAATGATTTAGAAAAATTGCAAAAAATTTGCCCATGTTAGTGCCGACCAACATCGGCCATTTCACATAACACAACTGGTGTTCACATAATCAATTTCCGGGTCAAAATGACTATATTGGCAAATTAATAAAAGGTTTAAGACTAAATTGATCAAATTAGAAGATAAAAAATTGAATTGGCATCCTACAATATATTTATGATTTTTTTTTTTTACAATTATTCCATTATATATAGGCAGTTTGAGATGGTACGTCCCTTATATCAATGTAATTATTATGTGACGGTAGTCTTAATATAGCAACACGGTCTAAGATAATGAGTTTAAGACCTATGAAAGATGTGCATTAACCTCAATAAAAGTCTAGATTAGTGGAGGATACCTTCAAAGTTTGAAATGTGCCATGAAGTCGAAATAGCTGCAGCCCAAGACTTCCCGCTCTGTCTTTATAAAGTCAAAAAGCTACATAAGATCAATCTCAATCTCTCGATAAAAGCATAGATTAGTGGAGGATACCTTCGAAGTTTGAAATGTGCCATATAGTCAAAATAGTTGCCGCCCAAGATTCCCGACTATGTCTTTAGGAAGTCAAAAAGTTACATCAGGTCAATCTCAATCTCTCTTTTAAGACCGCTGTCAATTGTTTTAAAATTTTAAGTTATAAGATAAAGGTATGATTTATTATTTAACTATTTCAATACTCCTCCTCTTGTTTAGTCTGATCTTTTTGTCTAATACTAAATAAAAAGTTTAATTGGGGAAGTCAATAGGATTTAGAAAGATTTGACTTTGAAAAATTCATTTCAGATATCACATGAGAATTTGATAGAATTACTATCAATTCCTCTAAAAATTTAAATCATTAAATGAAGACATAATTTATTATTTAAATGTAATGATATTTTTAAATAACTTTTGACTTTCTTAAAGCTGAAGATATAACATGACACGGCGCTACTCTTTCATCGTCGTTTTGTACGCATCTGACATGTCATGTCCAATCGATACCTCCTGTGAGGGCTTCATCCTAAAGAAGTGGCGTTCCCTTTCCTACGCAGTCCTCCAGAGTCAAGGCATTTTCCCGAAGTGGTGCCAAAAGTCCTGGAACGTCAGTAGGGTATAGCGGAAGGAGAAAATGATGGTACGCAAAGATGCTGAGATAAAGAGTTTAAAGCATCGACTCCAGATGTAAAATTGTTATAGCTACTAACTGGACCTGAGGTACGTAAGTCCCATGGGGCTATGATTGGCCATCGCGAAATTGAAATTGTGTATGAACGCGGAGCTCATAGCATTTTGTGTTTGTGTGTAAGCGGACCTATCCAAAAAAAAAAAAAATACACCACGTACAGAAAGAGCCTAACATTATTTCGGTTTCAATCGTAGAAGTTACTCTCTCTCGCCAGATGTTAGTCTTGCGCTCAAGTCTCGTTGCCATTGGACTCCTATGTTACCTAATCGAAATATAAGGGAAATGAGAAGCATAGGTGATTTTTTTTTTTCTTTTTTGTGTAAAGATATTTTTTCGTTGCCTATCGAATAAGAGTAATCACCCATTTTTCTCATGATTCGGTGACGATCTTTAATTTATTGTGAGAAAAACAGTTTATTTTAAATCATAAAAAATTAAATAAAAATAAGTATAAATTATTGTAAGCACACTCATTCAAGAATTTGTGACTTATAACAAACTAATATTATGATGATAACCTAAAATCTATCATATTAGCAAGGCTCTAAAAATGAGTGATCTGGCCATTCTCTATCATATTCAAAGCTATTATATTCTTTTTTATCCTCGAAATGGTCGATGTACTTTTACAAAAGTGCCACCCGTCAATCCTTCGGTGCATTATTCTGAGAACGGATTTTTGCCTTCATGAACTTGACGCCGTAGAAAAATTATTTACGTAGATCTTAACCAAAGGACGAACGGTATAATTGTTTAAGAAAGTACGTCGATGGTTCTGGATAAAGGTGGGGCAACGATTGTACTCGCACTCTTTTTGTATTTGTACGCGGTGCTCGACTCTCTCTCTCTCCTATTCAAACTCGAGAGGGGGTCGAGTAGAGCTTGACTCTACCTACTTTTGCCAAATCTTGAATTGGTTGAAACCAATGTCGCTATGATGTAGAAGAAGCTGGATCTAGACATGCACTGCCAATTGGAAACATTGTAATTATTGGAGAAAAATTTTTCAGAATATACTCATCACTGACAAAGACAGAAATTCCAGTAATTGGCTGCTGATTTTATTTAACAAATCCATTCTTGTGGAATGAATACGTGCTTAATTTTGCCAGTATTTCATTGATCCTCCTTATTTTCTGTATTTGGCTTTATTTTTCATTATTTACATTCTATTTGACTTTGCTTTGTTTTGAAGACTATGTACATCTGTATTCTTTCCTTTTGAGTAATGAATATAATTTTTTACTAACTTTGCAACTCTGCGAGGAAGCGGTACGAGGCTTCATAGCGCATCTCGAAGGAGCAGGCATGTGATGGGAGGAAGCAGGCGGTTATCAATCCCAAAGTGTCGGATCATACCACAACACACGACCTCTCAAATTCCTGGCTTCTTGGGTGGACTTGGGAAAGCTTAATTCTCAAGCTCATTTTTATTTCTATTTTTTTGTTTATTAAGATAGGGACGAATCCCTCGAGATCCCGCCTTTCGCTACCCTGAAATTTTCATGAAGATGGAAGATAAAGGAATACATCTGTTGAATCTTCGTCCACCGAAACCACGACCTGTCATGTCTTGCTTTGGTTTCTAAGATGTAGGACATGTGGATTTGAGAATGATTTGATTCTGCCTGTTTCGAATATTCTGGTTTCCAGAGTCAGATAGATTAATCGTCGCGCTTTACATTATAGAAGAAGCTGCATTCTCTTATTTCTATTCGATAATCGTGAAGGGTTTCCTTTAACTTAGTACTTGGAATTCGTAACGTTTCCGCAGCTCGGGTTTATCATTTAAGCTGGTATTCTGCAAACAGATTGGAAATACACACACACACATATAAGGCCAGAGCTTATTTTATTTCTACCTCTTTAGATATAGGAGTGTAAATTCATCAACTTTTCACATGCTTTTTATCAAATTTTTATATATAATCACTCAAGAAACGAAAGCAAATGTTTCCATGAACTTCCACAGAGAGAGGGAGAACGACGACCTCATCGATGAAAACAGAGCGCTGCGGCTTAGTCGGTGGCTCGACAAGATGGTGAGGCGGAGCAGCTGCTCAATTTTTCTTTTCTTTTTTTTACTTACCAAAAGAAAACTTTTCATTTATTACCAATACGAACGTAAGACAAAGCGATGATATGGGTATGGCACAGACTTTGTAGAAAGCAATTGAGATTCACTCTATTATAAAAAATCTCGTTAAGTAAACTTAATTTACCCTTGATGTCATGGTATTATATCACCCCAAAATAACATGTTAAAAAACCCTAACATATATTTTAAATTAAGTTGGCTTCAGAACCTCTCTGGCCTAATTTAATTGAGTCGACTACCTGGAAAGTTTATTAAACTCAGAGTAATTGATGTAGATAAACATAAATACAACATCTGTTTACTTTTTCATTATTGTCATCATTTTAATTGACTTGTCCTTTTAGGCTAAACTTGATAATAGTTCATAGTATGTGTGCTAGATAGTGTATGTAATTTCATTACTAAGGAAAAACAATTTATTTGAAATTATACCCCAAGTATACAATATATCCACCATATCAAACTCATACATTCATTATCTCAATAGATTATTAACAACATAACCTCCTTATTCTAGGGAACACAAATAAAAGAAAACCAAAACAACCAACGACGGTTTGAGAGATCTTTAATTAACAGCCCTGCAATTCTTTCTAATTTATCCTCCATCATTAGTTAAAACTGCAATAGCGCCCATCTTCTTCATGGAGTGACCAAACTAAGCCAAGAAGACATTGAACTTTCGGTAAATCCAAGCAAAATTGGCCGCGCGCTTGTCCATGAGCAGCGTCACGTCGGACGTGAGCAGGCCTTGGTTTCGGAAGAGAACGACGAAGTAGTGGCTATCAAATGAGGAGGAACTGTTGGGATCCAACCCGACAGTGTTGCGAGGGCTTGAGCACTGAGCCTTTAGCGTGGCGGTGTAGCCCGGATCAAGCGAGGCGTCAGTGTCATTGTTGCCGGTGAAGTTGAAGAGCCTCTTGGCAAACACCACGCAATGCGCCACTCCAATGGTGTGTGCAACTGAAACAAAGATCTTGTGATCAAATTGGCTGGAATATCTAATAAAATTGTTTGGATAGGATACGTAATGAATAGAAACGATAGAGATTTTCCACATTTGTATATATAAATACATATAAGTTAGTGAATTTCAAACCTGAAAGGGCAACAAGATCAGGGACTCCCTGGCCATTATCAGCAAACTGTTGCTGAAGGGTGTTGAAATCAGAAGCAGGTGATGGAAGGTTGTCCAAGGCTTCCGAAGCTAATGAAACTCTCTCATCTCTCCTCCCAGTCAGTAACCCCTACATTGCCCTTCCGAAGTGCGCACGTCATTCTCATTCATGTCACTATATGTTCACTACTTAGAAGGGGCAATGGAGAGTCGCAAATTCCAACTTTTCAATTCATGGAAGAGCCGAAGCGTAAGTTCTTAATCAGTAACTGAAAGGAAATGCCATCTCGAGCGGCAAGCACAAGGATATTGGCGCAGGAGACGGTGAGGGGACATTCCGCTTCGAGCTCTGCTTTTATCTCGTCGATGACATCAAGTCCTTCTAGAGACCGGTTGGGAATGGTGTCCTTTTCAGCACTCGTCCCTTTTTTTTTTTTGGTAGGAGGTAAAAAAATATATAGAGAAAAGGCCAAATGTACAAAAGGTCATGGCTGTTAGAATATTTAAATAATAAACCACGCCTTCATCTAACAGCTTAAGCTTTTAGAACAGTCGGCAGTGGTCCCACAAAATCTCACATGGTATCAGAGCTATGAGGTCCTGAGTTCGAATCTTCCAGGCCCCTATTTGCCTCCTCAATTAAATTTCCACGCTTAGTACTAGGCAAAAGACCAGACTAAGCGTGAGGGGGAGTGTTAGAATATTTAAATAATAAACCACGCCTTCATCTAACAGCTTAAGCTTTTAGAACAGTTGGCAGTGGTCCCACAAAATCTCACAATGGCATCGAAAATATACACTCAAGATGAGAGGACATAATGAGTGGACAATAAGAGATCATTTTGGTTTGACAAATAGAGGTTCCAATTATTTTTCCCGCATACGCATCTTTATCTACAGCCATTTTGCTAGTCCATCGCAATATATGTCAAACTTTCATGATTCGATGAGCAGGTGCATGAGATATCGAAGTAAACATTAAGCCGTGACATTCTTCTCAGGTTTTGAACTATTGGATAGTTGCTTATGACTTGCGTGAAGTACTACGCATGAGTTAGGGTGACATAAGTTAGCCAGGAAGACCTCACGCGAGTTCGCTCGTCATCTTTTCCCACTTCCTCTGTAAATTCTACGAAGCATCGTCCTACTAAACTGCGCTCGTGAGAACATGCATTATGATCTTGTATGCGCACGTACCCTAACGAAGCAGTCGCGGAACTGCAGCCTCAGAATCTTAGCTGGTAGTGCAGGGTTAGCTGCCACTCTGCTCGACGCGATGTTCCTCACGATCGCCTCAGCCCGTGGACAGCTCTCTCGATAAAACATCATCTTGAGCTCACCTCCATGACAAACCCCATGATGAAGTGCGAGAAATGCAAGAGCTAATAAGAGAGAATAACTGCAAGTCCTCATATTCTCACCATCTCTCTTGATTTCTGAGACAATTAGAGAAATACCCAAGATATGGTATGAGGCTATGAGCTTATGGCCTTCTTGAGACCACCTGAAGTCTCGGAAGACATGCCTTCCGGTTGTCACGTCCATTCCATTAGGAAAATAATTTTGTATTAGCGACTACTCTTCCTTGTTTTGCATAGTTTTGATTAAACTAATTAGAGATGGCAGACAAAATGTTGGGCGAATGCAGCCCAAAATGCTGAAATGGACAGCTGATTCAATGAACACGCGACGATAATGGATCCGGCACCATAATATTTCCAGAATAAATGATAGAGAAATTACTTTTAAATGTGTAACAACCCGGTATTGTCCTCTTTGGACACTGAGTCCTCATAGCTTTAAAACGAGTCACACAGGTTAAAGGAACCCCAAGCCTTATAAACTAGCCCTAGGACTCCCCCCTAAGCGATGTGGGACTAGAGAGGACCCCTCCCCTTCCTTGGGCTGTCATACTCTCCACCCCTTAAGGGCACAACGTCCTCGCTGTGGCCCTCACACGCGGTCGGGAGTCGGCTCTGATACCATTTGTAACGACTCGGACCCCACTGTGTAATATTGTCCGCTTTAGACACTGAGTCCTCACGGCTTTAAAACGCGACACAGGTTAAAGGAACCCCAACCTTTATAAACTAGCCCCAGGACTCCCTCCTAAGCGATGTGGGACTAGAGAGGACCCCTCCCCTTCCTTGGGCTGTCACAAAATGAATTAAGGAGCCATAGACTTACATGAGTGATTTCTGGACTCAAAAACTGCTTTCTCGAGCTCTATTGAAGGCTGGCTGCTTCTATGGTCGCTGGTCCTTCAAAGAACAGAAAGGAAATAAGAAGAAAATGAGAGAGGAAGGTGTCAGGCGAGTGAGGGGAAGGAGGAAGAAGAAGAACAAATGAGAAGGGAAAATAAAAGAAGAAGTTGGGGGGAAAATTATCTTTCCTTGGGAATTTTTCCCTTACTGCAACCATGCAAAGGAGGAGATTGGCTGGGGAAATTTTAGAGCCATCATGAGGTTTGGGGGCTGAAGTTTCCGTTAGGGGAAGGGGAGAACCGAAACTTGCATGGGGAAGCCAAAACCTATTGCAAGAAAATCCTAGATTTTGTCATTTTTCCCTTGACTTACATGCCCTAAACAAAGCTTAATCTAAACAAAATAAAACTAATCATTCTCCTAGCCCAAAGAATTCGGCCACCTCCAATACTAGGCACTAATCAAACAACTTTATTTCAAGATCCTCCACTATTAACATGACCAAAAACTTAGTGGAATGGCACACATCTTCAATTCACAATTTCAAATATCCAAGGATCTTGCGTCCACCATTAATTCCATATACATCACAACATCACTAATTTAGTTACAAGAAAACACTATTGAAAATTCGAAATCACTCGAATTTGCGCAAGACAAACATTAGCCAAAATCACGGCATTTATCCTCCTTAACCGGGCCTTCCGCAGATGTCCAGCCCATGGGCCTTATTCACGGTCCACCATCCTCTCTCTCTTTAGTCCAAACTCAGCCAAAATTAGGCCCACTAGGCCATCACATGCCTAGCCCACAAACAAAGCCCATCAAACAATCCACCTATCTTGATTCCTCTTTTGTAGACAAGCACAAGCTTAAGCGGAATTCTAAGGTCAAAATTTCAAGATGTCACAGATTGTCTGACATTTATGAAGCTACCGATGAGGTTCACCTTGTATGTCTTCTTGCAAATGGTGAACCACTTGTCTATGATGATGCGGCCAAAGAAGAAGAATGGAGAAAAGTCACGAATGAAGAACTTAAAGCCATTGAGAAGAATCAAACTTGAAAGCTTGTTGATCTACCAAAGGATAAGAAATCGATTAAGTCAAATGGGTATAGAAGGCCAAGAAAAATGAGAAATGAGAAGTGACAAGATACAAGGCTAGATTAGTCGCGAAGGGTACAAGCAAAAGGTCGAAATCAACTATGATGAAATTTTTGCCCCTAATATCTACATGGAAATAATTAGATTGATTATTTTTATCACTGCTCAAAGTGATTAGCAAATTTATCAAATAGATGTTAGATTAAAAAAAATTTAATGGCACCCTTGAAGAAAAGATTTATATTGAACAACCTAAGGGGTTTATTGTGAAAGATCATGAAAACAAAGTGTAGAAGTTGAAGAAAGCTTTGTATGGACTTAACCAAGCACTGAGAGCATGGAATTCCAAAATCGATGCATGTTTCAAGGCGAATGGATTCTCTCAATATCCATATGAGCATGTACTCTATTTGAAGCAAGAAAAAGGTGATGTTCTACTCGCTTCTTTATATGTCGATGACTTTGTTTTTACAGGAAATAATCCAGCGATGATTGATGCTTTTAAGGCATTGATGGTGAAAGAATTTGAGATGACCAATAATGGTCTCATGAATTATTTCTTTAAGATCAAAGCGAAGCAAAGTGCCAAGAAGATTTTTATTTCCCAAAAAGGATACGTAGAAATTATCTTTGAAAAATTCGACATGAAGAAATGTACTCCAGTCAATACACCATTGGACTATGGAACCCAACTTTCAAAGTTTGATGATGGTGTCAATGTTGATTTGACATACTATATAAGCTTGATTGACATGCACGAGACCGGATATTATGTATAGCATTAGATTTGTGAGTTGATATATGGGAAAACCAAAGTCTTATCTTAAAGTTGCAAAGAAGATACTCCAAAACATCAAAAGTACTACTTCTTATGGCCGACACTACTATTACTCGGAACCCTTCCAACTTAGAGCTTATTCAGATGTGATTATGGTGTAGATTGATGATCGAAAGAGCACTTCAGACTTTGTATCTTTCTTGTGTGACACTGCTTTCATGTGATCATCAAAGAAGCAACCTAGTATCGACATGTGAAGCTAAATATGTAGCTGCACTCTCATGTGTTTGTCATGCAATTTGGTTGAGAAGACTACTCAAAGATATTCTTATGGAGTAGATGAAAGTAACTAAGATTTTTGTTGGTAATGTCTCTGTTATTGTATTGGCCAAAAATCCAGTTTTTCATTAACAAAGCAAACATATCAATGTTTGATATCACTTTGTTTGAGAACTGGTTAAAGAGAATGAGGTTGAAGCATCGCATGTGAATATGGGAGATCAAGTAGCAGAGATTTTTACCAAATCTCTTAAGATTGATGCTTTTCAAAAGTTCAAGAGTCTACTTGGAATGATCCATGGAAGAGGATAAACCAAATTCATCAATACTGTTAACTATTCGGTACCCGCATTGAAGAAGAGTCATAATTGTTATATTATCTTTAATGAGCAAAGATTTTATCTATAATGAGTCTGTTCGTATTTCAAGGTGTAGTGACTATTTCTAAGGATAGTTATTGTTTTTAGAGATATGATGAGATAAAATAAATTATGGTGATTGTCTTGTTAGGGCGCGTTTGGTAACGATTCTGTTCCCGGGAGTAGATTCTGATCAGAACTGATTCTTTTTTATTCTGTTCCCGGGAACTGATTCTAAGCATTTTAAACCGTTTGGTAATTGTCCAAAATTTTTGATTCTGTAATAGAATTGCGTTTGGTACCGTGTTCATTAATTCTGTTCCAAATCAATTTCTTTTAATTTTTAAATAATTTTTTTACTTTTTTACTTTTCTTTTCTTTTCTTTTTTCACTTTTTCATTTTTTCTTTTCTTTTTTCTTTTTCTTTTTCCCTTTTTTCTTTTTTTTTTCCTTTTTTTCTTTTCTTTTTTTCCTTTTTCTCATTGTCTTCTTCTTCTTTTGGCCGGTCGCCGGACCGGCGACCGGCCAAACGAGGGCCGGCGACCTCACTAGAGAGTCGCCAGCCCTCGGCGAGGCCGGCCCTCGTCGGCCGAGCCTCGCCGGCAACAGGGCGAGGCTCGCCTAGCCCCGCCGGTGGCCAAGCCGGCCTCGCCGGGGCTGGGCGAGCCTCGCCGAGCCTCGCCTGGCCACCGGTGGGGCTAGTCGTCGCGAGGCTTGCCCAGCCCCTGCCCAGCCCCGGCGAGGCTCGCCGGAGCTGGGCAAGGCTCGGCCTCACCAGATCTGGGGAGGCCGAGCCTCGCCATTGGTTGGGCAAGCCTCCGGTGAGCTCGCCGGTGGCTGGGCTTGCCTCCGGCGAGCTCGTCGGACCGGCGGCCGGCGGCGGCGGTGGACAGCGGTGGCGGGCGGCGGACGGTGGCAGGCGGTGGTAGATGGCGGTCGCGAGATGGCCGAAGGAAGAAAAAAAATTCTTGATTTTTGATTCTCAAATTCGTCCCCGGAACAAGAATCAACTTTTTTTTTGTTCTTGATTCTATTCCCAATCTGTTCCCGGGAACAAAAATTTTACCAAATGCGATTCTAGGCCCAAACTGATTCTGAAAACAGAGAATCAGAATTTGGCCCTGTTTGGATGGTTACCAAACAGGGCCTTAGTTTCTAGATCTTATTTGGAACGCGGGTTTTAACCATTGGGAAGAGCAAAGTCATGTAGCAAGTCTATAAATAGGGGAGTCTCGTAATTTTTTTTTGTTAAGGTTAAATAAGATTACGAACCTATTTATTTTTTTCTCTTTCTTGTGTGAGTTGTTGCTGTTTCACCTTTAAACTACTTTCACCAAAAACTACCTCGAGTGATGATGCTTTGGCCAGCGCCAACTCCTCCTAATCCCACTCGTTTGTGCTGCGTAACAGGCTTCATTCACAAAAGACGCGACTGGCTAAAGCTATAAGATGTCAGGTACTCTTTTCCACGCCAGCAGACATGGCCGATGCAGTAGATAGCTGCCGTATCCCCACGGGCAGTTCTCGCTTTCAGACGCCTGTTCTTCCATTTTAGTCATTTTCAGACACGGTCGACTTCGAGAAGGACCAGAAATAGAAAAAGAATGAGAGCACCATGGCCTCTACGTCATGCTTGATGCTAGGATGATTCCACCACCTTTTTCTTGCGAAGACTAGTGAATAGTGACACTTTGCATGTGGACGCTTCGTCATTTTATATTGCATGACCATTCGTATAAAGGGTATTTAGACATCGATCAACTGAATCAAATCCCATGACAAAATAGATACGGCTGTACTAATTAACTTTCAATGCATTAACGTATGACAAGCAATGATACAACATGTAGACCAGAAAGGCATAATAATTTCAAGCATCGGGGCATCCATATTATGTCTACACGCATGTGCGAAGGGTTGATGTAAATTAGAAAATATAACAAATAAGTTGAAAGCGACTTGAACCATTTTAGCATCAAGATAGATTAAGAAATGCAATTCCAATTTGAGCTTGTTTTGATTACTGAGGACGGGCATATGTACAGGACGTACATATATTTAAAAAGGGCGCATGTTCAACAGTCAGAAAAGTTATTATATGGCATGTAGATTTGATGGATAAAATAATCTAAACCATTGATTATGCGGATTTCACATATGAATCATTATCATGCGGCTCCTGTCGAGCGGCTCAGATCAACAGATCAAATGGACTTGATTTCCATATTTTATTTTTACCCTCAAGCTATCATTTAATGAAGACTAGCGGGCATGAACCCAAGTAAAAGCACAAACGAACTGATTCAAAAGCCTACTGATCAAGGAAAATAACCTAATACAACATTGTTACTTGGGCAGTCCATAGTTTTTTTATTTTACATATCCCCGACACTGATAAATTTTATGCGTTGTACTGCTTCTTTTTCTTTTTTTTCTTTTCTTTGTGTAAAGTTTAATTCAAAATTCTTGGGAAGATTGATAAAAGAGATTACAGGCTGCACAGGGAAAAAGCTTCCAATTCATGGGTAACCTATGGCCATGCAAGTTTCCCAAAAGACGTTGTCCTCCATAGCATCCATTTCCTTTTTATTCAGGTCCCCACTACCGCTTCCGCCACCGCTGTCGACCCATGACTCCTCTTCTTCATCCACATCCATCGACACGTGCCCATCTTCCGGGGCGGACGCCCACATCACAGAGTTCCTGTGGCCAGGGTTGTTCCATTGATCGCCCGGATCTCGATCATCACAATCATTCGCATGAGAACCCGAAACCTCACCAATATTACAACTGCAAGACTCCGCATCATCATCATCGACGCTGCTGCTGGCGCAGATGGCAGTGACTTCGGATTGCACAAAATCCGCTTCTGAGTCTGCGCTTTCCTCCATTAGAAGGTAGGAAGACATATCTGCTAAATGCTTGGGGTCCATATGATCCAACTAGGGTTCCTAGAGGGCACGAACTTGGCGATATCAATGCAATGCGGGCTGTTATGAGTCTCGTTTGGTGACTTCCGATTATATTTAAGGTTTGTGTGGTCGATGTTTCTCTTTCGACTGGTGTGACGGAGACAAGGACAAGACGTGGGGATATAGACTCGAGCAAAATGGGCGCTTTGGAAAAGTCTGTTTGCTTACTCATCCCGACTCATTAGCGGTTCAAAAGTTATCCAACCACCGAATGAAATCAACTATAAGTGAAATATGCACCTGCAATGATGTTACTTTTTGGAGTCCGGAAAATTAGCACATGTATACAGCAACCGTCTAGATTTTCGAACGATCCGAGCCTTCATCTGTACTGTACTGTTCTTGTTTACATAGCTCAAGAGTACAAGCTGTGATGCTCTTCCAGGGGAAGCTGAACGCTACCTCGAGTGATGGTGCTTTGGCCAGCTCCAACTCGTCCTCCTAATCCCACTTGTTAGTGCAGCGTAACAGGCTTTGATCACTGGAGACGCGACTGGCTAAAGCTATACAATGTCACGTACTCCTTCCACGCCAGCAGACGTGGCCGATGTAGTGGAGGGCTGCTGTAGCACCACGGGCAGACCTCGCTTTCAGACACGTGTTTTCAATTTTAGCCATTTTCAGGCACGGTCGACTTCGAGAAGGACGAGAAATGGAAAAAGATGAAGAGCACCATGGCCTCTACGTCATGCTTGATGCTAGGATGATTCCACCCTTTCAGTTTCATGCGAAGACTGTGAGTAGTGACGCGTTGCGCGTGGAAGTTTCGTCGTATAAAGGGAATTTAGACATAGATCAATTGAATGAATAGTCATATATCACGTCTCTTGACATAAATACATGGCTGTACTAATTAAATTTCAATGCATTAATTTATGATAACTGAGGATACAACACGTAAACCGAAAAGGCATTATAATTTCAAGCAACTTAAACCATTTTAGTATCAAGATAGATTAAAAAATCTAATTCTATTTTTAGCATATTTTGATTACTGAGGACTAGCGTATGCACATGACATGTTGATGTATTTGAAAAGATGTATGTTTAATAGTGAGAGAAGTTATTACATGGTCTACAGAATAGATGGATAAAATAAACCAAACCATTGATTATGTGGGTCCCATACCTAGATCATTATCATGCGAAAAATTTTATTTAGAGGCCCGAATCAACGGTTCAAATGAAATTGATTTCCATAATTTAGTTTTACCCTCAATCTATAATTTAATGAAGACTTGAACACTTTGGCTATCTCTCCCTAGTGGGCGTGAATCCAAGTAGAAGCACAAACATGCTGATTAAAATGCTCCGGTCTTGATCAAGGAAAATAACCTAATACAACATTGTTCCTTGAGCATTCCACAGTTTTTCTTTTTACATATCCACGACTAAATTCTCTGTGTTGTACTCCTTTTGTGTAAAGTTTGATTCGAAATTCTAGCGAAGATTGACAAAAGAGACAACAGGCTTCCAATTCATGGGTAACCTATGGCCATGCAAGTTTCCCAAAACACCTTGTCCTCCATGGCATCCATTTCCTCCTTACTCAAGTCCCCGCTGCCGCTGTTGACCCATGATTCCTCTTCTTCATCCACGTCCATCAAAACTTGCCCATACTCTCGGGCGGACGCCCACACCACGGAGCTCCTCTGGCTAGGGTTGTTCCATTGATCGCTTGAATCTCGATCACCACAATCATCTGCATGAGAACCAGAAACCTCACTGGCATCGTAACTGCAAGACTCTGCATCATCATCACCATCACCATCATCAACACAGCCGCCGAAGATGGTAGTGACTTCGGATTGCACAATTCCAAGTCTGCGCCTTCCTCCATTAGAAGGTAGGAAGACACATCTGCCAAATGCTTGAGGTCCATATGATTAAACTAGGGTTCCTATAGGGCACACGCTCGCGATATCGATGCAATGCGAACTGTTTTGAATCTCTTTTGGTGAGTTCCGATAATATTTAAGGTTTGTGAGGTCGATGTTTTCTCTTCCGTGTAGTGTGACAGTGACAAGGACAAGACGTAGGGATATAGACTCGAACAAAAAGGGGGCTCTGGAAAAGTCTGTTCGTTTAATCATCCCAACCCATTAGCGGTTCAAAAGTCATCCAACCACCAAATGAAATCAACATCAAGTGAATTATGCACCTGCAATGATTTTACTTTCGGAGTCTGGAAAATCAGCACATGGATACAGCGTCGGTCACATGAAATCGCGTCAAACAATGTAGATTTTCGAATGATCCGAGCCTCCGTCTGTACTGAAAAGTTCTTGCTTACGTAGCTTAAGAGAACAAGCTGAGATGCTCTCCTGGGCGATGCTGAACGCTACCTCGAGTGATGATGCTTTGGCCAGGGCCAACTCCTCCCGATCCCACTAGTTGTTGCTGCGTAACAGGCTTCATTCCCAAAAGACACGACTGGCTAAAGTTATAAGATGTCACGTACTCTTTTCCACGCCAGCAGACATGGCCGATGCAGTGGAGAGCTGCCGTAGCCCCACGGGCAGTTCTCGCTTTCAGACGCCTATTCTTCCATTTTAGTCATTTTCAGACACGGTCGACTTCGAGAAGGACGAGAAATAGAAAAAGATGGAGAGCACCATGGCCTCTACGTCATGCCTGATTCTGGGATGATCCCACCACCTTTTTCATGGGAAGACTAGTGAATAATGACACTTTGCACGTGAAAGCTTCGTCATTTCATGTTGCGTGACTATTCGTACAAAGGGTGTTTAGACATGGATCAACCGAATCAAATGTCTTGACAGAACAGATATGGCTGTACTAATTAACTTTCAATGAAATAAGGTATGACAACCAAGGATACAACATGTAGACCGAAAAGGCGTAATAATTTCAAGCATCAGGGCATCCATATTGTGTCTGCACGCATACGCGAAGGGTTTATGTAAATTAGAACAGATAATAAATAAGTTAAAAGCAACGTGAACCATTTTAGCATCAAGATAGATTAAGAAATCTAATTCCATCTTGAGCTTGTTTTGATTACCAAGGACCGGCCAATGTACATGACGTGGATATATTTAAAAAGGGCATATGTTCAACAGTCAAAGAAGTTATTACATTGTATGTAGATTGGATGGACAAAATACTCTGAACTATTGATTATGCAGGTCTCACATCTAAATTGTTATCATACGGATCCTGTCAAGCGGCTCAGATTAACGGTTCAAATGGACTTGATTTCCATATTTTATTTTTACCCTCAAGCTATCATTTAATGAAGACTTCAGCACTATGGCTATATCTATCTAGTGGGCAAGAACCCAAGTAAAAGCACAAAAGAACTGACTCAAAAGCCTGTTGATCAAGGAAAATAACCTAATACAAATTTTACCTGAGCAGTCCATAGTGTTTTCTTTTTTTTTTTTCACATATCCACGACACTGATAAATTTTATGTGTTGTACTTCTTTTTTTGTGTAAAGTTTGATTCAAAATTCTAGGGAAGATTGATAAAAGAGATTACAGGCTGCGCAGGGTAGAAGCTTCTAACTCATGGGTAACCTATGGCCATGCAAGTTTGCCAGAAGACCTTGTCCTCCGTAGCATCCGTTTCCTTCTTACTCAAGTCCCTGCTGCCACTTCCGCTGCCGCTGTCGACCCATGATTCATCTTCATCCTCATCCCTCGACATGTGTTCATCCTCTCGGTCGGACACCCACACCGTGGAGCTCCCCTGGCGTAGGTTGTTCCACTGATCACCTGGATCTCGATTGTCACAATCATCCACATAAGAACCTGAAACCTCTCTAGCATCGCAACTACAAGACTCCGCATCATCATCACCATCATCGATGCTGCCGCCGCAGTTGGCAGTGACTTCGGATTCCACAAAATCCACTTCCGAGTCTGCGCTTTCCTCCATTAGAAGGTAGGAAGACATATCTGCTAAATGCTTGAGGTCCATATAATCCAACTAGGGTTCCTAGAGGGCACACGCTCGGCGATATCGATGCAATGGGAGCTGTTTTGAGTCTCTTTTGGCGAGTTTCGATTATATTTAAGGTTTGCGTGGCCGATGTTTCTCTTTCGAAAAGTGTGACGTTGACAAGGACAAGACGTAGGGATATAGACTCGAAGAAAAGGGGGCTCTGGAAAAGTCTGTTTGCTTAGTCATGCCAACTCATTAGCGGTTCAAAAGTCATCCAACCACCGAATGAAATCAACATCAAGTGAATTATGCACCTGCAATGATGTTACTTTCGGAGTCTGGAAAATCAGCACATGGATACAGCATCGGTCACATGAAATCGCGTCAAAGAATGTAGATTTTCGAATGATCCGAGCCTCCTCTGTACTGAAAAGTTCTTGCTTACGTAGCTTAAGAGAACAGGCTGCGATGCTCTCCTGGGCGATGCTGAACGCTACCTCGAGTGATGATGCTTTGGCCAGCGCCATCTCCTCCTGATCCCACTCGTTGTTGCTGCGTAAAAGGCTTCATCCACAAAAGACACAACTGGCTAAAGCAATAAGATGTCACGTACTCTTTTCCACGCCAGCAGACATGGCCGATGCAGTGGAGAGCTGCCGTAGCCCCACGGGCAGTTCTCGCTTTCAGACGCCAGTTCTTCCATTTTAGTCATTTTCGGACATGGTCGACTTCGAGAAGGACGAGAAATAGAAAAAAGATGGAGAGCACCATGGCCTCTACGTCATGCTTGATGCTAGGATGATTCCACCGCCTTTTTCATGCCAAAGACTAGTGAATAATGACACTTTGCATGTGGAAGCTTCGTCATTTTATATCGCATGACCATTCGTATAAAGGGTGTTTAGACATGGATCAACTCAATCAAATCTCTTGACAAAATAGATATGGCTGTACTAATTAACTTTTAATGCATTAACGTATGACAACCAGGGATACAACATGTGGACCTAAAAAGCATAATAATTTCAAGCATCGGGGCATCCATATTGTGTTTGTACGCATGCACGAAGGGTTGATGTAAACCAGAAAATATAATAAATAAGTTGAAAGCAACTTGAACCATTTTTTCGTTAAGATAGATTAAGAAATCTAATTCCATTTTGAGCCTGTTTTGATTACCGAGGACCGGCATATGTACATGACGTAGATATATTCAAAAAGGGTGCATGTTCAACTGTTAGAAAAGTTATTACATGGTATGTAGATTTGATAGACAAAATAATCTAAACTATTGATTATGCGGATCTTATATATGAATTATAATCATGTGGATTCTGTCAAGCAGCTCAGATCAACAGTTGAAATGGACTAGATTTCAATATTTTAGTTTTACCCACAAACTATCATTTAATGAAGACTTCAGCACTTTGGCTATATCTATCTAGTGGGCATGAACCCAAGTAAAAGCACAAACGAACTGATTCAAAAGCCTATTGATCAAGGAAAATAAACTAATACGGCATTGTTACTTGAGCAGTCCATATTTTTTTTTTTTTTTTTTGCACATCCACGACACCGATAAAATTTATGGGTTGTACTGCTTTTTTTTTTTTTGTGTAAAGTTTTATTCGAAATTCTAGGGAAGATTGATAAAAGAGATTACAGGTAGCACAGGGAAAAAGCTTCCAATTCATGGGTAACCTATGGCCATGCAAGTTTCCCAAAAGTCCTTGTCCTCCATAGCATCCATTTCCTCCTTACTCAAGCCCCTGCCGCCACTTCCGCCGCCGCTGTTGACCCATGATTCCTCTTCTTCATCAACGCCCATCGACACATGCCCATCCTCTTGGTCGGACGCCCACACAATGGAGCTCCCCTGGCTTAGGTTGTTCCATTGATCGCCCGCATCTTGACCGTCAAAATCATCCTCCTGAGAACCCGAAACCTCACCAGTATCACAGCTGCAAGACTCTGCATCATCATCACCGCCGCCACAGATCGCGGTGAATTCGGATTGCACAATATCCGCTTCCGAGTCTGCGCTCTCCTCCATTAGAAGGTAGGAAGACATATCTGTTAAATGCTTGAGGTCCATATGATCCAACTAGGTTTTCTAGAGGGCACACCCTCGGCGATATCGATGCAATGCGGGCTGGTTTGAGTCTCTTTTGGTGAGTTCCGATTATATATAAGGCTTGTGTGATCGATGTTTCTGTTTAGAGTAGTGCGACGGTGACAAGGACAAGACGTAGGGATATAGACTTGAACAAAAAGGGGGCTTTGGAAAAGTCTGTTTGCTTAATCATCCCAACTCATTAGCGGTTCAAAAGTCATCCAACCACCAAAGTAAATGAACTACAAGCGAATTATGCACCTGCAATGATGTTACTTTTGGACTCTCGAAAATTAGTGTTAGGGCAAGATTGATCGCCTAGAGAAAGTCAATAGGTGATGGTGCAGAATTTAAAAAGTTATTGCAATAGAGCAATGTATGACGACGAATTGTGCTATGATCAAATCTTACCAATGTGTAGAATACTATCACAAAATATAAATAGAAGTTTAGGAATAGAGAAAATTGCACACAACAAAGTTATAGTAATTTAAGCCATTCGACTTAGACAAGCCTATATTCACTCTCCTGCGCTGACAACCAATTGACTAGATTCTACTAAAATGAATCTGTCAAAGATTACAAGATCTGAGCAATGAATACTCAAGCTCATGTGAACAATTCCTCACGAACTCTCAACCTCTAAGTGATTACACAATATAGCTCACAGAGTCGAATGTATAAAATTGAACACCACTCAAGACTCATGAATTATAAAATTTGAAATTTCAGCTTTTTTCCTTTCAAAATCTCAACCTTCTTTTATAATCCTCATTGTCCAAGCTGACCATTGGACATAACCTTAGACAATTGCTCATCGAATCTACCCACTAGACTTGAACATTGTCAGAAAATCTGATTGCTTCAAGGTTGCTGAGTTGAAGTCTTTCATTGATTCTGTCGTCCATACAGCGGATAGAGTTTCCATAAAAAGAGTGCTTCACTTAGAAAAAAAATTTCGCCTCGCGTAGATTGATATATCCAAATCTTATTGTATTCCACCTTGAAGGGATTTGATTTGATATACTTCCCTTCTTGGGTGGATCTTGCAAAATTAGCAAGGAATCCACCAAATTACTAGGTGTTGCACGGAAATTACTTTCCCAACCAACATCCTTGAGTATCGAATATTAAGGATATGAATTTCTCCATGACTTTGAGTTTGATTCTCTGAGTCTGATGAGTAACATCTAATGGTATTCATCAGAATTTTCATTTAAAAAAATCTTATCATCAAAATCAAAGAACGATTAAAGAAAATTTTGTTAATCATCAAAACTAATAAAGGAATTTTCCTCTACAATTAGCACATGTCTACACCATCAGCCATCGAACAACCTAGATTTTTGAATGATCCGAGCCTCCGTTTGTACTGTATTGTTCTTGTTTACATAGTTCAAGAGAACAAGCTGCGATGCTCTCCTGGGCGATGCTGAACGCTACCTCGAGCGATGATGATGCTTTGGCCAGCTCCTACTCCTATCCCACTCGTTAGTGCAGCGTAACAGGCTTTGATCAGAGAAGACGCGACAGGCTAAAGCTATACGATGTCACGTACTCTTTCCACGCCAGCAGACGTGGCCGATGTAGTGGAGAGCTGCTGTAGCCCCACCGGCAGATCTCGCTTTCAGACACGCGTTTTTCCATTTTAGTCATTTTCAGACACGGTCGACTTCGAGAAGGACGAGAAATAGAAAAAGATGGAGAGCACCATGGCCTCTGCGTCATGCTTGATGCTAGGATGATTCCACCACTCTTTTTCAAAGAATGACTAGTGAATAGTGACGCGTTGCATGTGGAAGCTTCGTCATATTATATGGCGTGACTATTCGTATAAGGATTATGATGGCATGATAGTCACTATTACTAGTGGAAGTAACAGTGATATGTGAGCCACCAGTTAATGCTAGCATAACACCAGCTGCAATGGAGGGAAGGAAATTTTTTTATCATAATGCTAGCATAACACCTATTATCTTTTCTACCGATTACATCTTGTGACTTAGGGTGCGTTTGGGAACTATTTTTGGGGAAAGTCCTTGGGAAAATGCAAAGACCTTGGAGTTAAAGGTGTTTTTTAAAATGCAACCGTGTTTGGTAAATTATACTTTGAAAGTCCCTTTGTGAAGTACTTTGAACAAAATAGTGCTTGGGGAATTGCATTTACAAAGTATTACTTTGTAAAAAAAAAAAAAATTGGCAAAAGAAAAATTTAAAAAAATTGACTGGCAAGGGCAGCGACCGCCGGCGACCTCTGGCGACCTCCAACTACCTCCGGCAACCCCGGATCTGAGGCAGTGAGGTCGCGCGATGCCGTCACGACCTCCGGCGACCACGGATCTGGGGCGGCGAGGTCGCGCGACGCCGCCTCGACCTCAGGCGACCCCGGATCTGGGGCAACGAGGTCGCGCGAAGCCGCCTCGACCTTCGGCGACCTTGATCCGGGGCGTCGAAGTCGCGAGAGGACCTCGCCGCCGCGGATCTAGGTCGCGGCGGGGTCGCGTGACCCCGCCGCCCCCGAATCTGGGGCGGCGAGGTCGCGGGAGGTCTCGCGGCGCCGCCACGACCCAGATCCGAGGGCGGCGAGGCGCGACCCAGATCTGGTCGCCACTCGAGCCTCCGGCACCAAATCTGGTCGCGACCAGACCTACGCGACCCGCGGCCCCGGCGAGCTCCATGCGGAGGTCGCAATGCGGCAGGCGACGGTCGCGCGGCGACCGTGTGCCTTTTGGCCACCAGATCTGCGACTCGCGGAGGTCGCCCGAATCTCCGACGAAGATCGCCTAGGTCGCGGCGTCTCTCTACGCTCGGAGAAGATGAACAGTGCTCGACAAGGGCACGCATCCGGAAAATCAAAAAATTCGTGAGGATAATTTCGGAAAATATATATATATATGAACAGTGCGGGTGTGGCATGCCGAAAAAGCCGAAAGCCCAAGACAGGTCTCCCCCTGCCTTCAGCTTTCAGCCTTCACAAGGCTGGCATTTGGAGAAGGTGGGTTCAAAATTTTTTGCCAAACGGGCTAGCATTTGCCCAAGTGTCTTTAGGCCTCCAAAGGGCTTTGGGAAGTGGTTCCCAAACGGACCCTTACATGCCACCGTCACTTGCAATAATAAAGATGACTGTTAGTGGAGCATTTCCATTTGTATAAGGGGTACTTAGACATAAGATCAACTGAATAAAATCTCTTGAGACACGGCTGTACTAATTAACTTTCAATGCATTAATTTATGACAACCAAGAATACAACATGTAGACCGAAAAGGTATGATAATTTCAAGCATCGAGGCGTCCATATTATGTCTGCGCACATGCGCGATGGGTTGATGTAAATTAGAAAATATAATAAAAAGTTGAAAGCAACTTGAACCATTTTAGTGTCAAGCTAGATTAAGAAATCTAATTCCATTTTGAGCCTATTTTGACTACTGAGGACTAGCGTATGACGTGGATACATTAAAAAAAAAGATGTATGTTCAATAGTCAGAGAAATTATTATATGGTATGTAAATCGGATGGATAATATAATCTGAACCATCATATGGATCCTGTTAAGGGGCTCAAATTAACGGTTCAAATGAACTTGATTCCCATATTTTATTTTTTACCCTCAAGCTATCATTTAATGAAGACTTCAGCACTCTGGCTATCTTTCTCTAGTGAGCTTGAACCCATGTAAAAGCACAAACATGCTGATTCAGAAACCCTGTCTTGATCAAGGAAAATAACCTAACACAACATTATTCCTTAAGCAGTCCATAGTTTTCTTTTTTACATATCCATGACACTGATAAATTCTATGTGTTTTACTCCTGTGTAAAAATATGATTCGAAATTCTAGGGAAAGATTGACAAGAGTATTTACAGGCTGCATAAGTAAGGTTTGCAATTCATGGATAACCTACTGCCATGCAAGTTTCCCAAAAGACCTTGTCCTCCATAGCATCCATTTCCTCCTTACTCAGGTCCGCGCCGCCGCTTCCTGTTCCGCCGATGTCAACCCATGACTCCTCTTCTTCATCCACGTCCACCAACAAGTGCCCATCTTCTGGATCGGACGTCCACACCACGGAACTCCTCTGGCAAGGGTCTTTCCATTGATCGCTCGAATCTTGATCGTTCCGAACATCTGCACGAGAACCCGAAACCTCACTACCATCACAACTGCAAGACTCCGCATCCCCATCATCGCCATCATCGCCACTGCCGAAGATGGCAGCAACTTCGGGTCGTACAGAATCTGCTTCCGAGTCCGCAGTATCCTCCATTAGAAGGTAGGAAGACACGTCTTCTAAATGCTTGGGGTCCATGTGATAGAGAGCTAGGGTTTTAAGAAAGCAAGAACTTGGCGAAATGCGATGCGGCTACGACGTCATTGAAACTTGGTCGATAGAGAGGATTGAAAGTTGTGGATCTCTTCTGACTTGTTCCTATTAAATATAAAGTTTGTGCGGTGGAGGTTTCCCTCTAGATCTGTGACGGTGACAAGGACCAGACGTAGGGATAGAGATTTTGAAGAAAAGGTGGCTTTGGTAATGGTAAAGCCTGTTGCTTAATGATCCCAACTCATTGGTGGTTTCAAAGTCATCCAACCACCAATTTAACTGCAAGAGACAATATTGTACTCTAGCGGCCTAGAAAGGTGGCACATGCACAAAGTTGCTCGTGCGAAAACCTATCGAATTCCTCGAATGAGCTGAGCCGATGTTCGTTTCTTGTTTTTCCTCATTCATATATCTCGAGAGAACGAGATGCAATGTGTTTCAAGCAATACTAGACGCTAGACTCATCAAACAGATGAATCAAATAAGGTCGAAGATGATCCAACTCAAATTAATCTCACTTAATCGTTTTGACTTATTTTCATGTAATACAAATTTAATTAATAGCTCATACCTAACCTATATTGTTAAAACACTTTCATATTTAACTAAATCTAGGAAAACTCATACATGAGAGTACAGAATGAGCAAGCTCAAGATCAAGTGAGAACAAAAAAATACTAAAGTGAGAGTCAAAGAGCTGGTATAGGTCTAAGTAATTTGTAGACCCATTTAACACTAATATTATTTTGGATTTTACCATTTTAAACTCATTTATGACTTATTTACTGAATATAACCAACACATGTAATAACCCAGCTCATGACTTTATGATCTATTTTGACAGGTCCGGTAGACACCTTCTCTAAATTGCGATGATTAGGCCGACTCCAATTCCTAATCCCACTCGTTAGCCTAGCGTGCTAATCGGCTTTAATCACAGGGAATTTTTGAGGTGTAGGGCTATAATTAGCCAAAACACGACCGGCTAAAGCTAAGATGTCGCATTATCTTTTCACACCAACAGACATGGGCGATGCGAGTGGAGCTACTGTAAGCCCCCACGGGTAGGTCTCGCTTTCGGACATGTGGTTTTTCGATTTGGAGTCGCTTTCGAACGCGATCCGTTTCGAGAAGAACGAGAGATGGGAAAGACAGAGAGCACATGGTGTGTTATATCATCGTGGCCTCTGCGTCATTCTTGATGCAAGGATGATTCCACCATCCTTCCATGCGAAGACTGGTGACCGGTCGCGTCGCATGTGGAATTTTCTTGGTTTGATGGTGCGTGTCCTCATGTATATATCATGACTCTTCGTATAAAAGTAAATCAGAACATATATTGCGGGGACGGCGGTCTGTTTGTCTGGAGTCCACGAATATCTTCCTCATTTTAAGATATGGATACCCATATGCTTCGCGCCTCCAATCCCTATTTATCTTTTTCTTCCCTAAAAAGAGGGAATACCCTTTAATTATTTTACATTCCTGTGATCTCGAAATCCAGATGATGATCGATATAAAGCCTTCTAAGGACTTGTTTAGGACAGCATATGAAATTTCTTGGTCGAGGTTGCATGTCCTTTTGCATTTGCATGACCCTTTGTATGAAAGGAAATTGTAACATACATCAATTTGATCTATAGTTATATTTGATGTCTCTCAATAAGAAGGCATGACTCTTCTAATTAACTTTCAATTCATTAATTTACGATAATCAAGAATACATGTAGCTCTAAAAGGGTTTATGCTGTTTTTCACCTATTTTTTGTAATTTCAAATTTACATTTACCCTTTACAGTAAGACTAGCGTATGCTTATGAAGTGTGCGTGTTGAAAAGGAGGTACAGCCAACTATCAAAGATGTTATTCCATGATCTGCAAATCAAATGGACCGGAGTGTATAAACTATTAATTTAGTAGGTTTCACATATGGATAATTAATCATGCGGATCCTATCATAGGACTCGAATAAATGGTCCGGATGGACTTGATCTCTTTTAATTTATTTTCCCCCCTCAATCTATCATTTTTCTCATCAAGAAATGAAGAAAAATCCCTTTTTCCACTCATCACTACAGCATTGTGGCAAGCACAATAAAATCCATGCATAGATCACATCGTATAATAACGATAACACAATGCGACCAATCAATTACCATTGTCCCCATGTTATTAATTTTCATGTTCACGTTAAGGGGGAATCGGAGCCACCATTACCCCTTGCAGGCCTACCAATGCTTCCATGCTTCAGGCTTCGCCTAAGTCCAATCGTTACCATCTATTAATTTGAATTTTCAAATACGAAGCAGAGCAACAGAAATTTCGGTGAGCGGCTCAACTGTAGAATTATTTTATCCACGGTGCACGGCAATCAAACCGGCGTCATGCATGCCTAAATCTACGTTCACAAGCCTGGTTCCTCAGGCCCCGTATGATCAAAGCTACTCTCCCAACAGCTATACGATCGATCGAGCACCCGCCAAACGCGATCCACGACACACCCATCTACCATGCCTTTTGACATATAATATGAGCCTCTTTCCTCCTTCGTCCGGTTTCGCCACTTGAACAGGTTCTGCCGACGTAGTCGATGCACTTGCTCAGGCCGGCCGACCAAGCACTTCAGAAGACTAATTATCGGGTGCATCTTTGACCACTAATCAAGCTATCCATGCTGTTCTTGAAATCTCTTACAAATGAAGTTGCTTGCTTGTCGACCTGTCCCTTTTTGGTTCCCCAGACCCTTCATTTGGATTATTCAATTGTTCACAAAGACTCAAGGATGGGGACGCATCGCAGAACTCGGGTTGTTCAATGGCCAATAAGATGGATTACCACTCAGTTTTCTCATTTTACATCGCAATCATGACCAACCAAAACCGCTTAGTCACGCTTATGCGATCCTAACGTAATATTAGACATGGGATCCCAGAGGCTTTCCAACTTTTCTTTTTTTTCAGCCACAAATGTGTTTTCCGAGAACGCGTTTGTTAACTATTCTGTTTTCGAAAATAATTTATGCTCAAAAATAATTTTTTTTATTCTATTCATGGAAATAATTGCTAAGTTTTAAAGACATTTGGTAACTGCCTAAAATTTTTTGTTACCAAATGTCTATTAATTTTTTTTTTCAGTTCTATTAATTTTTTTAATAATTTTATTATATTTTCCTTATTTTTCTCTCTTTTTTCTTTTTCCTTTTCTCTTCTTCTTCCTCATTCACAGTAGCCAATCACTAGCCACGACACTAGCTGGTGACTAGCTTGACGAGGTCTAGTGAGCTCGCTAGAGGCTCGCTTGGCCATCGCGAGCCTCAACCTCGCAAATCTAGGCAAGGCCGAGCCTCACTTGGCCACCAATGAGACTTGACCTCATCCAGGTAGCGCGAGCAAGCTCGCCGAGCCACCAACGAGGTCAACCTCGCCCAACTAAGCGAAGGCTCGGGCTGATGAGCCTAGTCGTGGCTCGACGTCGCCGGGGATCAGCAATACTTCGATTAGGTCACCTACCCTCATCTGATCGGTCACCGGCAATTAGCCAAAAGGAAGAAGAAAAAAAAAAGAGAATAGAAGAGAAAAGAAAAATAATTAGACTTAATTCTAGAAATTATTCTCGAGAATAAAAAGTAACTTTTCTACTTCTTGATTTTATTTCAAATCTATTTCCCGGAACAAAAAAAAAAAAAAAGACTCTTGTTCTCGAGAACAAAAAATTTGCCAAATGGATTTTTATTTTTTATTTTTTTTATTCTAAGGAACAAAAAAATAGAATCAATTGTCACCGGAAGTGTTACCAAACAGGGCCGAGTATCCCAAGTGAAGCGTATGCCAGCAGCTCTATTCATTTGATGCAAAACATTAGACTAAGTTGTCATATATTAGAAGATGCTAACCATTACATGATCGACGAAAGTAAGGCTACTTTTGTCCCAACTATGCAGATTATGCCTGATTAAGAAGCAAAGGTAAGTCCATAATGTCACTCTTATTGATTTTGATCTTACTCTTTCCACGAAAGAGTATGACCTCACATTAAAATGATTGCAGCGACCTTCCTATTTCTCCTATCTTAAGCAAAGATCCATTCTTGCCCCAGAAACGGGCTATCCGAATGATCAGTAGCATCTAATCAATAAACTCTCTACTTGCAACACACTCATTGCTCACATGATCAGAAGAAAAGAGAAAACTTCAAATCGATGTGAATGTGAAAGAATAGTGCAGACATTGCGACCTTTCTTCGCACATTTGCGGAGTGATAAGGATACAATCAAGTTATACCATTCATCAGCTTTTGCACATCGAACTAAGTCTGCATATCAGCCCAAGTAAGATTGATATTTGGACGTCAATTTTTTTCTACACAAGATACACATAACTGCAGAGAGAAATGCCCAGGACAGAGTCGGTTCTTTGGTCGTTTTATCTCTATAGAACTCCGTTCTAACTGATCAAAAAGAAAAAGCACATGACAGCTACTGAGTTTTCTTCAGTAAGCCCAAAAAAATGCAAACCATGTTACCTGGGCAAGAGGAGAATCAAGAGGAGATTAGCAATATGGACAAGCAATCTGCGTACTTTAAATGGACCATTGGAGGATGATCAGGGAAGTACATACCTAACAATGCGAAGAGAACGCATAATTTCCAAAACTCACGTACAGGAAGATATGACTCACTGAACAGGAAATTAATTGCCAAGCAGCCAAACACAAAATCGCCTCAAAACATTCCAGGATATTCCAAATTAATTCCAGGACAGAGACAAGCAATGTGCAGATGGGTGTCTGGCGTAGTTTTACATCATTTCCTGCAGACAAAATTCAAGCATCCAAAACACAATATCAGTTGTTTAAAAGTTCACATTGTCATCTCACTCACAGCTTGCAGCATCAATATTTACAGTCATCCAATTTTATGAACTCTTTGCCAACTTATAAAGGCAAATAGAATAAACATAATCCAATAAACTGCTGTGTGATCATCCCATTAATCATCCCTCTGGCATGTTGACAAGAAAGCCACAAAATGGGGAGCCACAAGGGTCAAAATAAGCTTGCAAGCCAGAAAGGCTGATCAATGATAGTGCACAGAGTCTAATAGCCAGAGTCATTAAGACCTATTGCCAAAATATTTCACAAAATACATGGCTGAATGTTATCAAACTTCTCCACCAAGAGCATGGTTTACAGAAAGTTCTATACTTCTTGAAAAAGAGCATTTGAGAAAAAATCGTACCAGGGACAAACCCAACAATGGCGGCAATGTGAATTCTCCTTTTCGGCATCACAATTTCTCCAAGGAGTAAGAGCTTCTCTTACAGCCTGCACTTCTGGCAAATTCTCCCAAGCCCACTTCTCTGACTCCAATACAGTCGCTTTATCATCTGCAATATACAAGCACAACTATCTTGCTTTCAATGATATACCTTCAATGATGGAACTTGGTGGACCCCTTGAAAGACGGACCTTTGGTAGTAAAATAAGCAACCAATTACCATGGTAAAGAATCTGATGATCTTCATCATTAAGATGCCTACAAGAGTCTAGGCAATTATTATGAAGGCAGGTCAAGCAAACAAGATTATCCCAATCTTATGTCTATGCCAAAGCCCAGTGAGAAAGATGCAAGTGAGTAAAGCTCATCCGTCTCCAATGAGATAAGAAAGAAAGGAATTGCAAATACAACAGGACTACCATATCACTGCTTTTAATTGTTTTCCTTCAGAAACTTTACCTTATTCATACTACCCGAAAGATATGAAATAGATGCAGAACAACTCACTCAACGTCCTCTTGAGACGTGCATCACAGTCGTAAGTACAGTTTTAAAACCACTATCTCCAAAACTATTTTTAAGTTTCTCCCACATAACTCGTCAATGAATTGGTAATTAGTGGTATAAACTATCAGATCTCATGAACAATAATACTGTACAGACAGTGGAAAGTTTCACATTCACTGGCATTGCCATTCATCATCCAAGATAGTCAATTCATCGCCATAATAAGACAGTCTAAATCAAAGCTCTTCTCTTTCACAAGCTAGCAACAAATCATGAATTTCCATCCTATCCCCGACCTTACCCACAAAGCAACTGACTAAATGATGCTTTTCTCATCCGAAAAAAGACGAATTTGAACGCGACCCACAACATGTATTATGGACCATGCAGTTCAATAAGAAAAATCAGATGCATTTCACATTTACATCGCAGAGGAACATCCAAATTTTCAAGTGTAAGAAAGTGGTTGGGATTATATCCATAGCCCTCAAGATCGTGGAGCATCGACTCCTCTTCCGAGATTCCACCGCCGATGGCCAAGCTCTCCGGCAAAGTCAAGAAACCGTCGCCATCTCCAACGCAGTCCTCGAAGAGAGCCGGGCAACGAGCTTTAAAGCTCTCGAAAACGGAACCCATTTCCTGATCGGCCGAAATTTCAGAATTACAACCAAACCCAGCTCCGGAATCGCCACCCGCACCGATCATCGCAAGACGAATCCTTCTCCAAATCTTTCCAATTTGTTTGCGTACAAAATCACGAACGGTGTCATACTTCGCAGATCAGGGACTCCACGTCCTGCTGCTCCGTCGCGCTAGAATCCCACTCAGCCTCAATCCAGTCCAACCTACTCGGTCACACCCCCGAAGTAGTCAGAGATCATCTCTTCGGCCGAGGGAATCGTGGCGTACAAGGAGAGGCGCAGGGGCCTCTTCAAGAAGGCCGCCTCGCACCGCCGTCCCCGTCGGCGTCTTCTCCCCCGCCGGCGGGCCCTGTCAGAAGAGATAATCTCCGACTACCTCCGCGGCGCCGGCGCATTTGATAACTTCTCGGAATTTCCTAATTTTTTGGTCCTCGTTGAACTTGCGTAGATTGTCAAATGTGTGTTTCGCTCTAAAAACACCGTATTTTTTTCTCCAAAATCCCGTATTTTTCTTCCCATGGTTTGGGGACGGGCCGAAGAGATAATCTCACGAGTAGCGTTTGGCTAGTTACACAAAAATTAGCTTGGATAAATTTTCGCCTGAGTATACCGCCTCGGGAATTTTTCTAACACAAAAAACTAATTTAAGATAAACGCGATATCTTATTTACAACACCACTTTTGAATGCATAATCATCAAATTTGTCCATTCTCTGAATTTGCTCAAGGGACAAGTAAAACAGTAAAATCGCAGTTCTAACATTTGTACTAGCTATACTTTTATTGAGAAGGCCCAAATAAAGGTTGAAAGTTAGAGTTTGATTTCTCAAAAATTGTTGCAAATTATGATCTTCACTCTTGACCATTGTGATTTTAACACATTGTTCGGAAGCATCATTAGCCTAGCGTGATTCACGTGGATGGAATTTCGCCTTAACATTGAATCTTATAAACTAAATTAGTGTTTGGATTTTCATTCCATAAAGAATGCAATTCTAGAATGAATCAAAAGATCATCGAATTTGAGAGAAGGGATGAGCTCCTTCCGTACTACAAGCCCTTCATGATTTTCAAGACAATGGCAAATGCATATTGGTGATACTTGACACCATTTGCTATCATCTAAGTTAGGAGCATGCAAAAGAATCAAGAGTTACCCGACTACCAATAGCTAGACCGAACTGGGTTTGAACTTATGATTCTCATGAGGACCAATTTAGTTCCCAATTCCAATATTAAAACTAATAAGTACCAATTCAAATCCCATTCTAGTGTAAAACTGTCCAATCAGACCATCCAGATCAAAGCAGTATCATATGTATTTTAAATTTTGATATTTTCTATTGAAAACCCTAATTCTATATATATATATATATATATATATATATATATATATATATATATATATATATATTTTAATTTTTATTGTTTTCAAACGAGAACCCCAATTCCTAGTTTCCTACCCCCCCCCCCTCTCCCCTTGTCTCGCCTCAAGCCCGGCCTCTTTCCTCCTTCGTCGGTTTTGCCACTTGAGCTGGCTCCGCCGACGCACGTTCGAACATCGCACTCGGATGGTGAAGTCGATGCACTTGCTCAGGCCGCCCGACCAACCAATACAGAAGACTAATGATCGGTTGCATCTTCGACCACTAATCAAGCTATCCATGTTGTTCTTGTGGTCTCTTTCAAATGAAGTTGCTTGCCTGTCGACTTGTCCCTTTTTGGTTCCCCAGATCCTTCCCTTTGGATTATTCAATGGCTCACAAAGACTCAAGGATGGGGACTTATCACAGTACTCAAGTTGTTCAATGGCCAATAAGATGGATTACCACTCAGTTTTCTCGTTCTAAATCACAATTATGACCTGCCGAAACCACTTAATCATGCTTACGGAATCCTAACGCAATATCAGATATCGGATCCCAGAGGCTTTATGACTTGTTTTTTTTCTTTTTGTCTAACACAAAAACCCTCGATAGGCAACACACTATAATGGCATTTCAGCTACAAGTGTGCTTACCGAGTATTATCCCAAGTGAAGCGTATGCTGGTGCCATTCATGCGGCACAAAACATCAGACTAAGTTGTCGTAGATTAGAAGATGGTAACTGTACGTGATCGACGAAAGCTATACAGGCTACTTTGGTCGCAACTATGCGGGTTATGCACAATTAAGAAGCAAAGGTAAGTCCATAATGTCACTCTAACTGATTTTGATCTAACTCTTTCTACATAAATGATTGCAATGACCTTCCCATTTCTCCTCTCTTAAGCAAACTTCGTCATTCTTGCTCCAGAAACCGGCTATCCGAATGATCAGTAGCATCTAATCATAAAAACTCTCTTCTTGCAACACACTCATTGCTTACATAATTAGCAGAAAAGAGACAACTCTAAATCGGTGTGAATGTGAAAAGGTAGTGCATTCATCAGCTTTTGCACATCAAACTAAATCTACACATCAACCCAAGTGAGATCGGTCATTGACCAGCCCCACAACCGGAAATTCTCTGTAAGTATTCCTGTTTCTTCGAGTGTAAAGTCTAAATCACCTAAAGGCATCGCGTTCTTGACCTAAACAATTGCTCGAGTTAAAAAGAGCAATGAGAACAAGAAACTAAACAAAATATCCAGCTCTTCACTATTCATTCCAGAGTAATTACGTATACTACCCTTATCACGTAGGACCCGCTATTTTTTTATTCTTAAAGGTAAATTCGGCCCCAGTGGCTAATGATAGTAAACTTGCTATTCATTCCTACACAAAACTGCAGAGAGAAATGCGCATGACAGAGTCAGTTCTTTGGTCGTTTATCTCTATAGAACTTCATTCTAACTGATCAAAAAGAAAAAGCATGACAGCTACTGAATTCTCTTCAGTAAGCCCAAAAAAATGCGAACCATGTTACCCGGGTGAAAGGAGAATCAAGAGGAGATTAGCAATATGGATAAGCAATCTGCCTACTCTAAACAGACCGTTGGAGGATGATCAGGGAAGTACATACAGAACAATGCGAAGAGAACGTATAATTTCCAAAACTCACATACAGGAAAATCTCACTCGCTGAACAGGAAATTGATTGTCAAGCAACCAAACACAAAATCGCCTCAAAACAATTCAGGATATTCCAAATTCATTCCAGGACAAAGACAAGCAATGTGCAGATGGGTGTCTGGCGTAATTTTACATCATTTCCTCTGTACAAAAGTCAAGCATCCAAAACACGGTTTCAGTTGTTTAAAAGTTCACGTTGTCATCTCACTCACAGCTTACAGCATCAGTATTTACAGTTATCCAATTTTATGAGCTCTTTGCCAGCTTATACAGGCGGAAAGAATAAACATAATCCAATAAACTACTGTATGATCATGCCATCAATCATCCCTCTAGCATGTTAACAATAAAGCCACAAAATGGGGAGCCGCAGGGTCAAATGAAGCTTGCAAGCCAGAAAGGCTAATCAATGATAATGCACAAGCCAGAGTCATTAAGACCTATTGCCAAAATATTTCACAAAGTAAATGGTTTACACACTAATTAAAAGGAGTCAATTGCTCGACCACCTAGACCTATTTGTTCTGAATGTTATCAAACTTCTCCATCAAGAGCATGGTTTACAGAAAGTTCTATCCTTGTTGAATGAGAGCACTTGAGAAAAAATCATACCAGGGACAAACCCAACAATGTCGGCACTATAAATTCACCTTTGCTTCTGCATCATGATTTCTCCAAGGAGTAAGAGCTTCTCTCATAGCCTGAGCTTCTGGCAAATTCTCCCAAGCCCGCTTATCTGACTCCAATACAGTTGCTTTATCATCTACAATATACAAGCACCACAATCTCGCTTTCAATACTATACCTCCGATGATGTAACTTGGTGGACCCCTTGAAAGGCAGACCCTTTGGTAGTAAAATGAGCAACCAATGGCATGGTAAAAAATCTAATGATCTTCGTCATTAAGATGCCTACAAGAGTATAGGTAATTATTATGAAGGCAAGCAAAGCAAACAAGATTCTCCCAATCTTTTGTCTATGCCAGAGTCCAAAGAGAAAGATGAACAAGATAAGAAAGAAAGGAATTGCAAATATAAAAGGACTACCATATCACTGCTTTTAATTGTGTTCCTTCAGAAATTTTACCTTTTTCCTACTCCCGGAAAGATATGAAATAGGTGCAGAATAATCCGCTTAATGTGTTCCTTCAGAAATGTGTTCCTTCAGAAATTTTCAGTCATAAGTATATTTTTAAAACCATTATCTCCAAAACTATTTACCAAGTTTCTTCCACGTAAGTCATCAAAAAACTGATAATTAGCTGCATAAACCATCCAATCTCATGAGCAATAATACTCCACAGACAGTGGAAGCTTTGCACCCACTGGCATTGCCATTCATCAATCGAGACAGTCAATTCATCGCCATGATAAGACAGGCTAAATCAAAGCCCTTCTCTTTCACAGGCTAGCAACAGATCATGAATTTCCATCCTATCCCCAACTTCACCCACAAAGCAACTGAATAAAAGATACTTTTCTCATCTGAAAAGAGACGAATTTGCACATGCCCCACCCCATGCATTCTGTAGAATGTGACATTTACATGTATTCAAGTATAAGAAAGTGGTCGGGATTATATCCATAGCCCTGAAGATCGCAGAGCATCAACTCATCTCCCGACCTTCCACCGCCGATGGCCGAGTTCTCCGGCAAAGTCAAGAAACCGTCGCCATCTCCAACGCAGTCCTCGAAGAGAGCCGGGCAACGAGCTTTAAAGCTCTCAAAAACGGAACCCATCTCTTGATCGGCCGAAATTTCAGCATTACAACCAAACCCAGCTCCGGAATCGCCACCAGCACCGATCATCGCAGACGAATTCTTCTCCAAATCTTTCTAATTGCTTTGCGTACAAAATCACGAACGACGTCGTACTTCGCCGATCAGGGACTCCACGTCCTCCTCCTCCGCCGCGCAAGAATTCCACTCAGCCTCAATGCAGTCCAACCCACTCGGCCCGGCCAATCGGCCGCACCACGTCGCCGTCGCCGCCGCCGCCGCCGCCGCGACGGAAGTAGTCGGAGATTATATCTTCGGTCGAGGGAATCGCGGCGTACTCGGAGAGGCGCAGGGGCCTCTTCAAGAAGGCCTCCGAGCTCTGCCGCCTCACACCGCCGTCACCGTCGGCGTCTTACCCCCCGCCGGCGGGCCCCATCCGAAGAGATAATCTCCGACTACCTCCGCGGCGCCGGCGCATTTGAAAACTTTTGGGAATTTTTAATTTTTTTGTCCTCTTTTAACTTACGTTAGATCGGCAAACGTGCGATTCGCTCCAAAAACACCGTCTTTTTCTCCAAAATCCCATATTTTTCTTCCCTTGGTTCGGGGACGGTCAAAGAGATAATCTCATAAGTCATATTAGGTTAGTTACACGAAAATTAATTTGAGAGCAAATAGAGCAAGAATATACCGTTTCAGAAGTTTTGTAACAAAAAAAATTAATTTGAAGTAAATGCGATCACCTTACTCGTAGCACCACTTTTGAATGCATAATTGTCAAGTGATTCTCTAAATATATTTGAAAGAAAAGTAAAATGACAAAATCAAGTCTCGACATTCACATTAGCTATGCTTTAATTGAGATGGTCAGAATAATGACTAAGAGTTAGAATTTGATATTTTGATCACTGCTTTAAATTGAAATCTAGTGATCTTTGCTCTTGACTATTGTAATTTTCAAACATTGTTCGTCAAGCATCACTAGTCTAACATGATTCAATGGATGGAACTTTGTCTTAACAATGAATCCTACAAACTAGCGTCAGATTTCCATTTCACTAGGAATGCAATTCCAAAATGAGTCAAACGATGGATGAATTTGTGAGAAGCCATGAGCTCCTTCCCTATTGCAAGCCTTTCATGATTTTTGGGAGAATGGCAATGCAAATTAGCAAACAGAGGCATTTATCCAAGAGGATATGTCATGATGAATTCTGTGGGATTAATTGCAACGTATGCATTTCATTTACCGATTCAAACTGCAACTAGAATAATAGCTTGAAGTCAAATTAAACTGAATTTTGTGTAGACTCACTCTGTAAATAAAAAAAGTTGAGAATACACCATAGAGCCTAAAGTCGGTTTTGATTGAATTGGTTAATTCTTCTTCAATTCATCCCTAGCATACTCGATTCTTCTTCCATTTGGTCTCCACGATGAAAATAACTAGGGATATACTGAGCTAAAATCGCAATGACCTCTTCGCAAGTTTCTATCATTTCCAGGGAAATCATGACCACCCCCCCCCCCCCCCCCCCCCAAAAAAAAATCCTCTTTTTCGACTAATCACACGGTATTCTTCCAATTACCAAGTTATGAATGCTCCTAGGACCTCGAGGACAAAGATCACATCATCCCTTTCCTGACCCGACATTCATTGTGCTTGAAGGGTGCAATCGTTGTAGCCCATGTATTAAAGTGAAATGGGAGAAAGAATGAAAAGAACCATAGCATCCACGGGAAATTATTTAGACACTCAAGTTGTGTTTGTTTAGTGAAAAATAAGTGATTTGAAAAATAATTATTTATAAAAATAAATAAATGGAAAAAAAATTATCATCTACAAAAATAATTAAGCATAAATTGTTGTCGATAATAAAAATATTTTATAAACAATATAAATAATTGTTTTTCAAAAAATGTTTTTTCAAATCACGAACACACCCATAGAACAAACTGACTTTTATTATTAGTATCTCCGGACAAAATATCATGTTATGTATTTATTGTTAGATCCAGCTTTGGAGAATTATAACACATGGCATCTAGTAAGAATCTTGGACAATGCGTTTAAACAAGTCAGAATCGGAATGGAACTGCAGCCTTGTCCATGATGATGAGATTGGATGGCCAAGAAAGCTTCAAATAAGAAAAATGCATCTCTGCCTAGACAAAGTTCTCACCAGATATCCCTCATTTTCCAAGCTTCAATTCAAAAGCTTGTTAGCAGTTGTGAAAATACATGAAATATTGCACCTCACGAGCTGTGAGCTCACTCTTTCAGCAGTCTGAAAACATCCAAAAAAAACTCCGAAAAATGTCGCTACCGCAAAAACAAGAAACAGCACTCCACCTAAATAGCCAACCTCTTTGAAAGCACGAACGACAGAAGCCAGTTATAGTCAAACCTAGTGAGTTTGTTTTGGGCATGGATCTTTTCGTAACTTGCAGCAAATACAGCTACTTTGGTTAGAGTGACAAGATCATCGTGGCCTCTGCGTCATTCTTGATGCCAGGATGATTCCACCACCCTTCCATGCGAAGACTGGTGATCGGTGGCGTCGCGTGTGGAATTATCTTGGTTTGATGCTGCGTGTTCTTTTGTATTTGCCTGACCGTTCGTATAAAAGTAGATCAGAACATACATCAATTTGAATCTGCAGTTATATTCGATAAGAGGACAGGACCCTGCTAATTAACTTTCAATTCTTTCATTTATGACAATCAAGCATACAACATGTAGATCTAAAAGGGTTTATGCTGTTTTTCACCTATCTGTTGTAATTTCAAATTTACATTTACCCTTTACAATAAGACTAACGTATGCTTATGAAGTGTACAAGTTGAGAAGGAGGTATGTCAGACCATCAGAGAAATTATTCCATGATCTGCGAATCAAATGGCAGGAGCCATATGAACTATGAATTATGCGGGTTCCAGCATATGTATGATTAATCCCATGGATCCTATCACGGGACTCAGATAAATGGTTTAGATGGACTTGATCTCCATAATTTATTTTTCCCCTCAATCTATCAATTTTTCTAATCAAGAAATGAAGAATGTCCCTTTGCTGTCCGTCACTACAGCTTTGTGGCACGCTAAAATTGATGTACGGGTCACTCTATGTGACAGCAATGACACGGTGTAATTGATCAATTACCTTTGTCCGCACGCTATTAATTTTTGTATCCACGTAAGGGGGAATCAGAGCCACCATTGCCCCTCCCAGACCTACCAATGCTTCCATGCTTTAGGCTTTGCCTAAATCCAATCGCTGCCCTCTATTAATTTGAACTTTTAAAATCCGAAGCAGAGCAACCAAAATTACGGTGAGCAGCCCAAATGTAAAAATGTTTTATATTTGGTGTGCGGCAATCAAATCGGCGTCCTGCGTGCCTAATCTACATTCACAAGCCGGTTCCTCGGGCCCCATATGATCGAAATTACTCTCGCAACAGCAATACGATCGATCGAGCACCCGTCAAACGCTATCCACAAAACACCCTTTCCATATAATTTGAGCCTCTTTCCTTCTTCGTCCGGTTTTGCCGCTTGAACAGGTTCTACCGACGCACGTTCGAACATCGCACTCAGATGGTGAAGGCGATGCACTTTCTCAGGCCGGCCGCCCAAGCACTACGGAAGACTAATGATCCGTTGCAACTTTGACCACTAATCAAGGTATCCATGTTGTTCTTGAAATCTCTTACAAATGAAGTTGCTTGCTTGGCGACTTGTCCATTTTTGGTTCCCCAGACCCTTTGGATTATTCAATGGTTCCCAAAGACTCAAGCATGGGGACGTATCGCACAACTCGAGTTGTTCGATGGCCAATAAGATGGAATACCACTCACTTTTCTCATTCTAAATCGCAATTATAACCCACCAAAACCGCTTAGTAACGCTTACATGATCCTAAGGTAATATTAGACGTCGGATCCCAGAGGCTTTCTAGACTTTTTTTTGGCTAACCCAAGACCCTCGATAGGCAACACACAATAATGGCATTTCAGCTTCGAGTGTGCTTGTATTATCCCAAGTGAAGCGTATGCCTATGCTATTCATGTGGAGCAAAACATAGGACTAAGTTGTCGTAATTAGAAGATGGTAACTGTACATGATTGACGAAAGCTATACGGGCTACTTTTGTCGCAACTATGCGGGTTATGTGCGATTAAGAAGCAAAGGTAAGTCCATAATGTCACTCTAATTGATTTTGATCTAACTCTTTCCACATAAATGATTGCAGCGACCTTCCTGTTTTCCCTCTCTTAAGCAAGCTTCGTCATTCTTGCCCCAGAAACCAGCTATCCGAATGATCAGTAGCATCTAATCATGAAAGCTCTCTTCTTGCAACACACTCAATGCTCACATAATTAGTAGAAAAGAGACAACTCTAAATCAATGTGAATGCGAACAAGTAGTGAATTCATCAGCTTTTGCACATCAAACTAAGTCTACAAATCAGCCCAAGTGAGATCGGTCATTGACCAGCTCTGCAACTGGAAATTCTCTGTAAGTATTCCTGTTTCTTCAATTGTAAAGTCTGAATCACCAAAAGGCATCGCATTCTTGACCTAAACAATTGCTCAAGTTTAAAAGAGCAACAAGGGCAAGAAACTAAACAAAATATCCATCTCTTCACTATTCATTCCAGAGTAATTACGTTTCCTAGCCTGATCGCATAGAACCAGCAGCCTTGATATTCTTAAAGGTAAATTCGGCCCCAGTGGTTAATGATAATAAACTTGCTATTCAGACATCAAAATTTTTCCTACACAAAAATGCAGAGAGAAATGCATCTGACAGAGTCTGTGCTTTGGTTGTTTATATCTATATATGATGGTACCTCGGTGGAAGGGGATTTGAGAGGAGATTAGCAATAAGGATGAGCAAGCAGCCAAATCTAAACAGACCACTGGAGGATGATCAGGGAAGTACATATAGAACAAGGCCAAGAGAACGTATAATTTCCAAAACTCACATACAGGAAAGTCTCAGTCGCTGAACAGGAATTTAATTGCCAAGCAGCCAAACACAAAATCGCCCCTCAAAACATTTCAGGATATTCCAAATTCATTTCAGGACAGAGATGAGCAATGTGCAGTGTGTGCGTCTGGCGTAATTTTAGCCATTTTCCTGCAGACAAAATTCAAGCATCGAAAACACCATCTCAGTCGTTTAAAAGTTCACATTGCAAAATGAGCAACTGTAAGGGTCAAAATAAGTTTGCAACCTAGAAAGGCTGATCAATGATAATGCGCAAAGCCTAATAGCCAGAATCATTACGACCTATTGGCAAAATATTTCATAAAATACATGGTTTACACACTAACTAAAAGGAGTCAAGCAAAGTTGCTCAACCACCTAGACCTATTTGTTCTGAATGTTATCAAACTTCCGCATCAGGAGTATAGTTTACAGAAAGTTCTATCCTTGCTGAATCAGAGCATTCGAGAAAAGACCGTACCAGGGACAAACCCAACGACGGCGGCACTACAATTTCTCCTTTGCTTCTGCATCATGATTTCTCCAAGTAGTAAGAGCTTCTCTTATAGCCTGAGCTTCTGGCAAATTCTCCCAAGCCCGCTTCTCTAACTCCAATACAGTCACTCTATCATCTGCGATATACAAGCACCACAATCTTGCTTTCAATACTATACCTTCAATGATGGAACTTGGTGCACCCACTTGGAAGACAGACCCTTTGGTAGTAAAATGAGCAACCAATGGCATGGTAAAGAATCTGATGATTTTCGTCATTAAGATGCCTACAAGAGTATAGGTAATTATTATGAAGGCAAGTCAAGCAAACAAGATTCTCCCAATCTTTTGTCTATGCCAAAGTAAAACGAGAAAGATGCAAGTGAGGAAAGCTCATCCGTCTCCAATAAGATAAGAAAGAAAGGAATTGCAGATATAACAGGACTACCATATCACTGCTTCTAATTGTGTTCCTTCAGAAATTTTATCTTCTTCATACTACCCGAAATAAATGAAATAGATGCAGAACAATCCGCTCAATGTCCTCTTGCGACGTGCATCACAGTCATAAGTACAGTTTTAAAACCACTATCTCCAAAACTATTTTCTAAGTTTCTACCAAAGAAGTCATCAATGAACAGATAATTAGTTGCATAAACAATCTGATCTCATGAGCAATAATACTCGACAGACAGTGGAAAGCTTTGCATTCACTGGTACTGCATTCATCATCCAAGACAGTCAATTCATCCCCATAATTAGACAGTCTAAATCAAAGCCCTTCTCTTTCACAAGGTAGCAACAAATCACGAATTTCCACCCTATTCCACAACGTAACTGACTAAATGACGCTTTTCTCATCCAAAAAGAGACCAATTTGAACATGACCCACCCCATGCATTCTGCATTATGCAGTTTAACAAGCTAGCAACAAATCATGAATTTCCATCCTATCCCCAACTTCACCAACGAAGCAACTGACTAAAAGATGCTTTTCTCATCCGAAAAGAGACGAATTTGAACACGACCGACCACATGTATTATGTACTATGCAGTGTAATGAGAACAATCACACGCATTTCACATTTATATCGCAGAGGAACATCCAAATCTTTAAGTGTAAGAAAGTGGTCAGGATTATATCCACAGCCCTCAAAATCGCGGAGCATCGACTCCTCTCCCGAGCTTTCACCGCCGATGGCCGAGTTCTCTGGCAAATTCAAGAAACCCTCGCACTAAATCACGATCGGTCATACTTCGCGATCAGGGATGCCACGTCCTCCTCCGCCGCACCATAATCCCACTCAGCCTCAATCCAGTCCACCCACTCGGTCAGACCCATCGGCGGCACCTCGTCGCCGTCGCCGCCGCCGCGGAAGTAGTCGGAGATCATCTCTTCGGCCGAGGGAATACTGGCCTACTCGGAGAGGCGCAGGTGGCCTCTTCAAGAAGGCCTCAGAGCTCCGCCGCCTCGCACCGCCGGCCGTCGACGTCTTCTCCCCCGCCGGCGGCCCCATCCGAAGAGATAATCTCCGACTACCTCCACGGCGCCGGCGCATCTGAAAACTTTTGGGAATTTCTAAATTTTCGGTCCCCTTTAAATTATATCAAATTGTCAAAATGTCTATTTCGCTCTAAAAACTCCGTCTTTTTCTCCAAATTCCTGTCTTTTTCTTTTCATGGTTTGGGGAGGGGGCCAAAGAGATGATCCCATGAATCACGTTAGGCTAATTACATGAAAATTAGTTTGAAATAAATACAACACAAATAAAATATTTTGAGAATTTTTTTAACATAAAAAATTAATGTAAGGTAAACGTGATACCTTATTCGCAACACCACTTTTGAATGCATAAACGTCAAACGATTTTCTGAATTTGCTCAAAAGATAAGTAAAATGACAAAATTAGATCTTCACATTTGTGCTAGCTGTACTTTAATTGAAAAAGCTAGAATAAAGGTCGAGAGTTACAGTTTAATTTTTTAATCATTGCTTCAAATTGTGATATTCGCTCTTAAGTCTTAACCATTGTGATTTTCACATATTGTTTAGCAAGCAATGCTAGCCTAGTGTATTTAATGTGCAATATATAACTCACTTATTTTAACTCGCTGTCCAAATTTGGATGGAACTTTGTCTTAACATTGAGTCTTACAAACTAAACTAGTATTTGATTTTCCATTGAGTCTTGCAAACTAAAAACTAAACTAGTATTTGATTTTCCATTTCGTGAGAAATGTAATTTCAAGAAGAATTAAAAGATCATTGAATTTGTGAAAGTAAGTGTTATTATTATTATTATTATTATTATTATTATTATTATTATTAGTATGTTTGACCATTTTTTTGATATTATGAAACGACTAACGGTTAAAAATAAAACCTTATTATTCACCAACATTTATTATTGTCCAAGTTAGGAGTATACAAAAGAATTGAGACTCGCCCAGACTATACAAAATTAGACTGAACCAATACCAATGCAAAATTCAGTTCCAACATTAAAATCAGTGAGTATCATTCCAGCTCCCATTTCAGTATGAAACCATCCACCCGGGCCCCTTAGATTAGAATGGTACTATATATATTTTAGTTTCTAATATTTTATAATAAAAACCCTTAATTCCTAATTTCCTGTACATCTCTGACCGGTTACATATATATATAATTTTTATGTTTTCAAATAAGAACCCTAATTCCTAGTTTCTTCCCACTCTCTCTCCGTCTCTCCCCAGTCATCTCGCCTCGCTGCTCTCTCTGACTTTCGCTCTGTCGGTCGCCGTCGCTCTCTCGATCGCCTCCGGCCTCGTCGATCGCTCTCAACTCTCAGGCAGCTGGGTCTGGCAGTGTGCAATTGTAAGTCCTCCTCTGAAAATCGTCCATTTGGTCGATTTCGATTTGGCGCTTTCACCTTGTTGGGTAGGAACTTCCTCGAAATTTAAAGCTCGCTCGGTGTTGCATTCTAGCCGCCGGAGTGGAATTGCCTCTCTGGGTTCATCTCGCTTTGTAATTACCCGAGTCGGAGTGACGAAAGATATCGCAGTAAAGCCGTAGTTTTAGGGCAGGTTCCTTTATGAGCAAGCTGCGACGGTGCGTGCGGGGAAAAAAGCAATGATGGGTGGCCTCGGATCTTTATATAACCCGTGTTTTGCTTTCGCTTGCTGTGTGCTCGATGCTCCTATGTTGGTTGTCTTATGAATTTGTGTGGGTTGCTTGGCTTGAGGATAAGTAGCCGAGTGAATGGTTTTTGTGACTAGTTGTCTGCTGAGTTCTATGAGTTCCTGAGGGTGTAACTACATGTTTTTTTGGGAAATCGTTGGTTTTGTTGGGGACATTTACACCGGTTCCATGGACCCACCCGTGAGCAGGGCCGGACCCGGTTCCCATTTTGTGGAAACCGGCCTTCAGTGGGCGTTTCCGGGTTCTAGGTTGGGGACCGCCCACCCTGAAACTGATCACCTCTGCCAGCATTTCTGTCTTAGGTGACAATATCCGGCGTAATTTTTCTTTCTTTGATTTCTGCTGCTTTTTGCTGCCATCCATCGTAGATTTCTGTGCATGCTGTTGTGTCTGCCTGTGAAAGCTTTCGTCTTTTCTTTCTTTAGAAAGATATCTTTGTATGCTGCATTTTCTGGGCTATCCGAGAATTTCTGTGCGTGGACTTATAGAGGTGTGCTGTTGTGACTTTCATTTGGTTATTTTCTAGTTGTGAAAAATGGGTAGTGTGTAGGTCAAGTGGTGACTTGACCTTATTCAAAAGCCGAGAGTCACGTTGAATTCAAAATTCCAAAGAGTAACTCACTCTTTTTTAATCTGCTTTCAACAGCCGTTTCCTAAAGACAAGAGAGGTCTCTCTCTACTTTGAGTTGCATTGCTTGCGAGCAGAAAAGTGTCCTCACTTTCCTCCATGGCCAACAATCCTTCACAGCTCCTCCCGTCAGGTCTGTAGGATGTTTTAATTCATGTCTGTTTTGTTTTCCTTAATTTTCTGAGATTCGCAGAAATATCGGGGGGGTATTTCCACTGATGTTCATCTTGCACTAATGAAATATGCAGAGTTGATTGACCGTTGTATAGGTTCAAAAATCTGGGTTATAATGAAGGGAGACAAGGAGCTTGTCGGTACTCTTAGGGGCTTCGATGTATACGTCAACATGGTCCTCGAGGATGTTACTGAGTAGTATGTATCTCTCTCTCTCTCAAATTTACTTGTGCTTCAAGATGCTTCTCGCATTACTTCAGGTGAAGGGAAGCCATTATATGTTCTTGACATCAATTTATTATCTGAGTGGGCAAATGACCTCAATTTGCATGTGTTAGCATCAGAAGTTATCAAATCTGTGGTTTATGAGGCCTCTCTGTCCTCAACTTGATCTATGCTTTTAACTGAGAATCGCTACTCGCACAAGCAAACGCAATATGGCCTTGCCCAACATCCAACCCATCCCCCCTTTTTCTTTTCTCTCACTCCACTTTTTATTGAGCTTGTAGATGTAAACTGTGGAAGCTTCATGTGATTGTAAGATTCTGTTTTCATTCTCGCATACAGTGAAATCACTTCTGAAGGACGAAGGATAACAAAGCTCGATCAGATTTTGCTTAACGGAAACAACATAGCTATCGTAAGAAACAACTTCTTCCTTCTGCTGATATTGATATGGCTATCTGTTTTGAGCCCTTGCATCGATAAGGATGTGGTCTTGCCTAAAGTTTTGGTGATCTACTAACTAGTAAGCAACAATCGCCTTAACATAACAGAAACAATCAGCCACTCAGAGAGATTCCTTCCAATATGTAGACTGAAAATGCTTAGACGATATATTTATGAATTTTTACTGGTCTTGGTTTTGTGGTAAAAGAGTCATCATTCCCTATTCTTTACAAGAATCTGGTCCTTTGTCTCAATCAAACTTGTGTCCACCTCTTGATAAATATAAAGCGTCAGTTGTGTGGCAGTTATGTTATTGAAAAGCTAGAATTCTGCTTTCAAGTGCTTGAACCACTCAAGTGATGATGCCTTCCTTTTTTTCTTAATGCAGTTAGTCCCTGGTGGCTCCCCTGATCTGGAATGAGTTGGATTCATCCTCTAACCTCAGTGGTAGATTATGTAGTTACTTTAGTTGTTGGAAATCTCATCAGCAACATCATTTGATTTTATAACCCTCTTTTTTCGGGTTTATGAATCTGCAACCTTAGTTAAATGAGCTCTAATTAAATTGAGCTCATTTATGAATGTCTGATGCAAATAGCTCAACGGATGGTGCATGATCACATCACCTTATTATCCAATATCTATGTTTTGCTCAACTAGAGGGCATGTCAGTTGTTGTTTTGCTTGGTGCAAGTTGTTCCTAGGATTCATCTTCAGGTACATTGTCATTGAAGAACCTGTCTTGGCTTGTTTTAGTGTTCTGCAGCTTTTGGTCGTTGACTGCATAACGACGTCTGTATTCCCCCCCTCCCCTCTCTCTCTCCCTCTCTCTCTCTGTGAAAACACATCCCTCTCTCTCTCTCTCTCTCTCTCTGAAAACACATGCACTTCTTTGAGCGTTAGGGATGTGGATCCTCTTTCCTGCACCATACTCACATGTGTGTCTCAACATATGTCGGCTTTTGATGCTTACCTCATCCGCACGCATCAACAGTTGAGAAGCGTTTTAAGGGTTATACAGCACGAACGGGAGCCCTATGCTTGTTGAGTATCTTCATCCAAAATATGCTATCTTCTAGGTGGCCTGCTATTTGGCTACCCTTTCTGTGTGATGGTACATTGTCAATCTAAATGCAGAAGTGTGTTCCCAGTATCCACTTTGGAAAAGATCATACAATTCCGCTTATGTACCTGTTGCTTTTTGCTTGAAAAGATTCTACTTCATTATGCAGTATGATTCTGGTATCGACACATCAGGCCTAAGATGTGCACTGTACTGCCTACAGCTAGATAAATAATGGGCGTATTTTGCTCCAAGTGATCTCAATTTTCCACCCAAGTAGCTGTATTTGCTGCACGTTACAAAAAGATCCAAGCTCAAAGCAAACTCATTTGATTTGACCATAACTGGTTTTTGTCGTTTGTGTTTTCAAAGAGCTTGGCTATTTGGGTGGAGCCTGTTTCTTGTTATTGCGGTAGCAGTTCAGAGCTCACGAGGTGTGATATTGCTTGCGGAGTTTGGTTAGAGTAACAAGATCTAAATAGGCTGGAAATAAAGGTGCTGAAGATTCACCATAGGCCTCGTTTCCTTTTTCGCTTGTTTTAATGTATATTCACTGCTCCAAACGAGCTTGACTTGAAGCATGTAAAATTAGGGATATTTGCGGAGAACTTTGTCTAGGCATAGATGAATTTGTCTTATTGGAAGCTTTATAGGCCATTGAATCTCATTATCATGAACAAGGTTGCAGTTCCATTCCGATTTTGATTAGTTCAAACGCATGGTCCATGCTTCATTGATTCTCAATGAATGGCATGTGTTAGAATTCTCCAAAGTTGGATCTAACGTCAAATACCTAACATGATATTTTGTTCTAAGACACTAACGATAAAAGATGGCTTGTTTTGAGTATCTAGATATTTTCCTATGACTAGTTTCCTGTGACTGGTACGGTTCTTTTTCATTCTTTTACCCATTTCAACGTAACATATGGTGCTTTAGTTTGGGAAAGCAGTTGTAACTCAGTAATAGGAAGATTAATGTGTGATTAGTCATAAGAGGGGATCATGATTGTCCCTAGATATGATAGAAACTCCCGAAGTGGTCATTTAGGGTGCGCATGGATTTGTTTCTGTTCTTTTTTTGTTCCTGGGAACATAAACAAAAAAAAAGTGTTTCTGTTCCGGGGAACAGTTTTTGAACAAAAGAACACGTTTGGTAACGTTTGGTCCGGGAATAAAAAATGAACAGAAACACGTTTGGTAAATTTTATTATTTTTTTGTTTCTTTTAATTTTTTAAACATTTTTTTATTTTTTATTTTTCCTTTCTTTTTATTTTTTCTTTTCTTCGGCCGGTCGCCGGCCTCCGGCGACCGGCTGACTGGGCCGGCAGCCTCGCCCAGCCACGGCGAGGCTCGCCAGCCCACGGCGAGGCCGAGCCTGGCCGTGGTTGGGCGAGGCTCGACCTCGCCTTGGCTGGGCGAGCTCGAGCTCGCCCAGATCCGGCGAGGCCGAGCGTCGCCGGCCCCCGGCGAGCCTGAGCCTCGACGGCCGGTCGCCGGCCGGTCGCCGGCCATGGCCGAGGCCGGCGACCGGCCAAAATGAAAAAGAAGAAAAAAAAGAAGAAAAGAAGAAGAGAAGAAGAAGAGAGAGAATAGTGATTTTTGTTCTTTTGTTCCTTCCAAGAAGTGTTTCTCTCAGGAGAAACAACTTTTTTTTGTTTCTTTTTTCTGTTTCTATTTCGTTCCAGAAACAAAAAAACAAAAAAAGAACAGAAACGCAACCAAACGCGTTTCTGTTCCTTTTTTGTTCCCGGGAACACTTTCCGTACAGAAGTGTGCCGAAAACACTTTTTTGGAGTGTTTCCATGCACGCCCTTAGTTAATTCATTGTGGAAACCAAATGGAAGAAGAATTGAGTACGGGGGATGAGTAGAAGAAGAATTAACCAATTCAATTAGGAGTGATTTCAGGTTATATGGTGTTTCCTTGACTAATTCTTTCTCATAGAGTTAGTCTACACAAAAAGCAGTTTGATTTGACTTTAGGCTATTATTCTAGTTGCGGTTTGATTCGGCAAATAAAATGCATACATTGCAATCAATCCCATAGAATTTATCATGACATATCCTCCTGGATCAATGCCTCTGCTTGCCAATTTGCATTGCCATTCTCCTAAAAATCATGTAAGGCCTGCAGTAGGAAGCTCCATCCAATTTGCATCAGTCCTTTAATTCATCCCGAAATTGCATTCCTCTTGAAATGGAAATCCCAGATTCAATGTTAAGACAAAGTTCCATCCAAAATTGGATAGCAATATTCCAAATGAATCACATTAGGCTAGTGATACTTGCTGAACAATGTGTAAAAATCACATCGATTAAGAGTGAAAATCACTAGATTTCAATCTGGAGTAGTGATCGAGAAATCAAACTCTAACTCTTAGCCTCTATTCTAGCTTTCTTAATAAAACTGTGGCTAGTATAAATGTCGAGATTTGATTTTATAATTTTATTTTTCTTTCGGGCAAATTCAGAGAATCGCTTGATGATCATGCATTCAAAAGTGGTGTCACGACTCCGATTTCAACTGGAACCCGTTCCCGACCTTGTTTCTAATGTACCAATGTGGAGGAAATTAAAACAAATAGGCATTCTTCACCACGGGAGATTTGGAAACTCAGCACATTATGGAGTTGGTTGACCAAACTTGGCAAATTTCTGCGAAAGAAAAGAGAATCGACACCTCCCCTGTTGAGACTTTTTTTATCTGATAAGAAGTGCTTCCTATTCTGTTAAATATATGAATTACAAAGAGGTTTATATAGATCTTTTTCTGCAAATACCCTTGTTCAGATCTTCTTTATTTTGGTTTGGTTTGGTTTAGATGTTTCAATGGCTTGATTTGCTAAAGGTGAGGTCAAATTATATAAATTCCAAGTGCGTTATTTTGTCAATATATTATGTGGTGATTTATCTGAGACAACTTATAATTTGCTGCTTTGTCTTACTGTATTTGAAATTGGTCAATGCCCCTGTGTGCTTCTTTCACGACATTCCTTGGTCTCAGGTGTCTTCCGACGGCTTTCTAGTGTTAGAAGAAGTCGTGTCCATCTCGGACATCTACAATGTCCTCCCACGCTTTTTTATTTTATAAAATAGGACAAACTGAAGGAAAAGACTGACCCATTCGGTAACTTTTGCAATCACCCTCACTGAACCAACTTGAAAATGAACTATGATTCATATCCAATCTTACCAAAATTGGATTTCCTTTGCATGCCATGTGTGCTTAGACTTGACTTTTCCCCCTTTTTTCTTCCCTGTCCAATATTTGTTCGTTTCTGTGTAAATTTTTTTGCTTTCTGCACACAGGAGAACGTTAACTTCATTATACTGTACACATCAAAGTAGCCGTTACAATGTGTGTGAAAGTATCTTAGCACTTGTGGCATCACCTCTACAATAACAACCGACACAAAATTGCAACGTGAAGAAGATGGATACTCTATATCGGTAAATGCATTTCCAATTTGTTTTTTGGGTAAAGCATGGCTCTTAAGTTGGATTCATAGAATTTGAAGAGGAGGCATTCCCATTCTTAATTATACTAAAAAATGTTTCCAGCTACAAATGGACTCAGTCTGACATTATCTAACTTGAAGGTAAATCTAAAATAATGATGCAAATTGTTTAATTTCAAATTAATAGAAGTGTGGCAAATATTTTTCCAATTCTCAAAATTTAATGTGGAATAGTCTCATGTCCACAAGTTCTTATATTTGCACCTCTTTTTTTTTTTTACCTTTTGTAATAGATAACCCACAAGCATTAATCGAGAGAGTGAAGAGACGGACCTCCGAAAACATTATCTGAAATAGAGAACTTAGTCAACATTTTTTTAATCATTATACTCATTGAAGAGGTTTCACTAAACTTCTGTCAATCATCATAGAGGCTTCAAGTACAATTGTGAATGTGGAAATGCTAATTGAGTTAAATTCCAAATGAGATGTAATAGGTCACATCATGTTCGTGAGCTTATTTACCACAATTGTCAGTGGCTCAAAGTTTTAATACAGTTACACATTCGTTTTGTGTACCTTATTTTAGTAATGTTTTGTATAATAATCAGCATGATGCATGGATTTAATGCCCAATTGCAATGCTTTGTGACAAGCAATTTATTGACACTAACAACAAGTTAAATGTGAAGGATGCTTCACCCCCGAAATAAAATGTAATTTTTTCTTAATTCAATTGATCACTAGGGAGTGCTATGACGAAGATGAAGCCCGACAATTCCACCAGGCTTTGTTCTTCAAAGTTAATTCGGGCTTGGGCCCAATCAGCCCATTAAACTGGACCGACTGGAGTTCACCTTAATTAGGATGGGGAAACGAACTTGTTTCGGAAGTTCCATGTCTACTTTTGTTGACTTTACTTTGAATGAATTATTTAGGGGCAAAAGTAGATTCTCATCCGAAAATTTCTACACCACATAGTCCAGTGATTTTCCACACTAAGAAACATAATATTTGACAGGGTGCAATGATGCTGCAAGGAAGAATCCTTTTTGACCAATTTTGCAGTAAAACTGGCCCACGATTGTCTGCATATTTTGAGGTAAAGGAACAGAGGTCTCAATAATTAAGGCCCCCATATATACAAGAAGTCTTTATTTTGCTTTAAAAAAAGTAAGAGTTAGGTAGTGGGATTCCACGTATTTTCTTTTCTTCACGAGCTTTTAAGCTAAAGGAGCAAGCTCAATTTGGATCTAAATGGATGTAGTCTGATTTCAAAAAAAATTGTGACAAGAGTTTCGTTTTACTAAAAAAAAAGTTCGGTGGAGTGATAACGAAAGCTAAAGCCATCAGAGAACAAATCCGATCTTCCATCGATCTCAATTCAAGAAATTTGATACTTCACAAGAGTCTTCTTTTTAACTTATCGAGTCATCGTGATTCAATAACTTCAATCTTAATATTTTTTTGTCATGCTGGGATTTTTGCATGAAAAAACTTCAGAACTTAAGAATTATGAAATGGAAGAATTTTAATCTTTTAAATCTAGTGAGATTTTTTTTTTCTATCACGAAACATGAAATGTTTAGTTACCACAAAATCTATTCAAAAAACAGAAAAATACTTGCAAAGAAACACCATCCGTTCAAAAAAGCTTTTTTCTTAAATAGTTTAGTCAATCATGTAATCAATTAATAAAGAATTTGGAATGATCTAATTTAATTAAATGGAAATGGAATATGCCACATACATATAATTTTGCATTGCATCAAAATACATTCGCTAGATTAAGAATTGGGTGAGATCTATTGATGTGAATTTGATAAGGATGCCAACGAACTAAAACCTAAGCTTCATGTGCCTTGTCTAAACGTGGCATTAGCATTAGCTCCCCCTCTCGGAAAAAAAGAGAAAAAAAAATCAGACAGAATAGTATACGAGCAGTGCAAGAAGACTGAAACCCATGATTGACCCAAGTCAATCTACGAAGACTTGGACTACCAACAGTCCATGATGAACCAGCTTGCTCAAGAAGGAATCACACCAATGTTGACCCAAGTCAAAGTCTACGAAGACTTGGATTACCAAAGGCACACGCTCAAGCATTGGCGAGACTTTTTTTCCACATCGGGATGACCCCATCTTCTTTTTCTTGGTTGTATTGCTTTATTTCTTTTCATGATTCACTTTGCTTTTTAACAAGAGTTTCCCTTGGATTTGTCAAGGTAATTTCGCCGTGAATAACTACTGAGGTCCCAATGGGTTAATTACGATGAGAATTTTGTAAAATAACATGCATTCAATGTTTCACAAAACATATGGCATTTTAATTACAATTGCTAGCAATATGTGGATTTTTTTTTTTAATGTTGTTAAAAATATGTGCACTTTTACTCAATGAGCACAAACTCTTCATCATTTGAAGTTTAAACAATAAATCTAGGTTGTTTACAAAGTAATTTAAATAAGTATACTAATATTGATACATGAAGTAATATGATCAAATCATGATTTCATATTTAGCAAGTGAATAAATAGATTTGTGAAAATAGATACTACTCAAATGGGAATTCGATACTTCCCAAGAGTGTTTTTTTACTCATCAAGTCAATTTGATTAATAACTTCAATCTTAAATGTTGTTTTTGATCACACTCGGATTTCGGCCTAAAAGGAGTTAAGGAACTTATGAATTTTGGAATGGAACATTTTTATACCTTCAGATCTAGCGGGAAAACATGGAATGTTTAATAACCACAAAATTGATTTAGAAAATTAAAAAAAAAATTGCAAAAAAACACTATCTGTTCAGAAATATTTTTTGATTTTTAAATAATTTAACCAATTGTATCATCAATTAATAGAAAAGTTAATATAGTCTAATTTAACTAAATGAAAAGTACAAAAGTGTTGTATACATGTGGTTTTTGCATTGCACCAAAATACAATCATTAAATTAGGAATTGCATGAGATTGGTCAATGTGATATTGATACGGACGCCAGCAATCTAAAACCTAAGCTCCCTGTTAACATGGCATTAACATTAGCTACCACTCTCAAAAAGACAAAAAAAAAAAAAACTAAAAAAAGAGGGGATAGCGTACAGGGGTGCAAGAGGACTGAAACATCACGGGATTAAAAGGGAAAAGTCAGTCTACGAAGACTTGGACTAACAGCAGTCCATGATGAGCCATCGTTGCTGGACAGTCAATAGTCCATGATGAGCCATCATTGCTCCAAGAAGGAATCAAACCAAAGATTGACCCAAGTATATGAAGACTTGGACTACCAAAGGCACATGCTAAGGCATTGGCGGGTCTTCTTTTCCACGCTAGGATCCGTCTTCTTTTTCTTTGCTATATTGCTTTATATCTTTTCATTATCAATTTGCTTTTTTGATAAGATTTTCCTTGGATTCTCAGGGACGTTTGAGGTCTCTAGTTAGTTAATTATTTTGATAGTTGATTGATTGGCGGCAACCGGCCACCACTTGAGCAAGGATTTTTTTTTTTTTTTTGGTCTAGCAGCACCTGATAAGTAAGGCCTCTGAACTTTTTTCCATGTCTGAATCGTCTCCCAAAGAAAAGATCAAGTGAGATCAATGAAGGGGAGGCAATGCTTGTTTTATTTATCATTGGATTGATCATAATCCAGATTGTGGAAAGCTTATGATATCATACATATCAACGCTTTATGAGTGACTTTTATTGGCTAAAAAACGATCGATAATGCAACTTACCTTGGTTATTGTTGAGTTAGTACTGTGAAACTTCAGTTGTGAAGTAGCTATTTTTATTTATTTATCATGAAACATAAAATTTTTAGTTATCAAGCAAAATGTGGTATACATATAGTTTTGCCTTGCATCGAAATAAAATCATTACTTTAAAAATTGCATTATCTACCGCTCTTCAAAGAAAATAAATAAATAAAGGAACAGTGTACCGGTAAGGGCAAAGTCAAAGTCTATGAAGACTTGGACTACCAACGGTCCATGATGAACCAGCTTTGCTCAGGAAGGAATCACATCAATAATTCATTCATTTGGTACTTTGTCCCTCACATACAGGCATCCATAAACGTGGAGATTCAATCAAAAAGAAGGGAAACAAATGTCACTAGATCACTTTGTCAAATCCAACACTGACTCATTGTTCTCCCATTCACTCGCAAAATTTACATGGCAATAAATCGATTTCCAATTCTCATATTCATTGATAATTTCATTACATGATTTCCTCCGATTCTATAATTTCATATGAGATTTGAAAATCAAATTAAAAAAAAAACCTCTAAGGATGTCTTTATGTCGCTGAGAATTTTTTTTTGTGATGGGAAAATGCTTTTAGGAAATTCAATTTCAGAGAAAGGGAATCGGAAAATTTTGATTATGGTGAAAAAAAGTTGAAAAAAACTGATTTTATTGTAATTGGTAATAAGTGAATCCGCTAAATGAAGCATGTATCATTAAAAGTAACATGGAATGACTAATAAACTAGAATTGATATCTTCTTCTTTTATTCTATAATCCATAGAAATAACATTGATTACAAAGAAAATAAGATAAAAATTATGAAATCATATTTGTAAAATATTAGATATAATCGTGCTTTGGGAATGTAGAAAAATTGAGCATCAATAAAGTATATTCTTCTCACTTCAAAGCTTAGCAAGAAAACAAGGGTAATGATTCCTTCTTGCCAAGTCATTTTTCTCTAACTTATTCTTTTTAGGGTTAATACCACAAAAAATCTAAAACTAGTATATTCATGATAAATTTATCCAAAATTAATTTTTTGATTACCAAAAACTCAAAACTGACAAATTTGTGATAAATTTATCCTCTATTAGTTTCCGTTAAATTGAATGAATACTAAGAAAAATACAAACCAGTACACATGTGATAAATAGAGAATAAAACCCCGAACTAATAGAGTGGTCAATTGTGAAAATTTTATGTATGTTTTTGTTGACTTGACTTTGAATGAATCCACCATTTATTTGGGAGGCAAAAGTCAATTCTAATCCCAAAATTTTTGCATCATATGGTCCAATGATTTTCCGCCTTGAGAAACGTACATAATTGTCAACTTCGACGGGCTGGAGCGATGCTTCAAGGAGTCATCCTTATTGACCAAATTTTGCATCAAATTGGCCCATGACTCTCTCTGCATATTCAGCCAATCCTGTGGCTTCTATGTACAATGACCTCCCCAAAATTCATTCAAAAAGATCTTTCCTTTTTATTTCCTTGATATTTCTGTGGTGAAGAAATAAAGGTCTTTGATAGCTAAGGCCCGCATTTCACATGAAAAGTCTCTCTTTTCCTTTAAAAAGAGAGGAGTTAAGGCAACGGGATCTCACCTATTTTCTCTTCTTCCTGGAGCTTATGAGCTGTATTGGAGGACACTTAATTTCAATTTGAATGCAAAGAGTCTTATTTTTAAAAAAATATGCAACGATACCTTTGGAGTTTCGTTTTACTAAAACAAAAGTTTAGTGGAGTTTAATTAAAGTTAAAGCTATCGGAGAACAAATTTGATCTCCATTGGTCTCGAATTGATGAATTTGATGTTAGATTATATATATAATACTTTGATGCGGAAATTTAAAAGAAAACAGTGGTCTGTTGATCTTTATGATTTTTACAAATAGTTGAAGATGTACATTTATTCATAGCGTTACCCTTGATGATAATCGTTGTACAAGACCGAAAAACTCAAATCAAATGATAATCGTTATTCTTTAATGTATTCTATCAATGGAGGAGAGAATACCCAATTATTTTCGGTTATTGTTGTTCATATAGGTGGAGAGAGGACCGGACTCTATTATTCGTTCTTTTAATACGTGTCTTCCATCAAAGTGCCTTTTAACTTCCATAAAAGTCACACATTTTCGAAAAAGCAGTAACTTCTCTTGAGGATTATACCATTTCATTTTATTAGAGTCGCAACTTTTCATAACTAATATTTATTTATTTTATAGCATTTCAATAATTATTAAACCATATAATAAATCATATCATGTGGACCACAATAATTCTTACATTTGATACTTCCCAAGAGCCTTTTTTGACAATCGCAACTAATTGCTTCAATTTAAATTTTCCTTTTGTCAGATTTGGATGGATGTATGAAAAGATTTAAGAGCTTATGAATTTTGGCACCAAACATTTTACACCTTTGGATCTTGCAAGATTTTATTTTGCCTCCTTGGCTGCCCCGCCATGTGTTTATTAAATGTGGTCCTTATCAAATACAAATTGGTTCATTTAGTCCACATCGTACCCATCGAAATCTAAAGGTCTTGGTGGTGTTGGAGCATTCGCATCAATCGTGCACTCCTCAGCAACTTTGAGGAGGTCAGCTCGTCAATCACCTGGAATGACCATGGCCATGGGCATGGGTTAGGGTTTTGGAGGCGTGTGAGCAAGAGAAGTGACAACGAGGGAAAAATCAAGGATTTGGAGCAAAGGAAGAAACGTGCGAAAAGGTCAAGGAACGATGGGGCATGAGTTGTCGTGGGGTTTAAACGAAGTTTACCTAGAAGAGAAACTAAATAAAAGGAAAGATAAAATTCTAAACCTGGCCATGTTGAATACTCTCGTCTCTTCATCCAAATAAAGAGAGACCCATCATATGCTTTCTTCTCCCGAAAAGGAGTAAGACCAGATGTGAAATGCTAAAATCAAGGTGGACGAATGTGAGTCTCAAGCGCGAAGCGAAAAAGGACAAAAGCAAAGCAATAATTTGTATTCCGTCCCACTTTTCCTTTGAAGTTTAAAGTGTAGCTCGTTTCTTTTGCAAGAAAGACCGCAAAGTGAATTATCTCACTTCTCGGACCCTAAAAGTTGCTAAGTTCAGTTTTCTTTCAAAAGCTTAAACTTTGACTCTAAAATTGCAAAGTTCAGATTTTTAAGTTCGTCGCTGTCCAAGCAAGATGCCAATTCAACTCATAACATACTTTGATGGGACATATTTTCGGTTATCATATAAGTTTGGGATTTTGATGATAAAAGTACAATTTAGATAATTGGTAATATGGTAAATATAAATGTTAGGATTTTTTATGGAATCACGTACTTAATGTCGTCGAATTTGCTGCCCACCCATTGCCATCACTAGCCCCCAACTTCATGCATCAATCCACTAGTGAGTTAATGCCTCGCCTGCTCAAGTGTGTCCTCTACAATCTCATAACCTTTGTCCATGGAACTCGTGATTGGCAGAGGTCGCTAACCTCACATGGCCACAAATCTGTGGTTGAATGGCCGTGGCGTCGGGGCTTGACTTGGTTAATTCGCTTGATTTTTTGAGGAACGGAGAGAGGCCCTCGTCTCCATTGATCATTAAAATCAATACCCAAAAAGAAAAGGATAAATATATTCCTTGCCAAGAGGGCATTTGGGTATTTTAGCAGCACCAAAAAGACAAAACGCAATTGATAGGGGAGAGGGGCGAAGAGCAGGCGGAAAAGGATAGGTGGGCGTGACTCTGGTGGATGGAAAGTAAAGCTATCAACCGTCGGTGGTCACATGACTCACGAGGGGACTAATGATATCGAGTGCAGTGGAGCGGGAGCCAATTAATAGGAAGAAGATGGTATATCAATCCGGGGTCATTCCATGGATGAGACAGACTCTATGGAGAATTCACATGATCCATCCGCGCATGAGTCGAGTTCACATGCCCCGCTGCGCGAGCGGGCAAGACTTGCTCGAAGAATACGAAGTGAAGAGAGGTGTAATCCAGTCCACAAGCCGCATTTGGCAGGGCAACCCCGAAATGATGGATTTTTAGCCTGCGCGTCCCCATTGAAATTGCCATATTTTCCGGAACTTCTGTTGTATTTTTCAAGTTTGGAGAGCATGAAAAATAGAAGGGGGTGTTTTCCCCAAAACAGCCCCGATACTTTTTCCTCAACTCGGACACACCCCTGTCCCAAAAGTGACACTACAATTATGTACAAGCAAAGTGACACTAAATTTGTGGGCAATGGCGCGGGCATTTATTGCAACACAGTGTCGTTGGGTAATTTAAAGGAAGAAGGAAGATGCAATGGACATCGTGCGGTTCCCTTTCAGATTGAAAGCAAACTCTACAAAGACTACAATATTAAAATACAAACAGGCCCCCGACTTTCAGCATGGTTAGCCAATCCTGTCTTCTACGTTTAATGACCCACGGAGATCTCCATTTGTAATTCTGGCTTCTAAAAGTGATTTTGATTTCGCAATGTGCTGTATTGATTTTGCTGTTATATAGTTCGAATTTTTTTTTCTTTGAGAGAAGATCGAGAGAGATAAATGGAGAGGAGGCAATGCTTCATACATTCACCATGGGATTGACCGTCATCCAGACCGTGAAATGCTTATGATATTGTACGGGCCAACTCTTTACGAATAACTTTGATTGTCTAAGGAATGGCTGATACAAGTTGATTTTGGCTATTTTGGTTTTTGTCAATTCTATATTGTAAAACATTAATTACGAAGTGGCTATTTTCTATCGTGAAATAATAAATACTTAGTAGCCTCGGAATTGATTTAGAAACTTGAAAAATACTTGCATAACAAATACCATCTGTTTAGAAAAACTTTGATCTTTAAATAGTCTAGCCAATCATGTCATCAATCAATAGAAAAGTTGATACCGTCTAATTTAACTGAATGAAAAGAACGAAAGTGTTGTATACATATAGTTTTTCCTTGCATCGAAATACTATCATTAGATTTAAAATCGCATTAGCTACCGCTCTGAGAAAGAGAGAAGACAGAACAGCAAACGGGGTGGTGCGAAGACTAAAACATCACGGGATTAGAAGGGCAAAATCAAAGTCAACGAAGAGTTGGACTACGAACAGTCCATGATTAACCAGCTTGCTTAAGAAGGAATCACACCAATGATTCATTTATTTGGTATTTTGTGCCTCTCAGTCAGACTTCCATAAACGTAGAGATTTTATTAAAAAAATATGTCACCAAGATCACTCTGTAAAATCCAACACTGATTCACTGTTCTCTCATTCACCCCCCAAAAATCAGATGATAACAAATCGATGTTCAATTCCCATATCCATCGACGATTCTATCTTACCATTTCCTTCCATTGAATAACATCATATGAAAACAAACTTTTAGGTTGTGCTTATCTCCCTGAGAATTTTTTTTTGAAGCAGGAAAATGTTCTAGGAAATTCAATCTAAAAAAAAAAAAGTAAACCAAAAAAAAAAATGATTGTGCTAAAAACAAGTTGAAGAAATTGATTTTTATCATAATTTATAATAAGTGAATTCATTAAATGTGGCTTGTATAGTTAAAAGTAACATGTAATGACTAATAAACTGGATATGACATCATCATCGTTTATTCTATAATCCATCAAAATAATAACGATTACAAAGAAATTAGGATAGATATCCGGGAAAATAATTCTTCTTGCCAAGTCATTTTTCTCTAAGCTTATTTATTACTTTTAGCCCATGGTAAACATTTTTATGGATCGAATAGCTTTACATGATTCAAACATTGGAAATTATAGAAACAAATTTCCCAAATATGATTTTTTTTTCATCAAACTAAGAAGGAAGATCATGAGGGGCAATTCCATTTTTTTTTTCATTTTTTGAGAAAAGTACTACCCTCCATAACAAAATTGTATGAGTGTCTGCACGACAACGTTGTTGATGAATCCAAACCAAAAAAAAAAAAAAATGTTGATAAATGTCAGATTTGTATGCCGATAGACCATATAATTGATGCCAATAAAGAGATCCAAAGTGAACAATCATATCCCTTCATATAATTGATGCCAAACTCATTGATTTTCTAAGACTTGGGCATCAGTATTGATGAAAAGAAACTTTAATACCGCCGCCCTAAAAATAGAAGCACTCCCAACAAGTAAACCAAGTGATCGAATCCAATTATCTGACAAAATCAACTCAATGATGTAAGTTTAACAATTACTCTCTACGGCGATTACAATAACAATGTTGTAACTTTGAGTGCCACAATGAGATATCTCATGATGTAGAAAAGGAATTGGATCTAGTCGTGCAAAGAGGTGGCAGCACGACCACAACATCAGTAATAATTGGGGTACTCATACATCAATGAGGTCTACCCTTACTAGGGCCTTACCAAACTTTTTTTTTTTTTCCCTTTTTACGGATAAAGTATGAATTAGATAATAAATCTCTCAATAGTAAATAGATAATAGGAAATACGATTCTCCAATTTCTTTTTGAATTCACATATGGCATTTTTGTGTTATTTTTTTTTTCATTTACTAATTCAATTCTACTACCTTTTTATATTATCGCAGAAGTTTTATTACATAATTTATTTTATCATTGTATCATTTACATGAAGATGCAAAATACGATCTAACTAAATGGAATAAATCAAATCTCACTAAATCCAAATGTTAAACAGAAAATGGAATAACCAGATTAGAATCTGACTTTGACATTCTATAAAAACAGGAATTCTTTCTAATAATTTTTTAACTACTAACTAAAACATGTAATGTATTTCTAGCAGATATCTCCTTCTGTTTTCCTTTCTTGCCGACTAGCTCTATACGTAAGGACCGGGTCGTGATGGTCTGAATGCTTCGCCGGGGAGTCTCGACTAAAAGCAGCCTCCCTTCGGCCGGGATTCTCTTGCTTTTAACCTTTTGCTTTTCACGCTAAATCTTTGCTGAAGATATGGTCATTCATCATGAGGGTGTGCTGCAATTTCTCCGCTGCCCTGTCCTTCTTGACCACGTTCTTCTCCTCACCAGAGCAATTTACCGAAGCCCACCGAGAATTCCACTTGCGCTCTTCTTTTGTTTTTAGTCTTTTTTCAACTTTATCTGCTTTCCGTTACGCATGGCCAGGCCATGTCCCCTAGGCCTTATCTTGGTGTTCAGTTAGTCAACACGTTTCCACCGTATCGTGTCCCACCAGATTTTGCTCTCCATTTTTGCAGAATTTCAGCTCTCCCTTCCTGTTCCTTCGTGTGTTTTCACACTGCTGTTTCCCTTCCTTCGCACTCGCATGAATGCCGTATCGAAAGTGGCCTCAAGTCAACCATTTCGGTTCACAAAAACTTGCAATTTTATTGGAAAGGGTCTGCAATTTTAAATGCAAAAGAATGCAACGGAGATCAAGAATGCAGGATTACAAATGTTTTTTTTTTTTTTTCAAAAAGGGGTCAAATTATCAATGTTTTTTTTTTTTTGGTAACCGAGGATTTGCCGGGCTCGCTAGGCAGCCCACAACTTGTAGAGTGCATGGTGCACCCCGGACCAAGCATCAATACTTCGAAAGGCTGATATAGTAATTCTCTCCTGAAATCTCCACTTAAGTCATGTTAGCAACGGGAGGGCTCGAACTCTCGACCTTAGCGATGGAGGAAAAAATGCAAACTAACTAAGTTGCCTATAGATGGGTAATTATCAATGAATTTGATTGCTAAATTTTATGAGAATGTGGATAGGACCTTTAGGCGAAAATCTGAGTCAACAATAATTTCCCTCAAAAGTTAATCAATGAAGACCGAAATATCATTGGATTAGAAAGGTAAAGTCAAAGTCTACAAAGACTTGGACTACCAACCGTCCATGATGAACCAACTTTGCTCCGAGAAGGATTCACACCATGAAGGAGCCAAGTCTCCGAAGACTTGGATGACCAAAGGCACACGCTAAAGCATTGGCGGGCCTTCATTTCCACATTAGGATTGACCCATCTTCTCTTTCTTTGCTTTTATTGCTTTATTTATTTTTATTGTCACTACGCTCTTTTGACGATATTTTCCTTGCATTTCGCCGTGAATGACGGTCGTGGTCCCAGTGTGTTAATTACCTTGAATAGTTGATTGATAGGCGGCCATCATTTGATCAATAATTCTTTTTTTTTTTTTTTGCACAGCAGCACTACTCTTCGAGTATAGAGATGAGTTGGGGCTTCTATAAGAGGGCAAGAGCCTCAACCCCGAACGCACCACCAACCTCCCCGCGGAATCACGACAGACACAAGTGATCGAGCCTCCAAGTGATCAAGCCTCCAGTAGCTCCAGGTTCGTAGGCACCGTCTATGTTTATCTTTAGTGTTCCAGCTTGCGGTGGGTTCCAAAATCGTGATGATCCGTGGCTGGTCTAACTAAATTCGCTCGATTTTGGGTTCCATCTGTTGAAACTCTTCAACTAAAGCAAACTCCACAAGGTTGCTTGGATCTGGTTTTCAATTCTTGAAGAATGCCTGGTTTCTTGACTTCCAAATATTCCACAGTACTATAGTAATCGTCTAATTGGAGACTTGGCTTCTTGCATCCTGATCTTGATCTTGGTAATCCACTATTTGGTTTGAGGATGAAAAAACTATTTTTTTGATAGCTTTCTAACAATTGCCCAGGTTCACAAGTTATCGATTAATTTTTACTTACCAGTGATACAAGTTTATAATTGGTTCTTTAAATCTAGCATGCATGAAACAAAACTCCATTTTTGGTTTACGGAATTTTATAAACGTGTAAGATTATGAACTACAACTATCCCATCACATGAATAGCTCTAATTAATTTTTTGATCCATTCTAGAGAGAGTGGCTGTCATTTTTGCAGAAATGACATTAAAGAAAAAAAATTTATATTGTAGAAATTTGAGAAGTGTGGCACTTTTCTTTTTTAAAAAGGATGCTCTGCATCGTGTTATGTCAAATGACAACATGTTCACACTTTCCCTTTGAGATATAAAACTCCTAGGAAATAATTTATGTTCTCAAGATTTGAGAAGAGTGAGCTATTTTTTTTTTTAAATGAAAACTTTGCACTATGCTATGTCAACGTTCTCCCCAGGAGATTTAATCTCCTTAAGGTGTTAAAACGCCCCTCGAGATTTAATACTCATATATTTACATGTGTTGTCAACTTTGATAGGCTGGAGTGGTGCTGCAATGAATCATTCTTATTGAACAATTGTTGCACACTAGCCCATGACTCTGCATATTTAGCTAATCTCGAATACTACATTTAATGACCTACAGAGATCTCCATTATTTCTCAGTCAAGCTTCTAAACATTTTCCATCTTTGGCTGCCACTACTTTTGCTAATATGCTGTTCGGTATTTCTTGAAGATCAGATCGAGTAAATCAATGGAGGGGAGCGTAGAAACACAACATACCTATAAAAATGATGGAATAGTAGGGAGCGCTTCTTTTACTCACACTGTGATAGAAGGTCAAGGAATGGTTAATTCATCAAGAAATGCATATGAAGTATTCTTGAGCTTCAGAGGAGAGGATACTCGAACTGGTTTTACCAGCTTCCTTTACACTAGTATGACAGATGCAGGAATCCGCGTTTATAAGGATGACAAAGAGCTTTGCGAGGGGGAAGAATTTGGCGCGGAACTTCTCCAAGCAATTAATCAATCGGAGATCTCAATACCTATATTTTCAAAAGGTTATGCCTCTAGCGTGTGGTGTCTTAAGGAGCTAGTCCAAATGGTTGAGTGCCAAAAAGCTAGGGGACAAAAGATCATGCCCATTTTTTATGATGTGGCACCTTCAGAGGTTCGACACCAAACTGGGGGTTATGGAGAGGCGTTTCTTTCACATGAAAAGAAGAATCGATATAACGAAGAGACTATGCGTCAGTGGAAGACTGCTCTGAGTGTAGTTGCGGCAATAAAAGGGTGGGATCTACACAACAAGACCAACAGGTGACTACCTCTATCAATTTATTTGATGTGCCTTGTACCATTAAAACCTTTAATGTGGTTCGATTGGTTTCTTTTCTAGATTTGTGTTAGCTTTGTTGAAATTGACTTTTATGCTATTGAAATTATACTGCAGAAATCACACGAAATAGTGGCACAATCCCAATTTTGTCCTTTTTAATTCCAAATAACTTTTTTTTTTTCCGGTTAATGTCATTCATTAACCATATGTGCCAACGCTAATTCATTTACAATGGAGTAAATCCTTGTAGAAAGCATTTCGAATAGGTCTTTAGTTTTCACTTTGGTCTTGTGAGAACATAGTTTGGTTTCAGTTTTCTAACTCATTGCCACTTGACCTCCAACAAACACTAGGGAAGAAGGTGAGATCACAAAAATGGTTACCCATAAGGTTTTCAATGACTTGAAGAAGGCTTATTTGGCGGTATCAAACAACTTGGTTGGTGTGGACCCCCATGTGCATAAAATCATGGAAAATATAGGTACTCACACAAGTGACACGCGGATTGTGGGAATTCATGGGATGGGTGGCGTTGGAAAGACAACGATTGCAAAATTAATCTACAATGAGCTTTCCAACGAGTACAAAAATTGTTGCTTCCTTTCCAACATCCGTGAAACGTCAAAGCTCAAGGGCATTTATTGCTTGCAGCAACAGCTCATCTCTGATATCCTTAAGATGGAACGGACAAATATAAGAAACATCGATGAAGGGATTGAGATCATTGGAAAAAGGTTGTCTGATAAAAAAGTATTGCTTCTTCTTGATGATGTGGAAGAAAAGGATCATATAAATGCACTTGTCGGTAAGCGTGATTGGTTTGGCAAAGGGAGCAAAATTATTGTTACTACAAGAAGGAAAGATGTTCTCTGTGTTCTGGAAGTGGATTGGAGGTATGAGCTTACATGCTTGGATCCGAATCTATCTCTTCAACTTTTTAGCAAACATGCCTTCAGAAGAGATTTTCCTAAAGACGAGTATATCGACCAATCCAAGAGGGTGGTACACATTGCCGGAGGTCTTCCATTAGCCCTCGAGGTCATAGGCTCACTTTTATCCAACAAAAATAAAGAAATGTGGGATGCCACATTGAAGAAGCTAGAAAGTATTCCTGATGATGAAGTTCAGAGTAAGCTGAAAATAAGTTATGATGCATTAAATGATCGGCAGCAGCATATATTCCTTGATATAGCTTGTCATTTCATTGGATATCACAAGGACATTGTGGTCTATTTTTGGGATGCATCTGAACTTTTTTCAGAAGTAGCCTTGGAAGTTTTGCAGAACATGTCTTTGATAAAAATTGAAATAGATAATACATTGTGGATGCATGATCAACTTAGAGACATCGGAAGAGAAATAGTTCGTCAAAAAAGTAAGATGAAAATTGAGAACCAATGTCGTGTGTGGAATCCCAAGGACGGATTGGAATTGCTAAAGAGACATGAGGTAAAATGCCTTAGCGCAACAAATCTCCAAGTTACTTATGAAAATTTTCTATTTTAAAAAAAGGCAGTTACTTTTTGTTTTCTCTAGCACCATCGCGACCTACTCAACCAATATCTTTGGTCTTTTAAGATTTTAAAGGAGTGACAATAGTCAACTCAACCCCTTAAAATAGTGAACTTGAAGAAATGTGTTTCCTTTCAACTTTTTTGTTTTAAAATTTTTCCTTTGGGCAGGAAAAGAAAGAAGTTGAAGCTCTTCGTCTCAAGTTTGATGATCAGCACCGTTTTACCTATAAGGACTTTAAGAGCCTGGCAAATCTAACGTACCTTGAAGTAGACGACTTGAAGGAAAATTTTCGTGGAGAAAAGATGCTTCGTTGGCTCAAATGGCTGTCATATGCTCTTCCAACTAATATTTTCCAGAGGAAGTTATATCTCCTTCCACGATTACGATGGCTTTCTTGGCATAATATTCGCCCAACATTTAATATTGCAAATTTCTCCATAGAGAATTTGATCATCCTTGATTTATCTGAAAGTGAAATTACTCATGATTGGAAGGGGTGGAGCCACCTGAAGGTATGTTATATGCTAGACAACACTTATTCTTCCATCTTATTAGATTCAAAAGTGAACTTTGCATGATTTTTCTTTCACAGGTAATGAAGAATTTGAAAGTTTTGAATTTGGCCAATTGCCAACGCCTGAAGAGAACCCCTAACTTCTCAACTCATTCAAATTTAGAACGTTTGAACCTATCAGGCTGTGAATCATTAATCAAAATTGATAAATCAATTTCTCAGTTGAAACACTTGGTTTTCTTAGATGTACGCTATTGTGGGAGTCTTCAGAGGCTGCCGGATGAGTTGGGTAGAGATCTTGCAAGCCTCAAATACCTATATCTTTATGGATGCTGGAGGTTGAAGAGGCTTCCGGAGACAATCGGGAATTTGGAATCGCTTATTGAGTTGGACATAGGTGGCTTTAATATGAGAATCAAAGAACTACCCGATTCCATCAAAAAGTTGAAGAATTTGAAAATAGTGAAGATGTGGTATGGTGACATAGGCAAAATACACGATACCTTTTGGACGATAGAGAAGCTTGAAAAAGTATATATCCTCCACGAGGATTATCATTACGGGGGTTTACACGTGAAAATTGGTGATGGCATCTATGAGAATAAATCCTTGAGGATCTTGAGATTGGAAGGGGTGAGAATACACGCCCTACCAAGGCTTCCCGAAAGTCTCATCGAATTAAAAGTGGAGGATGTGAGGGTGGTTCCAGATCTCTCAAATCTCGCTAACTTAAAGGTATTGAAACTGAGCTTTGGCCCACCTGATTCTGATGGGAAATCTGATGGGCTTCTGGAAGAACTGACACCACGGGGGATTGGGAACTTAACCAAATTGAAGTCTCTGACACTCTGGTATTCCAGGGGGAGCGCCTCATCGACAGACCTGAGCCTCCCTCCTCATCCGCGTCGCCTCACAGGGCTTCCCTCAAATTTATCCTCCTTAGAACTCCGTAGCTGCGACTCACTTTGCTCGATGGATCTATCGAATTTGAGGAAACTATCGTCTCTCTTGATTTGGGACTGTGCAGTTGCAGAGATTGAAGGCCTTGGTTGTTTGGAGAACCTACGAGATTTGAACCTTCAGCACGACGAACAACTGGCGATGCTACCTGATCTAAGCAAGTTAAACAAGCTAAGGGATATTACAGTACGGGGGTGCGGTAATCTGGTTGAGATTCAAGGCGAACTACCGCGGTTTTTGGATAGACTTTCAATTGAGCACTGCAATTCGTTACGGGAGTTCCCCGATCTGTTCAGCTTACCCGATCGGTTCAGTTTAATGGGTAAGACACATGTTTTTATGGATATCAATCGCAGTCAGATGTTTTTATATGGAGGTAGAGATGAGTTGCTGGTTCGTGGCTTTAAACAGAGGCAGATCCCTGATCTAAGCGATTTGGACGGAATAACAATTCTTACAGTAGTATTCTGTCATAATCTGGTTGAGATTCAAGGCGAACTACCCCAATCTTTGGAAGAATTGTGGATTGAATGTTGTGAATCTTTACAGAAGTTGCCTGATCTATCAAGCTTGAAGGGACTGCGAGAGGTTACAATATTACGTTGTGGGAAATTAGCGGTGGAGGAAATTTTTCGGCTTTGCTCGGAGAAGTCAATCAAATTTCTGGGAAAAGACGATGAAGAAGACGAATTACCGGATTGGGCAAGAATACAAAGATATGAAAGAAGACGAGAGGCAAGATTCTGGGAGAAGAGGATGAAGAAGACAAATTACCAGATTGGGCAAGAATACAAAGATATGAAATAAGACGACAGGCAAGAGAAATTACCACAAATTGTTCCCTTTGAGGTAAGTACGAATGTTTTCCTTTTTTGGCAATCAAATTCATTCACAGATATGAACAGAGAAATTTTGCATGCACTTTTTAATGACCTTTTAGGGGATTCTTGTCTGAAAATCTGATGAAGGTATTTAAATTATGATGCCTCTGAACAGCCAGAGGGCTCTTAATTATGTACGAGTATTTGTGTTCTTTTCCTAGTTTGGTTTGGCTTTTTTAGCTACATTTTCTTAGGATGGTTTCTCCTAGAGGTATGCATGTCGATTGCATCATTTTTATTTGATATGTAACAAATCATTAGAGATCGTTGTTGATTTGCTGCTTCACACATATTTTGAAATTGATAACCTCACTTCGCATGGGAGATAAATTCGCTATGCTGTAAATAAATAGATGGAATGTGTGTTGGAAGGTCATACAACTATGGTTCTCATCCTGGGACTTTACAACACAATCAACTCAATGTTGCGACTTTGACGTAGACAGACACTCTGTATTGCCATGCTTAAGTTCAGTTTATTTTGCAGGAAAGGTGTGCTTCTTAGTGGGATTTGCAAATGTTATGGAGAAGTCATAAATGAGGGAGCCACCGCAATTCTGAGATTACTGGTGTGGTAGCACTGGCTAAAGCAGCAGCACCATAATATTTATCTCAGCAATGATGCCTTCAATCATAGCAATCTTTGACGGGCACACTGACAAAAATCATTCTGTGCAGCAAACATCGCCTACAGGAGTAATTGAGAGAATGCAGCATTCGCTGTACCAGTAAAGAAGGAGCACCCTTTTGCTGAGACTTGAGAATTGCACTCACTTACAAAAGATTGGTAAGAAAAAGAGAACACCTTCCCTTGGGGCTGCCTTCAGTATTAGAACTGTGCATTCTGAAGCAATATTGGCATTGTTTTTGTCATGAGATCCACTCAATTCTAGTAAAACACTGGCACTGCCACCAAAGTTGGTAATGCGTCATATGCTGCTCGCCACCTCATAAGAACTTTCATCAAGTAGTGGTGACTCTTCCATGTACTTGAAAACTTTCGTAGAACCTGGTGATCATAAAAGAAGAGCTTTGCACAAGCCAAGCATCAATTTGAGAAAATCTTCCAAATTCTTCCCATGTACAAACTCCAAAAGATTTCCAATCCACCGTGCTACTTTTAGCTGAGAAAGCAACTTGGGATCCATATCTTGAGCCGATGCCAGAGCCACGCGCAGCTGAACATCATTCACATTTGCACAGGACAGATCACCAAGTGAAAATCTGAAGCAGTGGCTGACTGTCTTTAGGTGTGGAATCTCAGAAATTTTAGTCAAGTTGAACTTTATGAGCATCAGGGACAGCTTCTGCGCACACATTGGTATTGTGGTCCTCATCCTCAATCAAGGTTGGGTAAAGAGGGAGAAATTGCACCAAGGATATGGATTTCAAGTTTGCCAGCTTAAGCTCTAACTCTGGAGTTTTGATTAGGAAAATGAACGTCGCATCAAACGGAATCTTGAGGCACAGAAGTCTGGCATCACCATCTTTGTTGCCCTTATACAGAACATCCAGACTCAGCAAAATCCCACGGATGAATACGTTAGGAGCTTTCAGCTCTGTGATAGACTCAACGCCAGCATTTTGAGCCGGCAATGCAGGTTCTAGGAGCGGATCAGTGTTGTGCTCTCGTTTTCTTTTTCAATCTTGAACTGCTTTTGGATCGCGTTTGTAATTAGTGTGCTGAATTATGCTTCGTGTGAGTGTGAACCATCTAAGTTTTGCCTGTCCAGTGTTTGGTGATCATGTGCAATTTTGGTGTTTGACGAAATGAGTTATGTGCTTGAGTCTGCGTGTGCTAGAATGTCACCTGCAAGAAGCACCTGAAGCTGAAGCGCAAGGTCTATTGTGACAGTTTCCTCTCACCCTGCACCTCCACTGGCAAGGTACCTTCGCTTTCACTACTAATCTCTGCTAGTGATGTCCAGCTCAACCTGGTCTGCAATTTAGTTACCTTTGATTAGGCTTGGACATGATTCGGTTTGATTGGCTAATCTGTGTCAAAATTGCTGGCTATCGATTTATTACCGTTTTCCCCCATATTTAGGTTGCTCGATTGAACTGAACAGCAGCAGCTTGATGCTGCTTACGATTTCATTTTTTCTATCATCACGGATTGTTCTGTTCTGTGCTTCTGGTTGTAATACTCGCCGTGATTGAGCTTGTTTTGAGTAGATTAGTCCATGCTGTGATTGATGGTCGGATAATGCCATATCATGGCAGCGAGCAGCTGTTGGGATGCAGGATTTTGAAGAATGATGAAGTTATTTGTTCCAGTCAGTCACTGATTTCAATGCTTATTTGGTTGATGTTGGAGAGCGTGGAGGAGGACAAAAGCCTCTAGATGATACTTATATTCACAGCCTGATTATTGTTTGGCAATTGGATTTATAAGTTCCCTCTGCCGAGGGTATTCCTTGCTTGTCTTCTTCATAGTTGTTTTGTTGGTTCAAATCATCAGTAGGTGCAATGTGATAAATGTGAAGTTCTTGGGTTTGGTTTGTTAAAAGTCCAAATGGGTATATTTTACTTATTGTTTGTCTTGGAAAAAAGAGCATTGCTTGCATACAAATACGCATAGACCCTCCTTTGTGATGCTTTGCTAGTTGCTCATGTGGGAAATTAAATATTTGTTCTTTTGCTTGCTTCAAACAGCTACTTGGGTACAGTTCATGTGTTGCTTGATTTAGAATCTAGATGTAAACATTGCAGTTGGTCTACTGTTGCTTTTGTTCAATGCAACTGATCTTTTGAAACTCCATTTTTTTCGTTGAAGTTTTTCCTTTTGTTAACCTTACTTTCAATTGATGCAGAGGTTTGGTTGAGTTTCTGGATATGAGGTTCAGTATAATCCCCTCTATGAATTAGGAGGTGTGTTTTCCTTTTAGCTACTTAAATCCTTTCGCATGGAATCTACAGTTGTATTGCCTACATAACTTTTCATTTTCTGCAGATGCTCCTAATTCCTCAAAAACCGAAAAAGAAACACTGGTTATTTTAGAAGAAACTGGTCGCTTATGATGTTGCAACCTGCCGGAAATGGGAACCAAATTGATACCGTCCCTATACCCTACATATATAGATTCTACATCCCAAATAGCACAGCTTGCTTTACAATGCTTCCTAATGACTCCTAACGAGCAGCCTTCGTGGACTAAAGTCATGGAAGAACTGGAATCAGTAGACACTGGAATAGAACGGGATAGTTAAATTCACTTATTATGTCATTCTTACTTCATGTGATGTAAGTCAAAGTCTGTTGTTCCACACTTTTCCATTTTTCCCGGGAATAATCCCGGGCTTTAAATGTTCATTTCTATTGTACCCAGCAGTTACTAGGAGTTGTCTTCTCTTGTAAGTTCTTTGGAATATCCATGACATGTATATTAATACATGCACTGCTTTGTGAATTGAGATGTGATTGTACTTATGTTTATGAGAGGAATAGTTCTTTAAGGCTAATCCTCAATCTTGTTGGCAATCTGAGGTCCACAGAAGAAGTCCATTGCTCTTCAAGAGTCCGAGCTCTTTAGTTTTCTTGCATTTTTGGGCTTTGAACATGAGCAAAAGCTCATTTTGGTTGCCATCACGAATGTGTTTATGTGGTGCTTTCTCTGCAATCAATCTCCAGGAAGTGCTAGGCGGTTCAGTCCATTCTCATAGTATTTTTGAGCTATGAGACATGGTTGGGGAAATTGATGGAGTCATTTAAGGCAAAGTGCTTATCAGTTGTCCATTCAGAAAGAGCAAGATATGACTTTTGGTGCTGTCATGTTGCAGCTAAGACTTGTTTGATTGTTTTGTGCTGATAAGAGACATATTTTTTATCATATGCCGGTTTTAGATAAGACTTTCCATATGACATCATAAATGACTAAATTTTAATTTTGTATTCTCAGTTTTAGATAAGACTTTCCATATGACATCATAAATGACTAAATATTAATTTTATATTCTCAGTAACTTAGCCCATTGGTTATTGTACTTTCTTCACTGTTTGTAAATCTGAGGGCCCTATTATTTTCGACACCTCTCATGTAATTTTTTTTTTTTAACTTGTTGATATGTCTCTTTTACATCACTCTCAACGCGAAAATATAAAAGTTTCCATCATTTTTTTTAAATTTTAAACAAATTTAAAAAAATAAATTGATTACACTAAAGAACTTTCTAAATATATGTTTATCAAATAGTATTTTCCCAATGTTACTTCTCAAGTCATTTTAGATTACAAATTACCAAACAGTCTTTGCATTTCACATAACTCCTTTAGGCTAAGGGTCTTTACATTAGCCAAAAGCTTTCCCCAAAAGTCAAAGCAAACGCACCCATAAATGGTACTTGAAATTGAGCTTTCTGCAGACCTTTTTGCTTGATTGTTGTTGCCCTGCTATGTGACCTGCTGTTTCGTGTAAATCAGCGATATAGCCGTCGTTGTCATGGCTGAAGTGCTCTGGGAGATCCGGCCTCATGAAGTCAAGTTTATCAGTGAGTGTATATAGTGATGCGCGTTTGGTTCATTTTTATTTTGGAGATACATTCAATTTGCGTTGCTTGCCTCCTGTTTTACTAGGCAATTAGTGAAGGGGATGATATTTCTTTGTTCTACAATAATTTGCTTGAGAATTTGTGGTTCAACATCGTAAATAATGGTAAAAGAAATATCTTAAATAAGAGCTTCAATGGCGAGTATGAATCGGTTATTGGTCGCCCTGTTTTTCAAATTCTTTTCCTTGTGTTGTTTTCAAATTTTTGGCTAGGTTCTTTCTTTTTGCATAGTTTCTATCCTCGCACCACAAACTTTTAGAATGCCTTGTGAGGTGAATTTCTTTCCGGAGATAAAGTAAGTGAGTGTTGTAACCAAATGACTGAGAATGATCGGTAGAGAAAACCAACACGCAAAATGAGATTTCGTTGCTGCATTATGTCTTCAAAGAAAATGTATGATGGTCCATTTCATCACATCCTACTCTCATGTTGTGCCCCGTTAAGTTCTTTTATCTGAAGCCTCTTCTCCATGTTTATGCAGTTGAGTTGAGTAAACAAAGCTCATGCTTGATTCCGCTACGCAACAAGACTGATTGGTATGTTGCTTTCAAGGTGAGGATTTTTTGCACCTTTTCATTCACCATGATCGTGCTTTACTTTTTTTTCAGGTATGGTGGGCGAACAATTTTCTTTCAATTATGTATTCTCTTGATGTAGTTTAACTTTCAGAGTAGGACATCAATGCATTAAAAGCTCTCTACTATGGAGAAACATTATGAGCTTTATACTGGATATCCAAAACATTCCAGGTTAAGTCTACAACTTTGAAGAAATACTGTGCGCGACCAAATGTAGGCGTCATCAAGCCAAATGGAGCATCTGATTGAAAATTGTGCTGCTCAAGTCCAAGGAACATCATGTTCACATACTTATTAAAGCCACTGACATACTTGTGAGGAGGGACACGCCCACTGTACCTAAATCAGCTAAATAATTCTTTTGCAATATCTTTGCCATGACATGTCAATTGGACTTTATTATTGTTGGGCTACAAACTACTTAAGGTAGAGTCAGTCTAATTGCAGCAAGGATCATCTTTGAATAAGATTTTGAATGCCTACCATAGTAGCCTAATATACATCAAGATAAAGGAAAACCACGATGGGCCTCAGAAGCTATGTCCTGATACTTCAAAAGAATTAAAGTAGGCCTTTCATCCTATCTTCTGTTTGATGTAGTTACCATGTAAGCACGACAGGTAGCTCCAACTATCCTGTAGTGCAGAGATAAGTTTTTGATACAGGTGAAGAGGACTACTGACATGGTAGGTTTTGCTGCTATATGCTCCATAATCTTCCAGGTCAAGTAACTTGAGAATTTTCTTTTAAATTTTCAAATTGACAAAGAAAGTGGTAAATACATAGATGATAGGAAGATAAAAGCAGTTCTAACCAGTCCAGTGGAATCACTATCAGTGCTGCCAGATTATGGAGACCGGAAGCAAGATTCATCTTCCAAGACTACCATCCCAAAGGATATCTCACCTGTTGGAGTCGAAAATGAGTCACCTTTTCTCAAGGTATTACTACCAAAAAACATCAATATGTCACTTTATTGTCTTTCTGGATTGAGATGGCATTGTATCTAATGCATGTATCGGGGCTTTGCCACAGCCTTGGCTAGGCCGTATGTTATTTATTTGTGAATGGAAATCAAGTTGCTGCACATCATCTATAAATTGGTCTACCTTTTTAGCAACTAAATGCGAGTGTACAGGATATCTTTTTTCTCGTATTAACTGTACATGAATCCATTTCTATGTCTCAGGAAAGATTGGAAATCATAGAATATGACTTCTGTTCTTACTCTTATATTCCAGAAGGATTGTCTTTTTGATGCCAGGATCCTGAAGGGTTGGACGTGTCAGAGGTTTTAAGGAGTTAAAATCAACACTCAACGAGGTGATACAAAGTTGAAAGAGGTTAGTTTTCTTCCCTTGGTTGATTTGAAGTCGGGTCTTCTTTCACCAGTCAAATCACTGGGAGGACGGTTTCCCTTCCACTACGCAAGCCACCCTTGATTGCCCATTTTATACAGATGAGGACAGGAGACAGAAGAGGGGAAGAATTATTAAAAGGAAGAAAAGAAAACTTATAAAAGGCATAGGTGTTGAGTTGGGAGAATTGCAAATTCAGTCATAAATTTATTTGTATGAATAATCAAATAATGGAAAACATGTTTGCTCTCTCATATTCTTGGTTCACTGCTACCACTAACACATTGGTTCTTATGAATATCTGGTGCTGCATGTATTGAAGATTACATTTTTGTTTACTGAGTAAAATGGCACGAAATTGTTATTGCCAAGTCAGAGTCGACCGGACTATCACCAGGGACTACTCGAGTTTGGTACTACTGCTGTTGCTACTGCTATGTTAGTGTTGTGTCTTGGAGAGGTGGTTAGAGATAATTTAGGCTTGCTGACCTGGGGTCTTTCTTGTGATTTCTCTCGGGTTGTCCGATATTGTGGTATCTTTCGTTGTGAACTTGCACTGGAGTTTGATTTTCTCATTGTTGGGATCCGTCGAAAGGAAGATTCTGTCCTGTAAGATACTTCCTCGAAGATTAAGATTTCACTGCCTTAAATTAGTTTTTTTGTGTTACAAAACTCTTGAAATAGTATATTTGTATTATATTTACCTCCAAATTAATTTTCGTGTAACTAGCCTGACGTGACTCATGAGATTATCTATTCGGCCCCGTCCCCGAACCATGGGAAGAAAAATACAGGAATTTTGGAGAAAAAGATGGGGTTTTTTTTAGCGAAACATGTTAGCCAATCTACATAAGTTACACTAAACCAAAAAATTAGAGTCTCCAAGAAGTTATCAAATGCGCCGTCGTTGCGGTGCTAATCGGAGATTATCTCTTCGGATCGGGCTGCCCTCGGGGGGAGAAGAGGCCGATGGGCGATCTTAAGATTCTGTTTTCATTCTTGCATACAATGAAATCACTGCTGAAGGATGAAAGGTAACAAAACTCGGATCAGATTTTGCTTAACGGAAACAACATAGCTATTGTAAGAAAAAACTTCTTCCTTCTGCTGGTAATTATATTGCTATATGTTTGAGCCCTTGCCTTGATAAGGGCATGGTCTTGCCTAAAGTTTTGGTAATCTATCAACTAGTAAGCAATTGCCTTAACCAAACAGAAACAATCAGCCGCTCTGAGAGATTCCTTCTGATAAGACTCAAAATGCTTAGACAATGTATTGATGAATCATGACTGGTCTTGAATTTGTGATTAAAATGTCATCATCGCCTATTCTTTACAATCTGGTCCTTTGTCTCAATCAACCTTTTGTCCACCTCTTGATAAATATAAAGCACAAGTGGTGTGGCAATTATGTTACCGAAAAGCTAGAATTCTGCTTTCCAGTGCTTGAACCACTTAAGTGACGATGCCTTGCTTTTGTCTTACTGCAGTTAGCTGGTGTCTCCCCTGATCCAGAATGAGTTGGGTTCATCCTCTAACCCCAGTGGTTGATTATGTAGTTACTTTTAGTTGTTGGAAGCCCCATCAGCAACATCATTTGATTTTATAACCCTCTTTTTATGGGTTTATGAATCTGCAACCTTAGTCAATTGAGCTCTTATTTGATTGAGATTTGATTGAGCTCATGTGTGAATGTCTGATGCAATTAGCTCAACAGATGGTGCATGATCATATCATCCTATTATCCAATATCTATGTTTTGCTTAACTAGAGGGTGTGACAGTTGTTGTCATGCTTGGTGCATATTGTTCCTAGGTTTCATCTTCCAGTGCATTGTTATTGGAGAACCTATCTTGGCTTGTTTTAGTGTTCTACAGTTTTTGGCCGTTGACTGCATAATAATATTAATATAACTTACCACCAGCTGCGGTGGCTCAACTGGATAAGACTCTGCTGATCCTCAACGAAGAGGTGAAGGGTTCAAAACCCAGAGAAGGCGCTAGGTGTATTAAGTGTGACTCAGGGATGGTGGGTCCTCCTGCTTAAGTGTCACTTGGGGGTTTACGGCACGGCTGTCGGCTGCAAGCCGGTTCCTCCAATACCAAAAAAAAAAAAAAATTAATATAACTGTTCACGGAATTTTCTCTCTACTAGTTCTCGAGCAACTGTTCACCAGCCGGTTGAGGTGCTGATTCCCGGAGATGTAGCCATCGGAATGGGCTGATTTTCGGAGGGAAGACCCCTCTCACTCTCCTCTACATCTCCACCGAAGGAATTTGCAAAAGCTGTTCTTGATCAAGAGATATCCGCATTCAAATTTCTGGTTCGTTTTCCAGACTCTGCACTGGTTTCCTGCTGTTTTATTCATCCATAGGGAGTTCCTCCGGTCGGAATGGAATGAAATTTGGAGGATAGCTTCATTTCATCCCCATCTTCCATCCCACCGAAGGATTTTGGCTGGGATGCTCTGAATCAAAAGTTATTCGAAACCCTAGCTCTGGTTCGTTTTCCAGAATTCTGCACTAGTTTTTCTTCTGGTTTTTTTCAATCCACGAGAGTTCCCTTGGTCGGAATGGGCTGATTTTTGGAGGATATCCTCCTCTCACTATCAGCTTCCATCCCGCCGAAGGAATTTTCCTGGGTCGTGCTAGAACTCCAGATCTGCTGTTTTTCCAGAAACCATTCGCCTGTGCTGTCTTGGGAGGCTGGTGTTGGTTTTGGTGGTTCCGCTGGTTTGTTTGGCCCCATTTTTGGACAGGGAGGTCGTATTGGACTCCTCATTCAGCCCTCCAAACGGCGTCTCATTTCGTGGCCTACAACTACGGATTTCGTTGTTTCCGTCGCCTCCTGCGAACTGCATCTGCTACTGCTGCAGCAACTGGAAACGAGTGTTCTGCCAGTTCTGGTTGTTCGTTTGGTCCCATCTTTGGACAGGGAGGTCGTATAGGTGACCACATCAGCCCTCCAAACGGTGTCTCATTCCGAGGCCCACAGCTTCGGATTTCCTCTTTTCCACGAGCTCCTGCGGACTGCTCCCGCGAACTGCTGCAGCAATCTGGAAAAGAGTGCTCCGCCGGTTCTGGTTGTTCGTTTGGCCCCATTTTTGGACAGGGAGGTCGTATAGGATCCCACATAGCCCTCCAAACGGCGTCTCATTCCGTGGTCCACAGCTTCGGATTTCCTTGTTTCCACGGACTCCTGCGGACTGCTCCCGTGAACTGCTGCAACAAGCTTCTGGAAAAGAGTGTTCCGTCGGCTCTGGTTGTTCGTTTGGCCCCATTTTTTGACAGGAAGGTCGTATAGGACCCTATATCCAGCCCTCCGAACGGCGTCTTATTCCGTGGACTACAGCTTCGGATTCACTTGTTTCTGCGGGCTCTTGTGGACTGCTGTGCGAACTGCTTCGGTTTTCTGCTGCTGTGCGAATTGGGTCTGGTACCAGACATAGGGGTGCTGCTGACCTCAATCCGGGTAAGTCATCTCTGTTCAATGGTGATTTTACTTGCTGTAGCTGGGTTGTAAATAAGGTATTGGTGAGAATGTCTGTCTCTGCCGCTGGGGATGGAATCAATTCTGGAGTAGCCCGACCATTGGCTGCTGCCTCGGAAGGGCTTCCACTCCCTTATACTGGTGTTGAATCCCTGTCAAAGCAGCCTAGTAAGGCATCGGCTTCCTCATCCGGACCTGCAGAAATGAAGAACAAGCAGTAAACTCTGAAAGAGACTGACACTCGCCCTCGTCGGTTGAGAGGACGGAGCCGATTTCGCTCAGCCTCCAAGCATCCAGGGCAACCTCCAACTGGTCACCATGAAGCTCCGGTGCATTCTTGGGCGAATGTGGCTCGGTTGGCAGTGAAAGGTTCTGAATTGTCTTTTGTTCTGCCCACTTTTGAGGAGGGTCAGGCTATTGTAAATCTCCCAGATGAAGCACTTGATGCCATGGACCCGAAGTGGCATGATTTCTTGGTTGGACATTTGGTTGTGAAAAGGAGGCTACCTTTCGGTTTGGTGGAGCAAGTTCTGAGGAAGACGTGGGGCTCCAAGATTGGAGAAATCTTCGCCGACGATCAAGGATTCCTCTTCCTTCAAATCCCGGACCCCGGGTTTAGGAGGAAAATCCTTGAGGAGGGGCCGGTGACAATTGCTAGGGTGCCACTAATACTTCGGCAATGGAAGCCTCTCATGGACCTTAACAGAGAAGACCAAGCCACCATTCCCATTTGGATTCGCTTGCGGAATTTGCCACTTGAGTTTTGGACGGTGCCAGCGATGAGTGCGATAGCAAGTGGGGCGGGGAAGCCGTTGTATGTTGATCAACGGACCGATCAAATGAAGATGCTCTCTTTCGCAAGAATTTGTGTTGAGATCACGGCCAAGCAGAAGAAAATCGAGACAGCTAAAGTCACCTTGAAGGGTGTTTCTCGGACCATTAACATTGAATATGAATGGTTCCCGATTGCATGTCCAGAGTGCAATACTTTCGGCCATAATTGCCATGCTCCCACTTGGGAAAACCCCACGAGACACGCACAGAATGCAAGACAAGCTGTGCGTCAGCCGGCCAGGCAGCCATCGATTGCCCCCACTCAGCTGACCATTCGTGCTCCTAATCCGCAAAGAACGGCCTCTCCTCCTCCGACAGTTATGCTGGAACAGGTTATGTGCCGGCCAGAAGTGGCTCCTGATCCGTCTCGATCAGTAGATGCCTCCGTCCCACCTCTATCTGAGATAGAACCGGTTCAGCTTCAACCCTCACCGGATTCAGAGCAGGCACTCCCCGAAGATACCTGCGACTCTCCTCAATCGACTCCAGCTCCGGTGCTAGAGCAGGATCAACCATGGAGAAAGGTGAAGAATAGAAGGAGGAGGAATAAAGGCGATAAGATAGGAGAGCCCTCTATCCCTGAGGTCGTTGTCCAGCCTTCTCGGGTCAGACGGCCGGTTGCGGCTCCCCCTCCTTCCGCTTATACTCGTAAGGGCTCTAGAGGCGTCAGTGCTCCTCCTAAAATTGTCCTCTCTCTCACGGTGGGATCTCGACCTGCCCCTTCCTTGAAGAACCGTGGGAAGAGCTCGGTGGATGTCTCTTCTTCAGAAGATGAAGATATCTCCTCCCCTGGATCGCCATCTCAGCCTCCTCGCGCAGTAGCTACATCAGTCCAAACAATCCAAGACAGGTTGCTGGCTTTAGCCCCTGACCTAGAGCCGATGGAGACTATTGAGAAGTTTGGAGTTTTGCGCCGCAAGCTTCAGAAACCGAGGTAGGCCTTGCTGCCCTTCGCTCTTTGTTGCTTAGAGTAGATTGTACATAGCTTTAGATGTATTTCGGCTATTGGAATATTAGAGGACTACTAGATCCGTTGAGGAGAGCCGAGGTCCATAGATGGGCTCTCTCTAGTGGCTTGTGCCTAGTTGGGTTATTGGAAACTAAGGTCCCGGATTATCTTTTTGGCCCTCTGTCATCGAGTCTTTTACCGGGATGGACGTGGATTGCCAACTATGATTCTTCTCCGGGGGGCAGGGTGTGGATCGGTTGGGACCCGTCATTGGTCGGCTTTGAGGTGATATCCTCCAATGATCAGGTTATTCATGGAAGAGTCAGACTATTTTCAACCGGTTCTTATTGTTGTATTTCGGTCGTCTATGCTAAGAATTATTTTGTTTCTCGGAGGCCTCTATGGGTGGACTTGATCAGGACGAGTTCTTGTATTTTCGACCTACCATGGATGGTGGCAGGTGACTTCAACGCCCTAAGATACCCGTCTGACAGGCTAGGGGGTACTAATGCTTGGCCACCCTCTTTTGATGAATTTAATCAATGTCTCCGTCAGGCAGAGCTTGAGGATTTGAGATATGTTGGACTTAGATTTACTTGGTCGATCTCTTCAAGAGCTAATCGTAAAGCGAGGAAGATTGATCGGGTCCTAGTTAACGCTCTTTGGAGCTTGCATTTCTCTTACTCAGAAGCCTCCTTTTTACCATCTGGTATTTCTGACCACTCTCCTATGGTGGTTAAGGTGATCCAGCCAGTTCTTCGAAGAAAGCTCTTTAAATTCTTTGACTTCTGGATGGAACACCCTTCTTTTCAGGATATTCTCACTCAGGTGTGGGAGGCCCCGAGTGATGGAGTACCTATCTTCAGATTGGTTACCAAATTGAAAGTGCTCAAAGGGCGTTTGAAGCAACTGAATAGAGACTCTTTCTCTAACCTGTCCGAGAGGGTTGCTCAATCCAAAGAAGCTCTTAGACTAGCTCAAGTGGACCTTCAGCATAACCAGACCAATGTCCTCTTGGCAGAGCTAGAGAGAGGTCATCGTAGGACGTTCGTTGAGTTGAGGAGTTAGGAGGAGGCCTTCTTCAGGCAGAAATCCAGGATCCAATGGCTCGAGAAGGGTGATAAAAACACTAAGTACTTCCATCACTCTGTGACTACAAGGCAATTGAGGAATATGATTATATCGGTTTTAGATAGGAATGGCAACCTTGTCTCCGAGCCGAGCCTTGTTCAGGATACTTTTGTCACTCACTTTAAGGAGTTGTTTGCATCACGAACCCCTCCTATTGGACCGTCTATGGGAGACTTCCAGCAAGCCATTCGGCGTCCTCTCTCAGAGGATCAAATCGCTTCTCTTGGCCGCCCCTTTTCGGAGACGGAAATTAAGGACACTATTTTCTCGCTAGCGCGTGGAAAGGCCCCAGGGCCGGATGGGTTTGGTGTCGAATTCTTCAAGAGTAACTGGAATCTTGTTGGGCCTCTGACAGTTGAAGCAATTAAAGATTTTTTTGTTACGGGGAGACTGTTAAGGGAGATTAATTCCACCATCCTTGTATTGATCCCTAAGATTCCTAATGCCACATCGGTAAATGATTATAGGCCAATTGCTTGTTGTAATACGATCTACAAATGTATTACCAAGGTTCTGGCTAATCGCATCGCCGCAGTGCTTCAGGATGTCATAAGCCCTTCTCAAAATGCGTTCGTTAAGGGTCGACGGATCAGTGATAATATTCTCCTGGCCCAGGAGCTATTCGCTGGTTTTCACCTGCAGCCATATCTCCCCAAGTGTGCACTAAAGGTAGACTTCCAGAAAGCGTATGATACGGTGGATTGGGATTTCCTTGAATTGGTTCTTCATACCTTTCGGTTCCCAGACCACTTTATTCGTCTTATCATGATATGCGTTCGTACTCCTATGTTTTCTATCTCTTTGAATGGGGATCTCCATGGATTTTTCCCTAGTAGCCGAGGCCTTCAACAGGGTGACCCCATGTCTCCTTATCTTTTCACCTTGGTTATGGAAGTGTTCTCAGGGATCATCGCGTCTCGTGCGGAGCAACCGAGTTTCAACTTCTCTTGGAGGTGCAAGGCCACTCGTTTATCCCATCTCTTCTTTGCAGATGATGTTTTCCTCTTTTGCCGTGCGGATATGGCCTCCATCCTCCTTTTGAAGGATGGTTTAGATACATTCTCGGAATGGAGCGGACTCAAGCCGAACAACGGCAAAAGCGAGGTATTCCTTTCAGGGGGATCAGATGCATTGAGGAGTCAGATCAAGGATACCTTCGGTTTTGTGGAAGGAAAATTGCCGGTACGCTATCTAGGAGCACCTATTATTTCCTCAAGGCTTGGCAAGGCGGATTGTATAGCTCTAGTCGATCGCATACTGGCTAGAGTGCAATCCTGGACCCATCGATTTCTCTCATTTGCAGGGAGAGTTAAGCTCATAAGGTCAGTGCTCCATGCAATCCAAGCTTATTGGGCTAGTGTTTTCATTATTCCGATAGCAATCCTGGATCGTATTGAGCAGATTCTTAGGCAATTCTTATGGAAGGGGCCCAGCCTTGGTAGGGGAGGAGCTAAGGTTTCCTGGGAGGATGTTTGTCTCCCAAAAGAAGAAGGGGGTCTCGGGATTCGGAGTTTGCGAGAGTGCAACAAAGCGTCGATGCTAAAGCATATTTGGATCCTCTTCACGGACAAGGAGTCTCTTTGGTGCAAATGGATTCACTCCACTTTTCTGAAAAAAGGCCAACTTCTGGGTGGCTAAGACGCCAAGATGCTGCTCGTGGGCTTGGAAGAGGATCCTCCACCTGAGATCCGAATTCCGCCTCAACTTCCACTGGAAAATTGGAGATGGCCAAGGGACATCCCTTTGGTATGACCATTGGCATCAGAGAGGTCCGCTGGATCTTATTTGTTCAGAGCAGACTATCTCTAATTCGGGGTTACCTGGGTATGCAGTGGTTGCAGACCTATTTTCTCCGGCCGGTTAGGCCTTCAGATCATTGATAGATTCCTGGAACCAGCCCCTTTCGGTTCTCTCAGAGGTCCCGGATAAATTTCTATGGAAGGATAATCCTTCTGGTGTATTCTCAATCGCCTCAGCTTGGCATATCTTAAGAAGAAAGAAGGACAGGGTTCTATGGTCATCCTTCATATGGAACAAGGCCATCTCTCCGAGATACCAATTTAATCTCTGGTTGATTACTAAAAATCAACTTCCTACACAAGCTTTTCTTATGTCTTATGGGAGAATTGGGAATGAAGTTTATGCCTTTTGCAAGCTCACTCCAGACTCTATCAATCACCTCTTCTTTGATTGCTGCATCACGGCTAGCATGGCTTACTTTTGGGCGGCCAGGTGCAACCTCCCGTGGAGAAATGGGACTTGGATAGAAAATCTTCAATGGGCAATGAGATTCCTCTCAGGTAAGGATTTCTATCATGCCATTGGTCGTTTTTCTTTTGGAGCTCTGTGCCATCTTATTTGGAAGTATAGAAATGACATTCTCTTTAGAGAGCATCCAGTTGTGGTTGCGGCTATCAAGAAACATCTTATTAAAGTTGTCAAAGATAAAGCCTTAACCTTCAAAAGCGTGGAAGATTGCTTGAGAAATAGGAGATTACAAAGGAATTGGGGCCTTGACCCGTCTATCTTCAACTCTCCTATGCCGCCCGCCTAAACCGCATTTCGCTACATTTGCGGGTTGTTTTTTCTTGGCCCTGCGTGGCTTTTTGGTTAGTTTGTCTTTTAGTTAGTTGTCTCGGCCCTGCGTGGCTGTTCCTTGGGCTCTTTGTTTTGCCCTTGCTTGAGTTAACCGTGTTGCGGTGTTTTGAGTCTGGCGCCCTTTCACTCGATAAGATGCTTTTGTCTTGTTGAGTGCAAGTTTTGTGGTGCCGGATCTTGTATATTTGTTGGTTCAAGCTCAATATATATCATTACCTTTTACCAAAAAAAAAAATATATCTGTATTTGCGCCCCCCACCCCCCCCCCCCCTTCCTCCTCCTCCTCCTCCTCCTCTCTCTCTCCCCCCATAGAATATGGTATCTTCTTGGTGGCCTGTTATTTGACTACCCTCTCTGTTTTATAGTACATTCTCAACCTAAATGCAGAAGGGTGTGTTCCCAATATCCACTTTGTAAAAGATCAAAGAATTCCACTTATGTATATGTTGCTCTTTGCTTGAAAAAATTCTACTTCATTATGCAGTATGGTTCTGGTACCGAGACATCAGGCCGAAGATGTGCACTGTACTGCATACAGCTAGATGAATAATGGACGTATTTTGCTCCAAGAGATTTCAATTTTCCACCCAAGTAGCTGTAGTTGCTGCATGTTGCGAAAAGATCCATGCCCAAAGCGAACTCACTTGTTTTGACCATGCCCGGTTTTTTGTCGTTTATGCTTTCAAAGTGGTTGGCTATTTGGGTGGAGTGCTGTTTCTTGTTTTTGCGGTAGTGACATTCATCAGAGTTTTCTAGAGGTTTTCAATCTGCTGAAAGAGTGGGCTCCGAGCTCGTGAGGTGTGATATTGCTTGCGGACTTTGGTTAGAGCGACAAGATCTAAATAGGCTGGAAATAAGGTGCTGAAGATTCACCATAGGCCTCTTCTTTATCGCTTGTTTTCATGTATATTCACAACTGCAAACAAGCTTTGACTTGAGGCATGTGAAATGAAGAGTAAATGCTGAGAACCTTGTCTAGGCATTGGTGAAATTTTCTTATTTGAAGCTTTATTGGCCATCGAATCTCATCATCATGAACAAGTTTGCAGTTTCATTCCGATTTTGATTAGTTCGAACACATGGTCCAAGATTCTTATAAATGCTATGTAACAGAATTCTCCAAGTTGGATCCAAAGTTACATACATAACCCAAAGTTACATACATAATATGATGTTTTTGTTCTGAGATACTAATACTAAAAGACAGCTTGTTCTGAGCATGTTGATACTTTCTGGTGACTAGTATGGTTCTTTTTCATTCTTTCACCCCTTTCACCGTAACACATGGTGCTACAACAATCGTACCCTTCAAGAACAACGTAGGTTGGGTTGGGAAAGCAGTTATATCTCAGTAATCGGAAGATTAATATGGGACTAGTCAAACAGGGGATCATGATTTTCCCTGAATATGATGGATACTCCTGAGGTGGTCATTTAGTTAATTTCATTATGGAGACCAAATGGAAGAGGTATTGAGTATGTAGGGGATGAGCAGAAGAAGAATTAACCAATTCAATCAAGAGTGACTTCAGACTATATGGTGTTTCCTTGATTAGTTTCTTATTCACAAAGTTTGTCTACACAAAAAAGCAGTTTGATTTGACTTCAGGCTATAATTCTAATTGCAATTTGATTAAGCAAATAAAATGCATACATTGCAGTCAAGCCTACACAATTTATTATGACATATCCTCCCGAATCAATGCCTCTGCTTGCCAATTTGCATTGCCATTCTCCTAAAAATCATGCAAGGTCTACTAGGGAAGGAGCTCATCGCTTCTCACAAATTCTTTGGTCCTTTAATTCTTCTTGGAATTGCATTCCTCATGAAATGGAAATCCTAGATTCAATGTTAAGACGAAGTTTCATCCAAAATTGGATTATAATATTCCAAATGAATCACATTAGGCTAGTGATACTTGCTGAATAATATGTAAAAATCACAATGATTAAAAATGAAAATCACTAGATTTCAATTTGGAGTAGTATTCCAACCTTCTCAATTAAAGTATGGCTAGTACGAATTATTTTTCTTTTGGGTAAATATAGAGAATTGCTTGTCAGTCATGCATTCAAAAGTGGTGTTATGAGTAAGGTATTGTGTTCGCTTTAAATTAATTTTTTGTGTTATAAAACTCTCAAAATAGTATATCTATGTGTTGCATTTATCCTCAGATTAATTTTCGTTTAACTAGCCTAACGGGATTCATGAGATTGTCTCTTCGGCTGTCCCCGAACCATGGTAAGAAAAATACTGAATTTTGGAGAAAGAGACGAGGTTTTTAGAGCGAGACACACTTTTCAACCTACTTCCGAACAAAAAAAGAAAAAGCACACTTGCCGATCTACGTAAGTTAAAAGAGGACCAAAATATTAGGAAATTCCGAAAAGTTTTCAGGTGCGCCGGCGCCGTGGAGGTAGTCGGAGATTATCTCTTCGGATAGGGCCCGTCGGCGGGCGACAAGACGCCGACGGGACGGCGGTGTGAGGTGGCGGGGCTCGGAGGCCTTCTTGAAGAGGCCCTTTGCCCCTCTTCGGGTAGGCCATGATTCCCTCGGCCGAAGAGATAATCTCTGACTACTTCCGCGGCGGCGGCGACGGCGACGGCGACGTGGTGCCACCGATGGGTGTGACTGGATTGAGGCTGAGTGGGATTCTTGCGCAACGAAGGAGGACGTGGAGTCACTGATCGGCGAAGTATGACGCCGTTCGTGATTTTGTACGCAAAGAAATTGGAAAGACCTGGGAAGAATTCGTCTGCGATGATCGGTGCTGGTGAAGATTCCGGAGCTGGGTTTGGCTGTAATTCTAAAATTTCGGCCGATCAAGAGATGGGTTCCGTTTTTGAGAGCTTCAAAGCTCGTTGCCAGGCTCTCTTCGTGGATTTGCGTTGGAGATGGCGACGGCTTCTTGACTTCGCCGGATAACTTGGCCATCGGCGGTGGAAGCTCGGGAGAGGAGTCGACGCTCTGCGATGAAGGCTATGGATATAATCCCGACCACTTTCTTACACTTGAAGATTTGGATGTTCTTCTGTGATGTAAATGTGAAATGCATGTGATTGTTCTTATTAAACTGCACCGTACAGAATACATGGAGTGGGTCGTGTTCAAATTCATCTCTTTTTGGATGAGAAAAGCATCATTTAGTCAGCTGTTTCGTGGCTGAAGTTGGGGATAGAGAGGATTTATGATTTCAGTGGTATTTCTCTTTTGCTAGATTGTGAAAGAGACTAGCTTTTATTTAGACTGTCTCAGTATGGGGATGAATTGACTGTCAGGGGTGATGAATGGCGGTGCCAGTGAATGCGAAGCTTTCCACTGTCTGTGGAGTACTATTGCTCTTTAGATCGGATAGTTTATGCAACTAATTATCTGTTCATTGATTACTTCTGCGGGGAAACCTCAGAAAATAGTTTTAGAGATGTGGTTTTTAAACTGAACTTACAACTGTGATGCACGTCTTGAGGGAACATCAGACAGTTTGTGCTTCATATCTTTCGGGTAGTAGGAAAAAGGTAAAATTTCTGAAGGAACACAATTAAAAGCAGTGATTTGGAAGTCCTGTTATATGCAGTTCCTTTCATATCCTTCTCAATGGACTTTGGTATAGACAAATAATTGGGAGAATATTGTTCGCTTGCCTTGCCTTTATCATAATTATCTATACTCCCGTAAGCATCTTAATGACGAAGATCATCATATCCTTTACCATGCCATCAGTTGCTCATTACGCTTTTAAGGGGTCTGTCTTTCAAGGGATCAACCCAGTTCCATCATCAAAGGCATTGTATTGGAAGGCAGATTGCAGTGCTTGTATCTTGTAGATGATAAAGTGACTGTATTGGAGTCAGAGAAGCGGGCTTGGGAGAATCTGCCACAAGCTCAGGCTATCAGAGAAGCTGTAAATCCTTGAAGAAATCATGATGCAGAAGCAAAAAAGAATTCATAGTGCCACCATGGACAAGTTTGTACCTGATATTTATCTCGAACGCTCTCATTCAACAAGGAGAGAACTTTCTGTAAACCATGCTCTTGATGGAGAAGTTTGATAACATTCAAAACAAATAGGTCTAGGTGGTGGAGCTATTTTGCTTAACTCCTTTTAGTTAATGTGTAATCCATGTATTTATGAGACATTTTGGCAATAGGTCTTAATGCCTCTGGCTATTAGACTTGTGCATTGTAATTGATGGGATGATCACACATTAGTTTATTGGATTATGTTTTATTCCTTTTGCCCTTATAAGTTGGCAAAGAGTACCTAAAATTGGATGACCATATGTACTCATGCTGGAAGCTGTGAGTGAACTTTTAAACAACTGAGATCGTGTTTTGGATGCTTGAATATTGTCTGCAGTACGCCAGACACATATCTGCACATTGCTCCTCTGTCCTGGAATGAATTTGGAATATCCTGAAATTTTTTTAGGCGATTTTGTATTTGGCTGCTTGGCAATTAATCTCCTGTTCAGTGAGTGAGATTTCCTGTATGTGAGCTTTGGAAATTATACGTTTTCTTGGCATTGTTCAGTATGTGCCTCCCTGATCATCGTCCAATGGTCTGTTAAGAGTTGGCTGCTTGCTTGTCGCATATGGCGACATGGATTGCATTTTTTTTTTTTTTTGGGCTTCCAGAACTCGGTATCTTTCATGTGCTTTATAGATATGAACGACCGGAGTTCGGACTCTGTCATGTGCATTTCTCTCCGCAGTTTTATTTATTTTGCGTGGTGTTGGATTGGGAATATTCGTGTAGGAAAATTTTTTATGTCTGAATGGCAAATTTACTATCATTTACTACTGGGGCCGAATTTTCCTCAAGAATATCAAAGCAGCGGTTCGATGCAATCAGGCTAGTAAACGTAATTATTCAAGAATGAATAGTGAAGAGCCGGTTACTTTGTTGAGTTTCTTGTTCTTGTTATTCTTTTTAACTCAAGCAATTGCTTAGGTCAAGAATGTGATCCCTTTAGATGATTCAGAATTAACACTTAAAGAACCAGGACTCACAGAAAATTTCTCGCAGCATTGGTCAATGACCAATCTTAATTGAGCTGATATGTAGACTTTATTTGGCGTGCAAAAGCTGATGAATGTGTAATTTGATTATATCCTATCTCTCACATAATGACCAATCTTAATTGAGCTGATATGTAGACTTTATTTGATGTACAAAAGCTGATGAATGGTATAATTTGATTATATCCTATCACCTCACAAATGTGAGAAAAGTCGTGACGAAAAAGGATTTTGATTAGATAATGTGATTACATCCTATCACTATTCTTTCACATTCAGATCGATTTAAAATTGTCTCTTTTCTACTAATCATGTGAAGCAACTAGTGTGTTGCAAGAAGAGAGTTTATGATTAGATGCTACTGGTCATTCGGATAGCTGGCTTATGGGGCAAGGAAGTTTGCTTAAGAGGGGAGAAATAGGAAGGTCGCTATAATTATTTAATGTGAGGTTATGCTATTTTGTGGATAGAGTAAGATCAAAATCAATCAAAGTGACATTATGGACTTGCCTTTGCTGCTTAATCGCACATAGCCCCAATAGTTTGTGACAAAATTTGCCTGTATCGCTTCTGTCGATCTTATACAGTTAGCATCTTCTAATCTACGACAACTTAGTCCGATGTTTTGCGTTGAATAGCAGCAACATACGCTTCACTTGGGATACTTGGTGAGTACACTCGTGGCTGAAATGCCATTATCACGTGTTGCCTATTGAGCGTTTTGGGCTAGGCAGAAACAGTTGGAAAACCTCCGGGATCAACATCTGATATATAAGCCATCTCGCGGTTCATAATTGCAATTTAGAATCGAAAACTAAGTGGTAATCCCATCTTTTTAGCCATTGAATCCAAAGGAGAGGGTCTGAAGAACCAAAGAGGGACAAGTTAACAAAAGCAACTTTATTTGTACGAGATCTCGACAAAACACAAATTAGCTTGATCAGTGGCTAAGTAGCATCGACACACATCAGTCTTATTATAACTTCATGACGGTGTTTAATTGAAAAAGCGAACGGGATTATCCTTCACCATCGTGCTCCGACGAAGAAACATGTTAGAGAGAAGACCTCTCTCCGAGGGACGTGTACACGTGGTGCGTTTAACAAGAATTAGCTTCGACCAAGCCCTGAGCTGCTGCGCTCATCACATTGAGGAGCCCTCTCGCCGGCCACCATATAGTCGGTAGGTCTCTCGCGCCCTCAGAATCGTGCCCGCATGACATAACCATTTTTCAGTTCATCAACGTGGTCCGCATACGAGGACAACCGCCATCGGATATCAGGATAGCACTGGATCGCAACTGATTTTTTTTTCTATGGAACTTTGTCATTACTGATCAAAGAGAAAAAAGCACTAGATAGCTATACTGGGTTTTCTCTGCAGTAAGCCAAAAAGAATGTGAAGTACATTTGGAGGGGAAACTACATCAAGAACGATGCCAAGAGAACATATAAATTCCAGAATCCGCATACAGGAAAATCTCACTCTTTGCCGAGCAGCCAAAAACAGAAATTGCATCAGCACATTTCAGGATGTTCCAAATTCATTCCAGGACAGAGATGGCTGATGCGCAGATGCAGTCTGGCGTAATTTTAAATTTTATTTTTCCTGCAGACAAAGTTCAAGCGTCAATAATACGATCTGTGTGTTTAAAAGTTCACATCTTCATCTCACACTCATCCAGCTTACAGTATCATGTATAGTTGTCCAAGTTTAAATGCTCTTTGCCGACATATAAAGGCAAAAAAGATCAAATATAATCAAATAAAACTAATGTTTGATCATCCTGCAATCACCCCTCGGTCATTCAAAAAGAAAGCCACAAATTGGGCGAACGTAATGGTCAAAATAAGCCTGTGCACCAGAAAGGCTGACCACCAATAGTACCACAATGTCTAATAGCCAGAATTCTTAAGACCCATTGCCAAAATGTTGCATGAGAAACATCATTTGCACAGTAAAAGCAGTTAACCAAGATTACTCAACCATGTAGACATATATTTTCTATATGTTATCAGACTTTTTCATCAAGAACATCGTTGAAAGAAAGGTCTAGTGATGTACAACAAGAGCAGTTGAGAAAAAAATCATACCAGGAATAACTCAACAATGGCAGCACTATGAGTTCTTTTTGCTTTCTGCATCACGATTCCTCCAAGGATTCAGAGCTTCTCTGACAACCTGAGCTTCTGGTGAATTCTCCCAAGCCCGCTTCTCTGACTCCAATTCGGTCACTTTATCATCTGCAACATACAACCACATTAATATTTCTTGGTTAATACAGAAAGACAGACCCTTTGGTAGTAAAATAAGCAACCAATGGCATGGGAAAGAATCTGATAATCTTCGTCATGAAGATGCTCACGAGAGTATAGGTAGTTATGAAGGCAAAGCAACCAAACAACATTCTCACAATGTTTAGTCTATACCAAAGTCCATTCAGAAAGATGCAAGTGATGAAAGCTCATCAGTCTTCAATAAGATCACAAAGGAACTGGAATTTCAACGGGACTACAAATCACTTCATCTAATTGTGTTCCTACAGAAATTTTAACTCTTTGATTATACCCTGAAAGATATGAAATAGCTGCAGAACAATCTGCTTAATGTTTTCCTGAGATGTGCATCACAGTCGTAAGTTCAATTTTAAAACCAGTCTCCTCAACGACTTTTCAGAAGTTTCTCCCACAGAAGGTATCAATGAACAGATGATTAGCTGCACAAGCCATCGATTCTCCACAGACAGTGGAACACTTCGCATTCATAGGTATCACCATTCATCACCTGAGACAACATTTTTTCGCATCATGCTTTTCGTGTAGAACAACGAGAATGTTCAGTTCATCAGCATAACACGACGGTCCAAATCAAAGCCCTACTCTTTCACAAGCAAGCGACTGCAACATACCAAGCGACTACTGTTGGAACCAAAAGGATTTGGAGGGAGAGAGTACACACACAAAGAGAGATTATATTACACAATATGCCTTTGTAAAGGCTTAAGAGAGTACACACACTAACTTTGCTAAGCTTAAAACTCTCTCTAAAATCTCACTTTGTATCACTTTTACAGACACTCTCACACTCTAAAAAAAAACTAACATAACCCTATATTTATAAGCATTTTCACCACCATTATCTTCAACATGCAAGAGTTGAAGTTGAACATTTCTTCTTGGCCAAGGAGTCAACAATTGTGGGCTGAAACTTTTCCTTCAAGTTCAAGTTTACAAAGTTGAAGCTTTCTTCCTACTCTTCAAGACTTGAGCAACAAGTACCACTTGTAGCTTCTTCAAGAATTCTCTCCTTTGCTTCTTCAAGAATTCTCTCCTTTGCAGCCCACTTTTCTTCGGCTTTTTACAAACCGACTAACTCTTGCTTTCACACACTTAGCTAAAAAATAATTAAAAGACAAATAGGCTAATCAAAACACAAAAACAATTTTACTATTTCTAACAACTACGACATACCACTGAAATCATGAATTTCCGTCCTACCCCCAACTTCAGTCACAAAGGAACTGACTAAACGATGCTTTTCTCATCCGAAGAGACGAATTTGAACACGACCCATCACCGTAAAATCCACTCCCATTCGACTAACGTAATAGCTGCCGCACTAGCATCGCTCGCGAGCTCTAAAGCAAGGTTCATCAGATAAAATTGACTCCAACTGCTTAATAGTGCCTAAAAACTATCAATTTCGAAGTTATGTCGCGCCATTTTTTTGGGGTACAAGCTACCCAAAAGAGAAGCGGAAAAAGTCGAAACGAAAAGAATTGGCAGGAACGGGCGAAGGAGGAGCAAGAAAGAGATGGAGGGTCCTCACACAGAAGCCGGTCTTAATCATGAACAACTCCATGGAGCCTCCGACGAGGGCCGAGAAGACCGCGATCTTCACGTACCAATCAAGAAACTTCACCGCCATATCGAAAGCTGCCGCTCAAGCTTTCCGCGGCAGCGGCTGGAAGACGGGAAAACGAAAGGAGGGTCGGTCAGAAAGAGGAGAAGGAATAGGTAACTTCAGGAGGAGAGAGGAGATCCATCGAGGCCCATCATCGGCCAACGCAGCCCGATCATTTCCCCTTTAAAGAAAGCTTTTCTAGCTGTTGGGTCCAATGAACTTGGGCCTTTGGTCACTTTTAGTGCGGCTCGTTGCATCAAGATGCAATCTTTTCTTCATCTTTTCTCGTTGCGTCAGCGAGGGCCGAAGCCTTACTACAGAGGGTCGAAGGTGAGGATAAGAACTTCATCCCGAGCGGTTCTGCTCCATGTCGTGCTGTGGATGGCTAAGAATCAGACCTTCTGAGGGAGAAACCGATACGGCAAGAGCTGGTCATGGCATGCATAAGCTCTTCTAGGAGTATTTCCGCTGGGTGATGAAATTTGATACTCGATCTGATCTACATTGAGGACGGAGATTCGAGCAGGACGATCCAGGAACTGCTCGAGTTTTGGCAAATTTCATCGAGCACTTCTTAGCAAGTAGCAAGCAGAGTCCATGTCTATGTTGAAGGTGACAGCTCATCTGTCATTGAACCTTTGATCAATCTCGAAACACCTCCTGGTTGGAAGTGGGATATCCTTGAACTTAGTAAAATTGAGAAGCTTTTGGCAAGATCAAGTGCTGGGGACTCAATTCAACTCCATGATTAATCTTATCTCGCAAAATCTTGCCCACCTAATATCCACCAGTCACACTTACCTTCTTTTTTTTTTTGTCGGTCCTACTCTAATCCTACTCTAACACTCACTCTCAAACTTTTGTCCTTACCTCCTTACAAGGCGTGAGAGTCGAAACCCACTCCTGAAATGAAATTGTCTTCACCCCAATCCTCTTTGAGAAAGTAGGGATTTGAACCCCCAACCTCCCCCTTCCAAATTGGAAGGGTAGCGACTGGGGTGAACCCCCAGTGGTTACTCACCCTTCTTCGTCTATCCCTTTTTGCAGTGAAATAGAATGACTGTATCTGAGGCAGTGTCATTAAAGCACTGAAGAAGCCACACTTTCAACCACAAATCCATACAACGCTGAACCCCAAGCGTCGCAACACCAGGGACTAGCCTATTCCGAACGTGAAGGCATCTAAAATCAGTCCTGCATAGCATCTACTGAGCACAAAAGAGGACTTCAACATCGGTGTAGTTCTGGGGATTGGCATCTACTTTCTTGTCCCTGTCAATAAGCTGCATCCTAGATTCAGATCTCATATGAGACTGGTGGGATTATCCACCAATACAACTCAGAAAGGACATAGCGGCAATTCAACCGCTACTATCAAGCTAAGCATCTGCAAATATTATTGGATATACTTCCTTCCATTGAACCCTTTACCTTTCTTATTAGATATTATTGTTCAGATCTCGATCATGATCATATCTAATGGACGCTCATGAGGTACTATTCGCAGTGAAATAAGCCCAAGGACTAATAGCCTCAAAGCCCTCTTCCCATTGCAGTCCTTGAACCCCCGGTACCACTTCTTCTTCCTCTCTAAACTCGAATCCAAAAAGTGAAAAGAAACTGTGGTCGGCCAACAGAACGATAAGTGAACACAAAACTTATCAGAAAACATCATAGAAGTAAGTTATGCATATCAATGGCCACAGCAAATGCAAATACAAAGGACAATGTTGCTGCATCGACAGGGTTGGGTTTTATCTAGTTCAGAAAAGCTTTCCACCTTATTGTGTGAGACCACAAGTCAACATGCGCTCCTTTTATAGAAACTAATCGCATCGAAATTGCAATATGCAAATTGAAAATGTAGGCTCAGACAAGTCAGGATTTTTTAACTTATTTTTCAGATCAATGACCGCAGACAGGGTCAGTCCAAGTGAATCCAGGGGATTCAGCCAACTCTGAGAGTACTGTCACAGTAATTTACCCAGATAATTTGGACTTTCACCTTGCACATTGCATATACCATTGAGATATTTCGCATAAAAGGATACAATAGTATACGTGGTAGTCTCTACGTTGTAAATACAACATAAACAGAGGAGTTGCCGTAAAGATTCATCGGAGCCATTATTAACATAAATAGAATCAAATTGGATATGACATTACATACTGAGCATTGAGGACCATTCTGAAGGGTGTGAGGAGGCGATTGTTATCTGGCTCATGGTTATAACATTCACAACATTGGCATAAGTTCCTGTTAATAAATCCAGCCTCAGCATCAAATTGATTTGTCGTTGCAATTAGGAACTTCTGACTAGGAGGCAGGTAAGAATTGTAGAAGAACTATGTACAGCTTACCGCATCTCCTTTTGTCTTTAAGCATAACGCTGCATGTTTACTCTTGGACTCCAGATCAGCTAACAGCTCCGCCAGATTCGTCATTGTTCAATTCACTTCTTCATCTAGTCTTGTGATTTTTTAGTCTACTTTGACAAGGACCAGGCCTTCACTCTCTCCTTTCCTCCCATTACTCCTTTCCTCCCATTATGCCATTCAAAATCTTACGGCAGTTTTTTAAAATTGCACAATGTCCTTTTTGATATGCAAATAATGAGTCTAAACATTTACAGCCAGATTCATTGCAGAGGAGAAAGAAATTAAGGGACTCAGTTTATTGCATATGCTTCTGAAGCCACGCCAGCACACTATCTGGTTTTAGTGTTGGCAACATCGCTTGAGAATCGTGATCATACTTCCATGCGGATTACTGCTCGAACAGGTTCACTTCCATACAAACTTCTTGTGCTGACATTTGATCTTCATTTAGTATATTCAATGTTCATAACTCATAATGCGTCATGTATCTGGTCATCTTGTTGGTTTGACAATATATCAGATTTTGGCTTGATTGAGATTATGTCTTCCTGTAGTTTTAAAGTACCCTCTAAAATTAGAAAAAAAAATGACTAAATTCCACTGATCAAGAAAGTGAAAAGGAAAGAAACAGAGAGAGCCAATGCCATTAAACCAGTGAACTGGAAAAGGAGAGATTGAATTCTGTACAATGCAGTTTAACAAGAAAAACCACATATTCACATTTGCATCACAGAATGACATCCAGATCTTCAAGTGTAAGAAAGTGGTCGGGATTATATCGATAGTCCTCGAGGTTGCAGTGCACCTGCTCCTCTCCCGAGCTTCCTCCATGGATGGCTGAGTTTTCCCGCAAAGTCAGGAAACTGTCACGGTTACCGTCACCGAAACATTCCTCCAAGAGACTACGAATCTCGGCAGGACCAAATCCACACCCCTCAAGGTCACAGTGCATCGGCTCCTCTGCCAAGCTTCCTCCGCCGATGCCTGGGTTCTTCGGAAAAGTGAAGAAACTGTCAAGGTCACCATCGCCGATGCAGTCCTTAAACGGACTAAGAAATTCATCAGGATTAAATCCACACCCCTCAAGGTCGCGGAGCATCGGCTCCTCTACCGAGCTTCCACCCCCCACGGCCGAGTTATCTGGTATAGTTGAAAAACTGTCATGGTGGCCGTCCCTGAAGCAGTCCCCGGACACACTAGGGAAGTTGTCCGGATTACATCCACGCCCCTCAAGATGGGAGCAGGTGGGGGTGGAGTCCACTCCCAAACCTCCACCGCCGGCGGCCGACTTCTCCGGCGAAGTCACGAAAGGGTCGCCGTTGCCCAGATTTTCAGAATCACAACCGAACCCGTCTCCAGAATCGCCACCAGAACCGATCACGACGGACGAACCCTTCTCCAGATCTTCCAACTTCTCGCCCACAAGATCACGAACGGCGTCGTACTTCGCGATCAGGGACTCCACGTCCTCCTCCGTCGCGCAAGAATCCCACTCCTTCTCAATCCACTCCGCCCACTCGGCCAAACCCATCGGCGGCACCGCGTCGACGTGGTCGGCAATTACGTCATCTTCCACGGAGGGGTCGCTGAAGAAAGAATAGGGCTTGCCGGCGGGGGAGAAGACGATGACGGCGGCGCGAGCGCCGCAGAGGCGGCAGAGCTCGGAGGCCTTCTTGAAGAGGCCCTTGCGCCTCTTCGAGTAAGTCACGAGCCGCGCGGCCGGGTCGGCGATCTTGGCGATCTCCGTTCGCCGGCGCTTACCCATTACCGACGGATTTGGCGAAAATTCGTCGACGACTTGCGGGATTCTTGGGTTTCCGAGAGAGAGCTTTCGTGGGTTTTTCTGGGTTTCTTGTATAGAGAGAGAGAGAGAGAGAGAGAGAGAGATGAAGTTTGAAGTTGCAGAGGAGGCGGGCGGGGGAAAGGAGCCGAACGGGAAGATCTACTTATATAGCCATCGTGGGGCCCTTTTGAGAACTTTCTGAATTCTGATTTTCGGTCCTCTAAATTTCTGTAGATTTTCAAATTGGCCTCGAGAACAGTTTACTTGTGTCGATTAAGTACTCTTAAGTTTTCATAATTTGTGTAATTGGTGGTTTGTCCAGTGGATTGCTTTTATCATTAACACGGTGTGATAATTAATTGAATTAGATAAGGGAAGATGTCGCTTTAGATTATAAATTTTAATTTTTAAATTAGATAAGTAAAGACGTCGCTTTAAATTATGAAACTTAATTTAACATGAGATGAGGAAAAAAAACATTTTTGTCCATTTGATAACATTTATTCTATGATTTTTTTTTTCTTTTTACTCTCTTCAAATACGTGAAAACAGCTTGCAACTAGTCAAAGCCATGAACAGTTCATAACAGTTGAGTTGAGAGACTCGACCACTTGTCTGCAAGTATAAGGACAAAATAAGGGCATTCTCAAATATTAAAATGATACATTACTTTAGAGATGCCAATCTTATTGCAGACTGAATAGCCAAAGCTCATAAAAGAAATTACTTATCTCTAAATTGAGTCTTGTCCCCTCCTCAAACTCTATTGGAGCTTTTATGTAATGATATTCATTTAACGGGGCTCTCATCTTTGCTTAGTAAATAAAATATTTCCATTTCCAACCAAAAAAAAAACTTGGAAATAGAAAAATCTTTGGATAAAACATATGAAGAAGCTATATTGTTGCAAGATTTGATTAAAGGAATAATTTTTTTTTAAGATAAAGGACACTTTAATTGAAAATATCAAGCCCGATTAAAATATTTGCTCAAATATATAAACTATAACAATGGGTAATACTATATTTTTCCTCCTGTCATGGATCGCGGTGCTACATTAGACATCATCATGTAGTAAACAAAATAGACAAAGCCACCTAAATCTCTAAATAACATGCAAAATTAAATTCATATTAAAAACATAAAAGGAAATAACGGTCTCATCTAATTAGAATTAAAAAGAATTACACTATACACTCCCATTACAATCCAACCAAAAAAAAAAAGTTTAAGTGCTATATTTTCCCCTAACAAGTTATAAATTGTGGATATCACTTACATGTAAAGTAAACAGAATATTAATGTAGGTGATGTCTATGGTTGTAACCCATCAATCAACTTACATATTTCACTAGCATTTAACTTTTTGCACAAGGATGGAAGTAAGACCAATTATAAAATCTGAATTCAATTCTATGTTTTAGACCTAGTAGGATTTTGGCACAAATATGGATAGTATAAATTTTAGATATATCCATGAACTCAATAAATCTCAACTACTATATTTTCGAACCTCACATGGAATCCGTGATATCAAGGCGATCGCAAACTCCACTCAACACACTCTCTTGTGGTCAAGCTTTTGATTTTCACAAAGAAGGGCAATAGACGTTTACATGTTAAAGTTCTAAAATAGATTTTTTTTTGTCTATTTTATCATATTTTTACTTAACATTTATTCTTAAACTTTTGTTCTATCTTTTTGCAAGGTTTGAGAGTCGAAATCCACATTTAAAATTAAATCGTCCCCACCCTCAATCGCCTCTAAGAAAGTAAGAATTCGAACCCCCATCTTCCTATGGTTCTAAGATAAATGTTTTTTTTTTTTTTGGTCAGAATTCTAAGATAAATGTTTGACCGGGTGAATTTTTGGCAAAATTTCGGTCCATCAACGAAGACGATGGGCTTGCAGGAGAAAAACAGGCACAATTACCGTACAGGTTCAATCCGCGGGGAGTGCAATAAACTCTCCAAATCACAGTGTGAAAAACTCCACAGAATTCGCAGCACGACCCAATATAATAACCTCATAAATTTTCGGAACGCGATGGACTTTCCAACCCGAACCGACATCCACGTCAGGTCACAGTGCCTAAGGGACGCGTACACGTGGCGCGTTTGGCAAGGATTAGCTTCGATGCAGGAGAGCAGGGGTGAAACACGAACGAACACCCTTTATTTTTTTCTCCACGGTGTTGATGCGACGTGATGAGATGAGATGAGATGAGATGAGATGAGATGAGAATAGAATGAGGGGTGGCCTTTTATCATCATCCGTGACGACCAAGACCTTTGGATCATGCAAGCGGCTCAAGCTCATCCTCTGCCTACAACGCCTGCTGAGATTCCTTCTCAGGTCCTCTTTCTCTCTCTCTCCCTCTCTCTCTCTTTCCTCCTGCTGCTGCTACTGCTTTACTCGTTGGATTGATCATGCAAGCGGCTCAAGCAACGTCTGTTGAGATTCCTTCTCAGGTCCTCTCTCTCTCTCTCTCTCTCTCTCTCTCTCTCTCTCTCTCTCTCTCTGTCTTTCGGTGGGCGTTGCGAGTTCTTGCTTTTGTACGCAAGTCTCGCTGTTTGTGGGTTCGCGGGTGAGATCGAGTTTCGTGCCTGAGATGGGTCGGATTCCGCCGGCGTCGGAAGAAATGGGTCGTCGGCGTTTAGGCGTTTGGTTTCCGTTTTCCGGTTGTTGCTCTGGTTTTAGCTGGTTCCGTGCAATCTGAGCTCTTTGAGCTCGAGAGGTCGTGCCCCCTCCTCCGTCTTCCGCTTCCGGTGCTCACGCCCCCCGCGAGAATTTTGCTTGAGCTTTGGTTTGAGATCTTGGTTAGGCTTGAGTGAGAAAAGTAGGGAGAGCTGTCGAAAAAGAAAGAAAGAAAATGGAGGAACCCCGATGCGGGATGACACGAGTGCGAATAAATTTGAGTCGAACGCGACTTAGTGCATTGCGACGTGCTTTCTGGAATTCGAGCTACTTTAGTTTGGAACTGATGATTGACGCGGCGACGGTGACAGGATATGACTTGCGGCCTATTCGGAGGCTTTGAGAAGTTTGCAGATTGTGGGAAGATTAGCAGGAACTAATGATTATTTTAGAAATTATACAACCGCCTCCAAAAGATGAGAGCTTTACCTCGTGCATTGTCAACTTTGACAAGCTGGAGCGATGCTGCAATGAATCATTCTTATTACATAATTGTAGCACACTGGCCCACGACTCTGTGCATATTTAGCTAATTCAAGGTACCAAGTTTAATGACCTATAGAGATTTCCATTTGTGAGTCAGGCTTCTAAACATTTTCCATCTCTAGCTGCCATTGCTTTTGCTGATATGCTGTTTGGTATTTCTTGAAGATCATGTCGAGGGAAATCGTGCAGAAAAACAACGTACCTATAAAAATTGATGGAATAGTAGGGAGCACTTCTTTTACTCACACTACGACAGAAGGTCAAGGAATGGCCATTTCATCCGGATATGAATATGAAGTATTCTTGAGCTTCAGAGGAGAAGATACTCGAACAAGTTTTACCGATTTCCTTTACACTAGTATGATAGATGCGGGAATCCGCGTCTATAAGGATGACGAAGAGCTCTGCAAGGGGGAAAATTTTGGCCCGGAACTTGTCCGAGCAATTAATCAATCGAAGATCTCAATACCTATATTTTCGAAAGGTTATGCCTCTAGCGTATGGTGTCTCAAGGAGCTAGTCCAAATGGTCAAGTGCCAAAAAACTAGGGGACAAAAGATTATGCCCATTTTTTATGATGTAGCACCTTCAGAGGTTCGACACCAAATTAAAGGTTATGGAGAGGCCTTTCTTACACATGAAAACAAGAAGCGATATGACAAAGAGACTATGCATAAATGGAAGGCTGCTCTCACCACGATTGGAGAACTAGATGGATGGGACTTGCAAAAAATGGCCAACAGGTAATTGCCTCTATCATTCCATTTGATGTGCCTTGTCCCATTAAAACTTGATGTGTTTCACTGTTGAAATTGAATTTTATGCTATTGAAACTTTACCACAAAAATCACTCGAAATAATGGGACAATCCCCATTTTGTCCTTTTTCATTCCAAACAACCTTTTTTTTTTCTTTTTTCTTTTTTTTTTCAATTAAGGTCATTCGTGAATCATATGCGCCAATGCTAATTCATTTACAATGAAGTAAATCCTTGCAGAAAGGATTTCGAATGGGTCTCTAGTTTCACTTTGGTCTTGTTAGAAAATAGCTTGGTTCAACACAGTTCTCTAACTCATTGCCATTTGACCTCCAACAAACACTAGGAGGTAAGATAGCAAAAACAGTTACTTGGAACGTTTTCAATGAATTGAAAAAGGCTTATTTGGTGGTATCAAACAACTTGGTTGGTGTGGACAATCATGTGAATAAAATCATGGAAGAGATAGGTGCTCATATGAATGAAACGCAGATCATAGGAATTCATGGGATGGGTGGCGTTGGAAAGACAACAATTGCCAAAATCATATACAATGAGCTTTCCAACAAGTACAACAATTGTTGCTTCCTTTCCAACATCCATGAAACATCAAAGCTCAGGGGCATTGAGTACTTGCAGTAGCAGCTCATCTTCGACATCCTCAAGATGAAAGGGACGGATATAAGAAACATTGATGAAGGGATTAAGACCATTAAAGAAAGGTTGCCTAATAAAAAAGTCCTCCTTCTTCTTGATGATGTTGAAGAAAAGGATCATATGGATGCACTTGTCGGTAAGCGTGATTGGTTTGGCGAAGGGAGCAAACTTATTGTTACTACAAGAAGGAAAGATGTTCTCTGTGTTCCGGAAGTGGACTGGAGGTATGAGCTTACGTGCTTGGATCCGAATCTATCTCTTCAACTTTTTAGCAAACATGCTTTTAGAAGAGAGTCTCCTCTAGATGACTATATCAACCAATCTGGGAGGGCGATACGCATTACCGGAGGTCTTCCATTAGCCATTGAGGTCATAGGTTCACTTTTATCCGACAAAAATAAGGAAAAGTGGGATGGCACATTGAAGATGCTAGAAAGTGTTCCTCATGATAAAGTTCAGAGTAAGCTGAAAATAAGTTATGATGCATTAGATGATCGGCAGCGGCATATATTCCTTGATATAGCTTGTCATTTCATAGGATGTTGCAAAGACATTGTGGTTTATTTCTGGGATGCATCTAAACTTTTTCCAGAAGCAGCCGTGGAAGTTTTGCAAAACATGTCTTTAATAAAGATTGGAGAAGATAATATATTGTGGATGCATGATCAACTCAGAGACCTTGGAAGAGAAATAGTTCGTCAAGAAAGTGAGATGAATATAGAGAAGCAACGTTGGGTGTGGAATCCTGAGGATGGATTAAATCTGCTAAGGATACATGAGGTAAAATGCTTTGTGCAATACATCTCCAAATTATTTATAGACATTTTCTTTTCCAAAAAAAGGAGTTACTTTTTGTGTTCTCTAGCACCATCGCAACCTACTCAACCGATAGTTTTGGTCTTTTAAGATTTTAAAGGAATGATAATAGTCAACTCCACCCCTTAAAATAGTGAACTTGAAGAAATGTGTTTCCTTTCAACCTTTTTGTTTTAAATTTTTTCCTTTGGGCAGGAAAAGAAAGAAGTCGAAGCTCTTCATCTCAAGTTTGATGATCAGCACCGTTTTACCTATAAGGACTTTAAGAGCCTACCAAATCTAACGTTCCTTGAAGTAGACGACTTGAAGGAAAATTTTCGTGGAGAAAAGTTGCTTCTTTGGCTCAAATGGCCATCATATGCTCTTCCAACTAATATTTTTCAGAGGAATTCAAATCTCCTTCCACGATTACGATGGCTTACTTGGCATAATATTAGCCCAACATTTAAGATTGCAAATTTCTCCGTAGAGAATTTGATTATCCTTGATCTATCTCGGAGTAAAATTACTCATGATTGGAAGGGGTGGAGCCACATGAAGGTATGTTATATGCTAGACAACATTTATTCTTCCGTTTTATTAGATTCAAAAGTGAACTTTGCATGATTTTTCTTTCACAGGTGATTAAGAATTTGAAAGTTCTGAATTTGGACTATTGCCAATGCTTGAAGAGAACCCCCAACTTCTCAACTCATTCAAATTTAGAACATTTGATCCTATCAAAATGTTACTCATTAATCAAAATTGATAGATCAATTTGTCAATTGAAACGTTTGATTTTCTTAGATGTAAGTGATTGTTGGAGTCTTCAGAGGCTGCCGAATGAGCTGGGAGATCTTGCAAGCCTCAAATACCTATCTCTAAGAAATTGCTCGAGTTTGAAGAGGCTTCCGGAGACAATCGGGAATTTGGAATTGCTGATTGAGTTGAACATAAGAACCGCGAGAATCAGAGAACCACCCGATTCCATCGGAAAGTTTAAGAATTTGAAAATATTGAATATGCAATATTGTGACACAAGCCTACCAAGGCTTCCTGAAAGTCTCATAGAATTAGAATTGAGGGAGTGGAGGGTGGACACATTTTTGGATCTCTCGTATCTTGCTAACTTAAAGGTATTGCATCTAGGCTTTGGCCCACCTAATTGTGATGGGAAATCTTATGGGCTTCTAGAAGAATCGATACCACAGTGGATTGTGAACTTAACCAAATTGGAATCTCTGAAACTGCGCTTTTATAAGAAGACCGCCTTATCGACAAACCTCAGCTTCCCTCCTCATCTGCGTCACCTCTCGAGGCTTCCCTCAAATTTATCCTCCTTACTTCTCTTTGGTTGTGACTCACTTTACTCGATGGATATATCAAATTTGAGGAAACTATATTCTCTCGAGATTTTGTCCTGCCACTCTCTTTGCTCGATGGATCTATCGAATTTGAGGAAACTATTGTCTCTCAAGATTTGGTGGTCTCCAGTTGCAAAGATTGAAGGCCTTGGTTGTTTAGAGAACCTATGATATTTGGAGCTTGACAACGTCGGACAGCTAGCGATGCTACTTGATCTAAGCAAGTTAAACAAGCTAAGGCATATTCGAGTATGGGGATGTGGTGATCTGGTTGAGATTCAAGGCGAACGACCGCGGTTTATAGGTAAACTCGAAATTTTTTTCTGTCCTTCATTACAGGATTTGCCCGATATGATCAGCTTAATGTGTAAGACAGATCTTGATGTGTTTATTCGCAATCGGACATATGAATGTAAAGGTGGACATGGGTTGTTGCTTTATGGCTTTAGACAGATGCAGATCCCTAATCTAAGCAATTGGAATGGACTAACAATTCTTTCAGTAGAATCTTGTCATAATCTAGTTGAGATTCAAGGCGAATTACCTCAATCTTTGGAATACTTGGATATTGAATCCTGTGAATTTTTACAGAAATTGCCTGATCTATCAAGCTTGAAGGGACTGCGAGAGGTTAGAATAAGACGTTGTGGGAAATTAGCGGTGAGGAAATTTCTCGGCTTTGTTTGGAGAAGTCAATCAAATTTGTGGGAGAAGACGATGAAGAAGACAAATCACCGGTTTGGGCAAGAATACAAAGATATGAAATACGACGACGGTCATCTTCGACGGAGGGGTCGCTGAAGAAAGAACAGGGCTTGCCGGCGGGGGAGAAGACGATGACGGCGGCGCGAGCGCCGCAGAGGCGGCAGAGGTCGGAGGCCTTCTTGAAGAGGCCTTTGAAGAGGCCCTTGCTCCTCTTCTAGTAAGTCACGAGCCGCGCGGCCGGGTCGGTGATCTTGGCGATCTCCATTCGCCAGCGCTTACCCATTACCGATGGATTTCGCGAAAATTCTTCAACGACTTGCGGGATTCTTGGGTTTCCGAAGAAGAGCTTTCGTGGGCTTTTCTGGGTTTCTTGTATAGAGAGAGAGAGAGAGATGAAGTTTGAAGTTGCAGAGGAGGCGGGCGGGGGAAAGGAGCCGAACGGGAAGATCCTACTTATATAACTTTTTGAGAACTTTCTGAATTCTGATTTTCGGTCCTCTAAGTTTCTGTAGATTTTCAAATTGGCCCCGAGAACAGTTTATTTGTGTCGATTAAGTACACTTTAAGTTTTCATAATTTGCGTAATTGGTGATTTGTCCAGTGGATTGCTTTTACCATTAGCACGGTGTGATAATTAATTGAATTAGATAAATGAAGATGTCGCTTTAAATTATAAATTTTAATTTTTAAATTACATAAGTAAAGACGTCGCTTTAAATTATGAAATTTAATTTAACATGAGATAAGGAAAAAAAAAAGAAAAAAAAATACATCGAGAGGTTAAACGAGAGAAGCTCATCGCCACGAGGTTTTCATTGAAGGTTTAAAAAAAAAAATTCATTTGATAACATTTATTCTATGATATTTTTTTTTCTTTTTACTCTCTTCAAATACTTAAAAACAGAAAAAAATTTGTATAAAATATATGAAGAAGCTATACTGTAAGTAATTTCTTAAGTTGCAACATTTGATTAAAGGAATAATATCTTTTTTTAAAGATAAAGGACACCCTAATTGAAAATATAATACCCGATTAGAATATATGCTCAAATTTATAGACTATAACAATGCGTAATACTATATTTTTCCTCCTCCCATGGATCAATATGCTATGTTAGGCATCATCGTGCAGAAAACAAAGTAGATAAAAGTAAAACCACCTAAATCTCTAAATCTCTAAATATCAGGTAATAATGCCTTCATCTGACTGGAATAAAAAAGAATTACTTTAGACACTTACATAACAATCCAACAAAAATAATTGACACTGAATAGTTATGTGTATAGTTTAAGTGCTAGATTTTCCTCTAACTAAATTTAGTTATAAATTGTGGACATGCAAAATAAATAAAATATAAATATAATTGATGTCCATTATCGCAACCTATCAATAAGAATTGTGATAGAGAAAAACTTGGAAACTATGGTCCAAGAATAATTCCTTTTTAGCAAAACATTATCAAAGATTATTGGGCATACATAAATCACTAGCATTTAACTTTTTCTACATAGTACAAGCATAAGGACGGTAGTAAGACCAATTATAAAATCCGAACTATTTTCTAAGTTTTAAACCTAGCAGGACTTTGGTGCAAATATGAATAGTATAAATTTTAGATATATCCTTGAATTTGACAAATATCAACCGTTGGATTTTCGAACCGCACATGGAATCCGTGCGATCAAGGCAACTGTAGACTCCACTTGACACACTCTTGCAATCAAGCTCTCAATTTTTCACAAAGAAGGGCAATTGACATTTACACACATATCTTGTGTGTTAAAGTTTTGAGATAGACTTTTTTCTTATTTTTTTTTGTTAGTCATACTCTACTCATACTCTAATATTTATGCTTAAACTTTTGCTCAATCTCTTTGCAAGGTATGAGAATCGAAATTCATATTTGAAACTAAATTGTCCTCATCTAGAAAGCACCAACATTTTTTGAGAGCCTTCATGTTGTATTGGACACTTCAACATATGTCCGAAACTCTCCGATACTCAGTCAACAAATGTCGAAAAATTAGATATTTGGTCAACTCTCCTAACACTTCAGTATGCGAATCAAGAATTCCGACAATGCACAAGTCAATTTAAAAAATTTTCAATAAACAATGGATCAAAATGTAAATGTGTGAAAAAAATAACAAAGCTAATAAATAGGGAAAGAAGAAAAATCTAGTTTTATCTTTTTTTTACTCTCACTTCCCATGACATAGAATCCACCTCCAGTTTTTTCTCCTCTTTCAATATGCTCAAACATGTGAATCCAGAATGTGGATTGTTTGACTTTTTTCTCTAAATTTTATGAATTATTGGAATTGAGTTGAATTTGCAAAATTAAAACAATTGATGATATTAACAAATGATAAATTAATATTTTTAGTGTAAATTCATTCTAAGCTTTTTTTTATTATTTATTTATTTACGAATTTGAATCAAATTAATTTGATTAAAATAATCTTAAAATGATATAAAAATATATTTAATATATAACGTGTCTTAATGTATTGAAATTTTTTATTTTTTGAAAAATAACGTATCAGCATGTCATGTGATATTGCATGCCATGCTACTTAAATCTCTATCACAATTTTCCTTAAAGATGTAGAAATTCGAACCCTTCATCTCTCACTTTTCTTTATAAGAAGGGTAGCTATTAGTGGTTATGTTGACTGGGCGAGTTTTTGGCAATGTTTCGGTCCATCAACGAAGACGATGGAATCGTAGGAGAGAAACAGACACGATCACCGTGCAGGTTCAATCCGTGGGGAGTGCAATAAACTTTTACAAATCACAGTGCGAAAAACTCCACAGAATTCGCAGCACGACCGAATATAAAAGCCTCACAAATTTTCAGAATGCGACGGACTTTCCAACCCGAACCGACATCCAACGTCAGGTCACCAAGTCCAAGGGACGCGTGCACGTGGCGCGTTTGGCAAGGGTTAGCTTCGTTGCAGGGGTAAAACAGCCTTTATAATTTTCTCCATTGGTGCCGATGCGACATGATGAGATGAGATGAGGATGAGGGGTAGGGTAGGGCGCTATTATAATACGCGACGACCAAGACCTTTGACCCCCCCTCGCGACCCATTTCGCACTCTTTCCTGGCAATTACGACTAAGACCCGCATCGTCTGCGCTTCAACGGGTGCTGGAAAAAAACAATACGCTGGCGGGATGCGCGGTCCTTTTCGCGATGACGATCCTCAGGTGGTCTTTCGCCGGCCGACCCCGGCATCGACCGTGCCCAGTATGGGGCTGCCCGGCCTCTCAGTAACGACCTTTTTTTTTTTTTTTTTTCAAAAAACCGGCCCGTCGGGCATCGCCGGAGGACGGCAACTCGACCGGAGAAAAAAAGGGAAGACGCGATTGCGGCATGGGGACCCTCGGACAAACTTCTCTCTTTACTGTCTTGGTCTTCTCTCGTATTCTCAACCACTTCGCCGGACAAGAGCCGTCTCTCCCTCACTCACCTCGTCGATCGCTCTCAACTCTCACGCCTCTCTCTCTCTCTCTCTCTCTCTCTCGCTCGCTGCTCGATCTCGCAGTCTGCAATTGTAAGTCCTCCTTTGAAAATCGTCCATTTGGTCGATTTCGATTTGGCGCTTTCACCTTGTTGGGTAGGAACTTCCTCGAAAGTTAAAAGCTCACTCGGTGTTGCATTCTAGCCGCCGGAGTGGAATCGCCTCTCTGGGTTCATCTCGCTTTGTAGTTACCCCAGTCGGATTGACGAAAGATTTCGCAGTAAAGCCGTAGTTTTAGGGCAGGTTCCTTTATGAGCACGCTGCGACGGTGCGTGCGGGGAAAAAAAGCAATGATGGGTGGCCTCGGATCTTTATATAACCCGTGTTTTGCTTTCGTTTGCTGTTTGCTCGATGCTCCTATGTTAGTTGTCTGCTGAATTTGTGTGGGTTGCTGGGCTTGAGGATAATTAGCCGAGTGAATTGTTTATGTGACTAGTTGTCTGCTGAGTTCTATGAGTTCTTGAGCGTAACTACATGTTTTTTTTTTTGGAAATCGTTGGTTTTGTTGGGGACATTTACACCGGTTCCATGGACCCACCTGCGAGCAGGGCCGGACACGGTTCCCATTTTGTAGAAACCGGCCCTCAGTGGGCGCTTCTAGGTTCTAGGGTGGGGACCGCCCACCCTGAAACCGATCACACCTGCCAGCATTTCCGTCTTAGGTGACAATATCCGGCGTAATTTTTCTTTCTTTGATTTCTGCTGCTTTTTGCTGCTATCCATCGTCGATTTCTGTGCATGCTGTTGTGTCTGCCTGTGAAAGCTCTCGTCTTTTCGTTCTTTAGAAAGATATCTTTGTATGCTGCATTTTCTGGGCTATCCGAGAATTTCTGTGCGTGGACTTATAGAGGGGTGCGCTGCTGTGGCTTTCATTTGGTTATTTTCTAGTTGTAAAAAATGGGTAGTGTCTAGGTCCAGTGGTGACTTGACTTTATTCAAAAGCGGAGAGTCATGTTGAATTCAAAATTTCGAAGAGTAACTCACTCTTTTTTAATCTGCTTTCAACAGCCGTTTCCAAAAGACAGAGAGGTCTCTCTCTACTTTGAGTTGCATTGCTTCTGAGCAGAAAAGTGTCCTCACTTTCCTCCATGGCCAATAATCCTTCACAGCTCCTCCCGTCAGGTCTGTAGGATGTTTTAATTCATGTCTGTTGCGTTTTCCTTAATTTTCTGAGATTTGCAGAAATATCGTGGGGGCATTTCCACTTATGTTCATCTTGCACTAATGAAATATGGAGAGTTGATTGACCGTTGTATAGGTTCGAAAATCTGGGTTATAATGAAGGGAGACAAGGAGCTTGTCGGTACTCTTAGGGGCTTCGATGTGTACATCAACATGGTCCTCGAGGATGTCACTGAGTAGTATGTATCTCTCTCTCTCTCAAATTTACTTGAGCTTCAAGATGCTTCTCGCATTACTTCAGGTGAAGGGAAGCCATTACATGTTCTTGACAACAATTTATTATCTGAACGGCCAAATGACCTCAATTTGTATGTATTAGCATCAGAAGTTATCAAATCCGTGGTTTATGAGGCCTCTCTGTCCTCAACTTGATCTATGCTTCTAACTGAGAATCGCTACTTGCACAAGCACACGCAATATGGCCTTGCCCAACATCCAACCCACCCGACCCCCCCTCACCCTTTTTCTTTTCTCTCGCTCCACTTTTTATTGAGCTTGTAGATGTAAACTGTGGAAGCTTCACGTGATTGTAAGATTCTGTTTTCATTCTTGCGTACAGTGAAATCACTTCTGAAGGACGAAGGATAACAAAGCTCGATCAGATTTTGCTTAATGGAAACAACATAGCTATCATAAAAAACAACTTCTTCCTTCTGCTGATAGTGATATGGCTATATGTTTTGAGCCCTTGCATCGATAAGGACGTGGTCTTGCCTAAAGTTTTGGTGATCTACTAACTAGTAAGCAATTGCCTTAACATAACAGAAATAATCAGCCACTCTGAGAGATTCCTTCCAATATGTAGACTGAAAATGCTTAGACGATGTGGTAAAAGAGTCATCATTCCCTATTCTTTACAAGAATCTGGTCCTTTGTCTCAATCAACCTTATGTCCAACTCTTGACAAATATAAAGCATCAGTTGTGTGGCAGTTATGTTATTGAAAAGCTAGAATTTGGCTTTTAAGTGCTTGAACCACGCAAGTGATGATGCCTTCCTTTTTTTCTTAATGCAGTTAGTCCCTGGTGGCTCCCCTGATCTGGAATGAGTTGGATTCATCCTCTAACCTCAGTGGTAGATTATGTAGTTACTTTAGTTGTTGGAAATCCCATCAGCAACATCATTTGATTTTATAACCCTCTTTTTTCGGGTTTATGAATCTGCAACCTTAGTTAAATGGGCTCTAATTAAATTGAGCTCATGTATGAATGTCTGATGCAAATAGCCCAACGGATGGTGCATGATCACATCACCTTATTATCCAATATCTACGTTTTTGCTTAACTAGAGGGCATGGCAGTTGTTTTGCTTGGTGCAAGTTGTTCCTACGATTCATCTTCTGGTACATTGCCATTGAAGAACCTGTCTTGGCTTGTTTTAGTGTTCTGCAGCTTTTGGTCGTTGACTGCATAACGACATCTGTATTTGCGTCCCCCCCCCCCCCCCCGGCTGCATCTCTCTCTCTCTGTGTGAAAACACATGCACTTCTTTGAGCGTTAGAGATGTGGATCCTCTTTGCTGCACCATACTCCCATGTGTGTCTCAACATATGTTGGCTTTTGATGCTTATCTCATTCGCATGCGTCAATGGTTGAGAAGCGTTTTAAGGGTTACAGCACGAACGGGTGCCCTATGGTTGTTGAGTATCTTCATCCAAAATTTGCTATCTTCTAGGTGGCCTGCAATTTGACTACCCTTTCTGTGTGATGGTACATTGTCAATCTAAATGCAGAAGTGTGTTCCCAGTATCCATTTTGGAAAAGATCATAGATTTCTGCTTATGTAGTTGTTGCTTTTTGCTTGAAAAGATTCTACTTCATTATGCAGTATGATTCTGGTATCGATACATCAGGCCTAAGATGTGCACTGTACTGCCTAGAGCTAGATAAATAATGGGCGTATTTTGCTCCAAGTGATCTCAATTTTCCACCCAAGTAGCTGTATTTGCTGCACGTCACGAAAAGGTCCAAGCTCAAAGCAAACTCATTTGATTTGACCATAACTGGTTTTTGTCGTCTGTGTTTTCAAAGAGGTTGGCTATTTGGGTGGAGCCTGTTTCTTGTTATTGCGGTAGCAGTTCAGAGCTCACGAGGTGTGATATTGCTTGCGGAGTTTGGTTAGAGTGACAAGATCTAAATAGGCTGGAAATAAAGGAGCTGAAGATTCACCACAGGCCTCGTCTTCTTTTTCGCTTGTTTTAATGTATATTCACTGCTCCAAAGGAGCTTGACTTGAAGCATGTAAAATTTAGGGATATTTGCGGAGAACTTTGTCTAGGCATAGATGCATTTTTCTTATTGGAAGCTTTATGGGCCATTGAATCTCATTATCATGAACAAGGTTGCAGTTCCATTCCGATTTTGATTAGTTCAAACGCATGGTCCATGCTTCATTGATTCTCAATGAATGCCATGTGTCAGAATTCTCCAAAGTTGGATCTAACGTCAAATACCTACCATCATATTTTGTTCTAAGACACTAACGATAAAAGACAGCTTGTTCTGAGTATCTAGATATTTTCCCGTGATTGGTACGGTTCTTTTTCATTCTTTTACCCATTTCGACGTAACATATGGTGCTTCGGTTTGGGAAAGCAATTGTAACTCAGTAATAGGAAGATTAATGTGTGATTAGTCATAAGAGGGGATCATGATTGTCCCTGGATATGATAGAAACTCCCGAAGTGGTCATTTAGTTAATTTCATTGTGGAAACCAAATGGAAGAAGAATTGAGTATGCAGGGGATGAGTGGAAGAAGAATTAACCAATTCAATTAGGAGTGATTTCAGGTTATATGGTGTTTCCTTGACTAGTTCTTACTCACAAAGTTAGTCCGCACAAAAAGCAGTTTGATATGACTTCAGGCTATTATTCTAGTTGCGGTTTGATTCGGCAAATAAAATGCATACATGGCAATCAATCCTACAGAATTTATCATGACATATCCTCCTGGATCAATGCCTCTGCCTGCCAATTTGCATTGCCATTCTCCTAAAAATCATGAAAGGCCTGCAATAGGAAGTTCCATCCAAAATTGCATTGGTCCTTTAATTCATCTTGAAATTGCATTCCTCTTGAAATGGAAATTGTAGATTCAATGTTAAGACAAAGTTCCATCCAAAAGTGGACAGCGATATTCCAAATGAATCACATAGGCTAGTGATACTTGCTGAACAATGTGTAAAAATCATATTGATTAAGAGTGAAAATCACTAGATTTCAATCTGGAGTAGTGATCGAGAAATCAAACTCTAACTCTTAGCCTTTGTTCTGGCCTTCTTAATAAAAGTATGGCTAGTATGAATGTCGACACTTGATTTTATCATTTTATTTCTCTTTCGGGCAAATTCAGAGAATCATTTGATGATCATGCATTCAAAAGTGGTGTCGCGACTCCGGTTTCAACGGGAACCTGTCCTCAATCCTATTTCTAATGTACCAATGTGGAGGAAATTAAAACAAATAGGCATTCTTCACCACGGGAGATTTCGAAACTCAGCACATTATGAAGTTGGTCGACCAAACTTGGCAAATTTCTGCGAAAGAGGAGAGGATGGACACCTGCCCCGTTGAGTACTTTTTTTATCTGATAAGAAGTGCTTCGTATTCTGTTAAATATATGAATTACGAAGAGGTTTATATAAATCTTCTTTTTCTGCAAATACCTTTGTTCAGATCTTCTTTGTTTTGGTTTGGTTTGGTTTAGATGTTTCAATGGCTTGATTTGCTAAAGGTGAGATCAAATTATATAAATTCCAAGTGCATTATTTTGTCAATATATTATGTGCTGATTTATCTGTGAAACCTTATAATTTGCTGCTTTGTCTTACTGTATTTGAAATTGGACAACGCCCCAGTGTGCTTCTTTCACAACATTCCTTGATCCCGGGTGTCTTCCTATGGTTTTTTAGTGTTACAAGAAGTCGTGTCCATCTCAGACATCTACAATGTCCTCCCACGTTTTTTTATTTTATTAAATAGGACAAACTGAAGGAAAAGACTGACTCATTCAGTGACTTTCGCAATCACCCTCACTGAGCCAACTTGAATATGAACTACGATTCATATCCAGTCTTACCAAAATTGGATTTCTTTTGCATGCCATGCGCGCTTAGACTTGACTTTTTCCCCTTTTTCTTCCCTGTCCAATATTTGTTTGTTTTTGTGTAAAATTTTTTGCTTTCTTCACGCAGGAGAATGTTAACTTCATTATACCGTATTAGTCAAAGTAGCCATTACAATGTGTGTGAAAGTATCTCAGCACTTATGGCATCACCTCTACGACAACAACCGACACAAAATTGCGGAGTGAAGAAGATGGATACTCTACATCGGTAAGCGCATTTCCAATTTGTTTTTTTGGGTAAAGCATGGCTCTTAAGTTGGATTTATAGAATTTGAAGAGGAGGCATTCCAATTCTTAATTATACTAAAAAATGTTTCTAGCTGCAAATGGACTTGGTCTGACATTATCTAACTTGAAGGTAAATATGAAATAATGACCCAAATTGTTTAGTTTCAAATTAATATAAGTGTGGCAAATATTTTTCCAATTCTCAAAATTTAACATGGAATAGTCTCACGTCCGCAAGTTCTTAAATTTGCACCTCTTTTTTCACCTTTTGTAATAGATAACCCACAAGCATTAATCGAGAGAGTGAAGAGACAAACCTCTAAGAACATTATCTGAAATAGAGAACTTAGTCAACATTTTTTTAATTATTATAGTCATTGGAGAGGTTTCACTAAACTTTTGCCAATCATCATAGAGGCTTCGAGTACAATTGTGAATGTGGGAATGCTAATTGAGTTAAATTCCAAATGAGATGTAATAGGTCACATAATGTTCGTGAGCTTATTTACCACACTTGTCAATGGCTCAAATTTTTAATACAATTATACATTGGTTTTGTGTACCTTGTTTTAGTAATATTTTGTATAATAATCAGCACGATGCATGGATTTATGGCCCAATTGCAATGCTTTGTGACAAGCAATTTATTGACAGTAACAAGAAGTTAAATGCGAAGGATGCTTCACCCCCGAAATAAAATGTAATCTTTTCTTAATTCAATTGATCACTAGGGAGTGCTTTGACGAAGATCAAGCCCGACAATTCCACCAAGCTTTGTTCTTCAGAGTTAATTCGGGCCCTCGCCCAATCAGCCCATTAAACTGGACCGACTGGAGTTCACCTTAATTAGGATGGGGGAAACGAATTTCTTTTGGAAGTTCCATGTCTACTTTTGTTGACTTTACTTTGAATGAATTATTTAGGGGCAAAAGTAGATTCTCATCCCAAAATTTCTACACCACATAGTCCAGTGATTTTCCACGCTAAGAAACATAATATTTGTCACCTTTGACAGGGTGCAATGATGCTGCAAGGAAGCATCCTTATTGACCAATTTTGCAGCAAAACTGGTCCACAATTGTCTGCATATTCTGGGGTAAAGGAACAAATGTTATAATAATTAAGGCCCGCATATATACAAGAAGTCTTTATTTTCCTTTTAAAAAAGTAATAGTTAGGCCATGGGGTCCCACGTATTTTCTCCTCTTCACGAGCTTTTAAGCTAAAGGAGCAAGCTCAATGTGGATTCAAATGGATGTAGCCTGATTTAAAAAAAAAATTGTGACAAGAGTTTCGTTTTACTAAAACAAAAGTTCGGTGGAGTGATAATGAAAGCTAAAGCTATTGGAGAACAAATTCGATCTTCCATCGATCTCAATTCAAGAAATTTGATACTTCCCAAGAGTCTTCTTTTTAACTCATCGAGTAATCGTGATTTAATAACTTCAACCTTAATATTTTTTTGTCATGCTAGGATTTTTACATGAAAAGACTTCAGAACTTATGAATTATGAAATGGAAGAATTTTACACTTCTAAATCTAGCAAGATTTTTTTTTTCTATTGCGAAACATGGAATATTTAGTTACCACAAAATCTATTCAAAAAACAGAAAAATACTTGCAAAGATACACCATCTGTCTAGAAAAGCTTTTCTCTTAAATAGTTTAGTCAATCATGTAATCAAGTAATAAAAAAGTTGGAACGATCTAATTTAATTAAATGGAAATGGAATATGCCGCCTACATATAATTTTGCATTGCATCAAAATACATTCGCTAGATTAAGAATTGGGTGAGATCTATTGATGTGAATTTGATAAGGATGCCAACGAACTAAAACCTAAGCTTCATGTGCCTTGTCTAAACGTGGCATTAGCATTAGCTCCCCCTCTCGGAAAAAAAGAGAAAAAAATCAGACAGAATAGCATACGAGCAGTGCAAGAAGACTGAAACCAATGATTGACCCAAGTCAATCTACGAAGACTTGGACAACCAACAGTCCATGATGAACCAGCTTGCTCAAGAAGGAATCACACCAATGTTGACCCAAGTCAAAGTCTACGAAGACTTGGATTACCAAAGGCACACGCTCAAGCATTGGTGAGACTTCTTTTCCACATCAGGATGACCCAATCTTCTTTTTCTTGGTTGTATTGCTTTATTTCCTTTCATTATTCACTTTGCTTTTTAACAAGAGTTTCCCTTGGATTCGTCAAGTAAGTTCGCCGTGAATAACTACTGAGGTCCCAATGGGTTAATTACGATGAGAATTTTGTAAAATAACATGCATTCAATGTTTCACAAAACATATGGCATTTTAATTACAACTGCTAGCAATATGTGGATTTTTTTTTTTAATGTTGTTAAAAATATGTGCACTTTTACTCAATGAGCACAAACTCTTCATCATTTGAAGTTTAAACAATAAATCTAGGTTGTTTACAAAGTAATTTAAATAAGTATACTAAAATTGATACATTAAGTAATATGATCAAATCATGATTTAATATTTAGCAAGTGAATAAATAGATTTGTGAAAATAGATACTACTCAAATGGGAATTCAATACTTCCCAAGAGTGTTTTTTTTACTCATCAAGTCAATTTGATTAATAAGTTCAATCTTAAATGTTGTTTTTGATCACACTTGGATTTCGGCCTAAAAGGAGTTAAGGAACTTATGAATTTTGGAATGGAACATTTTTATACCTTCAGATCTAGCGGGAAAACATGGAATGTTTAATAACCACAAAACTGATTTAGAAAATAAAAAAAATTGCAAAAAAACACTATATGTTTAGAAATATTTTTTGATTTTTAAATAATTTAACCAATTGTATCATCAATTAATAGAAAAGTTAATATCGTCTAATTTAACTAAATGAAAAGTACGAAAGTGTTGTATACACGTGGTTTTTGCATTGCATCGAAATATAATCATTAAATTAGGAATTGCATGAGATTGGTCAATGTGATATGAATACAGACGCCAACAATCTAAAACCTAAGCTCCCTGTTAACATGGCATTAACATTAGCTACCACTCTCGGAAAGGCAGAAAAAAAAAAAGAAGACGGGACAGCATAAGGGGGGTGCAAGAGGACTGAAACATCACGGGATTAGAGAGGAAAAGTCAGTCTACGAAGACTTGGACTGACAACAGTCCATGATGAGCCATCGTTGCTGGACAGACAACAGTCCATGATGAGCCATCATTGCTCCAAGAAGGAATCAAACCAAAGATTGACCCAAGTATATGAAGACTTGGACTACCAAAGGCACATGCTAAGGCATTGGCGGGTCTTCTTTTCCACGCTAGGATCCGTCTTCTTTTTCTTTGCTATATTGCTTTATATCTTTTCATTATCAATTTGCTTTTTTGATAAGATTTTCCTTGGATTCTCAAGGACGTTTGAGGTCTCTAGTTAGTTAATTATTCTGATAGTTGATTGATTGGCGGCAACCGGCCACCACTTGAGCAAGGATTTTTTTTTTTTTTTGGTCTAGCAGCACTTGATAAGTAAGGCCTCTGAACTTTTTTCCATGTCTGAATCGTCTCCCAAAGAAAAGATCAAGTGAGATCAATGAAGGGGAGGCAATGCTTGTTTTATTTATCATTGGATTGATCATAATCCAGATTGTGGAAAGCTTATGATATCATACATATCAACGCTTTATGAGTGACTTTTATTGGCTAAAAAACGATCGATAATGCAACTTACCTTGGTTATTGTTGAGTTAGTACTGTGAAACTTCAGTTGTGAAGTAGCTATTTTTATTTATTTATCATGAAACATAAAATTTTTAGTTATCAAGCAAAATGTGGTATACATATAGTTTTGCCTTGCATCGAAATAAAATCATTACGTTAAAAATTGCATTATCTACCGCTCTTCAAAGAAAATAAATAAATAAAGGAACAGTGTACCGGTAAGGGCAAAGTCAAAGTCTATGAAGACTTGGACTACCAACGGTCCATGATGAACCAGCTTTGCTCAGGAAGGAATCACATCAATAATTCATTCATTTGGTACTTTGTCCCTCACATACAGGCATCCATAAACGTGGAGATTCAATCAAAAAGAAGGGAAACAAATGTCACTAGATCACTTTGTCAAATCCAACACTGACTCATTGTTCTCCCATTCACTCGCAAAATTTACATGGCAATAAATCGATTTCCAATTCTCATATTCATTGATAATTTCATTACATGATTTCCTCCGATTCTATAATTTCATATGAGATTTGAAAATCAAATAAAAAAAAAAACCTCTAAGGATGTCTTTATGTCGCTGAGAATTTTTTTTTTTTTTTTTGTGATGGGAAAATGCTTTTAGGAAATTCAATTTCAGAGAAAGGGAATCGGAAAATTTTGATTATGGTGAAAAAAAGTTGAAAAAAACTGATTTTATTGTAATTGGTAATAAGTGAATCCGCTAAATGAAGCATGTATCATTAAAAGTAACATGGAATGACTAATAAACTAGAATTGATATCTTCTTCTTTTATTCTATAATCCATAGAAATAACATTGATTACAAAGAAAATAAGATAAAAATTATGAAATCATATTTGTAAAATATTAGATATAATTGTGCTTTGGGAATGTAGAAAAATTGAGCATCAATAAAGTATATTCTTCTCACTTCAAAGCTTAGCAAGAAAAAAAGGGTAATGATTCCTTCTTGCCAAGTCATTTTTCTCTAACTTATTCTTTTTAGGGTTAATACCACAAAAAATCTAAAACTAGTATATTCATGATAAATTTATCCAAAATTAATTTTTTGATTACCAAAAACTCAAAACTGACAAATTTGTGATAAATTTATCCTCTATTAGTTTCCGTTAAATTGAATGAATACTAAGAAAAATACAAATCAGTACACATGTGATAAATAGAGAATAAAACCCCGAACTGATAGAGTGGTCAATTGTGAAAATTTTATGCATGTTTTTGTTGACTTGACTTTGAATGAATCCACCATTTATTTGGGAGGCAAAAGTCAATTCTAATCCCAAAATTTTTGCATCATATGGTCCAATGATTTTCCGCCTTGAGAAACGTACATAATTGTCAACTTCGACGGGCTGGAGCGATGCTTCAAGGAGTCATCCTTATTGACCAAATTTTGCATCAAATTGGCCCATGACTCTCTCTGCATATTCAGCCAATCCTGTGGCTTCTATGTACAATGACCTCCCCAAAATTCATTCAAAAAGATCTTTCCTTTTTATTTCCTTGATATTTCTGTGGTGAAGAAATAAAGGTCTTTGATAGCTAAGGCCCGCATTTCACATGAAAAGTCTCTCTTTTCCTTTAAAAAGAGAGGAGTTAAGGCAACGGGATCTCACCTATTTTCTCTTCTTCCTGGAGCTTATGAGCTGTATTGGAGGACACTTAATTTCAATTTGAATGCAAAGAGTCTTATTTTTAAAAAAATATGCAACGATACCTTTGGAGTTTCGTTTTACTAAAACAAAAGTTTAGTGGAGTTTAATTAAAGTTAAAGCTATCGGAGAACAAATTTGATCTCCATTGGTCTCGAATTGATGAATTTGATGTTAGATTATATATATAATACTTTGATGCGGAAATTTAAAAGAAAACAGTGGTCTGTTGATCTTTATGATTTTTACAAATAGTTGAAGATGTACATTTATTCATAGCGTTACCCTTGATGATAATCGTTGTACAAGACCGAAAAACTCAAATCAAATGATAATCGTTATTCTTTAATGTATTCTATCAATGGAGGAGAGAATACCCAATTATTTTCGGTTATTGTTGTTCATATAGGTGGAGAGAGGACCGGACTCTATTATTCGTTCTTTTAATACGTGTCTTCCATCAAAGTGCCTTTTAACTTCCATAAAAGTCACACATTTTCGAAAAAGCAGTAACTTCTCTTGAGGATTATACCATTTCATTTTATTAGAGTCGCAACTTTTCATAACTAATATTTATTTATTTTATAGCATTTCAATAATTATTAAACCATATAATAAATCATATCATGTGGACCACAATAATTCTTACATTTGATACTTCCCAAGAGCCTTTTTTGACAATCGCAACTAATTGCTTCAATTTAAATTTTCCTTTTGTCAGATTTGGATGGATGTATGAAAAGATTTAAGAGCTTATGAATTTTGGCACCAAACATTTTACACCTTTGGATCTTGCAAGATTTTATTTTGCCTCCTTGGCTGCCCCGCCATGTGTTTATTAAATGTGGTCCTTATCAAATACAAATTGGTTCATTTAGTCCACATCGTACCCATCGAAATCTAAAGGTCTTGGTGGTGTTGGAGCATTCGCATCAATCGTGCACTCCTCAGCAACTTTGAGGAGGTCAGCTCGTCAATCACCTGGAATGACCATGGCCATGGGCATGGGTTAGGGTTTTGGAGGCGTGTGAGCAAGAGAAGTGACAACGAGGGAAAAATCAAGGATTTGGAGCAAAGGAAGAAACGTGCGAAAAGGTCAAGGAACGATGGGGCATGAGTTGTCGTGGGGTTTAAACGAAGTTTACCTAGAAGAGAAACTAAATAAAAGGAAAGATAAAATTCTAAACCTGGCCATGTTGAATACTCTCGTCTCTTCATCCAAATAAAGAGAGACCCATCATATGCTTTCTTCTCCCGAAAAGGAGTAAGACCAGATGTGAAATGCTAAAATCAAGGTGGACGAATGTGAGTCTCAAGCGCGAAGCGAAAAAGGACAAAAGCAAAGCAATAATTTGTATTCCGTCCCACTTTTCCTTTGAAGTTTAAAGTGTAGCTCGTTTCTTTTGCAAGAAAGACCGCAAAGTGAATTATCTCACTTCTCGGACCCTAAAAGTTGCTAAGTTCAGTTTTCTTTCAAAAGCTTAAACTTTGACTCTAAAATTGCAAAGTTCAGATTTTTAAGTTCGTCGCTGTCCAAGCAAGATGCCAATTCAACTCATAACATACTTTGATGGGACATATTTTCGGTTATCATATAAGTTTGGGATTTTGATGATAAAAGTACAATTTAGATAATTGGTAATATGGTAAATATAAATGTTAGGATTTTTTATGGAATCACGTACTTAATGTCGTCGAATTTGCTGCCCACCCATTGCCATCACTAGCCCCCAACTTCATGCATCAATCCACTAGTGAGTTAATGCCTCGCCTGCTCAAGTGTGTCCTCTACAATCTCATAACCTTTGTCCATGGAACTCGTGATTGGCAGAGGTCGCTAACCTCACATGGCCACAAATCTGTGGTTGAATGGCCGTGGCGTCGGGGCTTGACTTGGTTAATTCGCTTGATTTTTTGAGGAACGGAGAGAGGCCCTCGTCTCCATTGATCATTAAAATCAATACCCAAAAAGAAAAGGATAAATATATTCCTTGCCAAGAGGGCATTTGGGTATTTTAGCAGCACCAAAAAGACAAAACGCAATTGATAGGGGAGAGGGGCGAAGAGCAGGCGGAAAAGGATAGGTGGGCGTGACTCTGGTGGATGGAAAGTAAAGCTATCAACCGTCGGTGGTCACATGACTCACGAGGGGACTAATGATATCGAGTGCAGTGGAGCGGGAGCCAATTAATAGGAAGAAGATGGTATATCAATCCGGGGTCATTCCATGGATGAGACAGACTCTATGGAGAATTCACATGATCCATCCGCGCATGAGTCGAGTTCACATGCCCCGCTGCGCGAGCGGGCAAGACTTGCTCGAAGAATACGAAGTGAAGAGAGGTGTAATCCAGTCCACAAGCCGCATTTGGCAGGGCAACCCCGAAATGATGGATTTTTAGCCTGCGCGTCCCCATTGAAATTGCCATATTTTCCGGAACTTCTGTTGTATTTTTCAAGTTTGGAGAGCATGAAAAATAGAAGGGGGTGTTTTCCCCAAAACAGCCCCGATACTTTTTCCTCAACTCGGACACACCCCTGTCCCAAAAGTGACACTACAATTATGTACAAGCAAAGTGACACTAAATTTGTGGGCAATGGCGCGGGCATTTATTGCAACACAGTGTCGTTGGGTAATTTAAAGGAAGAAGGAAGATGCAATGGACATCGTGCGGTTCCCCTTCAGATTGAAAGCAAACTCTACAAAGACTACAATACCAAAATACAAACAGGCCCCCGACTTTCAGCATGGTTAGCCAATCCTGTCTTCTACGTTTCATGACCCACGGAGATCTCCATTTGTACTTCTGGCTTCTAAAAGTGATTTTGATTTCGCAATGTGCTGTATTGATTTTGCTGTTATATAGTTCGAATTTTTTTTCTTTGAGAGAAGATCGAGAGAGATAAATGGAGAGGAGGCAATGCTTCATGCATTCACCATGGGATTGACCGTCATCCAGACCGTGAAATGCTTATGATATTGTACGGGCCAACTCTTTACGAATAACTTTGATTGTCTAAGGAATGGCTGATACAAGTTGATTTTGGCTATTTTGGTTTTTGTCAATTCTATATTGTAAAACATTAATTACGAAGTGGCTATTTTCTATCGTGAAATAATAAATACTTAGTAGCCTCGGAATTGATTTAGAAACTTGAAAAATACTTGCATAACAAATACCATCTGTTTAGAAAAACGTTGATCTTTAAATAGTCTAGCCAATCATGTCATCAATCAATAGAAAAGTTGATACCGTCTAATTTAACTGAATGAAAAGAATGAAAGTGTTGTATATATATAGTTTTTCCTTGCATCGAAATACTATCATTAGATTTAAAATCGCATTAGCTACCGCTCTGAGAAAGAGAGAAGACAGAACAGCAAACGGGGTGGTGCGAAGACTAAAACATCACGGGATTAGAAGGGCAAAATCAAAGTCAACGAAGAGTTGGACTACGAACAGTCCATGATTAACCAGCTTGCTTAAGAAGGAATCACACCAATGATTCATTTATTTGGTATTTTGTGCCTCTCAGTCAGACTTCCATAAACGTAGAGATTTTATTAAAAAAATATGTCACCAAGATCACTCTGTAAAATCCAACATTGATTCACCGTTCTCTCATTCACCCCCCAAAAATCAGATGATAACAAATCGATGTTCAATTCCCATATCCATCGATGATTCTATCTTACCATTTCCTTCCATTGAATAACATCATATGAAAACAAACTTTTAGGTTGTGCTTATCTCGCTGAGAATTTTTTTTTGAAGCAGGAAAATGTTCTAGGAAATTCAATCTAAAAAAAAAAAGTAAACCAAAAAAAAAATGATTGTGCTGAAAACAAGTTGAAGAAATTGATTTTTATCATAATTTATAATAAGTGAATTCATTAAATGTGGCTTGTATAGTTAAAAGTAACATGTAATGACTAATAAACTGGATATGACATCATCATCGTTTATTCTATAATCCATCAAAATAATAACGATTACAAAGAAATTAGGATAGATATCCGGGAAAATAATTCTTCTTGCCAAGTCATTTTTCTCTAAGCTTATTTATTACTTTTAGCCCATGGTAAACATTTTTATGGATCGAATAGCTTTACATGATTCAAACATTGGAAATTATAGAAACAAATTTCCCAAATATGATTTTTTTTTCATCAAACTAAGAAGGAAGATCATGAGGGGCAATTCCATTTTTTTTTTTCATTTTTTGAGAAAAGTACTACCCTCCATAACAAAATTGTATGAGTGTCTGCACGACAACGTTGTTGATGAATCCAAACCAAAAAAAAAAAGATGTTGATAAATGTCAGATTTGTATGCCGATAGACCATATAATTGATGCCAATAAAGAGATCCAAAGTGAACAATCATATCCCTTCATATAATTGATGCCAAACTCATTGATTTTCTAAGACTTGGGCATCAGTATTGATGAAAAGAAACTTTAATACTGCCGCCCTAAAAATAGAAGCACTCCCAACAAGTAAACCAAGTGATCGAATCCAATTATCTGACAAAATCAACTCAATGATGTAAGTTTAACAATTACTCTCTACAGCGATTACAATAACAATGTTGTAACTTTGAGTGCCACAATGAGATATCTCATGATGTAGAAGAGGAATTGGATCTAGTCGTGCAAAGAGGTGGCAGCACGACCACAACATCAGTAATAATTGGGGTACTCATACATCAATGAGGTCTACCCTTACTAGGGCCTTACCAAACTTTTTTTTTTTCCTTTTTACGGATAAAGTATGAATTAGATAATAAATCTCTCAATAGTAAATAGATAATAGGAAATACGATTCTCCAATTTCTTTTTGAATTCACATATGGCATTTTTGTGTTATTTTTTTTTTCATTTACTAATTCAATTCTACTACCTTTTTATATTATCGCAGAAGTTTTATTACATAATTTATTTTACCATTGTATCATTTACATGAAGATGCAAAATACGATCTAACTAAATGGAATAAATCAAATCTCACTAAATCCAAATGTTAAACAGAAAATGGAATAACCAGATTAGAATCTGACTTTGACATTCTATAAAAACAGGAATTCTTTCTAATAATTTTTTAACTACTAACTAAAACATGTAATGTATTTCTAGCAGATATCTCCTTCTGTTTTCCTTTCTTGCCGACTAGCTCTATACGTAAGGACCGGGTCGTGATGGTCTGAATGCTTCGCCGGGGAGTCTCGACTAAAAGCAGCCTCCCTTCGGCCGGGATTCTCTTGCTTTTAACCTTTTGCTTTTCACGCTAAATCTTTGCTGAAGATATGGTCATTCATCATGAGGGTGTGCTGCAATTTCTCCGCTGCCCTGTCCTTCTTGACCACGTTCTTCTCCTCACCAGAGCAATTTACCGAAGCCCACCGAGAATTCCACTTGCGCTCTTCTTTTGTTTTTAGTCTTTTTTCAACTTTATCTGCTTTCCGTTACGCATGGCCAGGCCATGTCCCCTAGGCCTTATCTTGGTGTTCAGTTAGTCAACACGTTTCCACCGTATCGTGTCCCACCAGATTTTGCTCTCCATTTTTGCAGAATTTCAGCTCTCCCTTCCTGTTCCTTCGTGTGTTTTCACACTGCTGTTTCCCTTCCTTCGCACTCGCATGAATGCCGTATCGAAAGTGGCCTCAAGTCAACCATTTCGGTTCACAAAAACTTGCAATTTTATTGGAAAGGGTCTGCAATTTTAAATGCAAAAGAATGCAACGGAGATCAAGAATGCAGGATTACAAATGTTTTTTTTTTTTTTTCAAAAAGGGGTCAAATTATCAATGTTTTTTTTTTTTTTTGGGTAATCGAGGATTTGCCGGGCTCGCTAGGCAGCCCACAACTTGTAGAGTGCATGGTGCACCCCGGACCAAGCATCAATACTTCGAAAGGCTGATATAGTAATTCTCTCCTGAAATCTCCACTTAAGTCATGTTAGCAACGGGAGGGCTCGAACTCTCGACCTTAGCGATGGAGGAAAAAATGCAAACTAACTAAGTTGCCTATAGATGGGTAATTATCAATGAATTTGATTGCTAAATTTTATGAGAATGTGGATAGGACCTTTAGGCGAAAATCTGTGTCAACAATAATTTCCCTCAAAAGTTAATCAATGAAGACCGAAATATCATTGGATTAGAAAGGTAAAGTCAAAGTCTACAAAGACTTGGACTACCGTCCATGATGAACCAACTTTGCTCCGAGAAGGATTCACACCATGAAGGAGCCAAGTCTCCGAAGACTTGGATGACCAAAGGCACACGCTAAAGCATTGGCGGGCCTTCATTTCCACATTAGGATTGACCCATCTTCTCTTTCTTTGCTTTTATTGCTTTATTTATTTTTATTGTCACTACGCTCTTTTGACGATATTTTCCTTGCATTTCGCCGTGAATGACGGTCGTGGTCCCAGTGGGTTAATTACCTTGAATAGTTGATTGATAGGCGGCCATCATTTGATCAATAATTCTTTTTTTTTTTTTTTTGCACAGCAGCACTACTCTTCGAGTATAGAGATGAGTTGGGGCTTCTATAAGAGGGCAAGAGCCTCAACCCCGAACGCACCACCAACCTCCCCGCGGAATCACGACAGACACAAGTGATCGAGCCTCCAAGTGATCAAGCCTCCAGTAGCTCCAGGTTCGTAGGCACCGTCTATGTTTATCTTTAGTGTTCCAGCTTGCGGTGGGTTCCAAAATCGTGATGATCCGTGGCTGGTCTAACTAAATTCGCTCGATTTTGGGTTCCATCTGTTGAAACTCTTCAACTAAAGCAAACTCCACAAGGTTGCTTGGATCTGGTTTTCAATTCTTGAAGAATGCCTGGTTTCTTGACTTCCAAATATTCCACAGTACTGTAGTAATCGTCTAATTGGAGACTTGGCTTCTTGCATCCTGATCTTGATCTTGGTAATCCACTATTTGGTTTGAGGATGAAAAAACTATTTTTTTGATAGCTTTCTAACAATTGCCCAGGTTCACAAGTTATCGATTAATTTTTACTTACCAGTGATACAAGTTTATAATTGGTTCTTTAAATCTAGCATGCATGAAACAAAACTCCATTTTTGGTTTACGGAATTTTAGAAACGTGTAAGATTATGAACTACAACTATCCCATCACATGAATAGCTCTAATTAATTTTTTGATCCATTCTAGAGAGAGTGGCGGTCATTTTTGCAGAAATGACATTAAAGAAAAAAAATTTATATTGTAGAAATTTGAGAAGTGTGGCACTTTTCTTTTTTAAAAAGGATGCTATGCATCGTGTTATGTCAAATGACAACATGTTCACACTTTCCCTTTGAGATATAAAACTCCTAGGAAATAATTTATGTTCTTAAGATTTGAGAAGAGTGAGCTATTTTTTTTTTTTAAATGAAAACTTTGCACTATGCTATGTCAACGTTCTCCCCAGGAGATTTAATCTCCTTAAGGTGTTAAAACGCCCCTCGAGATTTAATACTCATATATTTACATGTGTTGTCAACTTTGATAGGCTGGAGTGGTGCTGCAATGAATCATTCTTATTGAACAATTGTTGCACACTAGCCCATGACTCTGCATATTTAGCTAATCTCGAATACTACATTTAATGACCTACAGAGATCTCCATTATTTCTCAGTCAAGCTTCTAAACATTTTCCATCTTTGGCTGCCACTACTTTTGCTAATATGCTGTTCGGTATTTCTTGAAGATCAGATCGAGTAAATCAATGGAGGGGAGCGTAGAAACACAACATACCTATAAAAATGATGGAATAGTAGGGAGCGCTTCTTTTACTCACACTGTGATAGAAGGTCAAGGAATGGTTAATTCATCAAGAAATGCATATGAAGTATTCTTGAGCTTCAGAGGAGAGGATACTCGAACTGGTTTTACCAGCTTCCTTTACACTAGTATGACAGATGCAGGAATCCGCGTTTATAAGGATGACAAAGAGCTTTGCGAGGGGGAAGAATTTGGCGCGGAACTTCTCCAAGCAATTAATCAATCGGAGATCTCAATACCTATATTTTCAAAAGGTTATGCCTCTAGCGTGTGGTGTCTTAAGGAGCTAGTCCAAATGGTTGAGTGCCAAAAAGCTAGGGGACAAAAGATCATGCCCATTTTTTATGATGTGGCACCTTCAGAGGTTCGACACCAAACTGGGGGTTATGGAGAGGCGTTTCTTTCACATGAAAAGAAGAATCGATATAACGAAGAGACTATGCGTCAGTGGAAGACTGCTCTGAGTGTAGTTGCGGCAATAAAAGGGTGGGATCTACACAACAAGACCAACAGGTGACTACCTCTATCAATTTATTTGATGTGCCTTGTACCATTAAAACCTTTAATGTGGTTCGATTGGTTTCTTTTCTAGATTTGTGTTAGCTTTGTTGAAATTGACTTTTATGCTATTGAAATTATACTGCAGAAATCACACGAAATAGTGGCACAATCCCAATTTTGTCCTTTTTAATTCCAAATAACTTTTTTTTTTCCGGTTAATGTCATTCATTAACCATATGTGCCAACGCTAATTCATTTACAATGGAGTAAATCCTTGTAGAAAGCATTTCGAATAGGTCTTTAGTTTTCACTTTGGTCTTGTGAGAACATAGTTTGGTTTTAGTTTTCTAACTCATTGCCACTTGACCTCCAACAAACACTAGGGAAGAAGGTGAGATCACAAAAATGGTTACCCATAAGGTTTTCAATGACTTGAAGAAGGCTTATTTGGCGGTATCAAACAACTTGGTTGGTGTGGACCCCCATGTGCATAAAATCATGGAAAATATAGGTACTCACACAAGTGACACGCGGATTGTGGGAATTCATGGGATGGGTGGCGTTGGAAAGACAACGATTGCAAAATTAATCTACAATGAGCTTTCCAACAAGTACAATAATTGTTGCTTCCTTTCCAACATCCGTGAAACGTCAAAGCTCAAGGGCATTTATTGCTTGCAGCAACAGCTCATCTCTGATATCCTTAAGATGGAACGGACAAATATAAGAAACATCGATGAAGGGATTGAGATCATTGGAAAAAGGTTGTCCGATAAAAAAGTATTGCTTCTTCTCGATGATGTGGAAGAAAAGGATCATATAAATGCACTTGTCGGTAAGTGTGATTGGTTTGGCAAAGGGAGCAAAATTATTGTTACTACAAGAAGGAAAGATGTTCTCTGTGTTCTGGAAGTGGATTGGAGGTATGAGCTTACATGCTTGGATCCGAATCTATCTCTTCAACTTTTTAGCAAACATGCCTTCAGAAGAGATTCTCCTTTAGACGAGTACATCAACCATACCAAAAGGGCGATACACATTGCTAGAGGTCTTCCATTAACCCTTGAAGTCATAGGTTCACTTTTATCCCGCACAAAAAAGGAAATGTGGGATGCCACATTGAATTTTTTAGAAAGTGTTCCTCATGATAAAGTTCATAATAAGCTGAAAATAAGTTATGATGCATTAGATTATCGGCAGAAGCATATATTCCTTGATATAGCTTGTCATTTCATTGGATATTGCAAAGACACTGTGGTTATTTTCTGGGATGCATCTGGACTTTTTTCGGAAGCGACCTTGGAAGTTTTGCAGAACATGTCTTTGATAAAAATTGAAATGCATAATAAATTGTGGATGCATGATCAACTTAGAGACCTCGGAAGAGAAATAGTTCGTCAAGAAAGTAAGATGAAAATTGAGAAGCAACGTTGTGTGTGGAATCCCAAGGAAGGATTGGATCTGCTAAAGAGCCATGAGGTAATATTCCTTGTAAAAATAGATCTCCAAGTTACTTATGGACATTTTCTTTTCAAAAGGAGGCAATTATTTTTTGTATTCTCTAGCATCATTGTGACCTACTCAACCAATATTTTTGATCTTTTAAGATTAAATGAATATAAGTACTCAACTCAACCCCTTAAAATAGTGAACTTAAATAAATGTGTTTCCCTTCAACTCTTTTGATTTTAAAATTTTTACTTTGGACAGATGAAGAAAAAAGTTGAAGCTCTTCATCTCAAGTTTGACGGTCAGCATCATTTTACCGATGAGGACTTTAAGAACCTACCCAATCTAATGTTCCTTGAAGTTGAGCATCTTTGGCACACAAGGCCATCAAATGTTCTTCCAACTAATGTATTCCAGAAGAATTCAAATCTCCTTCCAAAATTACAATGGCTTTCTTGGCATAATATTCACCCAACATTTGAGATTGCAAATTTCCCCGTAGAGAATTTGATTATCCTTGATCTATCTCGGAGTGAAATTACCCATGATTGGAAGGGGTGGAGCCACATGGAGGTATGTTATATACTAGACAACATTTATTCTTCCGTTTTATTAGATTTAAAAGTGAACTTTGCATGATTTTTCTTTCACAGATGATTAAGAATTTGAAAGTTCTGAATCTGGCCAATTGCCGATGCTTGAAGAGAACCCCCAACTTCTCAGCTCATTTAAATTTAGAACGTTTGAACCTATCATGCTGTGAATCATTAATCGAAATTGATAAATCAATTTCTCAGTTGAAACACTTGGTTTTCTTAGATGTACGCTATTGTGGGAGTCTTCAGAGGCTGCCGGATGAGTTGGGTAGAGATCTGGTTTTCTTAGATGTAAGCTATTGTGAGAGTCTTCAGAGGCTGCCGGATGAGTTGGGTAGAGATCTTGCAAGCCTCAAATACCTATCTCTAATTGGATGCTCGAGTTTGAAGAGGCTTCCGGAGACAATTGGGAATTTGGAATCGCTGATTAAGTTGAACATAGGTGGCCTTACAACGACAATCGAAGAACTACCCGATTCCATCAAAAAGTTGAAGAATTTGAAAATAGTGAATATGCCGTATGGTGACATAGGCAAAATACACGATACCTTTTGGACGATAGAGAAGCTTGAAGAAATAATAATCATCCACGAGGATTATCATTACGGGGGTTTACACATGGAAATTGGTGATGGCATCTATGAGAATAAATCCTTATGGATCTTGAGATTGTCAGGGGTGAGAATACACGCCCTACCAAGGCTTCCTGAAAGTCTCATCGAATTACAAGTGCGGGAGTTGAGGGTGGTTCCAGATCTCTCAAATCTCGCTAACTTAAAGGTATTGGAACTGAGCTTTGGCCCACCTAATTCTGATGGGAAATCTGATGGGCTTCTGGAAGAATTGACACCGCGGTGGATTGGGAACTTAACCAAATTGAAGTCTCTGACACTCTGGTATTTCAGGGGGAGCGCCTCATCGACAGACCTGAGCCTCCCTCCTCATCCGCGTCGCCTCACGGGGCTTCCCTCAAATTTATCCTCCTTACAACTCCGTAGTTGCGACTCACTTTGCTCGATGGATCTATCGAATTTGAGGAAACTATCGTCTCTCTTGATTTGGGACTGTGAGGTTGCAGAGATTGAAGGCCTTGGTTGTTTGGAGAACCTACGAGATTTGAACCTTCAGGTCGTCGGACAGCTGGCGATGCTACCTGATCTAAGCAAGTTAAACAAGCTAAGGCGTATTACAGTACGGGTGTGCGGTAATCTGGTTGAGATTCAAGGCGAACTACCGCCGTTTTTGGATGATCTTTCAATTGAGTACTGCGATTCGTTACGGGAGTTCCCCGATCTGTTCAGCTTACCCGATCTGTTCAGCTTAATGGGTAAGACACGTGTTTTTATGCATATTCATGATCAGATGTTTTCTTATACAGCCTATACAGGTAGACATCAGTTGCTGCTTCGTGGCTTTAAACAGATGCAGATCCCTGATCTAAGCAATTGGAACAGACTAACAATTCTTACAGTAAAATCTTGTCATAATCTGGTTGAGATTCAAGGCGAACTACCCCAATCTTTGAAAAAATTGAAGATTCAAGACTGTGGATCTTTACAGAAGTTGCCTGATCTATCAAGCTTGAAGGGACTGCGACAGGTTACAATAAGACGTTGTGGGAAATTAGCGGTGGAGGAAATTTCTCGGCTTTGCTCGGAGAAGTCCATCAAATTTGTGGGAGAAGACGATGAAGAAGACGAATTAGTGGAAGAAGACGATGAAGAAGACGAATTTGTGGAAGAAGACCATGAATAAGTGCACATTGCACTTGGAAGCTTTTTAATGCACGACCACAAATTGTTCCCTTGTGTTCAAACTTAAACGAATTGAGGTAAGTACCAATGTTTTCCTTTTTTGGCAATCAAACTCTTTCACAGATATGAACATAGAAGTTTTGCATGCACTTTTTAATGACTTTGTAGCGGATTCTTGTCTGAACATCTGATGAAGCTATTTAAATTATGATGCTTCCGAACAGCCAGAGGGCTCTTAATTATGTACAAGTATTTGTGTTCTTTTCCTAGTTTGGTTTGGCTTTTTTAGCTACATTTTCTTAGGATGGTTTCTCCTAGAGGTATGCATGTCGATTGCATCATTTTTACTTGATATGTAACAAATTATTAGAGATCGTTGTTGATTTGCTGCTTCACACATATTTTGAAATTGATAACCTCACTTCGCATGGGAGATAAAATTCGCTATGCTGTAAACAAATAGATGGAATGTGTGTTGGAAGGTCATACAACTATGGTTCTCATCCTGGGACTTTACAGCACAATCAACTCATTGTCGCAACTTTGAAGTATACAGACACTCTGTATTGCCATGCTTAAGTTCAGTTTATTTTTCAGGGAAGGTGTGCTTCTTAGTGGGATTCGCAAATGTTATGGAGAAGTCATAAATGAGGGAGCCACCGCAATTCTGAGATTACCAGTGTGGCAGCACTGGCTAAAGCAGCAGCACCAGAATATTTTATCTCAGCAATGATGCCTTCAATCATAGCAATCTTTGATGGGCACACTGACAAAAATCATTCTGTGCAGCAAACATCGCCTACAGAAGTAACTGAGAGAATGCAGCATTCTCTGTACTAGTACAGAAGGAGCACCCACTCACTTACAAAAGATTGGTAAGAAAAAGAGAGCACCTTCCCTTGGGGCTGCCTTCAGTAATAGAATTGCGCATTCTGAAGCAATATTGGCATTGTTTCTGTCATGAGATCCACTCAATTCCAGGAAAACACTGTCACTGCCACCAAAGTCGGTTATGCGTCATATGCTACTCGCCACCTCAGAAGAACTTTCATCAAGTAGTGGTGGCTCTTCCATGTAAGCAGAACCTTTCATAGAACCTAGCGATCATAAAAGAAGAGCTTTACACAGGCCAAGCGTCAATTTGAGAAATTCTTCCATATTCTTTGCATGTACAAACACCAAAAGGATTCCAATCAGCCATACTACTTTCAGTTGAGAAGGCAACTTGGGATCCATTTCTGGAGCCGATGCCAGAGCCATGCACAGCTCGACATCATTCACATTTGCACCGGACAGATCACCAAGTGAAAATCTGAAGCAGTGGCTGACTGTCTTTGGTTGTAGAATCTCAGAAATTTTAGTCAAATTGAACTCTATGAGCATCAGGAGGAGCTTCTGCGCACACATTGGTATCGGGGTCCTCATCCTCATTCAAGGTCGGTCAAAGAGGGAGAAATTGCATCTAGGATATGGATTTCAAGCCTGGCATCTTATGCTCTAACTCTGTAGTTTTGATTAGGAAAATGAACATCGCATCAAACGGAATCTTGAGGGACAGAAATCTGGCATCACCATCCTTGTTGCCCTTATACAGAACATCCAGACTCAGCAGAATCCCACAGATGAATACATCAGAGCTTTCAGGAATCCAGTATGAATCCTCTGTGATGGACTCAATGCTTGCATTTTGAGCCGGCAATGCAGGTTCTAGGAACGGATCGGCGTTGTGTTCTGGTTTCCTTGTTCAATCCCGAACTTCTATTGGATTGTGTTTGTAATTAGTGTGCTGAATTATGCTTTGTGTGAGTGTGAACCATCTAAGTTTTGCCTGTCCAGTGTTTGGTGATCATGTGCAATTTGATGTTTGATGAAATGAGCTATGTGCTTGAGATTGCGTGTGCTGGATTGTCACCTTCAAAGCACTTGAAGCTGAAGTGCAAGGTCTATTGCAATGGCTTCCTCTCTCTCCACACCTCCACCGGCAAGGTACCTTCGCTTTCACTACTAATCTCTACTACTGATGTCCAGTTCAACCTGATCAGCAATTTAGTTTCCTTTGATTGGGCTAGGGCATGATTCAGTTTGATTGGCTAATCTATGTCAAAATGGCAGCGGCTATTGAATTATTACCGTTTTCTCCCAAATTTAGCTTGCTTGATCAAACTGAACAACAGCAGCTTGATGCTGCTTAGGATTTCATTTTTTCCTATCATCACGGATTGTTCTGTTCTGTGCTTCTGGTTGTAATACTTGCCGTGATTGAGCTTGTTTTGAGTAGATTAGTCCATGCTGTGATTGATGGTTGGATAATGCCGTATCATGGCAGCAAGCAGCTGTTGGAATGCTGGATTTTGAAGAATGATGAAGTTATTTGTTCCGGTGAGTCACTGATTTCAATGCTTGTTTGGTTGATGTTGGAGAGCCTGAAGGAGGACAAAAGCCTCTAGATTATACCTATATTCACAGGCTGATTATTGTTTGGCAATTGGATTTATAAGTTCCCTCTGCCAAGGGTATTCCTTGCTTGTCTTCTTCATAGTCGTCTTGTCGGTTCAAATCATCAGTAGGTGCAATGTGATGAATGTGAAGTTCTTGGGTTTGGTTTGTTAAAAGTCCAAATGGGTATATTTTACTTATTGTTTGTCATGGAAAAAAGAGCATTGCTTGCATACAAATACGCATAGACCCTCCTTTGTGATGCTTTGCTTGTTGTTCATCTGGGAAATTAAATATTTGTTCTTTTGCTTGCTTCAAACAGCTACTTGGGTACGGTTCATGTATTGATTGATTTAGAATCTAGATGTAAACATTTGCAATTGATCTACTGTTGCTTTTGTTCAATGTGCAACTGATCTTTTGAAACTCCATTTTTTTTTGTTAAAGTTTTTCCTTTTGTTAACCTTACTTTCAATTGATGCAGAGCTTTGGTTGAGTTTCTGGATATGAGGTTCACTATAATCCCCTCTATGAATTACAAGGTGTGTTTTCCTTTTAGCTACTTAAATCCTTTGGCATGGAATCTACAGTTGTATTGCCTACATAACTTTTCATTTTCTGCAGATGCTCCTAATTCCTCAGAAACCGAAAAAGAAACGCTGGTTATTTTAGAAGAAACTGGTCGCTTATGATGTTGCAACCTGCCGGAAATGGGAACCAAATTGATACCGTCCCTATACCCTACATATATAGATTCTACATCCCAAACAGCACAGCTTGCTTTACAATGCCTTCAAATGACTCCTAACGAGCAGCCTTCGAGGACTAAAGTCGTGGAAGAACTGGAATCAGTAGACACTGGCATTGCTAATGGAATAGAACGGGATAGTTAAATTCACTTATTAAGTCATTCTTACTTCATGTGATGTAAGTCAAAGTCTGTTGTTCCACACTTTTCCATTTTTCCCAGGAATAATCCTGGGCTTTGAATGTTCATTTCTAGGAGTTGTCTTCTCTTGTAAGTTCTTTGGAATATCCATGACATGTATATTAATACATGCACTGCTTTGTGAATTGAGATGTGATTGTACTTATGTTTATGAGAGGAACGGTTCTTTAAGGCTAATCCTCGATCTTGTTGGCAATCTGAGGTCCACAGAAGAAGTCCATTGCTTTTCAAGAGTCCGAGCTCTTTAATTTTCTTGCATGCTTAGGCTTTGAACATGAGCAAAAGGTCATTTTGGTTGCCATCACAAATGTGTTTATGTGGTGCTTGCTCTGCAATCAATCTCCAGGAAGTGCTAGGCGGTTCAGTCCATTCTCATAGTTTTTTTGAGCCATGAGACATGGTTGGGGAAATTGATGGAGTCATTTAAGGCAAAAAGCTGCTCAGTTGTCCATTCAGAAAGAGCAAGATATGACTTTTGGTGCTGCCATTTTGGTGCTGTCATGTTGCAGCTAAGACATGTCTGATTGTTTTGTGCTGATAAGAGACATATTTCTTATCATATGCCAGTTTTAGATAAGACTTTCCATATGACATCATAAATGACTAAATTTTATTTTTATACTCTCAGTAACTTAGCCCATTGGTTATTGTATTTTCTTCCCCCACAGAATATGCTATCTTCTCGGTGGCCTGCTATTTGACTACCCTCTCTGTTTTATAGTGCATTCTCAACCTAAATGCAGAAGGGTGTGTTCCCAATATCCACTTTGGAAAAGATCAAAGAATTCCCCTTATGTACTTGTTGCTCTTTGCTTGAAAAAATTCTACTTTATTATGCAGCATGGTTCTGGTACCAAGACATCAGGCCAAAGATGTGCACTGTACTGCATACAGCTAGATGAATAATGGACGTATGTTGCTCCAGGAGATTTCAATTTTCCACCCAAGTAGCTGTAGTTGCTGCACATTGCGAAAAGATCCATGCCCAAAGCAAACTCACTTGTTTTGACCATGACTGGTTTTTTGTCGTTCAGGTTTTCAAAGTGGTTGGCTATTTGGGGTGGAGTGCTGTTTCTTGTTTTTGCGGTAGTGACATTCATCGGAGTTTTCTAGAGGTTTTCAGACTGTTGAAAGAGTGAGCTCAGAGCTCGTGAGGTGTGATATTGCTTGCGGACTTTGGACTTTGGTTAGAGCGACAAGATCTAAATAGGCTGGAAATAAAGGTGCTGAAGATTCACCATAGGCCTCTTCTTTATCGCTTGTTTTCATGTATATTCACAACTGCAAACGAGCTTGACTTGAGGCATGTAAAATGAAGGGTATATGCTGAGAACTTTGTCTAGGCATAGGTGCATTTTTCTTATTTGAAACTTTATTGGCCATCGAATATCATCATCATGAACAAGTTTGCAGTTTCATTCCGATTTTGATTGGTTCAAACACATGGTCCGAGGTTCTTACAAATGCTATGTGTCAGAATTCTCCAAGTTGGATCCAAAGTTAAATACATAGCATGACGTTTTTGGTATGAGATACTAAAAATAAAACACAGCTTGTTTGGAGTATTTTGATATTTTCCCGTGACTGGTATGGTTCTTTTTCATTCTTTCACCCATTTCACCGTAACACATGGTGCTAAAACAATCGTGCCCTTCAAGAACAACGTAGGTCGGGTTGGGAAATCGGTTATATCTTGGTAATTGGAAGATTAATGTGCGACTAGTCAAATAGGGAATTATGATTTTCCCTAGATATGATAAATACTTCTGAGGTGGTCATTTAGTTAGTTTCATTGTGGAGACCAAATGGAAGAGGAATTGAATATGTAGCGGATGAGTGGAAGAAGAATTAACCAAATCAATCAAGAGTGACTTTAGGCTATATGCTGTTTCCTTGATTAGTTTCTTAATCATAGAGTTAGTTTACACAAAAAGGTAGTTTGATTTGACTTCAGGCTATTATTCTAGTTGCAATTTGATTCAGCAAATAAAATGCATACATTGCAATCAATCCTACAAAATTTATTATGACATATCCTCCTGAATCAATGCCTTTGCTTGCCAATTTGCATTGCCATTCTCCTAAAAATCATGAAAGGTTTGCTAGAGAAGGAGCTCATTGCTTCTCACAAATTCATTGGTCCTTTAATTCATCTTGGAATTGCATTCCTCATGAAATGGAAATCCTAGATTCAATGTTAAGACAAAGTTTCATCCAAAATTGGATCATGATATTCCAAATGAATCACGTTAGGGCTAGTGATGCTTGCTAAACAATGTGTAAAAATCACAATAATTAAGAATGAAAATCACTAGATTTCAATTTGGAGTAGTGATCGAGATATCAAACTCTAACTCTCGGCCACTATTACCACATTCTCAATTAAAGTATGGTTAGTACGAATGTCGGGACTTGATTTTGCTGTTTTACTTCTCTTTTAGGCAAATTTAGAGAATCGCTCGACAGTTATGTATTCAAAAGTGGTGTTGTGAGTAACGTATCACGTTCGTTTTAAATTAGTTTTTTGTATTACAAAACTCCCAAAACAATATATGTGTCTTACATTTATCCTCAAATTAATTTTCGTTTAACTAGCCTAACGGGATTCACGAGATTATCTCTTCGGCTGTCCCCCCGAACCATGGGAAGAAAAAGACTGGATTTTGGAGAAAGAGGCGAGGCTTTTAGAGCGAAACACACGCACACCTGCCAACCTACTTCGGACCAAAAAAGAAAAAGCACACTTGCCTAAGTTAAAAGAGGACCAAAATATTAGGAAATTCCGAAAAAGATTTCAGATGCGCCGTCGCCGCGGGAGGTAGTCGGAGATTATCTCTTCGGATGGGGCCCGTCGGCGGGCGACAAGACGCCGACGGGACGGCGGTGTGAGGTGGCGGAGCTCGGCAGCCTTCTTGAAGAGGCCCTTTGCATCTCTTCGGGTAGGCCGCGATTCCCTCGGCCGAAGAGATAATCTCTGACTACTTCCGCCGCGGCGGCGATGGCGACGGCGACGTGGTGCCGCCGATGGGTGTGACTGGATTGAGGCTGAGTGGGATTCTTGCGCGACGGAGGAGGACGTGGAGTCCCTGATCGGCGAAGTATGACGCCATTCGTGATTTTGTACTCAAAGAAATTGGAAAGATCTGGGAAGAATTCGTCTGCGATGATCGGTGCTGGTGAAGATTCCGGAGCTGGGTTTGGTTGTAATTCTGAAATTTCGGCGGACAAGAGATGGGTTCCGTTTTTTAGAGCTTCAAAGCTCGTTGCCAGGCTCTTTTCGTGGACTTGCGTTGGAGATGGCGACGGCTTCTTGACTTCGCCAGATAACTCGGCCATCGGCGGTGGAAGCTCGGGAGAGGAGTCAGACGCTCTGCGATGAGGGCTATGGATATAATCCCGACCACTTTCTTACAAATCTTCGAGTGTAAATGTAGACTTTATTTGATGTGCAAAAGCTGATGAATGGTATAATTTGATTATATCCTATCACCTCACAAAGGGGTGAGAGAAAAGATGCGACGAAAAAGGATTTTGATTAGATAATTTGATTATATAATTTGATTACATCCTATCACTATTCTTTCACACTCAAATCAATTTAAAGTTGTCTCTTTTCTACTAATTATGTGAAGCAACGAGTGTGTTGCAAGAAGAGAGTTTATGATTAGATGCTACAGATGATTTGGATAGCTGGCTTCTGGGGCAAGGACGACAGAGTTTGCTTAAGAGAGGAGAAATAGGAATGTCGCTATAATTATTTAATGTGAATTTATACTATTATGTGGAAAGAGTAAGATCAAGATCAATCAAAGTGACATTATGGACTTGCCTTTGCTTCTTAATCGCACATAGCCCCAATAGTTTGTGACAAAAGTAGTCTGAATCGCTTCTGTCGATCTTGTACAGTTAGCATCTTCTAATCTATGACAACTTAGTCCAATGTTTTTCGTTGAATGAATAGTGGCGACATACGCTTTACTTGGGATACTTTGGGATATTTGGTGAGTACACTCGTAGCTAAAATGCCATTATCACGTGTTGCCTATTGAGCATTTTGGGCTAGGCAGAAACTGTTGGAAAACCTCCGGGATCAACGTCTAATGTAGTGTCAGGATTGTTTAAGTATGACTAAGCCATCTCGTGGTTCATGATAGCGATTTAGAATCGAAAAACTTGAGTGGTAATCCCATCTTTTTAACCATTGAACAACTTGAGTCCTACCCGATCCCTGAATCTTTTGGGAGCCATTGAATCCAAAGGGAAGGGTCTGAGGAACCAAAGAGGGACAACTTAACAGAAGCAACTTTATTTGTATGAGATTTCGACAAAACACAAATTAGCTTGATTAGTGGCTAAGTAGCATCAAACACACAACAGTCTTAGTATACCTTCATGACGGTGTTTAATTGAAAAAGCGAACGGGATTATCCTTCACCATCGTGCTCCGACGAAGAAACATGTTATAGAGAAGACCTCTCTCGGTCTCCGAGGGACGTGTACACGTGGTGCGTTTAACAAGAATTAGCTTCGACCAAGCCCTGAGCTGCTGCGCTCATCACATGGAGGAGCCCTCTCGCCAGCCATGATATAATCGGTAGGTCTCTGGCGCCCTCAGAATCGTGCCCGCATGACATAACCATTTTTCAGTTCATCAACGTGGTCCGGATACGAGGACAACCGGCCATCGGATATCAGGATATCACCTGATCGCAACTGATTTTTTTCTATAGAACTTTGCTATTACTGATCACAGAGAAAAAAGCACAAGATAGCTATACTGGGTTTTCTCTGCCCAAAAAGAATGTGAAGTACATTTGGAGGGGAAACTACATCAAGAACGATGCCAAGAGAACATATAAATTCCAGAACCAGCATACAGGAAAATCTCACTCGCCGAGCGGGAAATTAATTGCCGAGCAGCCAAAGACAGAAATTGCATCAGCACATTTCAGGATGTTCCAAATTCATTCCAGGACAGAGATGGCTGATGCGCAGATGCGGTCTGGCGTAATTTTAAATTTTATTTTTCCTGCAGACAAAGTTCAAGCATCAAGAATACGATCTGTGTGTTTAGAAGTTTACATCTTCATCTCACACTCATCCAGCTTACAGTATCATGTATAGTTGTCCAAGTTTAAATGCTCTTTGCCGACATATAAAGGCAAACAAGATTAAATATAATCAAATAAAACTAATGTTTGATCATCCTGTCAATCACCCCTCGGTCATTCAAAAAGAAAGCCACAAAATTGGGCGAACGTAATGGTCAAAATAAGCTTGTGCACCAGAAAGGCTGACCACCAATAGTACCACAATGTCTAATAGCCAGAATTATTAAGACCCGTTGCCAAAATGTTGCATGAAAAACATCGTTTGCACACTAAAAGCAGTTAACCAAGATTGCTCAACCACGTAGACGTATTTTTTCTATATGTTATCAGACTTTTTCATCAAGAACATCGTTGAAAGAAAGGTCTAGTGATGCGCAACAAGAGCAGTCGATAAAAGAATCATACCAGGAATAACTCAACAATGGCAGCACTATGAGTTCTTTTTGCTTTCTGCATCACGATTCCTCCAAGGATTAAGAGCTTCTCTGACAGCCTGAGCTTCTGGTGAATTGTCCCAAGCGCGCTTCTCTGACTCCAATTCGGTCACTTTATCATCTGCAACATATGACCACCATAATATTTCTTGGTTAATACAGAAAGACAGACCCTTTGGTAGTAAAATAAGCAACCAATGGCATGGGAAAGAATCTGATAATCTTCGTCATGAAGATGCTCAAGAGAGTATAGGTAGTTATGAAGGCAAGGCAACCAAACAACATTCTCACAATCTTTAGTCTATACCAAAGTCCATTCAGAAAGATGCAAGTGATGAAAGCTCATCAGTCTTCAATAAGATCACAAAGGAACTGCAATTTCAACAGGACTACAAATCACTTCATCTAATTGTGTTCCTTCAGAAATTTTAACTCTTTGATTATACCCTGAAAGATATGAAATAGCTGCAGAACAATCCGCTCAATGTTTTCCCGAGATGTACATCACAGTCGGAAGTTCAATTTTAAAACCAGTCTCCTAAACGACTTTCCAGAAGTTTCTCCCACAGATGGTATCAATGAACAGATGATTAGCTGCACAAGCCATCTATTCTCCACAGCCAGCAGAACAGTTCGCATTCATAGGCATCGCCATTCATCACCCGAGACAACATGTTTTTCCATCATGCTTTTCGTGTAGAACAGCGAGAATGTTCAGTTCATCGGCATAACACGATGGTCCAAATCAAAGCCCTCCTCTTTCGCAAGCTAGCGACTGCAACATACCAAGCGACTACGACATACCACTGAAATCATGAATTTCCATCCTACCGCCAACTTCAATTACAAAGGAACTGACTAAACAATGCTTTTCTCATCCGAAGAGACGAATTTGAACACGACCCATCACAGTCAAATCCACTCCCATTCGACTAACGCAATAGCTGCCGCACTAGCATCGCTCGCGAGCTCTAAAGCAAGGTTCATCAGATAAAAAATGACTCCAACTGCTTAATAGTGCCTAAAAACCATCCATTTCGAAGTTATGTCGCGCCTTTTTTTTTGGGGTACGAGCTACCCAAAAGAATTGCAGGAACGGCGAAGGAGGAGCAAGAAAGAGATGGAGGGTCCTCACACAGAAGCCGCTCTTGATCATGAACAACTCCATGGAGCCACCGACGAGGGCCGAGAAGACCCCGATCTTCACGTACCAATCCAGGAACTTCACCGCCATATCCAAGCTGGTGGTCAAGCTTTCCGCGGCAGCAGCGGCTGGAAGACGGGAAAACGAAAGAAGGGTCGGCAAGAAAGACGAGAAGGAATAGGCAACTTCACGTGGATAGAAGAGATCCATCGAGGCCCATCATCGGCCATCACAGCCCGACCATTTCCCCTCTGAAGAAAGCTTTTTTAGCTGTTGGGTCCAAGGAACTTGGGCCTTTGGCCACTTTTAGTGCAGCTCGTTGCATCAAGATGCAATCTTTTCATCTTCTTTTCTCGTTGCCCAAACGAGGACGGATGCTTTATTACAGAGTCTTAAGGTGTGTGCATAAGAACTTCGTCCCGTGCGGTTCTGCTGCATGTCGTGCTGTGGATGTCTAGGAATCAGACCTAAGGGAGAAACCGATACGGCAAAAGCTGGTAACGGCATGCATAAGCTCTTGTAGGAGTATTTCCGCTTGGTGATGAAATTTGATGCTCGATCTGATCTACATTTAGGACGGAGATTCCAGCTCGACATCCCGGAACTGCTCGAGTTTCGGCAAATTTCATTGAGCACTTCCCAGCAACTAGCAAGCAGAGTCCATGTCTATGTTGAAGGTGACAACTCATCTGTCATTGAGCCTCTGATCAATCTGGAAACACCTCCGGTTGGAAGTGGGAGATTCTTGAACTTAGTAAAATTGAGAAGCTCTTGGCAAGATCAAGTGCTGGGGACTCAATTCAACTCCATGATTAATCTGATCTCGCAAAATCTTGCCCACCTAATATCCACCAGTCACACTTACCCTTTTTCGTTTGTCCCTTTTTGCAGTAAAATAGAATGACTGTATCTGAGGTAGTGTCATTAAAGCACTGAAGACGCAACCCTTTCGACCACAAATCCATAGAACGCTGAACAAGCACCCTAAGCGTCGCAACACCAGGGACTAGCCTATTCCGAACGTGAAGTGGTCTAAAATCAGTCCTGCATAGCATCTACTGAGCACAAAAGAGGACTTCAACATCGGTGCAGTTCTGGGGATTGGCATATACTTTCTTGTCCCTGTCAATAATCTGCATCCTAGATTCAGATCTCATGTGAGACTGGTGGAATTATCCACCAATGCAACTCAGGAAGGAAAGTGGCAATTCAACTGCCACTATCAAGCTAAGCATCTGCAAATATTATTGGATATACTTCCATTCATTGAACCCTTTAATTTTCTTATTAGATATTATTGTTCAGGATCTCGATCATGATCGTATCTCATGGACGCTTATGAGGTACTATTCGCAGTGAAATAAGCCCAAGGACTAATAGCCTCAAAGCCCTCTTCTCATTGCAGTCCTTGAACCCCTGGTACCACTTCTTCTTCCTCTCTAAACTCAAATCCAAAAAGCGAAAAGAGACTGTGGTCCACCAACAGAACCATAAGTGAACACAAAACTTATCAGAAAGCATCATAGAATTAAGTTATGCATATCAATGGCCACAGCAAATGCAAATACAGAGGACAAGGTTGCTGCTTCGACAGGGTTGGGTTTTATCTAGTTCAGAAAAGCTTTCCACCTTATTGTGTGAGACCACAAGTCAACATGCGCTTCTTTTATGGAAACTAATCGCATCGAAATTGCAATATGCGAATTGAAAATGTAGGCTCAGACAAGTCAGGATTTTTTAACTTATTTTTCAGATCAATGACTGCTGACAGGATCAGTCCAAGTGAATCCAGGGGATTCAGCCAACTCCAAGAGTACTGTCACGGTAATTTACCCAGATAATTTGGATTTTCACCTTGCACATTGCATATACCATTGAGATATTTCGCATAAAAGGATACAATAGTATACTTGGTAGCCTCTACGTTGTAAATACAGCATAAACAGAGGAGTCGACGTAAAGATTCCTCGGAGCCATTATTAACATGAATAGAATCAAATTGGATACAACATTACACTACTGAGCATTTAGGACCATTCTGAAGGGTGTGAGGAGGCGATTGTTATCTGGCTTATTGTCATGACATTCACACAACATTGGCATAAGTTCCTGTTAATAAATCCAGCCTCAGCATCGAATTGATTTGTCGTCACAATTGGGAACTTCTGAGTTGGAGGCAGGCAAGAATTGTAGAAGAACTGTACATAGCGTACCTGCACCTCCTTTTGTCTTTAAGCATAACGCTGCATGTTTACTCTTGGACTCCAGATCAGCTAACAACTCCACCAGATTCGTCGTTGTTCAATTCGCTTCTTCATCTAGTCTTCTAGTCTTGTGATTTTTCAGTCCACTTTGATAAGGACCAGGCCTTCACTCTCTCCTTTCCTCCCATTACACCATGCAAAACCTTATGGCAGTTTTTTAAAATTGCACAATATCCTTTTTGTTATGCTAATTATGAGTCTAAACATTCACAGCCAGAATCATTACAGGGGAGAAAGAGATTGAGGGACTAAGTTTATTGTATATGCTTCTGAAGCCGCACCAGCACTCTATCTGGTTTTAGTGTTGGCAACATCGCTTGAGAATCATGATCATACTTCCATGCGGATTACTGCTCGAACAGGTTCGCTTTTATACAAACTTCTTGCGTTGACATTTGATCTTCAGTTAGTATATTCAATGTTCATAACTCATAATGCGCCATGTATCTGGTCATCTTGTTGGTTTGACAATATATCAGATTTCGGCTTGATTGAGATTATGTCTTCCTGTAGTTTTTAAAGTACCCTCTAAAATTAGAAAAAAAAAAAAAAAAAAAGATGACTAAATTCCACTGATCAAGAAAGTGGAAAGGAAAGAAACCGAGAGAGCCAATGCAATTAAACCAGCGAACTGGAAAAAGAGATTGAATTCCGTACAATGCAGTTTAACAAGAAAAACCACATATGTTCACATTTGCATCACAGAATGACATCCAGATCTTCAAGTGTAAAAAAGTGGTCGGGAATATATCGATAGCCCTCGAGGTCGCAGTGCATTGGCTCCTCTACTGAGCTTCCTCCATGGAAGGCTGAGTTTTCCTGCAAAGCTAAGAAACTGTCACGGTTACTGTCACCGAAACAGTCCTCCAAGAGACTACAAATCTCGGCAGGATCAAATCCACACCCCTCAAGGTCACAGTGCATCAGCTCCTCTGCCAAGCTTCCTCCGCCGATGCCTGGGTTCTTCGGAAAAGTGAAGAAACTGTCAAGGTCACCATCGCCGATGCAGTCCTTGAACGGACTAAAAAATTCATCAGGATTAAATACACACCCCTCAAGGTCGCAGAGCATCGGCTCCTCTCCCGAGCTTCCACCCCCCGTGGCCGAGTTCTCTGGTATAGTCGAGAAACTGTCATGGTGGCCGTCACCGACGCAATCCCCGGACACACTAAGGAAGTTGTCCGGATTACATCCACGCCCCTCAAGATGGGAGCAGGTGGGGGTGGAGTCCACTCGCAAACCTCCACCGCCGGCGGCCAACTTCTCCGGCGAAGTCACGAAAGGGTCGCCGTCGCCGTCGCCGTCGCCCAGATTTCCAGAATCACAACCAAACCCTTCTCCAGAATCGCCACCAGAACCGATCACGACGGACGAACCCTTCTCCAGATCTTCCAACTTCTCGCCCACAAGATCACGAACGGCGTCGTACTTCGCGATCAGGGACTCCACGTCCTCCTCCGTCGCGCAAGAATCCCACTCCTTCTCAATCCACTCGCCCACTCGGTCAAACCCATCGGCGGCACCGCGTCAACGTGGTCGGCAATTACGTCATCTTCCACGGAGGGGTCGCTGAAGAAAGAACAGGGCTTGCCGGCGGGGGAGAAGACGACGACGGCTGCGCGAGCGCCGCAGAGGCGGCAGAGCTCGGAGGCCTTCTTGAAGAGGCCCTTGCGCCTCTTCGAGTAAGTCACGAGCCGCGCCGCCTGGTCGGCGATCTTGGCGATCTCCGTTCGCCGGCGCTTACCCATTTCCGATGGATTTCGAGAAAATTCTTCGACGACTTGCGGGATTCTTGGGTTTCCGAGAGAGAGCTTTCGTGGGTTTTTCTGGGTTTCTTGTAGAGAGAGAGAGAGATGAAGTTTGAAGTTGCAGAGGAGGCGGGCGGGGGAAAGGAGCCGAACGGGAAGATCTACTTATATAACTTTTTGAGAACTTTCTGAATTCTGATTTTCGGTCCTGTAAGTTTCTGTAGATTTCCAAATTGGCCCCGCCAACAGTTTATTTGTGTCGATTAAGTACTCTTAAGTTTTCATCATTTGAGTAATTGGTGATTTGTCCAGCGGATTGCTTTTACCATTAACACGGTGTGATAATTAATTGAATTAAATAAGGGAAGATGTCGCTTTAGATTATGAATTTTAATTTTGTAAATTAGATAAGTAAAGACGTCGCTTTAAATTATGAAATTTAATTTAACATGAGATAAGGAAAAGAAAAGGAAAAAAAAAAATACTTTGAGAGGTTAAACGAGAGAAGCTCGTCGCCACGAAGTTTTCATTGAAGGTTTTTAAAAACATATTTTTCCATTTGATAACATTTATTCTATGATTTTTTTTTTCTTTTTTACTCTCTTCAAATACCTGGAAACAGAAAAATCTTTGGATAAAACATATGAAGAAGCTATATTGTAAGTAATTTCTTAAGTTGCAACATTTAATTAAAGGAATAATTGTGTTTGAAGATAAAGGACACTTTAATTGAAAATATAAGACTGGATTAATATATTTGCTCAAATGTATAAACTATAACAATGCGTAATACTATATTTTTCCTCCTGTCATGGATCGTTGTGCTATATTAGACATCATCATGTAGTAAACAAAGTAGGCAAAGCCACCTAAATCTCTAAATATCATGTAAAATTAAATTCATATTAAAAACATAAAAAGAAATAACGGCCTCATCTGATTGGAATAAAAAAGAATTACATTATACACTCCCATTACAATCAAACAGAAAAAAAAATTGAAATCAAATAGTTATGTGTATAGTTTAAGTGCTATATTTTTCTCTAACTAGTTATAAATTGTGGACATCACTCACATGCAAAGTAAGAATATTAATATGGGTGATGTCTATGATTGTAACCCATTAATCAGCTTACATAATTCACTAGCATTTGACTTTTTCTACATAATACAAAAGCACATGGATGGTAGTAAGACCAATTATAAATTTTGAATTCAATTCTATGTTTTAGACCTAGTAGGAGTTTGGCGCAAATATGAATAGTATACATTTTAGATATATCCATGAACTTGATAAATTTCAGTTGCTAGATTTTCGAACCTCACATGGAATTCATGCGATCAAGGCAATTGCAAACTCCACCTAACACACTCTCTTGCAATCAAGTTTTCGATTTTCTCAAAGAGAGGCCGTAGACATTTTCACATGTGTATCGCGTGTGTTAGAGTTTTAAAATAGATTTTTTTTATTATAATGTATTTCTACTCTAACACTTATTTTTAAATTTTTGTCCTACTTTATTATAGGGTGTGAGAATCAAAATCTACATCTAGAATCAAATCATCTCCGCCCTTACTCGACTCTAAGAAAGTAAAGATTTGAACCCCATCTTTCCAGGTGATTTTAAGATAAATGTTTGACTAGGTGAATATTTGGCAAGATTTTTGCAAGAGAAAAACAGACACGATTACCGTGCAGGTTCAATCGGCGGGGAGTGCAACAAACTATACAAATCACAGTGTGAAAAACTCCACAGAATTCTCGGCACGACCCAGTATAAAAACATGATAAATTTTCGGATTGCGATGGACTTTCCAACCCGAACCGACATCCACGGTCAGGTCACCGAGAGTCAGAGAGACGCGTGCACGTGGCGCGTTTGGCAAAGGGTTAGCTTCGTTGCGGGGGTAAAACGCCCTTCCATCTTTTTCTTCGGCGGTGTTGATGCGACATGATGAGATGAGAATGAGAATAGAACGAGAGAGGGGTGGGGGGCGCTATTATAATACGCGACGACCAAGACCTTTGACCCCCCCTCGCGACCCATTTCGCACTCTTTCCTGGCAATTACGACTAAGACCCCGCATCGTCGCCGTTTCAACGGGTGCTGGAAAATAAAATAAAAAAACCAATCCGCCGGCGGGGTGCGCGTGTCCTTTTCGCGATGACGATCGTCAGGTGGTCTTTCGCCGGCCGACCGTGCCCAGCATGGGTCTGTCGGGCATCGCCGGAGGACGGCAACTCGGCCGGAGAAAAAAAGGGGAAGACGCGATTGCGGCATGGGGACGCAACGTGACAGGGACCCTCGGACAAACTTCTCTCTCACTGTCTTGGTCTTCTCTCGTATTCTCAACCACTTCGCGGGACGAGATATGGAAATCGAAGGGGAAATGAAATAAATAAAGGAAAATCGGACTAGATGGCGTTAGAATAAATACTGGGTTCCATCCGAAAATCCAGCAACTGGTTTCCACTCTCTCTCTCTCTCTCTCTCCTCCTGCTGCTGCTGCTACTGCTTTACCCGTTGGATTGATCATGCAAGCGGCTCAAGCTCATCCTCCGCCTTCTACAACGCCTGCTGAGATTCCTTCTCAGGTCCTCTCTCTCTCTCTCTCTCTCTCTCTCTCTCTCTCTCTCTCTCCCTCTCTCTCTGTAGGCGTTGCGAGTTCTTGCTTTTTGTGTACGCGAGTCTCGCTGTTTGTGGGTTCGCGGGTGAGATCGAGTTTCGTTCTTGAGATGGGTCGGATTCTGCCGGCGTCGGAAGAGATGGGTCGTCGGCGTTTAGGCGTTTGGTTTCCGTTTTCCGGTTGTTGCTCTGGTTTTAGCTGGTTCCGTACAATCTGAGCTCTTTTGGCTCGAGAGTTGTGCCCCCTGCTCCGTCTTCCGCTTCCGGTGCTCTCGCCCCCCGCGAGAATTTTGCTTGAGCTGTGGTTTGAGATCTTGGTTAGGCTTGAGTGAGAGAGGTATGGAGAACTATCGAAAAAGAAAGAAAGAAAGAAAGAAAATAGAGGAACCCCGGTGCGGGATGACACGAGTGCGATTAAATTTGAGTCGAGCGCGACTTAGTGCATTGCGACGTGTTTTCTGGAATTCGAGCTACTTTCGTTTGGAACTGATGATCGACGCGGTGACGGTGACAGGATATGATATGATTTGGCGCCCATTCGGAGGCTTTGAGAAGTTTGCAGATAGTGGGAAGATTAGCAGGAATTATGATTATTTTAGAAATTATACAACTGCCTCCAAAAGATGAGGGCTTTACCTCGTTGAACATTTGATTGGTTTTCAGAATTTGCGGCATAACAAAACAAACTTAAAAATGAGAGAAAACTCAATGCTAGATTTACATTGTTTGACCTCATGTGTACGTCCAAAGAAAGGATGGACACAAATTCACTGTTGAAATATTAGAGTTGAAAGGCATGAAGCAAAATCATGGCATTTCTGTGACATGCAGCTTGATGATAAAACCATGAGTAGCTCAGAGGAGGCTTTAGGTCCTGCACCTGGTGGACAGCGCAGTAATCTTTCCGTTCAGATTCCTCCTAAGCATTTTGGTAGCAGCTCTAGCGGTAAGGGTTTTCTCCAGTCGCATGGTTCCAGCAAAGGTAGCTTGTCCTCTGGAGGATTCTTGCGAGCTTTGAGTTTCAAGAAGAAGGTTCTCCCACCTGATGGCGAGAAAAGCTGCCTCCTCAGTTCGGACCCTAAGGCGCCTCCTGAAAGTCCTTCAGTTTCCAATTTCATGTCGGGGTTGCGTTGGAATAGATGTACCTCTCTTCCCGTTACGCCTACATCCAATCTGTCCCCTGCTGTTATGACACCTGCTTCAGCAAGGATGCCCGGTGAAAGGCATAAATCACAAGTGAGTCCCCTGCATCCTTATCCTTAATTAAGTTTTTTAAGGTATTAGTCTCTGATTCTGCTGCATTTTCAGCATCTCATATGTCTTGAAACATTGTTTTTAGAGTCCTTGAGTACTTCTGTGATTTAAGCTTGTCTTATATGGATCTTAACGACAATTGGGCTATTGATGCTGAGTGGCATTTTTTTTTACTTGTTTCAACAAGAATTGACAGTGCTGAGATATTGGGTTATTTTGATAAGTTCTAGCTAATTAGAATGGATGCTGATGTGGTTGATTATGCTTTTTGCAGAAAAGTTCACTTCATGCCACTGTATCTAGGTCGCTGTCGGTACCGGGACGAAATATGGTGATTGTGAGATCCATTTCTTTTGCTGCGCGCAAGCAACATCCAGTGACAGATTCTTCTGATGGTAAATAGCAGTGTATTTAGTCACTTTCTGCTCTTAGATTTATAGTAGAGCCAAGTGGACATAAGTAACTTAACTAAGGATATTAAAAATTTCATAACTGGTTACGTACTATAGTCTTCACTTCACCAGTTTAGGGTCGATCAGATTTTCTTGGAAAGAATTTTATAGTATTTCCCCCATACTAATGATAGGTAGATAATGTGTATTAAAAAATTTTCACAATCAGGATTTTAATCCATCAGCTTGCCGGGTCATTTAATGTTTGTCTCAGGTAATGATTGATTCCTTAAATGTACAGTGATGAATGGGCCATGGGCCAGACAATACCATATTTGTATGTGAACTTAAAAGCATGAGCACTCATGAAAATTAACTGATAGTATTTTATTTTTGTCATTTCTAGACAGAGTTGGCTCTGTATAACACTATTTCTTGGTAAATTAGATCAAATTACTCCTGCTCCTGAGGAAGATGATGATGAAGAGATTCCTGAAGAGGAAGCAGTGTGCAGGATTTGTTTTGAAGAATGTCAGGAAGGAAATACATTGAAGATGGAGTGCAGTTGCAAAGGTGCCCTTAGACTTTTACATGAAGATTGTGCAATTAAATGGTTTAGCACAAAAGGAAACAAGAACTGTGACGTTTGTGGTCAAGAAGTGCGGAATTTACCTGTGACCTTGCTTCGAGTAGCAACCTCAGCTCAGCTCGCTAGTGGACAAGAACAAAATCAACAGAGCTTGCATTCACAAACAGTGAGGTTAAATTACCATTCAATGACACTTCTTAAAACTTATCGTCTTATTTTTCTAACCGGTATTATCATCTCATCTTGCTGGTGCAACTCTGCACTTTTAGATTAAATTATCCCTTAGTTTGCACAACTCAGTCAAGCACTCAAGACTAAAGTAATTACCCAATTTGTGCAGTGCCTGGCAGGATTTTGTGGTGCTTGTTTTAATAAGCACAATATGCTACTTCTTCTTCCTTGAGCAACTACTGGTAAGTCTTTTTGCCATGAAAAAAGATATACATACTGAAAGTCCTGGAATCGTTTTTGCAGTTATCGATTCGATATTACTGGGTAATATGGTTTTATAATCACTTTTTCATAAATTTATGATGGAGAATTTTCTAGTTTGTGTAGAGATAAAAGGGAAACCAAGCACTCTTTACCATCTGTTTCACTCAATGAAAGTTATCTCTTTCACTTTTTGAAAGAGGAACCTCAACCCATTCCTCCTTCAATCCCAACCAAAATTGCTATTAGCATTTTCCTATCTTTGTTATTTTTGCACAGGAATGTTCATTCTATTTCTTCTTTTCTTCTCTAGATCCATGACTTCAGATCTCAAGCAATTATCATAGCAGCACCATTCTCTTTTACATTGGGCCTCTTGGCATCCGTCTTTGCGATCATCCTAGGTATGACTTTGTAAAGAATCCCTTCATCTTTTCTGTTGGAATTGTCTTGATCTAAGCCTTGTATCTTGCAGCAATTAAGGAGTACATATGGACTTACGCAGCTCTCGAGTTTGCTTTAGTGGCCATCACTGTCCATATGTTTTATTCTCTGGTAAGTACTGGAGTATATGTGAATGATGATTTCACTTCTGTACATAATTCACAATCAGCAGCACTTAACTGTAAAGATGTCAAGACTCTTCTTCTTTTCAAGTGAAGAATACTATAGGCTATTAACTCAAACAAGGTATGAGCTATTGCATGTCAAATATGAAGAATGAGCCCAATTAACTTGATGAAGCATAATCATTCGAAGCTATAAAGTCATCACGGTTTTCTTGTGGTTCTTAAGGATTTTTATCCAAGTGTTTGATGTCCTTTGTAAACGAAAATAGATTCACTTCCTGTCGCGAGATACCCAAAATGGTGAATAGTTTTCCCTCTCCATATTTTAGTTTTCAGCATACAATTTAATTTGCTATTGTTTTGCCTGCTTCAAAGGATGTATTGTATGCTCATTGCAGCTTCATCTGAAGGCAGTCTATTCTATACTGTTAGCGGCTGTTTTGGGTTTTGGGATAGCCATGAGCCTCAATTCGTTATACATTCACATCTACACTTGGAGACTTCAAGTTCCCCGGAACGCTAGCCCAGTGTGAATCAACTTGCACAGGTGTGACAATTTTAGATTGCCTTGAACCGTTCTCAAAATAGATAAAGACATGAACTGTTTGAATTGATAAAATCACAATTCTGTCATTGACTAAGTGAGGTGAACAAAGAGGAAACAATTTCAAAGGCTTGATGTGGGACTTTGTTTTTGTTTTTGCAGGAATTCTCAGTCTGGCGTAGTTATATCTCTCATGCCAATATGTGGGAAAAACTTCGATGGTAGAGACAAAACCTGATTCACTGAAGCTGTGGAAGGGCACGTGTCAGTGGGTAGTTGGTCAAGGTTCCTCACCTGCCTGCTTGCTGCAGTAAGATGGGAGGTTTCGGCCAGAGTGGTTGCCGTCACCATGGCCATGACGAGTGTGTACAGACAACCAGATTATGACTTGTCACTCATCGCTCGGTTTCCTCTTGCTTTCCTACCTTTAAGTATGTCTGCATGTGCATTATCCATGGCTCTTTCCCCTCTCGTCATTGTTGAGGTTATGTTGAGGTGAAGAGGTTATAGTTTAGATAGAACAAGCTATTTTGTAGGAGCATGTACCATCTTCAAAGTAGGCCGTCGGGAATACTTGAAGAAAAAGTACAAGAATGTAAGGTGCGATTTTACATAGGCAGCCTTGAAGAGTTTTATGAGTGCAAGTATGACCAACATGACAGTACAATGTTCTGCCGGCAAAGTGGATGTCAGCCTACCCATCCCCTGTGTAATTTCATTGTATCGTGTCTAGTGGGAAGAGCAAGAAATTCTTAAGACTCGTTATACCCGTTATGCTTATGGAAGAATACTGGGGATTGATGAACGGATGCTTGCCTAGGTTAAACGCCCAAATCCTAAAGTAAGAGTACATGGTCACATGTGATTTCTACTGTCGCCAGCGTGATCTAACGAGTCAAAGGTGCAATTGAACTGATCATGTGATAGAATTTCCACCATGTCATCATTATTGCCCTTTTATATTTTTCTTGTTGTCTAATTTCTCTGTTATCCATCCTCTCATGCAAGAGAACGAAATGAAATTGTCTGGCAGTTTCTTGGTTCTGACACCATATACTTTCGAGCGTATATGGACGTGACTTCGCTCCACATGCTTCAAGACAATCATGTCATTGACATTTTGGCCTATAAAGTTTCAATGATTCAAGACTTTTCGGGTCTTTATGAACAGACCGACATGTGAATCAGGATGCAAAAGGAGATACTTTCGCTGTGGCCACTTACCATTGTATTAGTTGACGATAAAGCCGCTGATTTTGCCACTTTGAGAGATTGAAGGTTTCATAGATTTTCGGTAAATCAATAAGCTGTTCCCCCTATCCAAAGGTTGATAGAGCAGTGGAGACGAAGGGTTACTCCGGTTAATAAAGCAAAAACTACTCGGGTCGAAATTTTTCCTGTCTCTACAGATTTTTCAACTATCAATAAGTGAAAATGGATGATCCTAGCGGTATACTAATGCCAAAATACGGCAAGTTGACAGAATTTCCTCGTGGGTAAGATGCTGAGAGTGAGAGAGAGACAGGCCAAATGACACCATTAAACTAAAAAATTGAGTTGCGACATGTTGCTATCTCTTACCCGGCAGGAGTTTAGGATCCATACAGGATCCACCAAAATGGAATTTCTACATCCAAATAGAAAGGATATTATAGTTATCTACAAGATAAAGAGACTACTCCGAGAAATTTCAGTAGGGTTAGTCCAGGACAACAGACTCAAGACACAGTGGGCTAACCTGCAGCCTAAACAGTGAAGCTGCACAACTCAAAATGATCAGCCACCGTATTCACCCCGCTTGCAGCTGTGCAGGCACCAAAAGTAACCCAATAAGGCAAGATACATCTTCGAAAGACAACTTCTGCACAAGCTGCGATATTCAAATAGAATTATGATGCGGGTTGTATCAGAGGTTCTGTGGTCCACTTCAGCTTAAGCTAAAAAAGCGCGAAGGTAATGCAGCTGTATCAATCTCCCAAAAGCCTCTTAGGCTTCCGTTCCTTTCCTCCGTCAACTGAAAAGCAGGCACTTGATGAGAAAACCGCATCAGCTCTACCCAGGGAATTTCTATTGTAACCCTCAAGTCTCCTCTTGCTTGAGGCTTGAAAACTGAGTTGAACCCCATTACATGCTCTAAAGCCACAACTTTAATCCCCAAGTCATTCTCCTCGATAACCTCCACCACCTCAAACTCACATTTTCCTAACTCGGAAAACTTCATTTCAGGACACCAGTTCTTGTACAATGCCCACACCTCATCTTTGCGAGGAAAGATGTTGAATGTTTCAGTCTTTCTGTCATCACCAAGTTCCACTTTTACACAGTGCGAAAACGAAGCAGTGGAAGTATAAAATTGAGGTCGTCGGCCCCTTTCAAGCCTAAATTTCCCACAAGATATAGGCATGCGATCATCCTGCCACTTAATGACATTGTCTGGAAGTAAAAAGACGGCAATCCATCTCAACTGTAATTTAAATTCTGGTTCAGAGAGGACTGTCATTATCCGGCCATAGTACTTGGGCAAGCCCTCTTCATCAGAGTACAAAGCCCACACTTGACCAACTCGGAAATTTTCCGGTGATTTCGCATCATCAAAGTTGTGAAATTCTGGATCTGGAACTTCAAAAACTTCTGAGGGTAAAGGAGCAGAAGCACTGGAATTTTCTTTATGCTTCACGGAGCTACACTTCTTGCGTCCTGTGCACACCTCCTTCAAATCAGACTGACCGGAATTTTCCTCAGATCCCATCTCAGTTTTCACTTCCTCAGGAACACAGGAATGTAAAGCTTCACAATGACTACCATTAGTACTCATTTCTGGATCTTCAGATGGAACAAACTCTTCCAAGTTCATAGGTATTGAAGCAGGGTCCAGTTCAAAAGACCCTTTCGGAACTCCTTCCCTTTCATCCCCAGTCATTCTGTAAGATGGAACCCTGTGAGAAAACCTGTATAACTCATCCGGACCAATCTGAAATGAGGAGATGCCATTTTTAGCTTTTCGAGAGAAAAGACTAGCAAAGCCTTTCACCTTGCCCAAATAGGCAACAGACAAGCCACTACCTTCGGCATATACTGACAAGATCTCAACAATATCAAACTCATACTTCCTAGGATTGTCAGGATCAGAATGCCAATTAATGTCCCAGTTCTTAAAAAGGGCCCAAGTTTCCCCCCTCTGGGGATAAATTTTACATGTTTGCTTATCACTTCCTTTCTCATAAAAGACCACGTGAGAAAACATGGGACGATCTTTAGTGTTCTGACTCTCTCCATGTTTAAACTTACCACAAGAAACCGGCAAGCTCTCCTTCCTCCAATTGATCTCCTTTTCATCATCTGGATCTGGTTCTAACCATGTAATTCGCAGTCTAAAGCCACCTGGGTAAACTCTTCTTATCAGAGCATAAAATCTAGGCATGGCATCCAATGTATCATAAACAGCCCACACCTGGCCACTCTCAAAGCAACCTTCTGTCCTCTCCTTGTCAAAATCATTGAAGTCTGGATCAGGATAACTATAAACCTCTGGATCTTTGGTGTCTTTCATGCAGGATTCTGATCTGGAATCATCATTCAGTGGGTTCCCTCCTGAACACCCATTTTCTGTGTGTTTTCCCCCTTCCTTATCTTCATTCAAGTTAGTAGCTAAGCCCTCTTTTCCATCCAAGTCAGATGTCTCCCCTCCTAACACATTTTCAAAGTCCTCTTCAGTAGAAGACGATGGGCTGGCCCCTTTAGACCTTTTAGCAGGGTTGGTGTCTTCATCATCACTCAAATTTTCTTTATAGGAAACCTGCTGTTTTTGTCGAGTTGATCTCCGTACAGACTGTTTGCCCGAGTGACCAAAGTCCTGGACACCCTGAAAGTTTACATCTTCACCGATAACTGAATCTGCATCAGACTCACTGCTGCTGCTACTGTCGTAACTTTCACTAGATTCCACTACTTGTCTTCTATGTCTCTTCTTATTTACCCTTTCAGGGCGAATTTCAGTCTTCCTGAAGACATCAGGCCTACCATTCTCAGGGGTCGAAGTACCTTTGCGTCCTACTTCCACTTTAGATGCACCCTGAGTAGGGAAAACTTTCTGATGTTGGACAGTTGGCGTATACATTCTAGAAGCTGGAAACGCACCACCAATATTCATTTCGCATGCAAGAAATGTCCTCCCACAATTTGGATTTGAACAAGGCAACGGCTTATTGATGAGTTCTATGTAGTACTGATACTTAACAGAACAAAAATGACAGACAGTCCAAAAAGTCCGCCGCTCATTAGCAAATCCAGGCTGAGCTGGTTGTTGTGGCTGCTGGGCTTTGAAGCCCGATAAATTGTCGCCGGTGCTGTTTTGATATACAACATTCGGGCTCCAATTTGCCTTCTGTGGAGGCCGGTAAGGTGCTGATGGTTGCCTATTATAGGAAGCACGTGCCGATGCTCTAGGTGCAGGAACATGACGCTTCATGTCATGCATGGACCGTTTCTCCCGATCCAAAAGGACTCTCTGAGCTTCCCCAATTAGCTTAAAAGCAGCTTCTGCCCCAGAAAACTTGTTTTTATCAGGATGAAGATAAAGAGCAAACTTCCTGTACTGCTTCTTAATTGAGGCCTCATCGGCCGCCTGTTCAAGTTGTAGGATTCCATACCAGTCCATCTCATCACCAAACAATTTCTTCTCAGCAGAACAGTGCACATCACAAACCATGAGCAATTGGGCAATATTCTCCAGTTCAGGGTACAGTTGCTGAGCTTTCAGCGCAATTTTACGAGCACCTGGAAAATCCTTGCTCTGTAACTTCTTCTCAGCCAGGGTCCTCGCGCGAAGTGCCTCCTCCTTATTGCAGTCCATTTAATGTACTGGATCCAAGACACTCTCACCTGAATATCCTTTGATGTCTCAGCAGTGCTCAATAACTCATCGTGGCAAAAACCTTGCGACGGATATCAAAATGCAAAACCTGTAACAAACCGTAGTGAACCCATTTGTCAAATCCTCAACCTGATGGGGACTACACAATTTAGACATTCAACCAACTAAAAACTATCTATGGATTCCAGGGGACAAAAAGTAGAACTTGGCATCATGAGCTCCTCAACCACATCAAACAAAAGCTATCAAATATAAACAAAATTAACAACATACATGCCAGGATAAATTCATATAGGCACACATAAACAAATAATTCAGCAAACAGAGTTTTACTACCTAGTCTTCTTTTTCGTTTTTATGTGCACACCAATAATCACACACGAACTAAGCCATCACAAATTGGGACAATGCAAGGTCCAAAGTACACCGAAGTCCAATCCCACCAGTGACCTCCAAAAGGGGCCCTTGCTACTTAGTCTAACATGCCGAATTCTACATCCACCTAAAAACAAACAACCCAAATGGGTTCACCAACCAGCGCCCAACTCCAGAGTCAACACCCTCTCAAAAAAAAAAAAAAAAAAAAAAAAAAGATAGAGAACTCCCTCGAAGTTCACTGCTCCGCCGCGTGATCCCTCCACTCGAATCCAACTTCCGACACTAGTTCAGAAGACCACCACAACCCCACGGCCATTTCCAAAGCCGGCGCCTACAAAAACTACGCCGGAAACACAACCTGCCGAGCACGACCCGACATCACACGACACGACACGCGTGGAAACGGCAAAAGCCGGAAGCGACGCGCAGGACCCGACACGCGCGGGAGTCGAGAAACGAGGAAGACGGGAACAAAAACCCTAGACACGGAACGAGAGCGATTGGAGCTAGACAGGGCCGAGTTCCGGAACGCCGATCGAGCGATTGCAGAGAAGGACGAGTTGAAGCAAAAGCGAATTCAGAGATGGAGAGAGCAACTTACGCCATTGGCGGGTTTCCAAATTCGAACTTCCAGTGTTCCGGGATCACACAGAGGAGAGAAAGAAAGAAAGAGTTTTGGGGAGAAGGAGAGAGAAGCGACCGGAATTTTTTCGGACTCTCTCTCCCCCAAAGTCCTCCAGTTTCGCCACTTCGGAATGAACGTGGCACCCTCAATTTAATTGAGGGTGAGGGGCTTTTTGGTCAATGTACATTCTCGTGAATTTGCTGCTAGGTCCCTGTACTTTTTCTAGCTTTCAAAACTCGACCCGTGAGTATTCGATGGAAAGAATGAACCAATGATAGTAGTGTGTAGACCTGATCATGAATCTGACATGACAGCTTGTGCAAACTCGAAATGAAAAATGGATGGGTGTGGATAAATCGTTCCTCTAAGGCCTAACTTGCATGACTTGACCTGTCGGGGGATGAAATTTTCCGTAAGATTGTTGAAAAAATATTGGATAATAAGAAAAATAATAAATCAATGAAAATTTGATGAAAAAATAAGATCAAAACATACGAGGCATACAAACATTATGGATAATTCCATCTCTTGAAATACGAAATTTTGGTGTAATAAACACTAGTGGCTATCTTTTCAAGATACAATAGATTTTCTCTTGCAAAAAGAGGAACAAGGTTATGTGTATAATTTAGCAAAGAAAATAAAGATATGTAAAGAGAAAAAGAATATTCTTATTTTGATATGTATCTTTATTACTTTTCAATTACTTTTTTATATAACAATTTGTAGGTAAAAAGAAAATGAGAGCCATTTTCATCATCATTTCTTGTATTTAATTGAAAAACGTTGCAAATTATTTGCAAATTGATAGCGGTCAAGACTGTCATAAAATCATTATTAAATCTTGATAAAACGTTACAAAACTATTATTGATTAATGGTGGACAAAAGCCATTATAAAGGTAAAAAGCCGTTACAAAAACAATAGCTTTCAATACTTCAAAACTATCGAAATATACAACAATCCTTCACATACCTCAAAAGGTTTTGAAAAGAATTGAAAGAATAATGTTGGGATATTGGAGAACGATGCATTAGAAGTGGTGATTGTCAAGTCGTGACCCAAACATAGAAATTTTTTTATGAATCAATAATTCTTTTGTTGATTATAATTTTCATCAATCATATTACATTCTATAAATTTTGTTGTTCAACGTGGTTTTATGCTAATAAGTTGTGCGTCTACTTGATTTATTCATAAGTGCTCCAAAGATTATTGCCCATAATTTTCACAAGGACAGGCCCGCTTCATATTATGTAGGTGATTTCATCAAGTGTATTTTATAGATTAATACCACCATCGATAATGCTTATGAAATTTATTCAGAGGTTAGCTTAGGACGCGCATAATAAAATTTCTACTTCTCTATTTCTCTATTCCCCGGAACAGATTTGGAACAGAAATCCGTTTGGTAACGCAATTTGATTTTTCTATTTCTGGACCAGATTTATATTATATAAATAGATTTGAAGAAGAATTCAAAAACTAAAATTTTTAACTTCTCAATTTCTGAAATAGAAATTGATAAATCAATTTTTGTTCTAGAAATTTTGTCATGCGCACTCTTAGTCTCTTTTTCGTTGTAGTCTTGCAATATTCCCACCTTAAGAGACAAAAATGTTTAAAAAGTACATCACTAGATTGTGACTTGTTATTACTCATATAAACCACATTCATGGGATCATCAATCACATATGTTAGGATATCATCATGGTTGATTTTCTTCAACTGACTCTAAGCGTCATTCCCCTCAAGGTATAGTTGAGAATTTGCCAAAATCACTTTTGACATTTTTTTAATTGATGGACATATTAAGCAGTTGCTTTATCATGTCATGCCTTATTTAGGTGTGTTTACTTTTCCCATTGAAAGTTTTTCACTACAATGGTTATTGTCACTTGGCAATCACAATGCACAAACACCAAAAGTGTTGGTTTTATTCACAATATGAGTTTACCATCCATTCTTTCACATTGGCCACTGTATTGATTTGGGAAATGACTTTAGTAATTACATCATCAAATCATCTTCTTTAATCAAGTTGACTTTTAGTTTAATTACATCATCAAATCATCTTCTTTAACCAAGTTGACTTTTAGTTTAGCAAGATTGTTATTTCTTCAACAATTTTTATTTGGCTAATTTTCAAATTATAGCATCTCTACCAAAGATGAATATATATACCATAGTGGAGTTTGTATCATCTAATTCTAACATTCGGTTAATATCATTGTATCCTTCTAATGCAATAGAGAATCCACTATTTAAAATATGATAGTTTTATATTCACATGGCTACAAATTTACAACTCTAGAATCCATATTTGACCTCCATGTCTTTCTTTTTGGACCACACTCTTGCCTCATTCAGTCTCACATTTGAACACATAAAATACACTCAATTCGCATACAACAATTTACATGATACCACAATTTACAAGTTATACATAAAGGTAGCATAGATTGCATGTGGACCTTGTCGCGACCCAACCTCAGATGCACTACTTAGAGTTTGACTAATGGATTACTAAAAAACTCTCGGTTCCCAATCTCATACCAATTCGCGACTTGAGTTCAAGTTCTTAATATGCCAATAATTTTTTAATTATGAATCGTCATTAATCAGTTTATGGTAGATTGATTAGACACCTAATTAAAATAATGAGAGAATTATTTTTCTCATATGAACTAGAGATTTTGAGTGTGGAAACTTAATCACACTAAATTTCTCTAATGTCCTTTTAGTACTGTTCTTTTCATGTAAAAAAAAAATGTTTATTAGGCAGTTTGAGTTCATTTTATTACTCCCTAACATGTGAAGCAATCATGCGACATGCAATCCATCAATTTAACACCCAATAAAATAATAAAATAATTGTAAGACTTACCTCATAGCACACAATTTATATCAATAGCCCTAGATATGACTTCTATATTCTCTTGTTTGATGAAACCTAATTTAGGTGTAATGCAATGCAATGATGTACAAAAATGTATCTATAATGGCATGACATGCAATGTGTAACCTAATATGCAAATTATATGTCATGCGATGTTACTTACGTGACCTAATATAATGACAGGCAATTATTAATGTTATTATCCTAATATATCACATGTTTAAATGATCCTATATATGCAATGACTAAATGATGTGCAAGGGATGACCATGAAACACATGATATTTTTTATGTCTCTATACTTTTTAATTAAAATTCGAAATTAAAATCACCTGATAATTAAAAATGCAATTTTTATTAGAGAAAAGGAAATCTAACATCCTAAAGCAATGTTTTTGGTATTTTTATTTTTAAAATTTGAAATAAATAATAACCTAATCTCTAGCCTAAAACAAGCAATATTCTAGCTAGAATCAAATCTAATTTAAAGATTTTTTTTTCTTTTTTTTTTAAAAGCAATCAAATAATGGATAGATATTTAATTAAGTAATGTAATCTACAATCTTACGTTATCTATCTCAATAAGGTCACAAAATAAACTGATGGTTATGGATATTTTTTTTGGTAAGAAGTGGTTGTGGATATTGATGGAAGGCTTATTCGTTTAAATTTAGAAACAGGTAAATCAACGAGCATATCCAATTGGTTATAGATAGGATGGAAGATTTTTTTAACCAAGCATTGCATCTCGTAATTAGAGATCGAATGGTGGTCAGGCAATTGCAGAATATATCGAATTAGCCAAATAAGGTAGTAAGATATTGCAAATATACTAGAGATGTGCATCTTACCTAATTTGAGGATTTTTATTTCCAAATTCAAACGGAACGCAATCGGATTGGAACCGCAACCAGTTCAATGGTGATGAATGACGGCGAACAGCGGTGGGTGTCAGTCGCGCGGTGGTTCACAGCCAAGGAGGACTCATGGACTGCTTGTACGCCGTGAATGGGGAAGTTCGTGGCTCGGTGTGACACGACCACACGATGATCAATGGGGGCAAGGACGATGAGTTGTCTCGCGGTGGATCACGAGCAGCACATTGGCGTCACGGCTTGGGCAGCAAGGTCAAGAACAGCAAGTGCTTCCACGTCGGCCAGGAAGGAGACACCGTCGGTATTGGACAAGGTCCCGTGGCTACAGTGCAACAGGGAGCGGCTTTGAGTTGCGTTATTTCGGACGTCGCTGAAGAGTGGCTGCTCAATTAGCAGCAACTTTGATCGAACTTTCCATAAAAATAACGCCAGAAGGTGAATGATAGCAGCTGGAAGACCTGCAGGGAAATAGAGTCAAAATTTGCGATATTGCAGGGCTAAATCAAGGCTATTGGTGAGCCAGCAAGGCTGAATTGGAGCGGTGGCAAAACTGTTTGTTCAACGTTGAAGGTGCAGCAGGTTATCGCCTAGAAGCTGGCTGATCTGGTGCGACACCTGGCGTGAGCGTATTCTTGGAAGTTCGGCTCAATGCAGAAGAAACGCGGCCAGAAGTGGTAACCAAACGCGGACGGTGAGTACTGAATTAGCTAGCGAAGCTCACGGCAGTGAACTTCGCCGGATAAAGCCTGCGACACAAACGTCATCGAGTGGCCGCGGATGATGGAACGGCAGCGGCGGGCAGCAAAAGGACTCGGATGCGAGGGATCTAGCATCGACAAAGAGTCACGGCTGCAAGGAGGGTCTCGACTGTGACCCTTTTCTCTTCTTTTCTCTTTTCTCACTCGGGCGTTTCTATATGCTCTGAGAATAGAATTGCCGACTTCTAATTTATAAGGCGTAAGGCCCTATATATAGTGCAAACCTAGGTTAAAACTTGATCTCATAGCCTGCCTTTCAATATAATGGGCTGAATTAAGCTCAAGACCTTTTTTAATTAATTCCCACGATCTAAAATTAGATCGAATTAAATTCACTTTGGCCCATCTCCCTGTGTAATTTTCGACCACCATAACCCCCTAGTGCTAGCCCAATTTTGGCTCAACTTGTTGAATAACAAGCTCAAAACCATTCACCACCAATCCAATGCAATTAATGAAAATATAAATTGTGTAATAAATGCCCCTAAAACTATATGCTATGCAATTTAATTCTAATATCTTTATTTAGGGGTTAAAAGCAAATCCTTAATTTTCTATGTAATGAATAAATGGCTGGGTCGTAAAAATATAAGTGTCAACAAACTTCAAAACAAGATAATTATTTAGCAATTACAAAAGAATTTAGCACGTTGAAATTGCTGACATGACCCAGAAGTAAAATATAAGAATAAAATCATATAAACAAACCAACACAAAAGAAGATTCAGGGAAAGAACATTACTGGATGCATATATCCAAACCAAGAATATAGGGTTTATCTTCTAAATACGAGATATAGTGTTTTCCCAAACATTATCACGTTATATCATCACCGATATCCATCTAAACATTATGCTACTAGATTCTCAATGAAGAGGATCATTTGACATGAAATACAGTGCCCCAAGATTCAACTTATTTCGTGGAAAAGTACTCGAAAAATTTGGTCCAAGAAACAACATTTTGCTAATTGTATTCAATGATAGTAGTGTTGGTGTGTGGTTTATACTCCCCATCAACAGGAAAGTATGGGGGCCTTGGCCGCTAGAGGACTTTTATAACTTGAGCTTGTATTTTATTGGTAATTTGGGCTTGGGCCTATATTGTTGCCTATATATAATTTATTTCTCTAATAATTGAGAGTTGTAACAAAGAGGCAGGGGTGCTAAGGAAAAAGAAAAGAAAAAGGAAAAGTATAATAAAAATATTTAAAAATTAAAAGAAAAAAAATTATACAAGTTTACCAAATGTGTTTCTATTTCTGGAGTATAATTTTTTTACAATTACCATACGCATTCTTATACTCATAAATTGTTCCTTGGAACATAAACAAAAATAAAAAAAAAATATTCTTATTCAAAAATTGTTTCCTTGGACAAAAACATTACCAAACGCGCCCTAGTGGAATACTTAGCTAGATGTGGCCCTAATGTGAATCGGGATAAATTTTGTATCTCATTTTCTCTTTCTCACTTTTATTGGTTTGTGCGCCTAATCTAACAATTAGCAAGGATAACTAAATTAATAAGACGTTGTCATTTTCAAAAAATCACTTGGCACATTGCCAGTCAACAATTATCATCACTTTGGCTCAAGTATCGAACATTTGACACTGATATTTCTTAAGTTTGTTCTGGAGGAAACCTCTTCATTGAGCGCACCTGAGCAAAGCTTATGAGGCTCGAGTGCGTTTGGGAGAGCCTTGGAATAATGACTTTGCATCTAGACGAAGGATTTTGACTCTAAGGACTTCCATTCAATAAAAACATATTTTGGTGATCGATGTAAACTACATTTTAGAAAGGCACTTTGGCCTCACGAGCCCCCACCGTCCCAACCTCCCCTCATCCATCTTCGCCTCCTCTGCCACCTCCTCTTCAGCCTAGGCCAAGGGCCATCGAGACAATACCATGCAACGGGACGTGTAGGTTGTGTGGCTTTACGCGAGGCGACACCAACATCCCTCATCTCCAAGCAACATGGTAAAATAAGAACAACAAAATATTAGTGGGACAAATTTGGAAGACAAAATTCATTAGACCTTTAAAATAGCATTTTGAAAATACTAAAAACTTTCAACATTTTCAAAGCTCAACTTTGCACCAAAAGCCCTCGAAATTGCATTACCAAGTATCATAATCTTGGCTCAAGGGCCTTTGGATCACTAAAGCTCTTTGAAGATGTTGTGCAAAACACAAATATCTAGCCTAACCAAACTCAAACTCAATCCCACAAAGTTTGCCCCGTTTGTAGGAAGGAATTTAGTTTGGAACACTAAAGCTCTTTGAAGATGTTGCGCAAAACACAAATATCTAGCCTAACCAAACTCAAACTCAATCCCACAAAGTTTGCCCCATTTGTAGGGAGGAATTTAGTTTGGAACACTAAAGCTCTTTGAAGATGTTGCGCAAAACACAAATATCTAGCCTAACCAAACTCAAACTCAATCCCACAAAGTTTGCCCCGTTTGTAGGGAGGAATTTAGTTTGGAACACTAAAGCTCTTTGAAGATGTTGGGCAAAACACAAATATCTAGCCTAACCAAACTCAAACTCAATCCCACAAAGTCTGCCCCGTTTGTAGGGAAGAATTTAGTTTGAACCAAGCTTCGTTTCAATGTTTTTGTATCGAAAAATAGCATAAATGGCCTCTAAATTTTGGCTCACTGCGTAATGTGATCCATAAACTACCAGTAAGTATTCAATAATCATTCAGTTTGCACAAGCGACAAATCAACTATTATTTGATGATTGAATTATTATGTTTTGTGTTAGATTTTAAAAAAGTGACTCAATATGTCCATCTTTTTATCGATCTACTTTCGAAAAGGAAAAGAAAAATTGAAGAGTCAACACATTTGTTGTTATTTGATGACTACATCCTAAATTGAGATGAATGTCTTATCCATGTGTAACTTTTTTTTTGTCCATTGTTTAGGGGTAACTTATTCGATGTTATAAAGTAAAACATTCCACTTAAAGTGAATTAAATTGGAAAAATTGAATTAAAGAAAGAATAATATTAAATATTGTCATAAAATTTAAGGATTAGATTGAATGTTTATCAATATTTTAGGAACCACATTGAACAAATTAAAAGTTCAGGGATGACATTACTTATTGAATCAAAGTTAAGGGATCATTGTGTCATTTTTCCTTTTCTATATTAGTGCGTAGAACCTTATTCTTATGACTTTGTCTGAGCTAGACCTACCTAATCATTTTGTCTAGGCCATTTTGAGCAAACTCGAGTCACGGCATTTAATCATGAAGGGTGACACACCAAACCCAGTAAAAATGCTGGGTACATTTTGTTGGGTGCATTTTGTTGTTGGACATGTTTGGGCGAAAAGTTATGCTTGACAAGGCGATCTGGCTAGGGCTCACCTATTGATCACCTCCGTTCTTCAATGTGTTATTTCTATAGTTTTAGAAGGATACAAGCAAAAGGTTAGACCAGGAAGTCAAGTTAAGACGGTATATGGTATAATTTTCTCCTTCTCGACGCCGATTCAGTTTTTAGATAGCCAAACAGTTATAAAGCTCCAGACCTGCAGCAGCTCGGCTGCTGCCGTTTCGTTCGCTTTATGTTTGAAACATTGCTCGGAAGGTGCAGAAAAATAGAAATTAATTATTCAGGCGTATAAAATGTCCACGTATATACAAAAAAAAAAAAAAATCAACATTGATCACATGAGTAAGTTGTAAAAAATTGTAATTGTGTTATTTATTCATAATTTGACAGATTATTTCAACTTTCTTCAAGAAATAAGAGGAGGGGTATCATACTAAGCATGAATGCCATTCTTCATAACAAATCCTACACGGGTGTTTAGAAATTAGCCAAGAAGATTTCATCATAGTAATGGTGATGGATTGACTTAATTTAGGGCCTGTTTGGTAAAATCTATTTCTGTTTTCAGAAACAAAAATTTATGTCCTTTTATTGCGAGGAACGAAAAAAGCATAAAAAACGTGTTTGGTAGAACTTTTGTTCCCGGGAATAAAAAATCTATTTTTTTATTCTCGGGAATAGATTTGAAACATAAATAAGAAGTAGATAAAAGTAAGTTCTTGTTTCCGGGAACAATTTCTAAAATCAGTTTTTCTCTCTCTTCTTTTTTCTTCTTCTCTTTCTTCTTCTCTTCTTCTTCTTCTTCTTCTTCCTTTTGGCAGATTGCCGGCCTTGACTATGGCCGGTGACTTTGCTAGAGTATCACCAACCCTTGGAGACGCTAAGCCACAGCGAGACTTGTCGGCCTGAGCCTCTCTGTGGCTAGGGGAGCTCTGCCTTGCCAAATTTGGGCAAGCTCGACCTCACCCAGCCCAAGTGAGGCCAGGTCTCGCCAAGCTAGGGCGAGGCCGACCTTACGCCACCTGCACGAGGCTGAGGCTTGCCGGGGCCAAGCTGGCCTCTAGCAAGCTCGCCTGGCTAAAGAGAAAAAGAAAAATGATAAAGGATAAAGGATAAAGGAAAAAATAATAAAAAAATTAAAAGAAATAAAAAACGTAAGAATTTAACCAAATGTATTTCTATTATGGAAATATAAATTTTGGTAAGTTCTTTTGCTCACAATTTGTTCCCGAGAACAGAAATAGAAAAAATCATTTATCATCAAAAATTATTCCGCGGAACAAAATAGTTACCAAACCCCTAGGCATGCTACAATCACAATGCTTCAACTACCTGTTTGTATAAATATTTGGAGAAAAACCGGCTTGCCCATTGCCTTATTGTAGGTCAAGATTTTCAGAACACACATAACAAGACATTGGCTTTCACAACGGAATGAAACATTATACCGGCGGATGTTCGTGCGCATGTTTCATCACTTAACTGGGACAGAACGTTTGAGCGAATGTATAGAATTCTTGGTGGGATCGATCCATCGACTCGTCATGAAGAGCAGAACATCTGGTGACTGAACTGGGCCTGGAACCTGGCCCATTTCTCCTGGCCGACATGCTCGAGGACTTCTGGGCTTCGTTCCTGGGCGCAAGAAACCCACCCTTGTTCGAGGCGGTCCAACCCAAGACTTTTTGCATCTTTCTGTATTGGCACGTCTTGGCCTAGTTTAGCAGCGGCATAGAACTCCCATTTAGGACGGGAGACATGACATTCCCCAGCACCATGGTAAAACAAGAATGACAAAATATTAGTGAGACAAAATTGGAAGAAAAAATTCATTAGACCTTTAAAATGGCATTTTGAAAATACCGACAACTTTGAACATTTTCAAAGCTCAACTTTGCACCAAAAGCCCTCAAAATTGCGTTACCAAGGGTCTGTTTGGTAACCATCCAAACAGTGCCAAATTCTGATTCTTTGTTCTCGGAATCAGTTTCGGCCTAGAATCGCGTTTAGTAAATTTTTTGTTCCCGAGAACAAATTTGTTCCCGGGAACAGATTGGGAACAGAATCAAGAATAAACAAAAAGTTGATTCTTGTTCCGGGAACGAATTTGAGAATCAAAATCAATAAATTTTCTTCTTCCCTTCGGCCATCTCGCGACCGCCATCCACCATCGCCCGCCACCATCCGCCGTCCGCCACCGCCGTCCACCGCCACCGCCGCCACCGTCGGCCGCCGGTCCGGCGAGCTCGCCGGAGGCAAGCCCAGCCATCGGCGAGCTCGCCGGAGGCAAGCCTAGCCATCGGCGAGGCTCAGCCTCCCCAGATTTGGCGAGGCCGAGCCTCGCCGGTGGCCAGGTGGGCCTCGCCGGGGCTGGGCGAGGCCTCGCCAGGGCCGAGCGAGGCCCGCCTCGCCGGGACAGGGCAGGGGCTGGGCGAGCCTCGCGATGCCCAGCCCCACTGGTGGCCAGGCGAGGCTCGCCCAGCCCTGCCGGTGGCCTGGCAGGCCTCGCCCAACCCCGACGAGGTCGGCCTGGCCACCGATGGGGCTCGGCCTCGCCAGATTTGGCTCGGCCGAGCCTTGGCGGGGCTAGGCGAGCCTCGCCCGGCTGCCGGCGAGGGCCCGCCTTGCCGAGGGCTGGCGACGCTCCGGTGAGGTCGCCGGCCCTCGTTTGGCCCGTCGCCGGTCCGGCGACCGGCCAGAAGAAGAAGAAGAAGATGAGAAAAAGAAAAGAAAAAAGGAAAAAAAAAGAAAAAGAAAAGAAAAAAAAGGAAAATGAAAAGAAAAAAATGAAAAAAAAAGAAAAGAAAACAAAGGAAAAAAGTAAAAAAAATTATTTAAAAATTAAAAGAAATTGATTTGGAACAGAATTAATGAACACGGTACCAAACGCAATTCTATTCCAGAATCAGAAATTTTGGACAATTACCAAACGGCTTAAAATGCTTAGAATCAGTTCCCGGGAACAGAATAAAAAAGAATCAGTTCTGATCAGAATCAGCTCTCGGGAACAGAATCGTTACCAAACGCGCCCCAAGTATTATAATTTTGGCTCAAGAGCCTTTGGAACACTAAAGCTCTTTGAAGATGTTGCGCAACACACAAAAAACTAGCCTAACCAAACTCAAACTCAATCCCACAAAGTTTGCCCTGTTTGTTGGGAGGAATTTAGTTTGAACCAAGCTTCCTTTCAATGTTTTTATATCGGAAAATGGCATAAATGGCCTCTAAATTTCGGCTCACTATGTAATGTGATCCATAAACTATCATTAAGTATACAATAGTCATTCGGTTTGCTCAAGCGACAAATCAATTATTATTTGATGATTGGATTATTATGTTTTGTGTTGGATTTTTAAAAGGTGACTCAATATGTTCATCTTTTTATCTATCTACTTTCAAAAAGGAAAAGAAAAATTGAAGAGTCACCATATTTGTTGCTATTTGATTACGTGAATGACTATGTCTTGAATCAAGATGAATATCTTATCCATGAGTAACTTTTTTTTGTCCATTGTTTAAGGGTAACTTATTCGAAGTTATAAAGTAAAACATTCCATTTAGAGTGAATTAAATTTTAAAAAAATTGAATTAAAGAAAGAATGATATCAAAGATTTTTGATAAAATTTAAGGACTAGATTAAACGTTTACCAATATTTCAAAGATCACATTGAACAAATTAAAAATTCAAGAATGACATTACTTATTGAATCAAAGTTAAGGGATCATTGTGTCATTTTCCTTTTTTTTTATTAGTGCTTAGAGCCTTATACTTATGACTTTGTCTGAGCTAGACCTACCTAATCATTTTGTCTAGGCCATTTTGAGCATACTCGAGTCAGGGCATTTTTTAATCATGAAGGGCGACACGCCAAAACCCAGTAAAAATGCTAGATACATTTTGTTATTGGACATGTTTGGGCGACAAGTTATGCTTGACAAGGTGATCTGACTTGGGCTCGCCTGTTGATCACCTCCGTTCTTCAATAAGTTATTTCTATAGTTTTGAAAGGATACAAGTAAAAGGTTAGACCAGAAAGTCAAGCTAAGACGGTGTATGGTATAATTTTCTTTTTCTCGACGCCGATGCAGTTTTAATAGCCAAACAGTTATAAAGCTCCGGACCTGCAGCAGCTCGGCTGCTGCCGTTTCGTTTGCTTTCTGTTTGAAACATTGCTCGGAAGGTGCAGAAAAATAGAAATGAATTATTTAGGTGTACAAAATGTCCACGTATATACACAAAAAATCAACATTGATCACATAAGTAAGTTGTAAAAAATTGTAATTGTGTTATTTATTCATAATTTGACAGATTATTTTCAACTTTCTTCAACCAGGGCCAGTAGTGAATTTCTGCGGGATTCATTGAATCACTGCCGGTGTCACTGAAGATCATGACCGACGCCATTATCAGTGCCAAGAGCAGTTCATGCATCAATGCTTGAGTTGTTAGTGTTACTTGCTGTTCAAGCTCTTATTCGTTTTAGTTAGGGGGAAAAGGAGTTGCTACCAATAGAAACACAGTGCGATCCCCTTCAATCTGAAATTAATATTCTGGAACTTCTAGTTTCAAAGTCGAGAAAGCGTAGCACCTCATGTAAATCTTCCATGAGCGGGTGCGAATTGTTCCCTGCAACGAAAGCTGTCACAGCGTTCCTCACTTCAATCCAACTGCAACCAGGCGTCTTCCTCACCCCTTGAGAACTCATCGCCTGCCTGACCATCTCTGCTTCTTTCCACTTCCCACTCGCGCAGTACAAGTTCGACAAGACGACGTAGCTCATTTCATTCTGGGGATCCATCACCTTCAAGCCCTCCCCACTGTATGTACCAATTTCTGTGTCTACATGAGCAGAGCAAGCTCCTAATAGAGCGTCCCACATGGTCGTTGCGCCCCGAGTTTCCTCGGTCAGCTTTCTTGCTTCTGCTAAATATCCACCTCGGCCTAGCATATCGATCATACAAGCCACGTGATCCATTTCATGTGCGATCCCGTATTCCAAGTTCATCAACTTGAAAAGCTTTCCGCCTTTCTCCAGGAGTCCCGAGTGACTACAAGTCATTAACATGCCTATGAAGGTGACCTTGTCTGGTTTTGCCCCTGATGCTACCATTTCTTCAAAAAGCTGAAGAGCTTCCTTAGCCCGCCCATGCAAACCGAATCCAAACAGCATTGCATTCCAGGAGACAATGTCCTTGTTAGCAATGTCATTGAATGCACGACTCGATGCTTCTATGTTCCCGCACTTTGCATACATGTTAACTAGACTGTTGCCCACATAGGCATTAGCTAGGAACCCAGAGGAAATTATGCAGCCATGGATCATTTCACCATGACCAAGCATTGCCGAGATAGAACATGCATGGAGCACAGCGCCAAATGCCAAGTCGTCTGGTTTGTAGCCATTCTTGATCATATCAACAAAGAAACAGAGAGCTTGCTCTCCATGCCCATTTCTTGCGTATCCAGTAATCATAGATGTCCACGAAACAATGTTCTTCTCAGGTGCTTGCTGAAACTTGAGAAAGGCTATATCGGTGTCTCCTATCTTCATATGGGCATCGATGATGACATTCAAAGACACCACAGTCAGTGTATCAAAAGACTCAAGCAACTTCATAACATCCTCAAGACAGCACAGTCTAGAGTAAAAGCTCAGGATCGAATTCTTGGACTCCACCGCAGTACCCCAGCCACTTTTTATGATATAAGCATGCACCATATGGCCGTGAAAATAATTTGATGATTCAGAACATGTGTTCATGAGAGAGCTTAAAGTCCACTGATCTGGCTGGCACCCACTCACCTGCATATCTTTGAACAAACCAAAACACGATTCAACATCGCCCCATCTACCACAGCCCGCAATCATTATATTCCAAGCAATTTGAACCCGCTCGGGCAACAGCACGAACAAGTTGTTGGCTACACTAAAATTGCCACAATTGACATGTGCGAACAAGAGAGAACACCATGTTATTTCATTCCTAATGCTCATTTCTTCAAAAACTTTGCTAGCACTATTGGGGCACGAGCATTTTCCATACATGTCTATGAGAGAGTTATTAACCGGCGAGTAAGACGGGAACCCCAGAAGAATGTCCAGAGCGTGCACTTTGGTCCCATAAACAAGATCATTCGATCCCGCGCATGCCGCCAGAGTCGCAGTTAACGTGAAGTGATCAGGCCGGGCACCGGCAAACCTCATGGACCGGAACAGGGAGAGAGCTTCTTGGTGGAGACCCAGCTGAGCGTACCCACTGATCATCGCGTTCCAAGAGACCGAGTCTCTCTGCGGCATTCGGTCGAACAGCTTCCGAGCACACGAGACGCGCCCGGATCTGGCCAGCGCCGATATCCTCGACGTGACGCTGAACAGCTCCGAGCGCATATCATGTCGTTTTCCGAATCTCGATGTAACCGGCGGCGCAAATTCGCGTTTGTTCCGGTGATCCGAGCGTCTCACGCTCTAGCCGAAAGCGCAAGAGAGACCCTGAAAAGTCCCGATGCTTTCGTGCGTCGCGAGGAGAAACGGCAGCGGAGGGTGCATCGTTCTGGACGTGAAGGGATCGGATCTTGACGGAGGCGGATTGCAGTCCGGTTGTCCGAAGGACGGAGACGTCACGATGTGTACGAACTGATGCGTAACGAAGATGGGAAATTATTGTCTTGATGGATGTGTAAAGATGTTCTTATTCTAGTCGAAATTTGTGACTTTTATTTTTTCCAGAATTTGAAATCATCTTGGTAAGTATTCTCTCTCTCTCTCTCTCTCTCTCTCTCTCTTTGCCAATTTTTAGTTATGTAACGACACCTTGTTGCTGTACCGATTCAATATGGTAATTTGAATTCTTCTTTAGATTTTAAACGACAGCAACGACTAGTTGCCACTTGCTAATCATCCAAAAGCGATTTTTTTTTTAAATAAAAATATAATATTGTATACTAGGAAATCATTAGGTTGAAATAGATGCGCATCTTCCATTAAAATATTCCATGCCTTTTTTTAATTATTAAATCTTCTTAGTTAAAAGATTTTATTAAATCGCATCCAAAACCAAGCAATTCCTAATTAAAGGCCGTGAACAAAGAATAATAAATGGCCATGGACAAAATTTTAAAAAAGAAAATTACTTTACTAGTTCCATTCGTTTCGTAAAAATAAATGATTTGGAAATTTTTTTCGTAAAATTGATTATTTATATTGTTTATGAAAATAAATAAATAAAGATTATGAAAATATTTGAATATAAATTATTGCTAATAATAAAATTCTTTTTTATCAATTGATTATTTCGAATGAATGAGTGATCATTGGATTAACAATTCATATTATGAACAGTGACGTATGAGGTGATTGAGTTAAGAAGAAGTAGAAGAAGAAGAAGATAATTATCGTCCATCGTAGTAAATGGGTGAAATTTCATTTTGAACTTAGTTACTTATTTGAATTTAATATTTAATTTATTCGATATATATATTTATATCCATTTCTTTCTCTCTCTCTCTCTACACGCTCTTCTCCTCCTTCCTCCGGCAGGTTTCCAATTTTTCAATTTGCTTTCATCGTCCCGCCCATTTCCACAGTCTCTCTCTCTCTCTCTCTCTCTAACCCCACCTGAGCTTCGCAAAGCTCAACCACTCTCTCTTCCCTCTCTCTCTCTCTCTCTCTCTCTCTCTCTCTAACTCTCCCGAGCTTCGCAAAGCTCAACCATCTCTCTCTCTCTCTCTCTCTCTCTCTCTCTCTCTGTGGCACGCAGATCTGCAGAGCTACATCGCGCGTCGCCGCCGTGACCTAGGCGCTCCCGATGAACCACTACCACATCTACGAGGCCATCGGCCGCGGCAAGCACTCGGTAACCTCTCCCTCCCTCCCTCCCTCGCTCCCCCGAATCCACTTCGACTGACTCGCCGCCGCTTCTCCGCAGACCGTCTACAAGGGGAGGAAGAAGAAGACCATCGAGTACTTCGCCGTCAAGAGCGTCGACAAGTCCCAGAAGAGCAAGGTCCTTCAGGAGGTGAGTGGTCTGGTTCCATTTCCTCTCGCGTTCCTGCTGAGATCGACGCGCCTTGGATTTGGGGAATTTTGTGGTGCTTGGGGGGGCGTTTGGGGAATTAGAGTATCGGATAGGCTTTTGCGAAATCCTGTCGGTTACGGCGGGGATGTTGCTAAATGTAGCGGCGCCGATTGGAGCTTAGCTCGCTGCTTTCTTTGCTTGAAACCCTGTTCTCGCCTCGGTTTTCCTTTGGGTGCAGGTTAGGATTCTTCATTCTCTCGACCACCCGAACGTCCTGAAGTTCTATTCTTGGTAAGTTTTGCTCGTGAGATTCGATCTGAAACCCATCGCGGTTTTTCTTCGTTGGGAAATTTGCTTACTCGAACTGTTTGGTTCTCCTGTTTGGTTCAAGGTATGAAACCTCGGCACACCTTTGGTTAGTCTTGGAGTACTGCGTTGGGGGAGATCTCATCACCTTATTGCGGCAGGTATTTGCTGCGTGGTTACTGATTATTTAGCTTTTCCATGGGGAGCAAGGCCTTTGTTCTCTTCTTGAGTTAGCCATGTGGTTGATGGAACTAGTTCGATAAGTGATGCATTTCTTCAAGTCAGACTTGTCGTTGGTCGATTATTTCAAGTGTGTTTTTGTGTTGACCAGTTTTTTTTAAGATGTTCAATATGGTAATTTCGAGAACATTTAAAATGTTGTTGCGACTAGAAGTTATATTTTTGCTGCTAGGAAGCCACAAACGAAACAAGATAATGTGCTTTCAGTTACAACTTCTTAAAACTTGTTTCTTTTTGAAGATCTGCATGTGTGACACGCTGTGTGAAGCTTATTTAACTCGTTTGGCCTTCATGCCTCTAAAAGCTTTTAATCTTTTTCAGGATGGTCGATTACCTGAAGATTCAATTCATGATCTTGCTGCAGATCTTGTCAAAGCATTGCAGTAAGAATTGGTCACCAGGATTGACGTCTTCTTCCTATGAAGTTTTCCTTGATGTCCTCTATTCTGACATCTTCTTTCTATTTCATTTTTACCAGGTACATCCATTCTCAAGGAATCATTTACTGCGATCTAAAGCCATCAAACATTCTTTTGGACGAAAATGGACGTACAAAGGTATTCTGATGATTTAATTCGCTATCAATTTATATATTGTCAGTCTTCATGGAATAATTTGCTTTTTCTTGCATGCTGCAGCTATGTGATTTTGGACTGGCAAGAAAGTTGAGTGATATATCTAAAACTCCTTCTGCTTCGGTATGTTTTGCACACTTACGTTCATTGTTTCATGTACTCCCGGAAAGGATACAGTTTTGGTGCTTCCACTAACCCCTCAATTGAACTTGATATATTAAGCTGCCGCAAGCAAAACGTGGAACACCATGTTATATGGCTCCTGAGCTGTTTGAAGACGGAGGCGTCCATTCTTATGCTTCAGATTTTTGGGCTCTTGGTTGTGTACTCTATGAGTGCTACACAGGGAGGCCTCCCTTTCTGGGACAAGAATTTACTCAGCTTGTGAGATCTATTCTCACAGATCCGACTCCTCCACTACCCGGGACTCCAAGTCGTCCTTTTGTCAATCTAATCAACTCTCTCCTTATAAAAGATCCAGCAGAACGAATAAAGTGGTCAGAGCTCTGTGGACATGCTTTTTGGAGAGCAAAGTGTCCTTCTGTGCCCTTACCTCCTCAGCCTGCTTTTGATAGCATGATTGAACTTCACACTAAACCATGCCTCTCAGAATACAATGGTGAAAGATCTGTCCATAATAAGACACCTCCAAGGCATCGCGAAAGAGATGCTAAAGTGGGTTTGCGACGGGATGAGAACTCCATCATTGGGCCCAAAGTTCATGAGACACCTGTAAAGGCTCCTCTGAGTGGCCGGAAAAACCATGCAAAGACTTCTGGCAAAGGCGGTGAAGAGAAACACAAAGATAATTCCAGTGGTACCAGGGCCTTGAATCTATTAAGGCTCTCTAGAATTGCAAAATCAAACTTGCAGAAAGAAAATGAGAAAGAGAACTACCGCAGGCCTTTGCCTAGCGGTGCTGAGAATGATTCTGAGGTTAAAATTGAGAACACGGACATGGAACTTGACTTTAATGAAAATACAGAAGAGGATGCGCAAGAAGAACTGGATGGCTCTGATATACCTTCTCCTGCCATCAGATCATCAAATGAAAACCTGAATCATGAGGGACAAGTGGAAGAAATGGATATTGATGAAAAAGTCGAGCCTGCAGCTGCTTCTGATTTGCCTCTTTCAGATGAATCAAAGACATCGGAGCAAGAATCTTGTTCAGAACTCACTCAAGTTGCAGCTACCCCGCCCAGTGTTAGTCCTCTGCCCAAGGGACAGAGGGCAAAAGAAAATTTGGGTTCTGCTCATGAATCTGATTCTGCACAATCAGCTAGCGACATAGCACAAGTATTTTGGCATCAATCTGATCTTTCAGTGAGACCCGTAATGCCCAGTAGAAAATCTGATAGAACATCTGAGGTAATTCCTTCTCTACCATTTGAGGCACTGCAAGCGTCCGATTTTGTAAAAATGTCAAAAGGACAGCTTGATGCACTCAACAACAAAATCATATTGATTTTGAGTGGAAGTACTGGCACAGGGGAGAAGCAGAATGTAATCAAGTATCTGGAGATGTTGAGCAGTTATCCAGATGCAGCTAATGTCTTGACCAATGGGCCGATCATGCTAATGCTTATCAAAATGCTACGGCAATCGAAAGCTTCTGTCTTGCGAGTTCAACTTGCCTCGCTGATTGGTCTATTAATAAGGCATTGTACTTTCATTGAAGATGATTTGTCGAATTCTGGGATCTTGGGTTCACTTACTGGTAGCCTTGGTGACAGGCAGGAAAAAGTGAGGAGGTTTTCCATGGCTGCATTAGGTGAGCTGCTTTTCTATATTTCCACTCAGAATGAGCAAAAAGAGAACATGCCTTCAGAATCTCCATCAAAGGACAACCGATCCACAATCACATCTAACTGGCAGGTGAGCTTGATGGGTAATGTCCTTGATTTCTAAGTTGTTAATAGCTTCTGAACCCTACTTAGATGTGAATAAATTAGATCTTTAGTGCTCCATATTGTGTAATGTTTGACATCATGCCATTTTATGCCCATCCTTGTTAGACCTTTAGTTTTGCCTGCAAATTTAAATCTTAATTAGTGCTTAGCAATGAATCCCTTAGTTTGACCACAATACTGATCCTTTATGCATTACTAAACTGCCATTTCCCATTTTCTTTCCCCAACGGTTAAACATTTCCCTTTGGTCCAGGTTCCAAATTCTTTAATTTCACTCGTGACATCAATTCTTAGAAAAGGAGAGGACGATATGACCCAACTTTATGCGTTGAGGACGATAGAAAATATCTGCAGTCAGGGAGGGTACTGGGCAGCTCGATTCACCAGCCAGGATGTGATTAATAACCTGTGCTATATATATAAGGCTTCTGGGAAACCAGAAAGCATGAGGCTTACAGCAGGATCTTGTCTTGTTCGCTTAGTTCGTTTTAATCTTCCAAGCATTCAATCTGTTATAGGGAAACTTTCTTGTAAGGATATGACATCTGCCCTTGTCAAGGGTGGGCCACGGGAACAGCAGATCTGCTTAAATCTTCTGATCATGGCCATGACCAGGAGCAATATGCTGACAAATAGTGGTCGGCACCTTCTTCCAGTTGCAGAAGACAAAAACCTTGTGCTCTGTCTTATCTCTTTGATTGAGCAGGGAGGTGAAGTTATAAGGGGAAAAGCACTCGTCCTTGTGGCTCTCCTTTGTAAAAACAACAGGAGATGGTTATTTCAGCTCTTTTCCAACATGAGGTTGATCTCCATAGTAGACAGGCTGACAAAAGAGAAAGACAGCTTTGTTCAGCAGTGCCTAAATGCGTCTGTGCATGTTGTGGTATCAACCATACCAAATCTGCTGGAAACTCTTATGGCAGATATTCAACTAATGATGGGGGGAAGGCGTCACGGTCCTATGTCCCCCCTTACTGGTCGAGCTGCACAAAAGACAAACATTCATCTGTTTCCAGTCATCCTTAATCTTCTTGGAAGCCCATGCTTTAAGCACAAAGTGGCAACTCATCAGGTTCGACATCAGCTGGCGAACATAATCAAACTTATGGAGAGCCCATTTCAAGTAAGTGGCCAAAGCTGTGGATCCTTCCCCTTTGCTCAGCTCTTTTTTTTTTTTTTTTTTTTAAGCTTAGAAATTGATTTTAAATTTTTATGGTATTGGGAGATTACATTTGGATAAAATAAAACAGTGAATAAACCAGGCTTGCTGCTCTGGCTTTCAAGTCTATACGTCCATTCATAGCACATGACTTTCTGGCAAGACTACCTGTGTTGCTCAAGATATGGCAGAATTTTACTTTCTATACACAGAAGTATGAACTATTCTTTCACTCCTTGGAAGGGAAGAAGTTAGCTTTTTTCCTCTGCTCAGCTGTGTCATTTCCTTTTTTTTTTTTTTTGTGTGTGGCTAAATCCTTCAATGATTTTGATTTACTGACACTTATAAACACCATATTTTGTATTTAAATTTCAGGGAAGAGATGAATTCCAGTTAACTGTTCTTCGAGTTGTTGAGTGTATCACAGAGGAGTCATCCTGGATTCTGGAAAGCTCTGATGTATTCATCCGTGGAATACTGCCAAGTCTGGCCCTTTTGTATAAGGGTAACAAGGATGGTGATGCCAGATTTCTGTCCCTTAAAATTCTGTTTGATGTGATGGTTGTTTTCCTAAATGAACCCCCAGAGTTAGAGCATAAGCTAGAAGACTTGAAATCCATATCCAATATGCAATTTCTCCCTCTTTACCCAACCTTGATTGAGGATGAGGACCCAATACCGATGTATGCACAGAAGCTCCTTCTGATGCTCATAGAGTTCAACCTGATTAAAGTTCCCGATATTCTCCAACCAAAGACTGTCAGTCACTGCTTCAGATTTTTGCTTGGTGATCTGTCCAATGCAAATGTGAATGATGTCAAGCTGTGTGTGGCTCTGGCATCGGCACCAGAAATGGATCCCAAGTTGCTTTCTCAACTGAAAGTAGTTCGGAGGATTGGAAACCTTCTGGAGTTTGTACATGTGAAGGATATGGAAGATTTTCTTGAACCAACACTTGGCTTGTGCAGAGCTTTCCTTTTACGATCACTGGGTTCTAGGGTAGGTTACGTGTACACACAAGAGCCAACCCTACTTGATGAAAGTCCTTCTGAGGGATCGAGTACCATAAGAGACATAACTGACTTTGGTGGCAGTGCTGGTGTTTTCTTGGAATTGAGTGGGTCTCGTGACAGAAACAATGCCGATATTGCTTCTGAATGCATGGTTCTATTACTGAAGGGAGCCCCAAGGGAAGGTGCTGCTGGTTTTCTTACTAATCTTTCAAAAGTGAGTGCAGTTCTCGAGTCTTGGCAAAGGGGTGCTTCTTCTCTACTGGTACTGCGTATGCTGCATACTCTCGGTTACTCTTGCAGGCAATATTTGCTGCACAGAATGATTTTGTCAGTGTGCACATCGGAGATTGCAAAGATTGAAGACATCGTTTCTGAGATAAAGTATTCTGGTGCCGCTTCTTTAGCCAGTGCTGCCGCACTGGTGATCTCGGAATTGCGGCGGCTCCCTCATAGTGGTTAAATCCATGAAGGTTGTGGTCACCTTATTCATTACCTATATCTCTGTTAATTCCTCTCTGTGTGGAATCTAGGAAGGTTGCTCGGCTTTCTGGAAGAGCATTGAAAGAAGCTACACATCTCTTCCTTCCCGCATGAATTCAGAAGATCACTTGGGTTCCCAAATAACAGCGGCAAACTGTTTCTGAATCTAGAACCAGTCCAGGACAGAGCATGTTCCGATGTACTCCAGCTCTTCTTTGTATTGTCATTATATGTACTTATATTGCATATTGTCTTGTTCAGTCAGAATATTTTTTAACAAGATTCACCCTCGAATATTGAGTTGAATATATTCAGCAAGCCTGTCACATTGTTAACAACAGAAGTTCCGCCATCAAAATGGAACGTGACAAACTGTATTTAGAATGTGATCCCGAGAATACAAAACTAGTTCTTTGATCCATCAGAATTCAAAACTAAGTATTTATGAGAGGGAGGGAGGCAGGGAGGGAGGCTAAGTAGAATGACAATGATACGCGACACGACACAATGCGATAATACGTCGTTTTTCAAAGATAGAGAATTCTGACATGTTAGGACATGTTGTATATATATATATATATATATATATATATATATATAAATGATTATTTTTATGATTATTTTAATCAAATTAATTTGATTCAAATTCACAAATAAATAATAAAAATAATATATAATGGATTTACACTCAAAATATTAATCTACCATTTGTTATTTTAATTTGACAAATTCAATTTCATTTCAATAATCTATAAAATTTGGAGGAAAAAAATAGTAAGTACTCCAAATTCTGTACTTGTGTGTTAGAGTGTGTTGGAAGAGAAAAGGAAAAAAAAACCAAACTTGGGGGTGAATTATATGTTGTAGAAAGTGAGAGTCGGAAAAAAAGAGAATATTAGTTTTTTTTTTCTTTCTCCATTTATTATTTCTTTTTTTACATATTTACATTTTGATTCCTCATTTAGTAAAAAAAATTAAAATTGATCTTGTACATGTTGGAATTACTTGTCAAAATTCTAAACTTGCATGTTAGGATTCTGGACTCAAGTGTTAGAGAGTATTGAGAGAGTTGACTAACTGTCGGATTTTCTAACATGTGTTGATCGAATGTTAAAGAGTATTGGACACATGTCGGAATATCTGATATGACACAAAGATTCTTGGAAAACGTCGGTGCTTTATTGCCGGGGGGGGGGGAGGGGGGGAGAGCCAATGGGAGAGCCCTAAATAAATAGAGCAATCGAGATTTGCTGTCATTATTCAATTAAAATAGGGCACAATGATTCTTGAAGTAAAATGCAAGTACATCGAAGACTCGGAATTCCAGGATCAATGAGCACAAAGATAAAGCAGAAATAAAAAAAGCACACACTAAGGACTTCTTCCTCACTGTCTCTTCTGACATTAAGCACCCTTCTTCTTAAGCAGCTCTTCGACCAGGTCCGCAGCATCCTGGATAGACGCGATCCTTTGAGCACCGTCTTCCTCCACGGTAACATCAAAGTTCTCCTCAATTGCCATCACAATCTCCACCTAAGATGAGGAAGAGCAGCGTTCTCATCACAATCCCATTTTATCCAACAAAGGAAATAAGGTGGTAAACGTCGGAACCAGATTTAAAAAGGAAAAGAAAAAAGAAAAAAGCAAATCAATTCCAGTATTGCAGAAGTACCGTCCTGCACCACTTAAGAACGCATGGATCTAGCAAAAGCTCGTCAAAGACTGCAGAGAAAGGAAATAGACTTGTGGATGAAGGGCTTACGGTGTCCAGAGAATCGGCTCCCAGGTAAGCGATTTTTGACTCTCCGTTTACAACAGCATCTGCTGGCAAAGCTAGCTGCTTCCTCACTATTTCGCACACTTTATCCAGCGTCTCCTTTTTAGCCTGCTCATATATCGAGTTGGTCATTCACAAGTTTAAAACGTACGTATGGGCTTCGCTCCGAGTAGCAACAAAATTGGCAAGACCAATTCAAGCATTCCCCCATGAACAGGACAATGATAGGCTTGAACCTGGTATGAGCAAACTCCTGCTCATCCCCTTTCCCCAGAAGCAGCATGTTTCGAACCACACAATTATAATCACGCAGCAAGATCGTTCGACACGGGACAAACATAATGACCCAGACTTCAGATACACGTAAGTTACTTGCAGTCACTTTGCTATGCTTGTTGTTATAGTTGACATGACATGGTGGACTACTTACCGCACATGAAACCTGGAAACGGCGTGCTTTCAGAGATGGGAAACTTCCGCCGCCGACAGGGAGGGAGACAGACCTGACATTCGATATCTTGCAGACAGGTACCTGTTGAAAATGCCAAGAGCTAGTTTTCAGAGATGCGGTCTCATTCAAAGTGCAGAACCTCAACCGGGTTAGCCAAGCTCTCTGCCTAAATTGCACAGAGCATTTGGTAAAATTACATTTTGCACCCAAGTTTTCGGGATAGTGGCAAATTATCCCTGTCGCTTCGATATTTGCAATTTGTTAACTGACTTTTTGAAATTTGGAGGCCATGTGCCCTCAAACGTTGACTTGGGCAAATTTTGTTTTCACATATCTGACAACGTGACTTCCTATGGAAGATTACTTAGACATTTATCATTTATGTATGTGAAAAAAAAGATTATAGAGACTACCCAAAGATATATTTGAGAACTATATACCAATATGAATTTGGTGTTGATTCCAGTCAAATTATTGCCGGAGCTTTGGTCAGATGTTTTCACATGTAATATGTTTTTGAATTTAATATTCTACTATTTCATATCTATTTACTCATATGATAAATTTTCCTTTCGTAATTAGTCATGTGCCATCACGTGGTCGAAGCTCCAAGCAAAATTTCACTAGAGTCAACACAAGGGGACACATTGATACGGACTTCTAACCTTCAGGGCCTAGATTGCAAAAATTGAAACGCCATATGGCAATTTGCAACAAACTCAAAAGTTAGAAAATACGTAGTTTACCCCCAGAGAATTTACTGAGTTTTTGGACGACTAGATCAGTAGCAGGAAGCCAAAACCGGGTATTGCCGGCCTGAACTCATTATTAATCTCACGCGGTTCGTTCTAAGCATCTGAAAAGCTCATTTGGCAGTGCTGTATCTGTTCGATGCAGTTTTGAATGCATGAAAAACTCAGCATTTACCACAACTCAATGGACATAAAGGCCTCCAGCACCAGAGCAAATGCAGATTCATCCTAGTCCGGGAATAGTTAACGTCAAGCTGATAATGTGCCTTGAAAATCTAAACTGGAGGAAAACAAAAAGTATAGCACTCGCATCCAATATCGATCATAAAACTATGTCCGGCGGCCACAGCAATCGAGCTTCAAAACCTGTCGCAAAGAAAACACGAGTCGAGCAACCTTGAATCGACTGATACCCATTTTCGTACCTGTGCTGGCTTCAAAGTGAACGAGGTGCGAGCTGGTGTTGCAGTGAAGGTGGCCATTCCGAGCTCCGTTTCAACAGAAGGTGAAGGAAATGAATGAGAGAGAGAGAGAGAGAGAGAGAGAGAGATCGGGAGATCACAGAAGGAGAACGCGAGAAGTTTGTGAGAGAGAGGCGATGTATATATAGGGGAGAGGGAGGGAGCGGGAGCTTGTAGGACGGTGTTCGTTTCAAGTTATCTGAAAAGTAAACATTTTAAATGAGCACTTTGCCAACGTTACAAAAAAGAAATTCAAAGCGGAGCAAAAGAACATGAGAGAAATTGGCAATTTGCCACTTTAAGGACGGTTAAGGAATTTAGGTAAGTGCACTTTTAATGGAAAGGCCTAGTTAACTTCTTGCTCAAATTTCACCATTTTATCCTGGTTTTTTCTTTTGCCAATTTTACATTTTTCTCTCTCTTTAAAGCTAAATTGTATTACAGTATTAACATAACATATAGATGAGCGCCAAAATGAGAAATTTAAAAGGCAAGATAAAATGGTGTTTTGGCTTTTACATATATAGATAGAAAAGCCGGTTTCTTTCTTCTTCTTCTTCTTCTTCTTCTTCTTTTTCATTTTTTTTTTCAGTGATCTATAATAATCAAAACTAGAAGTGATGGTGTATTTCATACTGACGTGGCTATACTATGATGTATTGAAATACATGTGTACGTGTTTGGCAATGCATCTTTGAAAGTTGCTGTGCTATAGACAGCTACGATGACTAAGATGTTTGATCGCTGTAGTTACTAGAATGAAGAAAAGACCTTTTAATACTGTCACAGAGCTTTTACCAAATTTTATATGCGTTATTGGAACTTTTGCAGGATACCATTTTCACCATATGATGATGATGATAGTTGAATCCGGAATACACATTTTGAGAGGACTTTATTTCCAACTGAAATACCAAAGCAATCCATGTTTATACATGAAATTGCAGAAGAAAATATGAGGCAGTACAACGCTGAACCCTTGAAATGCACAATCTACTACAGCCCAATGAGGGGCAACCATATGTATCCAATTGCAAAGGGCCACAAGACCGACCGTACAATCGCACAGGAAAGGAAATCCCACTTGGAATTGCTCTACCCACCTGTCTTCCTCAACATCATATCCTGTTGAACACAGTAGCAATCTGTCCTTGTGAGCTTAACTATTCAGATTTTGAAAGGATGTATTCTGCACCATGTCTTGGAGATACAGCAAGATTGGCATGATGCCAGGTGATGAGAGTAAAGATAAAAAGTTCATACTACTCGCCATGCAGGTGATGGGGGTAAAGATAAGCGCATCTCTCTCTCTCTCTCTCTCTCTCTCTCTCTCTCTCTCTCTCAATTGTGCAAACTTCTCTCCTCTGTTAATTTACTACTGATGCTAAGTTCTGCCTGCAAAGTTCTGGCAAGTTTTTTGCCATTATCTTCTTTGAAAAATCAAAAAGAAAAGTGGGGTTCAGAGGTGGAAAGAAGAACAGCTTGAAGAGAAACGGAAAAGCGCAGACTTGCAACAGAAGGCACGGAAAGCTGTTTGCTTTAAGATGCATGACAACCATGCAGATGGCCAATGTGGTCTTCTCCACCCAAAAAACAATTGTTTCTCGTGGCCCGAAATGGAATTTTATATGATTTGCATCCGAATAGAAGAATAATATCGTAATCTAATATCATCTACCGCCTGCAAAGTTGCTATTATCTTCGTTGAAAATTCAAAAGAAGGGGAGAAGCAGAAAGAAAAACAACATATGAAGAGAAACGGAAAGTGCAAACTCTCCATAGAAGGCACAGGAAAGCAGTTCGCTTTAAGATGCTTGATAAACTACTAAGAAACGATTTCATGTGGTCTCTAATGAAACGTTATAAGATTCTACATCAATGATAATCGTACTTTGCGCTCCACTACTGCCTGCAAAGTTGCTATTATCTTCTTTGAAAACTCAAAAGAAGGGGCAATGTAGAAAGAAAAACCGCATCGAAGAGAAACGAACATCACCAACTCTCAATAGAGGGCACAACAAAGCTGCTTGCTTCAAGATTTATGATGAACTACTAATGAACAATCATTTCACGTGGTCTCTGATGATATTTTATAAGATTTACATCCGAATACCGGATCGATATTGTACTTTATGCTCCACTACTGCCTGAAAAGTTGCTGTTATCCTCTTTGAAAACTTCAAAGAAGGGGGGAGAGGCAGAAAGAAAAACAACATTGAAGAGAAACGAACATCACCAACCCTCAACAGAAAGCACAAGAAAGCTGCTTGCTTTGAGATGCATGATAAACTACTAATAAACAATCATTTCACGTGGTCTCTGGTGAAATTTTATAAGATTTAGATCCAAATACAGCATCAATATCGTACTTTATGCTCCACTATTCCCTTGAAAGTTGCTATCATCTTCTTTGAACGCTCAAAAGAAGGGGAGGGGCAGAAAGGAAAACAACATTGAAGGGAAACGAACGTCGCAAACTCTCAACAGAAGGCACGAGAAAGCTGTTTGCTTTAAGATGCGTGACAACCATGCATATGGTCATTGTTGAATTCATACTTAAAACCAATTATTTCTCTTAGCCTCTGATGAGAATTTATAACCATTACAGCCAAATGGAGGAATAAAATTTTACTTTATGCTTCATTACTATAATATATGTACATATCTATTCAACGCAACCAAAAGAATCATGTTTCTCACACATAAATGGGACAAGTTTTTTGAGTGTCTGAAATTTTTACATACAAAATGTTATTGTTTTGGACGGAAACATCATGACTCGACGCTGGAGAATTGAAATTCAATTGTAAACCTATCATATGAATTCAAATTCAATCTCAAACATTTTAATTCAAGCAATATTGTTTTAAACCTTTGAGTGAAAATGTTATCAAGTTCTCCTGGTCAAGTCTCGCCTAAATGGCAGTCCAATCATTTGTCGTTGTACGTGTCCTAACTAGTGATTTGATGTGGACAAATATTCTCGAAACAGACGCCATTGTTGCTCAACTCCACAAGCCATCAACCTTGCCTAGAACTGCCCTCTCTCAAGTTGATATCATTAATAGTCACAGCTCAGCTAGAGCTGGCACCTCCAAATGTGGAGGCTCGGCAGTCGGTCACCATGCCCATCGGGCTCCTTGGCCCCTCCATGGAAGATGATTGTACAACCCTCAAATTTTTAGTGATGTTTGTTTTTCCTCCCTGACCCTTCCATGATATGCAAGATGATTGTATAACCCTTAATTTTTTTTTTTGTGATGAAGAACTTTTTGGTTAATTTTTAAATAAATTTTTTCTTTTCTTCTTTCCTTCTTTCTTCTTCCTTCTCTAGCTAGTCACGGGACCTCGGTGACTACCCAGAGACGAGTTGACAAGGCCAACCTTGCCCAACCATCGCAAGGCTCCCTTGAGATTGGTGCAGCCGCCCTCGTCGGCCCTCCTCTCTAGCTGGTAATCGGCTATGATTGAGGCCTGACGAGAAGAGGGAAATGAAAAAAAAATAAAAAAGAAGAAAAAAGAGAAACTGACCTTTATCAGAAACTATTCCTGAGGATAAATAATTCTTTCTACTTTCTGTTTTCGTTCTAAATTTATTTTCTGGCTACTGATCTATTTCAAAAAAAAAAAAATTAACATTATCAAATAATTTTTTTTTCTGTTTCGGAGAATGAAATAACAGAAAAATAGAGAAATAAAATGATCACCAAATAGGACCTAACTTTATAACTGAATTTGCAATTCTTCCAACTCAACCTATGCCTATTATAAGTTTTCTTTTCTTTTAATAATTCTTTCTCTCTTCTGTCTCCTCTCTTCATCGGTGTAAAATGGGTAATCAGGGATGGGTGGCTTGTGTAGTGGAAGAGAAACCATATTCCCAATGGTCGACACAGCGAATTTGGGTCCATATTCAAATCCACCGGGGGAAGTAAACTGACCTCTTTCACCATTAAATCACCATGCTGAGTGTTGATTTTAACTCCATAAAATCCTCTGACACGTCTGCCCCTCGGGACCTTCTGGATTATAAAAGCGAGAGCAAAAGTCATATCCTATGATTTCCAATCTTTACCGACACAGAGAAACGGATTCGCGCATAGCTAATATGAGAAAACAGCTATCCTATACATTGGCATTTAGTCGATAAAAAAGGTTGATCAATTTATGGATGACATGCAGCGACTTGAATTCCATCCACAAATAGATAACGTGCAGCCAAGGCTATGTCAAAGCCCCAATACATGTATTAGATACTATGCCATCTCAATCTACCAAGAGAAAAGGTATGCATTTTCAACTCCAGCAGATGAGATATCCTTTGGGATGGTGGTCTTGGAAGATGAATCTTGCTTCTGGTCTCCATAATTTGGCAGCAATGATGGTGATTCCACTGGACTGGTTAGGACTACTTTTATCTTCCTCTCCTCTATGCATTTACCACTTTCCTTATCAAATTTAAAATTTAAAAGAAAACTTCTCAGGTTACTTGACCCAAAAGATTATGGAACACAAAGCAGCAAAATCTACCATGTCAGCAGTAATGTCCTCTTCACCTGTATCAAAAACTTGTCTCAACGCTGCAAGACAGGTGGAGCTACCTGCTGTGCTTACATGGTAACGGCATCAAACGGAAGATAGGATTAAGGGCCTACTCTAATTCTTTCGAAGTATCAGGACATAGCTTCTGAGGCCTATCATGGTTTTCCTTTGTCTCAACGTATATTAGGCTACTATGCTAGGCATTCAAAATCTTATTCAAAGATGATCCTTACTGCAATGTGACTGACATTACCTTAAGCAGTTCATATCCCAGTAATGATACAGTCTTACAGACATGTCGTGGCAAAGAAATTGCAAAATAATCATTCAGCTGATTCAAGTACTGCGGGCATGTCCCTCCTCACAAGTATGTCAGTGGTTTTAGTATGTGAACATGATGTTTCACTGACTTGAGCAGAACAATTTCGAATCAGATCATCAATTTGGCTTGATGATGCCTACATTTGGCCGCACACAGAATTTCTTCAGAGACGTAGCCTTAGCCTGGAATGTTTTGGATATCCAGTATAGAGCTCATAATGTTTCTCCACAATAGAGAGTTCTTAATGCGCTAATGTACTACTCTGAAAATTAAATTACATCAAGAGAATACAAGATTGAAAGGAAATTGTCCACCCGCCATAACCTAAAAAATAAAACTTGATCACGGTGAAAGAAAAGGTCCAAAGAATATTCACCTTGAAAGCAACATACCGATCAGTCTTATTGCCTAGCGGAATGAGCATGAGCTTTGTTTACTCAACTCAATTGCATAATCACGGAGAAGAGGCTTCAGATGAAAGAATTTAAAGAGAAAGGGGGCCCGACATGAGGACAGGATGTGATGAAAAGGACCATCGTCTTGTTCATTCATTTTCTCTACTAATCATTCTCTGAGTCATTTGGTTACAACAACCATTCACCTACTTAATCTCCAGAAAGAAATTTACGTCAGAAGTCATTCTAAGAGTTTGTGGTGTGAGGGACTACGCAAAAATGAACAAACCTGACCAAATATTTGAAAACAACACAAGGAAAAGAATTTGAAAACGGGGCGACCAGTGACTGATTCATACATGCCATTGAAGCTTATGCCTCAAGATATTTCCTTTACCATTTTATATGATGTTGAACCGCTAATTCTCAAGCAAATTATTGTAGAACGGAGAACTATCATCCCCTTCACTTATTGCCTAATAACACAGGTGGCAAGCAATGCAAATTTAACGTGGCACCAAAAATGCAAATGAACCAAATGTGCAGCACTATATATACTCACAAATTAAACTCAAGTTCATGAGGCCGGATCTCCAACAGCTCTTCAGCCATGATGACAACTATAGCACCAATCCACATAAAACGACAGGTCACATGGCAGGGTAACGACAATCAAGCAAAAAGCTCTGCATGAAGCTCAATTTCAAGCACCCATTTCGTATAAATCTGATCACGCGCTGTCTCTAGCAGATTCCTCATTTCAAACACCAAAATTGCACATGATCACCAAACACTTGACGGTCAAAAATGGCTCAGCACCCAAATTACGAACACAATCCAAGAGCAGTTCAGGATTTACCAAAAATCAGAGCACTACATTTGGCAATGAAAGCTTAACCATCGGGGGAGTATCTTACAGGTCAGAAACTTCCTTTGGCAGTGAAATCTTAATCTTCAAGGGAGTATCTTACAGGTCAGAATCTTCCTTTTGATGGATCCCAATAATGAGAAAATCAAACTCCAGTGCAAGTTCACAACGAAGGACATGACAATAATATCAGCTAAGGGATATGCCATAACTCGCACAACCCGAGAGAAATCGCAGGAAAGACCCCAAGTAAGCAGGCCTAAAGTATCTCTAACCACCTCTCCAAGACACAACACTAACATAGCAGCAGCAGTACCAAACTCTAGTAGTCCCTGATGACAGTTGGATTGACTCTGACTTGGCAATAACAACTTCGTGCCATTTCACTCAGTAAATGAACACATAATCTTCAATACATGTGGCGCTACAAATTCGTAAGGACCAATGTAGCGGGAGTAGCATTGACCCAAGAATCTGAGAGAGCAAACATGTTTTCCATTATTTGATTATTCATACAATAAATTTATGACTGAATTTGCGATTCTCCCAACTCACCTATGCTTACTATGAGTTTTTTCCCTCCTTCCTTTTAAATATTTCTTCCCCTCTTCTGTCTCCTCTCCTCATCTGTATACAATGGGCAATCAAGGGTTGCTTGTGTAATGGAAGGGAAACGGTCCTCCCAATGATCTAACTGGTGAAAGTAGACCAAATACAAATCAACCAGGGGAAGAAAACTAACCTCTTTCAACTTTGTATCACCCCACTGAGTGTTGATTTTAACTCCTTAAAACCTCTGACACATCCAACCCTTCAGGATGCTGGCATCAAAAGACAATCCTTCTGGATTATAAGAGTGAGAACAGAAGTCATATTCTATCATGAGTAATAGAAATGGATACATGTACAGTTAATATGAGAAAAAAGCTATCCTATACACTCGCATTTAGTTGCTAAAGAGGTTGATCAATTATAGATGATGTGTAGCAACTTGATTTCCATTAACATAAATAACATGCGGCCCAGCCAATGCTGTGGCAAAGCCCCGATCCATGTATTAGATACAAAGCCATCTCAACCCAGAAAGACAATAAAGTGACATATTGATGTTTTCTGGCAGTCATACCCTGAGAAAAGGTGATGCATTTTCGACTCCAGCAGGTGAGATATCCTTTGGGATGGTAGTCTCGGAAGATGAATCTTGCTTACGGTCTCCGTAATCTGGCAGCCCTGAAGGTGATTCCACTGGACTGGTTAGGACTGCTTTTATCTTCCTCTCATCTATGTATTTACCGCTTTCTTTATGCAATTGAAAATTCAAGAGAAAATTTCTTGAGTCGCTTGACCTGAAAGATTATGAAACATATAGCAGCAAAACCTACCATGTCAGCAATAGTGTCCTCTTCACCTGTATCAAAAACTTGTCTCTGCACAGCAGGACAGGTGGAGCTACCTGCCGTGCTTACATGGTAACTGCATCAAACAGAAGATGGGATGAAAGGCCTACTCCAATTCTTGTTGCCTAGCGGAATCAGGCATGAGCTTTGTTTACTTAACTCAACTGCATAAACACAGAAAAGAGGCCTAAGATAAAAGAACTTAATGGGGCATGACATGAGAGCAGGATGTGATGAAATGGACCATCATACATTTTCTTTGAAGATATAATGCAGCAATGAAGTCTCATTTTGTGCGTTGGTTTTCTCTACAGAACATTCTCAGTCATTTGGTTACAGCACTCACCTACTTTATCTCTAGAAAGAAATTCACTCACATGGCACTATAAGAGTTTGTGGTGTGAAGATAGAAACTATGCAAAAAGAAAGAACCTGACCAAATATTCGAAAACAACAAAAGGAAAAGAACTTGAAAAACAGGGTGACCAATGACCGATTCATACTCGCCATTGAAGCTCATGCTTTTAGATATTTCTTTTACCATTATTTACGATGTTGAACCACAAATTCTCAAGCAAATTATTGTAGAACAGCGGAATATCATTCGCTTCACTTATTGCCTGTAAAACAGGAGGAAAGCAATGCAAATTGAATGTAGCTCCAAAATAAAAATGAACCAAACGCACAGCACTATATATACTCACAGATAAACTTGACTTCATGAGGCTGGATCTCCAAGAGCACTTCAGCCATGATGATGACTATATTGCTGATCTACATGAAATGGTGGATCACATAGCAGGGCAACAACAATCAAGCAAAAAGGTCTACATAAAGCTCAATTTCGAGTACCCATTCATATAGGGTGCGTTTGGTTTGGCTTTTGGAGAAAGCCTTTGGATAATGCAAAGGCTCTTAGCCTAAAGGAGTTTTGTGAAATGCAAAGACCGTTTGGTAATTTGCAATTTTAAAGTGACTTGGGAAGTAACATTGGGAAAATACTATTTGATAAGCATATATTTAAAAAGTCTTTTGATGAAAATCAATTTTTTAAAAATTTATTTAAAAAAAAAAACACAACGATGGCAACTTTTATATTTTCACATTACGAGTGATGTAAAAGAGACATATTAACAAGTTCAAAAATAAAAAAAATTACATGAGAAGTGTAAAAAATAATAGGGCCCTCAGATATACAAACAGTAAAGAAAGTATAATGACCAATGGGCTAAGTTACTGAGAATATAAAAATAAAATTTAGTTGTTTCTGATGTCATATGGAAAGTCTTATTTAAAACTGGCATATGATAAGAAATATGTCTCTTATTCAGCAATAAGACAATTAGACATATCTCAGCTGCAACATGACAGCACCAAAAGTCATATCTTGCTCTTTCTGAATGGACAACTGAGCACCTCTTTGCCTTAAATGACTCCATCAATTTCCCCATGTCTTAGAGGTAAAAAATACTATGAGAATGGACTGAACCGCCTAACACTTCCTGGAGATTGATTGCAGAGCGAGCACCACATGAGCACATTTGTGATGGCAACCAAAATGAACTTTTGCTCATGTTCAAAGCCTAAGCATGCAAGAAAATTAAAGAGCTCTGACTCTCGAAGAGAAATGGACTTCTTCTGTGAACCTCTGATTGCTGACAAATCGAGGATTAGCCTTAAAAAACTGTTCCTCTCATAAACATAAATACAATCACAACATCTCAATTCACAAGGCAGTGCATGTATTAATATACACATCATGGATATTCCAAAGAACTTACAAGAGAAGATAACTCCTAGTAACTGCTGGGTACAATGGAAATGAGCATTCAAAGCCAGGATTATTCCTGGGAAAAATGGAAAAGTGGGGAACAACAGACTTTGACTTACATCACATGAAGTAAGAACGACATAATGAGTGAATTTAACCATCCCATAGTATTCTATTAGCAATGGCAGTGTCCACTGATTCCAGTTCTTCCACGACTTTAGTCCTGGAAGGCCGCTCATTAGGAGTCATTCGGAGGCATTGTAAAGCAAGTTGTGCTATTTGGAATGCAGAATCCATAAATGTAGGGTATAAGGATGGTATAAATTTGGTTCCCATTTCTGGCAGGTTGCAACATCATGAGCGACCAGTTTCCTCTAAAATAACCAGTATTTCTTTTTCGGTTTCTGAGGAAGGGGAACATCTGCAGAAAATGAAAAGTTATGTAGGCAATGCAACTGTGGATTCCATGCCAAATGATTTAAGTAGCTAAAAGGGAAACACGCCTCGTGTTTCATAGAGGGGATTATAGTGAACCTTATATCCAGAAACTCAACCAAAGCTCTGCATCTATTGAAAGTAAGGTTAACAAAAGGAAAAACTTAAAAAGAAAACGGAGTTTCAAAAGACCAGTTGCTCATTGAACAAAAGCAAAAGTAGATCAATTGCAAATGTTTACATCTAGGTTCTAAATCAATCAATATATTTAAGTAGCTGTCCTAAGCAAGCAAAAGAACAAATATTTAATTTCCGAGACGAAAAACAAGCAAAGCATCACAAAGGAGGGTCTATGCATATTTGTATGCAAGCAACGCTCTTTTTTCCAAGACAACCAAGGAGTAAAATATACCCATATGGAATTTTAACAAACCAAATCCAAGAACTTCACATTTATCACATTGCACCTACTGACGATTTGAACCACCAAAACAACTATGAAGAAGAAGACAAGCAAGCAATACCCTCGGCAGAGGGAACTTATAAATCAAATTGCCAAACAATAATTAGGCTGCGAATATAAGTATCATCTAGGGGCTTTTGCCCTCCTTCATGCTCTCCAACATCGACCAAATAAGCATTGAACATCAGTGACTCACCGGAATAGATAACTTCATCATTCTTCAAAATCCTGCATTCCAACGGCTGCTTGCTGCCATCATACGGCCTTACCTATCATATATCCAACCATCAATCACAGCATGGACTAATCTACTCAAAACAGGCTCAATTATGGAGAGTATTACAATCAGAAGCACAGAACAGAACAATCTGTGATGATAGAAAATATGAAATCCCAAGCAGCATTGAGCTGCTGCCATTCAGTTCGATTGAGCAAGCTAAACTTGGGAAAAAAAGAGTAATAAATCGATAGCCACTACAGTTTTGACTTAGAATAGCCAGTCAAACCGAATCACGTCCTACCCAATCAAAGGCAACTAAGTTCCGATTGGGTTGAGCTGGACATCAATGGTAGAGATTAGTAGTGAAAGCAAAGGTACCTTGCCGGTGGTGGTGCAGAGAGAGAGGAAGCCGTCGCAATAGACCTTGCGCTTCAGCTTCAGCTTCAGGGGCTTCTTGAAGGTGAAATTCCAGCAAGCACGGTCTCAAGCACATAGCTCATTTCATCAAACACCAAAATTGCACATGATCACCAAACACTAGACAGGCAAAACTTAGATGGTTCACTCACACAAAGCATAATTCAACAAACCAATTACAAACACAATCCAAGAGCAGTTCGTGATTGAAAAGGAAAACTAGAGCACAACAAATATCCATTCCTAGAACTTGCATTGCCAGCTCAAAATGCAATCGTTGAGTCCATCACAGAGGAGTCATACTGGATTCCCGAAAGCTCTGACGTATTCATCTGTGGGATTCTGCTGAGTCTGGATGTTCTGTGTAAGGGCAACAAGGATGTTGATGCCAGATTTCTGTCCCTCCATATTCTGTTTGATGCGATGTTCATTTTCCTAATCAAAACTCCAGAGTTAAAGTATAAGCTGGCAGACTTGGGTGCAATTTCTCCCTCTCTGCCCAGCCTTGATTGAGGATGAGGATCCCTATACCAATGTGTGTGCAGAAGCTCCTTCCGATGCTCATAGAGTTCAACTTGACTAAAATTTCTGAGATTCTACAACCAAAGACAGTCAGTCACTGCTTCAGATTTTCACTTGGTGATCTGTCCTGTGCAAATGTGAATGATGTTGAGCTGCGCGTGGCTCTGGCATTGGCTCTGGAAATGGATCCCAAGTTGCTTTCTCAGCTGAAAGTATACAGCTTATTGGAAACCTTTTGGAGTTTGTGCATGAGAAAAATATGGAAGATTTTCTCAAAATGATGTTTGGCTTGTGCAAAGCTCTTCTTTTATGATCACTAGGTTCTACGAAAGGTTCCACATACATGGAAGAGCCAACACTACTTGATGAAAGTTCTTCTGAGGCAGTGAGTAGCATATGACACATAACTGACTTTGGTGGCAGTGCCAGTGTTTTCCGGGAATTGAGTGGTTCTCATGACAGAAACAGTGCCGATATTGCTTCTAAATTAACAGCTCTATTACTGAAGGCAGCCCCAAGGGAAGGTGCTTTCTTTTTCTTACCAATCTCCTGTAAGTGAGTGCAATTCTCGAGTCTCAGCAGAAGGGTGCTCCTTCTCTACTGGTACCAACGAATGCTGCATTCTCTCAGTTACTCCTGTAGGTGATGTTTGCTGCATGGAATGATTTTTGTCAGTGTGCCCGTCAAAGATTGCTATGATTGAAGGCATCGTTGCTGAGATAAAATATTCTGCTGCTGCTGCTTTAGCCAGCGCTGCCACACTGGTAATCTTGGAATTGCAGTGGCTCCCTCATTTATGACTTCTCCATAACATTTACAAATCCCACCAAGAAGCACACCTTTCCTGAAAAATAAACTGAACTTAAGCATAGCAATACAGAGTGTCTGTCTACTACAAAGTCGCAAATGAGTTGATTGTGCTGTAATGTCCCAGGATGAGAACCATGGTCATATGACCTTCCAGCACACATTCCACCTATTTGTTTACAGCATAGCGAAGTTATCTCCAATGCGAAGCGAGGTTATCAATTTCAAAATATATGAAGCAGCAAATCGACAAGGATCTCTAATAATTTGGTACATATCAAATAAAAACGATGCAATCGAAATGCATATCTCTAGGAGATATCATCCTAGGAAAATGTAGCTAAAAAAGCCAAACCAAACTAGGAAAAGAACACAAATACGTGTACATAATTAAGAGCCCTTTGGCCGTTCGGAGGTATTATAATTTCAATGCCGTCATCAGATTTTCAGACATGAACCCGCAAATAGGTCATTAAAAAGTGCATGCGAAACTTCTCTGCTCATATCTCTGAAAGAATTTGATTGCCAGAAAAGGAAAAGATTGGTACTTACCTCAATTCGTTTAAGGTTTGAACACGAGGGAACAATTTGCGGTCGTGCTTCAAAAAGCTTCCAAGTGCAACGTGCACTTATTCATCATCTTCTTCATCGTATTCTTCCACAAATTTTTCTTCTTCATTGTCTTCTTCCACATATTCGTCTTCTTCATCATCTCCCACAAATTCAATTGACTTCTCCAAGCAAAGCCGAGAAATTTCCTCCACATCTAATTTCCTGCATCCTCTTATTGTGACCTCTCGCAGTCTCTTCAAGCTTGACAGCTCAGGCAACTTCTGTAAAGATTCACAGCTATCAATATACAATGTTTCCAAAGATTGGGGTAGTTCGCCTTGAATCTCAACCAGATTATGACAATCTCTTACTGAAAGACCTCTTATTCTGTCCAAATTGCTTAGATCAGGGATCTGCATCAGTATATTCAAACCTTTGATTGTGACCTCTCGCAGTCTCTTCAAGCTTGACAGCTCAGGCAACTTCTGTAAAGATTCACAACCGCCAATATACAATGTTTCCAAAGATTGGGGTAGTTCGCCTTGAATCTCAACCAGATTATGACAATCTCTTACTGAAAGACCTGTTATTCCGTCCAAATTGCTTAGATAAGGAATCTGCATCAGTATATTCAAACCTTTGATTGTGACCTCTCGCAGTCTCTTCAAGCTTGACAGCTCAGGCAACTTCTGTAAAGATTCACAGCTGTCAATATACAATGTTTCCAAAGATTGGGGTAGTTTGCCTTGAATCTCAACCAAATTATGACAATCTCTTACTGAAAGACCTGTTATTCCGTCCAAATTGCTTAGATCAGGGATCTGCATCAGTATATTCAAACCTTTGATTGTGACCTCTCGCAGTCTCTTCAAGCTTGACAGCTCAGGCAACTTCTGTAAAGATTCACATTTGTCAATATACAATGTTTCCAAAGATTGGGGTAGTTCGCCTTGAATCTCAACCAGATTATGACAATCTATTACTGAAAGATATGTTATTCTGTCCAAATTGCTTAGATCAGGGATCTGCATCAGTATATTCAAACGTCTGATTGTGACCTTTCGCAGTCTCTTCAAGCTTGACAGCTCAGGCAACTTCTGTAAAGATTCACAGTTGTCAATATACAACGTTTCCAAAGATTGGGGTAGTTTGCCTTGAATCTCAACCAGATTATGACAATCTATTACTGAAAGATATGTTATTCTGTCCAAATTGCTTGGATCAGGGATCTGCATCAGTATATTCAAACGTCTGATTGTGAACTCTCGCAGTCTCTTCAAGCTTGACAGCTCAGGCAACTTCTGTAAAGATTCACAGCTGTCAATATACAATGTTTCCAAAGATTGGGGTAGTTTGCCTTGAATCTCAACCAGATTATGACAATCTATTACTGAAAGATATGTTATTCTGTCCAAATTGCTTGGATCAGGGATCTGCATCAGTATATTCAAACGTTTGATTGTGACCTTTCGCAGTCTCTTCAAGCTTGACAACTCAGGCAACTTCTGTAAAGATTCACATCTGTCAATATACAATGTTTCCAAAGATTGGGGTAGTTCGCCTTGAATCTCAACCAGATTATGACAATCTATTACTGAAAGATCTATTATTCTGTCCAAATTGCTCAGATCAGGGATCTGCATCAGTATATTCAAACATATGATTGTAACCTTTCGCAGTCTCTTCAAGCTTGACAACTCAGGCAACTTCTGTAAAGATTCACAGCTGTCAATATACAATGTTTCCAAAGATTGGGGTAGTTCGCCTTGAATCTCAACCAAAGATTTACAGTTCTCAATATACAATGTTTTCAAAGATTGAGGTAGTTCGCCTTGAATCTCAACCAAAGATTCACAAGCCTTAATATGCAATCTTTCCAAAGATTGGGGTAGCTTGCCTTGAATCTCAACCAGACTATGACAATCTATTGCTACAAGATCTGTTATTCTGTCTAAATTGCTTAGATCAGGGATCTGCATCTGTTTAAAGCCATGAAGCTGCAAATTATGTCTACCTATATATTCAAACGTCTGATTGTGAATTGCCACAGAAACATATGTCTTACGCATTAAGCTGAATAGAATGGGGAACTCCTGTAACGAATCTAATTTCCCGCATCCTCTTATTGTGACCTTTTGCAGTCTCTTCAAGCTTGACAGCTCAGGCAACTTTTGTAAAGATTCACAGCTGTCAATATACAATTCTTTCAAAGATTGGGGTAGTTCGCCTTGAATCTCAACCAGATTATGGCAATCGCTTACTGAAAGATGTGTTATTCCGTCCAAATTGCTTACATCAGGTAGGATCTGCATCTGTTCAAAGCCACGAAGCAGCAACCGATGTCCACGTCTATATTCAAACGTCTGATTGGGAATATGCGCATAAACATTTGTCTCACCCATTAACCTGGACAGATCGGGGCACTCCCGTAACGAATCGCAGAAATAAATTTCAAGTCTATCCAAAAACCGTGGTAATTCGCCTTGAATCTCAACCAGATTACCACAACGGGTTACTTCAAAACGCCTCAACTTGTTTAACTTGCTTAGATCAGGTAGCATCGCCAGCTGTCCGAGGTATTTAAGCCTCAATTCTTGTAGGTTCTCCAAACAACCAAGGCCTTCAATCTTTGCAACTGCAGAGCAGCAAATGTCGAGAGACGATAGTTTCCTCAAATTCGATAGATCCATCGAGCAAAGTGAGTCGCAACCAGAGAGACGTACAACGGATAAACTTGAGGTAAGCCTTGGGAGGAGAGGCGGATATTGAGGAGGGAGGCTGAGGTCTGTCGATGAGTCAGTTCCCCCAAAAAAGCACAGTGCCAAAGATTCCAATTTGATTAAGTTCCCAATCCACTGTGGTATCTGTTTTTCCAGAAGCCCATCAGATTTCCCATCGCGGTTAGGTGGGCCAAAGCCCAGATGCAATACCTCTAAGTTAGCGAGATTTGAGAGATCCGGAAACGTGTCGACCCTCAACTCCTCCAGTTCTAATTCGATGAGACTTTCAGAAAACCTTGGTAGGGCGTGTACTCCCGGCCATCCCAATATCTCCTCCCTTAAATCCGCGTAGATGCGCCTGCCACTTATTGTGTGGACATGCGTGACATGATTATAACGGTCGGCGATTTCCATTCCCTTGACCTTCCCCAACTTCTTACAGGCATCATTGTTCGTTCTGTTTTGGACATCATTATGCATCTTCATTACTTTCAAATTCATCAACATTCCAATGGAATTGGGTACTTCTTCAATACTCGTGTGACTTATGTCCAACTTAGTTAGCGAATCCAAATTTCCAACCGTGTCCGGAAGCCTCTGAAGATTCCAACAATTGCTTACATCTAAGAAAATTAAGCGTTTCAACTGACAAATTGATCCATCAATTTCGATTAATGATTCACAACCTGATAGGATCAAATGTTCTAAATTTGAATGAGCTGAGAAGTTGGGGATTCTCTTCAAGTGTTGGCAATGGGCCAAATTCAGAACTTTCAAATTCTTAATCACCTGTGAAAGAAAAATGCATGCACAGTTTACTTTCGAATTTAATGAGACGGAAGAACAAGTATTGTCTAGCATATAACATACCTTCATGTGGCTCCACCCCTTCCAATCATGTGTAATTTCACTCCGAGATAGATCAAGAACAATCACATTCTCCATGGAGAAATTTGTAATCTCAAATGTTGGGTGAATATTATGCCAAGAAAGCCATCGTAATTGTGGAAGGAGATTTGAATTCTTCTGGAAAACATTAACTGGAAGACAATTTTTTTTGGTAAAGTTAACTGGAAGACAATTTGATAGCCATTCGAGACAAAAAAGCTCCTTTTTGGCACAACAACTTTCCTTCAAGTCGTAAACTTCAAGGAACGTTAGATTTGGTAGTCCCTTAAAGTCCTCATGGGTAAAATGATGCTGATGCTCAAACTTGAGATGAAGAGCAACAACTTCTTTTTTTTCCTGCCCAAAGGAAAAATTCTAAATCAAAAAAGTTGAAAGGAAACACATTTATTCAAGTTCACTATTTTAAGGGGTTGAATTGAGTACTATCATTCCTTTAGAATCTTAAATGAGCAAAAATATTGGTTGAATAGGTCCCAATGGTAAGTACATAGAAAGTAGCTACTTTTTTTTTTTGAAAAGAAAATGTCCATAAGTAACTTGGCCATTTATTGAATGGGGGATTTTACCTCATGTCTCCTAAGCAAATCCAATGCTTCCTCGGTATTCCACACTCTACTTTGCTTCTCTATTTTCATCTCACTCTCTTCGCGAATTATATCTCTTCCAAGGTCTCTGAGTTGGTCATGCATGTCACGTCCCGATCCTCAGGCACGTGCACATCCTTCTAATTTGGTCGATTTTATAATGCGATATCCCAGGACTAGTATCGCCGACCCTTTCAGTTATTAAGCACATGCGGAAGCAATTAAAAATCTCCAGACAATAAAACAATGGGATAGAAAAGCAGGGCCATATTTTTCATATTGAAATTTATAACCAAACTTTTATACAAAACACAAACCACTTCATAACTATTCACATCAAAAAGAGATCTCAAAAGAAGGTAGGATCTCAATCCATCCATACCCTACTCAAGGCCCATCTCGGTATTATCTTCTTCTTTCAAAATCCTTCCCTTCAAGTTTCACCTCCAAGATCTCCTTCCCAGACTTCTCCTCCTCAGCTCCTTATCGGGTCCTGAAATGTTTTTCCCCAAACTGGGATGAGACTACGTCTCAGCGAGTTCTACCCCACTAAGCCCGATTAGTAAACCATTATACTATAGGCTGCCTATACACGCATAGGGCAGAAGACGTACCGTGGCCTCATATCCCACCTGTAAGTCAGTACAATTCATAATAGGCACTCAAGCAATCATATCACGGATCGAAGCATCGATCAAACCATCCTAGTCGATCACAAGCCAACAAGACCACTCACGGTCATTCCCATCAGTCAATCAATTCACGACATCAAATCCAAGCAATGAATCACATCAAGTCACACTCAGATCGAATCATCGATCAATCGACCTAGTCGATTACAAGTCAATCAGACCATCTCATGGTCATTTCCAATCAATCGATCAACTCACAACATCAGATCAAGCAATGATCAATCGACCTAGTCGATTACACGTCATCACGACCCATACTTGGTCGGCACATTTAATACTATCTATAAGTCCGACCATAGTCCAGGACTGCTCACTCTAAGCTGATATATAGATAGTATAGCTCACACTAAGCTGATAGGGTTAAGGTATACTGCTCTCGCTAAGCTGACATATCGCCCGTAGGCTGATATAGTATACCGGTATACTGCTCTCACTAAGCTGACATATCGCCCGCAGGCTGATATAGTATACCCCCGATGCTCACACTAAGCTGATAAAGTGTACTGCTCGCACTAAGCTGACATATCGCCCGTAGGCTGATATAGTACACCAGTATACTGCTCTCGCTAAGCTGACATATCAGAGCCCGTAGGATGATATAGTATACTATCCAACCATTCAATCCATTCCATCTGATATCCTTCTCGATAAAATAGCTGTGTGTGGGGACACGGTCGGCCTTAGCCAAAATATTATAATTTCCTTTTTCATAATTCCCACCATTCTCTACCGCCCACCAAAACACTTTTGGTGCTGTCAACCGACACCCGGTTATTTTCCAATCCATAATCAAAGATTATTCCATTAAAGGATAATTCTCAATTTCATAAATAATTCAATTCAGCACAAACTACAACTCGATTAAATAAACGAATTGCGCCATGACAATCGGCACGAAATTTCGGTCGTCGGCCATCTCAATCTTAATTTCTGAAAAATAATTAATTAATTTAGAAAATTAATTATTAAATATTAAAAATTCCGTTTAGTTCAAAATAAGGCCCAATTGAATAAACGAACTTCGCCACGATCATCAGCATAATTTCTTGGTCACGGGCCATCCCAGTTGAATTTTCAAGAAATAAATAATTATTTAATTAATTTCGAAAATTAATTAATATTAAAAATTCAATTTAGCTTAAAATAAAGCCCGATTAAATAAACGGACTTCACCACAGACATCCACATAATTTTCCGGTTCCAGACCATCTCCCTTGAATTTTCGGAAAATAAATAATTATTTAATTTAATTCCGAAAATTAATATTTAAATGCCAAAAATCCCACTTAGGCCCAAATCGCCAAATTGAAGCCCGATTAGGGGTCGGAAAATTCCCGAGATGCTTCCAATAAATAGTAGACCACGTCTACTTGTTAATTGCACAATCAATTTATCTAAATCACATCACAATTGACTAATAATTGCTAATTAATTATAATCTAACAACCTAAACATAATTAATTAAAACTAAACCAACCTAAAGCATAATTAGCCAACTAATCCGAGATTAGTGAGATTACTCACCAAATCGTGCGCAAATCGGATCAATCCGACGGCGGCGACGCGAGGAACGATTGTTCCCAAAGCGGGCCTCGGGTTCGGGGCCGGGAAACGGCCCAAAACGGTCTTGAATAGTGCTGGAAACCCATTTCCTGCACTCTCTGTGCGCGGCTGGCTAAGGGCGAAGGAAGGCGGATCCGGAGCTGGGTTGGGTCGGAAATGGACGGAGGGGCCGAACCGAACCAAGGCGAGGCTTCACGGTGGCCGGAGGAGGGGTGGACGGCTCCGGCGGAGCTCCACCAGATCTGAAACTTTGCTGAAACAGAGGGCTGAGCGAGGGAGAGATGGTGACGCACGGAGTAGCGGCGAGGCGGCGGAGCGAGCGGCGCACGGCGGCGCGCGGGCGAGTGCGAAGCGGACGGGGCGGCGGCAGGCGGAGGTCGGTGGCGTCACGCGTGCGGCGTTTGCTGCTGTCCCTGTTTTTGCTTCGTTCGAACCAGAGGAGGGAGAACGGGCGGAGATGCGCGGACGGCAGCGCGGCGACGGGCTTGGGTGTGCGCGAGCAACTCCGGTGGCTTGCCGGCGAGCGACGACGACGGCGAGAGGCGGCGATGGTAGCTCGATCTCTGCTGGTCTTCGGCTCCCATGGAGGTTTGAAGAAAAGAAGAAGAAGATGGGGGAGATCCGTCGACGGAGGAGAGAGGGGAGGAAGAGAAAATCAATTTCTCCTTTCCCTCTCACACTCTCTCTTTCTTATGTCATCCGCAGGTGGCCCACCATGAGCTGCCCTCCACTCACAATTCCAAGACAAATTTGCCCCTTCTAGAAGCATTTAGGTAGGCCAAAGTGTGGGGATAGAGGTGGCATACGAATTTGCTATTTTTCCCCCTTCAATTTTACTTAAATTGGTTCACTTCTCAACAAACAAACTTTCAATTGAAGCCTAAATAAATCCATCAAGGCATCCTTGTCCATTTCATGACTTTGCCCGTCATATAATCTAACTTGCATCCCAATTTCGAATTCAAGAACGGTGCTCTGAAATTTTCGATAAAAATGGCCCTACTTATCTAGTCGAAATTAGGACTCGAAAAATCTGGTTGTCACAATGCATCCACAATATATTATCTTCTCCAATCTTTATTAAAGACATGTTCTGCAAAACTTCCATAGCTTCTTCCGGAAAAAGTTTAGATGCATCCCAGAAATAAAACACAATGTCTTTGCAACATCCAATGAAATGACAAGCTATATCAAGGAATATACGCTGCTGCCGATAATCTAAGGCATCATAACTTATTTTCAACTTATTTCGAACTTTATTGTCAGGAACACTTTCTAGCATCTTCAATGTGTCACCCCACTTGTCCTTATTTTTGTTGAATAAAAGTGAACCTATGACCTCAATGGCTAATGGAAGACCTCCGGCAATGCGTGCCGCCCTCATGGATTCGTCGATATAGTTGTTTGTAAGAGACTCTCCTCTAAAAGCATATTTGCTAAAAAGTTGAAGAGATTGATTCAGATCCAAGCACGTAAACTCATACCTCCAGTCCACTTCCATAACATCGAGAACATCTTTCCTTCTTGTGGTAACAATAAGTTTGCTCCCTTCACCAAACCAACGCTCACCAACAAGTGCATTCATATCATCCTTTTCTTCCACATCATCAAGAAGAAGGAGGACTTTTTTATTACACAACCTTTCTCGAATGGTCTTAATCCCTTCATCAATGTTTGTTATATTCACCCATTTCATCTTAAGGATGTCACGGATGAGCTGCTGCTGCAAGTACTCAATGCCCTTGCGCTTTGACGTGTCACGGATGTTGGAAAGGAAGCAACAACGGTCATACTTGTTGGAAAGCTTATTGTAGATGATTTTGGCAATTGTTGTCTTTCCAATGCCACCCATCCCATAAATTCCTACAATCCACGTTTCACTTATGTGAGCACCTATCTCTTTCATGATTTTATCCACATGGTGGTCCACACCAACCAAGTGGTTTGGTACCACCAAATAAGCCTTTTTCAACTCATTGAAAACCTCCTGGGTAACTGTTTTTACCATCTCACCTTCTTTCCTAGTGTTTGTTGGAGCTCAAATGGCAATGAGTTAGAAAACTGTGTTGAAACAAGCTATGTTCTAACAAGACCAAAGTGAAAATTAGAGACCTATTCAAAGTGCTTTCTACAAGGATTTACTCCATTGTAAATGAATTAGCGTTGGCATTTATGATTAACAAATGACCTTAACTGAAAAAAAAAAAAAGGTTGTTTAGAATGAAAAAGGACAAAATGGGGATTATCCCATTATTTTGTGTGATTTCTGCGGTATAATTTCAATAGCATAAAATTCAATTTCAATAGTGAAACACATCAAGTTTTAATGGGACAAGGCACATCAAATGGACTGATAGAGGCAATTACCTGTTGGCCATTTTTTGCAAGTCCCATCCGTCTAGTTCTCCAACCTTGGTGAGAGCAGCCTTCCACTTATGCATAGTCTCTTCGTCATGTCGCTTCTTGTTTTCATGTGTACGAAAGGCCTCTTCATAACGTCCAATTTGGTATCGAACCTTTGAAGGTGCTACCTCATAAAAAATGGGCATAATCTTTTGTCCCCTAGTTTTTTGGCACTCGACCATCTGGACTAGCTCCTTGAGACACCATACGCTAGAGGCATAACCTTTCGAAAATATAGGTATTGAGATCTTCGATTGATTAATTGCTTGGAGAAGTTCCAGGCCAAAATTTTCCCCCCTGCAGAGCTCTTCGTCATCCTTATAGACGTGGATTCCCGCATCTATCATACTAGTGTAAAGGAAGTCAGTAAAACGTGTTCGAGTATCTTCTCCTTTGAAGCTCAAGAATACTTCATATTCATATCCTAATGAATTAGCCATTCCTTGATCTTCTGTCGCAGTGTGAGTAAAAGAAGCGCTCCCGGCTATTCCATCACTTTTTATAGGTACGTTGTTTTTCTGCACAATTTCCCTCGACATGATCTTCAAGAAATACCAAACAACATATCAGCAAAAGCAATGGCAGCCAAAGATGGAAAGTGTTTAGAAGCTTGACTCACAAATGGTATTCTCTATAGGTCATTAAACTTGGTAGCCTGAATTAGCTAAATATGCAGAGAGTCAAGGGCCAGTATGCTACAATTATTTAATAAGAATGATTCATTGCAACATCACTTCGGCTTGTCAAAGTTGATAATGCACGTGAACATAGGAGTATTAAATCTCAAGGAGAGTTTTAACACCTTAAAGGGGTTTTAAATGTCCCGGAAAGAATGTTTAAATAGCACAATGCTAAGTTTTCATTTAAAAAAAGAAGAAAAGGGTCACTCTTCTCAAATCTTGAGAACATAAGTTACTCCCTGGGAGTTTTAAATCTCAAGAAGAGAACGTGAACATGTTCTCCTTTGACAAAACACAATGCAAAGCATTTAAAAAAAAAAAAAAAGAGTTCCACACTACTCGAATTTCTACAACATAAATTGTTTCTTCTTAAATGTCACTTCTGCAAAAATGACCACCACTTTCTCTAGAATGGATCAAAAAATTAACCAGAGCTATTCATGTGATGGGATAGTTGTAGTTTGAAATCTTACATGTTTCTAAAATTTCGTAAACCAAAAATGGAGTTTTGTTTCATGCATGCTAGATTTAGAGAACCAATTATAAACTTGAAGTATCACTGGTAAGTAAAAATTAATTGATAACTTGTGAGTCTGGTCAATTGTTAGAAAGTTACCAAAAAAATAGTTTTTTCATCCTCAAACCATATAGTGGATTACCATTTTCTTTTAGATTTTACAAGTGGGTTAGTATTTTCGCTTGTAGATTATGAATGCTTACATACTTTATTAATAGTCTCGATTGATGTTTCAACTTACAAACAAAATAACTATTTTATGCCCTCTAAATCCAAATATGGTGTTGACATTGTTTTGAATTTATGAGTAGCAATGTTCATTAGTAAATATCATGTGAACGAAATAATCGATTTACCATATGATAAATACTCCCGTAACTTACGAGCAATTGTTTACTTTTATAAGTGGGCAAGTATTTTTGGTAGTAAACTATGAGTTGCTTGCATACTTTGTCAGTAGTCTTGGTTAACGGTAATAACTCACAAAAAAAAAATAACTATTTTACAAGTATAAATTCTTACTATATTATTAACCTTGTTTTGATTTTATGAGTTGCAATTTTATTGTCAGTAATGTGCTGATGAAACAACCGATTTACTTGCTTCAAATATTCTTGCAGATTACGAATAGTCATTTTTGTGTTTCTCCTCTAGTTGATTACAAGTTCCTTACATATTTTTTACTAGTGACACTAGTTAATATTTGTAACTTCCTCAAAAAAAAAAAAAAACCTATTTCATTACTCTACATTTTTAGTTGATTATTAACATCGTTTTGACATCTATTGTCAGTAACGAATAATAAGGTTTGGAACTTCTATAATGTACAACCAAATACTAGCGTGGTTCCGTGTTATTCAACATCCAATGCATTATATAAGGTTCAATAGCAACTTCGTGAATGCTTCTGATATAATTTGTTTGTTTAATAATCTAATCGCGGTGGTTGAGAGTTCGCTCTATCTAGGAAGAATGGGCATAGAGTATTAGCTTCCTCTATAATTACTCTATAAAATTAGGACAGGCACATGCCATCATTGTCAGGCATCTAAGAAATAAAGATATCCACATTGAATGATTGTTGTATTAGCACTAGGCTTCAACTTCATAGACTATGATTATGAAAAAGAACAAAAGAAAAAGATTCCTCTCATATCTAAGCTCAAAAACTGTCTTATTTTGGTCCTAGAGACGTGCCCTTCCACTTTCCGATATACTAACAGTGTAGAAATTTTTTCTGCCAAGTACTTGCAGACATTGTGAGACCATTAGTCTATAAAATTCCGAGTTGAAAATGAAATACCGATATGCTGCTATTCATTTGATGGGGTAAAAAAAAAATTGTGCCAATATTGTAGCCATTACTTCAAGTATAGCTTGACGTTCAAATTTCATTTGAACAAGGGTATGAGTTCAAGTAGTTTAAATCTAGCCTCCATGACTCTGCCTTTATGATTTGATCACCTTATGTGATTCATGGATCCTGTTGCTTTCAACTTCATCTTAAGATAAAGTGTAAAACCAATTGATGATAAGAGTTGGCAATTTACTGACCACATGGGTAAAATTTCAGAGGAGTTGGTTAACTATTTCATTAATATATTGGTATATATATATATATATATATATATATATATATATTTAGTGCTGGTAAGTAAATTTCAGAGAAGTTGGTAACATATTAATTCATTAAAATGTTGTTAAATTCTTGCATGTGCCAGTAATTTATTTATAATACTGGTAACAAGAGTAGGTAATTAACCACTTGACTCATATGTTGGTGAATACCTGATATTGCTGGTAATTTTTTTAACACACTAGTAAAATTTGAGAGCGGATAATTTAATACTTCCATGTAATGTTTGTAAATTCTTGACTGTGTCAGTAATCTACTTATCACACTCATAAATTTTTTTGTAGGAGTCGGTAATTTACTACTTTATTGGTATGTTGGTAAATTTCTAATGATGCTGGTACTTTACTTACAGCACTGATGAAAATTTTCAAGTAAGTTAATTTACTACTTCATTGGAATGTAGGTAAATTTTGATAATCTTGGTAATTTACAAATCACACTGATGAAATTTCATAAGAAATGGCAATTTAGGAATATTTTGTTAGTCAGCAACCAGAAGATTTCAAGCTTGAAATACACCGGTGAATGGTGGAATAGTAGAGAGCTAGAGCTCAAGATCAGGATGGAGTAAGTACAAGAAACCAAGTCTCCAATTAGACGATTGCTACAGTACTGTGGAATATTTGGAAGTCAAGAAACCAGGCCATCTTCAGGAATAAAAAACCAGAACCAAGCAACCTTGTGTAGTCTGCTTTAGCTGGGTTGAAAAGTTTCAACAGATGGAACCCAAAATCGAGCGAATCTAGTTAGACCAGCAACGGATCGTCACAATTTTGGAACCCACCGCAGGCTGGAACGCTAAAGACAAACAGAGACGGTGCCTACGAACCTGGAGCTACTGGAGGCTCGATCGCTTGCGTCTGTCGTGATTCTGCCAGGAGGTTGGTGGACGGAGCGGTGCGAGCAGCAGTAGCGTCTTCTGTGTTCGGGGTTGAGGCTCTTGCCCTCTTATAGAAGCCCCAACTCATCTGTATCCTCAAAGAATAGTGCTGCTGTGCCAAAAAAAAAGAAAAGGAATTATTGATCAAATGGTGGCCGCCTATCAATGAACTATCGAGGTAACTGACCCACCGGGACCACAACCATCATTCACGGCGAGAATCCAAGGAAAATCTCGTAAAAAAAAGCAAAGTGATAATGAAAAGAAATAAAGCAAGAAAAGCAAAGAAAAAGAAGATGGGTCAATCCTAATGTGGAAAAGAAGACCCACCAATGCTTTAGCGTGTGCCTTTGGTCGTCCAAGTCTTCGGAGACTTGGCTCATGCATAGGTGTGAATCCTTCTTGGAGCAAAGCAGGTTCATCATGGACGGTTGGTAGTCCAAGTCTTCTAGACTTTGATTTTGCCCTTCTAATCCCGTGATGTTTCGGTCTTCATTAATTAATTACTTCCAGTAATATAAATAATAATTATCATTCATGAAAATAGAATATTAACTTTACCAAAAGTGGGATGAAATATATTTTTGTTTTGCTTTTTCCTTTTTCTCTATGTGCTTGAGACCTTATGTTGTCCACCATCTTTTTGGCATTTCACTTTTGTTCTTCTCCTTTTTGGGACAAGAAAGAATATGAAGGGATATGATTGTTCACTTTGGATCTTTTTATTAGCATCAATTATATGGTCTATCGGCATACAAATCTGACATTTATCAAAAGTCTTCTTTTTTTGGTTTGGATCTTTTTTCGGTTTGGATTCATCAATGACATTGTCATGCAAACACTCATACAATTTTGTTCCAAAGGGTAGTACTTTTCCCAAATTGCCCCTCACGATCTTCCTTCTTAGTTTGATAAAAAAAAATCATATTTGGAAAATTTGTTTCTGTAATTTCCAATGTTTGAATCACATAAAGCTATTCGATCCATAAAAATGTTTACCATGGGCTAAAAGTAATAAATAAGCTTAGAGAAAAATGACTTGGCAAGAAGAATCATTTTCCCTGACATCTATCCTAATTTCTTTGTAATCATTGTTATTTTGATGGATTATAGAATAAAGGATGGTGATGTCATATCCAACTTATTAGTCATTACATGTTACTTTTGACTATACAAGCCACATTTAATGAATTCACTTATTATCAGTTATGATAAAATCAATTTCTTCAACTTGTTTTCAGCACAATCAAAATTTTTTTGGGTTTCCTTTTTTTTTAGATTGAATTTCCTAGAACATTTTCCTGCTACAAAAAAAATTCTTAGCGGGATAAGCACAACCTAAAAGTTTGTTTTCATATGATGTTATTTAATGAAAGGAAATGGTAAGATAGAATTATCAATGGATAGGGGAATTGAACATCGATTTGTTATCATGTGATTTTTGGGGGGTATATGAGAGAACCATGAATAGTGTTGGATTTTGCAGGGTGATCTTGACATATTTTTTGCAGTGTTGGATGCACTTTTTTTTTTTTTATCAATGAACAAAAAAAGTCTTTTTATGGATCACGGTACAGCGTGACATTCAATTTTTTTTTATTTAACTATTTGTAGAGCTTTATATTAACCCTTAGGCCTTAGGTTGGTTTTTCGTCATGTAAAGAATTTTATTTAGGATTTCGAAAACTAATTTGATATTGGCATGAACTGAACATTTTATCTAAGAAAAAACTTTTTTTTGTAATTTTATTATTTATTATGATTGATATGACAGATAATCGTACCAATGAGGAAAATAAGAATCCCCACCGGATAAAACATATTAAAAAAAAAGTGAAACCTTGTATCTTTTTTTTTTTTTTTTAAAGTATCATTTTCAGAAATCTCTATGTTTTATGGAAGTCTGACTGAGAGGCACAAAGTACCAAATAAATGAATCATTGGTGTGATTCCTTCTTAAGCAAGTTGGTTAATCATGGACTGTTCGTAGTCTAACTCTTCATTGACTTTGACTTTACCCTTCTAATCCCGTGACGTTTTAGTCTTCACATTACCCCTACGCTATTCTGTCTTATTTTTTTCTCTCTTTCTCAAAGTGGTAGCTAATGCGATTTTAAATCTAATGATAGTATTTCGATGCAAGGCAAGACTATATGTATACAATACTTTCGTTCTTTTCATTTGATTAAATTAGACGATATCAACTTTTCTAGTGATTGATGACATGGTTGGATAGACTATTTAAAGATCAAAGTTTTTCTAAATAGATGGCATTTATTAGGCAAGTATTTTTCAAGTTTCTAAATCCATTCCGAGGCTACTAAATATTTCTTATTTTACGATAGAAAAAAGCCACTTCGCAATTAATGTTTTACGATATAGAATTGACAGAAACCAAAATAGCCAAAATCAACTTCTATCAACCATTCCGTAGACAATCAAAGTTATTCGTAAAGAGTTGGCCCATAAAATATCATAAGCTTTTCATGGTATGGATGACAGTCAATCCCATGGTGAATGCACGAAGCATTGCCTCCTCTCCATTGATATCTCTTGATCTTCTCTCGGAGAAAAAAAATTTGAACTGTACAGCAACACAATCAGTACAGCACATTGCAAAATCAAAATCACTTTTAGAAGCCAAAATTACAAATGGTCATCTCTGTGGGTCATTAAACGTAGGAGACAGGATTGGCTAACCATGCTGAGAGTCGGGGGCCAGTTCGTATATTAATAATTTAGTCTTTGTAGAGTTTGCTTTCACCCTAAAAGGGAACCGCATGGTGTCCAATGCATCTTCCTTCTTCCTCTAAATTACCCGACGGCACCGTGTCGCGATAAATGCCCATGCCATTCCCTACAAATTTACAGGAATGACAGGGCACGAGACCCACTCACAACTTTGCTTGTACATAATTTAGTGTCACTTTTGGGACAGGAGTGTGTCCCAGTCTCAGTCGGGGAAAAAGTATCGAGGCTGTTTTGGGGAAAACGTCCCCTTTCGTTTTTCGTGCTCTCCAAACCTAAAATATACAATAGAAGTTCAGGAAAAATGGCAATTTCAATGGGGACACGCGGGCTGAAAATCCATAATTTCGGGGTTGCTCTGCAAAATGCGGAATGTGGACTGGATTACACCTCTCTTCACTTCCTATTCTTCGAGCAAGTCTTGCCCGCTCGTGCACCGGAGCATTTGAACCTGACTCATGCACGGATAGATCATGTGAGTTCTCCATAGAGTCCATCTCATCCATCGAATGACCCCGGATTGATATAGCATCTTCTTCCTATTAATTGGCTCCCGCTTCACTGCACCTGATATCATCAGTCCCCTCATGTGAGTCATGTGACCATCGACGATTGATAGCTCTACTTTCCATCCACCAGAATCACGACCACCTATCCTTTTCTGCTTGCTCCTCGCCTCTCTCTCCTATCAATTGCGTTTTGTCTTTTTGTTGCTGCCAAAATACTCAAATGCCCTCTTGGCGAGGAATTTATTTATCCTTTTTCTTTTTGGGTATTGATTTTGATAATAAACAAGGACAAGGGCCTCTCTCTGTTCCTCAAAAAATCAAGCGAATTAACCAAGTCAAGCCCTGACACCATGGCCATTCAACCACAAATTTGTGGCCATGCGAGGCTAGCGACCTCTGTTAGTCGCGAGTTCCATGGACATAGGTTATGAGATCTGTGAGGAAAGAAAACGAGATGAAGGTGTAGAGGACAGACTCGAGTGGGCAAGGCGTTAACTCGCCGATGGATTGATGCATGAAGTTGAGGGCTAGTGATGGCAATGGGTGGGCAGCAAATTCGACAACATTGAGTGCGTGATTCCATAAAAAATCCTAACCTTTATATTTACCATATTACCAATTATCCAAATTGTATTTTTATCATCAAAATCCCAAACTTATATGGTAACCAAAAAACATGTTCCATCAAAGTATGGTCTGAGATGAATTGGCATTTTGCTTGGACAGCAACAAACTTACAAATCTGAACTTTGCAATTTTTAGAGTCAAAGTTTAAGTTTTTGAAAGAAAACTGGACTTAGCAACTTTTTGTGTCCAAGAAGTGAGATAATCCACTTCGTGGTCTTTCTTGCAAAAGAAGTGAGCTACAATTTAAACTTCAAAGGAAAAGTAGGGTGGAATACAAATTATTGCTTTGCTTTTATCCTTTTCCGCTTCGCTCTTGAGACTCACATTCGTCCACCTTGATTTTAGCATTTCACATCTGGTCTTACTCCTTTTCGGGAGAAGAAAGCATATGATGGACCTCTCTTTATTTGGATGACGAGACGAAAGTATTCAACATGGCCAGGTTTAGAATTTTATCTTTCCTTTTATTTAGTTTCTTTTCTAGGTAAACTTCGTTTAAAGCCCACGACAACTCCTTCCACATCGTTCCTTGACCTTTTCGCACGTTTCTTCCTTTGCCCCAAATCCTTGATTTTCCCTTCGTTGTCACTGCTCTTTGCTCACACGCCTAGAAAACCCTAACCCATGCCATGACCATGGTCATTCCCGGTGATTGACGAGCTGACCTCCTCAAAGTTGCCGGGAAGTGCCTGATTGATGTGAATGCTCCAACACCACCAAGACCTTCAGATTTCGATGGGTATGAGGTGGACTAAATGAACCAATTTGTACTTGATAAGGACGACATGGAGGAAACACATGGCGGGGCAGCCAAGGAGGAAAAATAAAATCCTGCAAGATCCAAAGGTGTAAACTGTTTGGTTCCAAAATTCATAAGCTCTCAAATCTTTTCATACATCCATCCAAATCTGACAAAAAGAAAATTTAAAATTGAAGCAATTAATCGCGATTGACTCAGTGAGTCAAAAAAGACTCTTGGGAAATATCAAATCAATCGATTCGAGACCAATAGAGATCAAATTTGTTCTCCGATAGCTTTAACTTTGATTAAACTCCACTAAACTTTTGTTTTAGTAAAACGAAACTCTAAAGGTATCGTTGCAGACTTTTTTTAAAATAGACTCTTTGCATTCAAATTGAAATTAAGTGTCCTCCTATACAGCTCAGAAGCTCTAGGAAGAAGAGAAAATAGGTGGGATCCCATTGCCTTAACTCCTCTCTTCCTAAAGGAAAAGAGAGACTCTTCATATGAGATGCGGGCATTAACTATCAAAGATCTTTGTTCTTTCACCGCAGAAATATCAAGGAAATAAAAAGGAAAGATCTTTTTGAATGACTTTTGGGGAGGTCATTGTACTTAGAAGCCACAGGATTGGCTGAATATGCAGAGAGAGTCATTAGCCAATTTGCTACAAAATTTGGTCAATAAGGATGACTCCTTGAAGCATCGTTCCAGCCTATCGAAGTTGACAATTATGTACGTTTCTTAACGCGGAAAATCATTGGACCATAGATGCAGAAATTTTGGGATTAGAATCGACTTTTGCCTCCCAAATAAATGGTAGATTCATTCAAAGTCAAGTCAACAAAAGCATACATCAAATTTTCACAAATGACCACTTTATCAGTTTAGGGTTTTGTTCTCCATTCATCACGTGTACTAGTTTGTGTTTTTTCTTAGTATTTATTCAATTTAACGGAAGCTAATGGATGATAAATTTTTCACAAATATGCCAGTTTGGAGTTTTTGGTGATCAAAAAATTAATTTTGGATAAATTTATTCTTGATATACTAGTTTGAGATTTTTCGTGGTATTAACCCTAAAAATAATAAGCTTAGAGAAAAATGACTTGGCAAGAAGGAATCATTACCCCTGTTTTCTTGCTAAGCTTTGAAGTGAGAAGAATATACTTTATTGATGCTCAATTTTTCTACATTCCCAAAGCACGATTATATCTAATATTTTACAAATATGATTTCATAATATCTATCTTAATTTCTTGGTAATCAATGTTATTTCGATGGATTATAGAATAAATGAAGAAGATATCAATTCTAGTTTATTAGTCATTCCATGTTACTTTTAACAATACAAGCTGCATTTAGTGGATTCACTTATTACCAATTACAATAAAATCAGTTTTTTTCAACTTGTTTTCACCATAATCAAAATTTTCCGATTCCCATTCTCTGAAATTGAATTTCCTAGATGCATTTTCCCATCGCAAAAAAAATTCTCAGCGACATAAAGACATCCTTAGCAGTTGTTTTTATTTGATTTTCAAATCTTATATGAAATTATAGAATCAGAGGAAATCACGTAATGAAATTATCGATGAATATGAGAATTGGAAATTGATTTGTTGCCATGTAAATTTTGCAGGTAAATGGGAGAACGATGAGTCGGTGTTGGATTTGACAAAGTGATCTAGTGACATTTTGTTCCCTTCTTTTTGATAAAATCTCCACGTTCATGGATGCATGTCTGTGAGGGACAAAGTACCAAAAGAATGAATCATTGGTGTGATTCCTTCCTGAGCAAAGCTAGTTCGTCATGGACTGTTGGTAGTCCAAGTCTTCGTAGACTTTGACTTTGCCCTTATCGGTACGCTGTTCTTTTATTTATTTATTTTCTTTGGAGAGTGGTAGATAAGGCAATTTTTAATCTAATGATTTTTTTTTTCAATGCAAGGCAAAAATATATGTATACCACGTTTCGCTTGATTACTAAAAATTTTACGTTTCATGATAAAAAAAAAATAGCTACTCCACAACTGAAGTTTCACAATACTAACTCAACAATAACCAAGGTAAGTTGCATTGTCGACCGTTTTTCAACCAATAAAAGGCACTCTTAAAGCGTTTATATGTACAATATTATAAGCTTTTCACAATCTGGATTATGATCAATCTAATGATGAATAAAACAACCATTGCCTCCCCTCCGTTGATCTCACTTGATCTTTTCTTTGGGAGACGATTCAGACATGGAAAAAAGTTCAAAGGCCCTACTTATTAAGTGCTGCCAGGCCCAAAAAAAAAAAAAAAAATCCTTGATCAAGCGGTAGCCGCCAATCAATCAACTATCAAAATAATTAACTCACTAGAGACCTCAAACGTCCCTGAGGATCCAAGGAAAATCTTGTCAAAAAAGCAAAGTGAGAATGAAAAGAAATAAAGCAATAAAAGCAAAGGCAAAAGAAGATGGGGTCATCCTAATGTGAAAAAGAAGACCCGCCAATGCTTTAGCGTGTGCCTTTGGTAGTCCAAGTCTTCGTATACTTGGGTCAATCTTTGGTTTGATTCGTTCTTGGGGCAAAGCTGGCTCATTATGGACTGTTGTCAGTCCAAGTCTTCGTAGACTAACTTTGCCCTTCTAATCCCTTGATGTTTCAGTCCTCTTGCCCCCCCCCCCCCCCCCAAAGAAATACTGTAATGAAAGGAACATAGAAGTGCGTCTCATTTTTTTTTTTCTATCTTTCTGAGAGTTGTAGCTAATGGTAATGCCACGTTAAAACAAGGCACAGGGAGCTTAGGTTTAGATTGTTGGCATCCATATCAATATCACATTGACCAATATCATGCAATTCCTAATCTAATGATTGTATTTCAGTGCAATGCAAAAACCACATGTATACATCACTTTCGAACTTTCCATTTAGTTAAATTAGACGATATTAACTTTTCTATTAATTGATGATACGGTTGGTTAGACTATTTAAAAATCAAAATATTATAGATAGTGTTTTTTTTTTGCCATTTTTTTATTTTCTAAATCAATTTTGTGGTTATTAAATATTCCATGTTTTCCTGCTAGATCCGAAGGTATAAAAATGTTCCATTCCAAAATTCATAAGTTCCTTAACTCTTTTTAGGCCGAAATCCGAGTGTGATAAAAAAACAACATTTAAGATTGAAGTTATTAATCACATTGACTTGATGAGTCAAAAAAACACTCTTGGGAAGTATCGAATTCCCACTTGAGTAGTATCTATTTTCACAAATCTATTTGTTCACTTGCTAAATATTAAATCATGATTTGATCATATCACTTAATGTATCCATTTTAGTATACTTATTTAAATTACTTGTAAATAATCTAGATTTATTGGTTAAACTTCAAATGATGAAGAGTTTGTGCTTATTGAGTAAAAGTGTACATATTTTTAACAACATTAAAAAAAAAATCCACATATTGCTAGCAGTTGTAATAAAAATGGCATATGTTATGTGAAATGTTGAATGCATGTTATTTTACAAAATATTCATCGTAATTAACCCACTGGGACCTCAGTAGTTATTCACGGCGAAACTACCTTGACGAATCCAAGGGAAACTCTTGTTAAAAAGCAAAGTGAACAATGAAAAGAAATAAAGCAATACAACAAAGAAAAAGAAGATGGGGTCATCCTGATGTGGAAAAGAAGTCTCGCCAATGCTTTAGCATGTGCCTTTGGTAGTCCAAGTCTTCATAGACTTTGACTTGGGTCAATCATTGGTGTGATTCCTTCTTGAGCAAGCTGGTTCATCATGGACTGTTGGTAGTCCAAGTCTTCGTAGACTTTGACTTGGGTCAATCATTGGCTTCAGTCTTCTTGCACTGCCCGCACGCTGTTCTGTCTGATTTTTCTCTCTCTCTCCAAGAGTGGGAGCTAATGCTAATGCCACATTAAGACAAGGCACATGAAGCTTAGGTTTTAGTTTGTTGGTGTCCTTATCAAAATCACATCGACAGATCTCACACAATTCTTAATCTAGTGAATGTATTTTGATGCAATGCAAAATTATATGTATGTGACATATTCCATTTCCATTTAATTAAATTAGATCATTCCAACTTTTTTATTAATTGATGACATGATTGACTAAACTATTTAAGAAAAAGGCTTTTCTGGACCAATGGTGTTTCTTTGCAAGTATTTTTCTGTTTTTTGAATAGATTTTGTGGTAACTAAACATTCCATGTTTTGCGATAGAAAAAAAAAATCTTGCTAGATTTAGAAGTGTAAAATTCTTCTATTTCATAATTTATAAGTTCTTAAGTCTTTTCAGGCATAAATCCTAGCATGACCAAAAAATATTAAGATTGAAGTTATTAAATCACCATGACGCGATGAGTTAAAAAGAAGACTCTTGGGAAGTATCATATTTCTTGAATTGAGATCGATGAAAGATCGGATTTGTTCTCTGATAGCTTTAGCTTTCATTATCACTCCTAGGGGGTGTGCATGGTCCGGGCGGGCGGTTCTGAAAAATTGAAATCGGGATCCACCCGTTTGTTACTAGATCCACCCGGGAATCGGACCGCCGGTTCGGTCCGATTTTCGGGTGGATCCATAGAATCAGTCTCACCAATAGAGAAAGGGATGAACCTACTGTTGTCGAGGGCGGTGGCGATTTTTTGGAGTGCCGAATAGAGAAAAGGACGGACAAATGGACAGCGATTTTGGTGAAAGTAAGAAAGAAACAGAAAGAACGTTCTTTATGTGAAAGCAAGAATGAGCAATGGAAGGGGCAATGTCAAAGAACCAAAAAGACGGGACTTTGCAGTGGAAAGAGAAGGCTTTTGAGCCGGAAGAAAGATGGGTACTTGGGAGGGTTCTGGTACTTGGATTTGGAGGGGCGGAGGTGGTGTTTTAGGGTTTCTTCGCTACTGTTTTATAGCTCCCTTCCATGCCGTTTCACCAGGAAGAGACGGAGCTCCGCAGCATCGATGGAGGATGGCAAGTTGGGGAACCTCAAAGTTGAGATCTTTCGAGTTTTTGGGGAAGGAAGGGAGCGTGGAGAGCTGCAGGCTCTTGGGACTTGGTAAGGTTTTTGGCGGTGGGTCGACTAACGAGCATGAAGCTAAAGTTGGAAAATGGTGGTGATGGAGAGAGAGAGAGAGCAAATTCCATGGGGTTTGTTAATTAGTAATTTCAATTTTTTTAATATTAAAATTAATTGGTCCGGTTCGGGTGGGTGGGTGGATGGATCCGCCCATGGAACCGGGAACCGGACCGGTTCCCTCAAGAACCACCGGTTTCGGGCGGTTCCGGTCCGGTTCCGGGCGATCCGGGCAAATCTCAGTTCTTTTGCACACCCCTAATCACTCCATCGAACTTTTGTTTTAGTAAAACGAAACTCTTGTCACAATTTTTTTTTTAAATCAAACTCCATCCATTTGAATCCAGGTTGAGCTTGCTCCTTTAGCTTAAAAGCTCGGGAAGAGTAGAAAATACGTGGGATACCATTGCCTAACTCTTACTTTTTTTAAAGGAAAATAAAGACTTCTTGTATATATGCGGGCCTTAATTATTGAGACCTTTGTTCCTTTACCCCAGAATATGCAGACAGTCGTGGGCCAGTTTTGCTGCAAAATTGGTCAATAAGGACGCTTCCTCGCAACATCATTGCAGCTTGTCAAAGGTGATAGATATTATATTTCTTAACACAGAAAATCACTGGACTATGTGGTGTAGAAATTTTCGGATGAGAATCTACTTTTGCCCCTAAATAATTCATTCAAAGTAAAGTCAACAAAAGCAGACATGGAACTTCCAAAGCAAGTTCTTTCCCCATCCTAATTAAGGTGAACTCCGGTCGGTCCAGTTTAAGGGGCTGAGTGGGCCCAGGCCTGAATTAACTTTGAAGCACAAAGCCTGGTGAAATTGTTAGGCTTGGTCTTCGTCAAAGCACTCCCTAGTGATCAATTGAATTAAGAAAAGATTCCATTTTATTTCGGGGGTGAAGCATCCTTCACATTTAACCTATTGTTAGTGTCAATAAATTGCTTGTCACAAAGCATCGCAATTGGACATTAAATCCATGCATCATGCTGATTATTATACAAAAAAATTACTAAAACAAGGTACACAAAACCAATGTGTAATCATATTAAAACTTTGAGCCACTAACAAGTGTGGTAAATAAGCTCACGAACATGATGTGACCTATTAGATCTCATTTGGAATTTAACTCAATTAGCATTTTCACATTCATGATTGTACTCGAAAGCCTCTATGATGACTGGCAAAAAATTAGTGAAACCTCTCCAATGACTATAATGATTAAAAAAATGTTGACTCCCCCTAAATTCAAGTACGAAAGTTCTCTACTTTAGATAATGTTTTCGAAGGTCTGGCTCTTCACTCTCTCGGTTAATGCATATGGGTTATCTATTACAAAAGGTTAAAAAAGAGCTGCAAATATAAGAACTTGCAGACAACGTGAGACTATTCCACGTTAAATTTTGAGAATTGGAAAAATATTTGCCACACTTCTATTAATTTGAAATTAAACGATTTGGGTCATTATTTCAGATTTACCTTCAAGTTAGATAATGTTAGACCAAGTCCATTTGCAGCTGGAAACATTTTTTCGTATAATTAGGAATTAGAATGCCTCCTCTTCAAATTCTATGAATCCAACTTAAGAGCCATGCTTTACCCAAAAAGCAAATTGGACATGCGTTTACTGATGTAGAAAATCCATCTTCTTCATGTGACATCCCAAAATTTCAACCCTGTCTTCTACTGAATAAATCGGGCATTTCATTGACGCGTCTATAGGGTTATTCTCAGAGCCGATCACTCTCGAGATAACTAGACTATTTGGGAAAATTATTAAGAAATTTTAAGGCAATAGACTTGAGAACTCGATCAAGAATCGGCTTCTCGACCGTGTCCATCTTTAGAGGTCATTACGGCGCAGTTCAAAATCGATTTGAAATCAGAGATAGATTGGATCGACAGAGATGTGTGGCTAATCGTGGGTGACACCACTGAATTAGAAAATTCTCGTCGGCCGACACTAGACTGATTTTCTTATTGTTTTGGTACCTTGTGTCCGTACTTGAGTCCTCGAGATTTTCACGACAATCAAGAGTCGCCATTGAGTCGAGTGGGTTCATAGTGACTCGAAGAAAATCGACCACGGGTCATTTGCCTTAAAAAGTTCTGAAAACTACCCGATAGTCTAGGTCACGCTAAAAATGCGCCGAATGAAAATTAACCGCCAATTCGAGTCCGATTTCAGAAATTGAAGTTTTGGCCATGTCACAATAAATTTTAGGAGCATCGACTCAGTCTCAGAAGATTTTTCGGAAGTCCCGAGATTTTCACGGAAATTGGGTTCGGACGTCGTGGAAGTTTGGCTGAAGTTCAGATTGGCTAAATTAATGGGAAATTTGACTTTTGGGTTGAGCCTGTGTGTGTCGGAGATTTATAGAAAATTTCTTGGGATTTTTCTACATCAAAATTGAACCTCAATTTGGAGAGATTGGAATTGAAATTTAGTTCGCCTTAGTTAAAAATCGAATCTTAAGATGGGGGTGTGCAACATTGGTATCAATTTGGATTTTTGGTGGATTCTTGAGTGAGGAAAAATGCCGAGGTAATTGATGGACGACCAATTGATGTTGTGAGGGCCAATTGAAATGAAATTTGGATGGGATGAATGTCCAATTGAAGCTGAGATTTTAAAATTCGTAGCCCCCACCTAGCCACAACATTTGGACCATTTTGGCTTCTAGAAGAGTGCATGGGAGGCCTATTGTGAGCCAAGTAAATTATACATGGCTAAGAATGGTTTGTGAGAGATATTTGGTAAAATATCATGCCAAAGGGCCCCCACCTCTTCCTCATCCTCTCCATCTTGCTGCCGTGAACAACTTCTCTCTCCTTTTCATCCTTTCTTGCGTGCGACACCTCCAGCAACATCTGAAGAAGACCCAGCTGCTTCCTTCGAAAATTTTCCGAGCGTCCACCAAGCTACCCGAGAAGCTCAGCATCCACCGAAACCGAAGCTGCTCCATCATCCACGCCAGCCTCCACTACCGTTGGTCCCCTTCGGTCAGAGCTTCCCTCGATGGCCTCGCTTGTTGACTGAGCGATCTGGCCAGCAGCAAGCTTGAAGAAGCCCACGAAGCCTTGAAGACCGAAACTCCACTGAGCGAAGCCTCCACTGAAGTCCCCACGCCTCTGCTGTCCGCACGTCATCTTGGTCAATTCTCCACCGAGCGGAGCAATTGTTGACCGAGCAACACCACCGAAGAAGCTGCCCTCGTCCGCTTCTTCTCAACGCGTGGCCTTCACCAACAATTTGTGCGCCTCTCCGCCAACTGCCAACGCATCTTCAACGATCAACGAACCAGCGCCCTCCATCAGCGTTGATTTCGTGTTCCGCCTAGCAACAGCAACGAGCTGCTTCTTCGAGTATTCCGCTAGACCGGTCAACTCCAGCAACCCATCCGAAGACCAGCCCTGCAGCAAATTCAGCCCATGAGCTTCGGTCCTTTGGGCCACCGAATTCAACACAAGATCAGTTGCAGCCCATTCCCGTTCACACAAATTACTTGGCCCAAGTTCAGCCCAGCAATTGATTAATTTCGGCAGCCCACTTCGCAGCCCAAATGATCAGCATTTTGGTCCATCAAGCAGCCTGCAGTTTGACATCTTGAAGTCCAGCAATTTCCTTGTGAGCTCAGCCCATCATCAATTAGAATTGAAGCCCAGCCTTTTTGAGGCCCAGTTCCAGCAACCAATTGAAGTCCAGCCCACCAATTTGAAGACCAAATTAGTTCAGTCCAGAAATTCAGCAGGTCCAGCCCATTCCAGTGCAAGAACAAATCTCAATTGGGCTGAGATTTGTTGGGCCTAAGCTTAAGGCCCGGTCCAAGTCCGCCGGTGTCGTCGAAAGTCCGATTTCGGCCGCCGTCGCGTCGCCGTTGCGGTGATTCGATCTCCGCTTTTATCAAGTGAGTTTTACTCACTAATGCTTTATTAGTTTGCTAAAGTCGTTTAGGGGTTGGTTAGATTTAATTAAATGCAATTAGGTGGCTAGATTAGTTTAGATCAATTAAATTAGAGACTTAATGATGCATGTTAGGTGGTTATAAATAGACATTAGCAAGTAGGCATGCCATGTTATTTATGGAACGAGTCTCGGTAATTTTCCGGGTTCGTATCGGCTTCCAATTAGGCTATAACGGGCCTAAGTTGGATTTAGTGCATTTATTTAATATTTTTTCATAATTATTTAATTATTTATTTATTTTCCGGAAATTAGGCTGGGATAGCCGACGACCGAAATTTTGTGCTGATTCCAATTGTGCTTTCTGTTTATTTATTCGAGAATCAGATTATGAAATTTTTGTGAAATTGGTGAATATGAGAATTGTCCCAAAATTGGGAAAATGTCGGTACTTGAAGGGAAAGTAACTGTGTGAGGTTGTGAGTTGGATTAAAGATTGCCAGGTGGGGCCGTGATGCCACCAAGTTGAGAAAATTGCCAGGTGGGGCCGTGATGCCACCAAGTTGAGAAAAATTGCCAGGTGGGGCCGTGATGCCACCAAGTTGAGAACATTTGCCAGGTGGGGCCGTGATGCCACCAAGTTTAGAAAATTTGCCGAGTGGGGCCGTGATTCCACTAAAAAAAAAAAAATAAATTATGCCTATAGGGTCATGATTCAGAGTTAAGAATGAAGAGACGGGATGACCATGTAATGGTTTTATGACATGTAATCGATTGAGTTGATTGATCGTTAAGTCGATCTGATTGGTTGGATGCTATGATTGTCAGTATTTATTATTTGAACTGACTTGCAGGAAGGAAACTGAGGCCAAGGTAAGCCCTCTGACCCATGATGTGCTTAGGCAACCCTCAAGGCGTATTTTCTTACTAATCGGGTCTTAGGGGGTAGAACTCGCTGAGACGTGGTCTCATTGGTTATTGAATAACCATTTCAGGACCCTAAGGAGAAGCTGAGGAGGAGGAACCCGAAGACAAGAAGACTTTTGAAGAAGTTGATGACCCAATGAGGGATTTTGAGTATAACCCGGATGCGGACTGAGATCCCATCCCTTTTGTGAACCTTGTTTTAGTGTAGATAGGTGTGAGACTTTTATGCTATAAATAGTATTGTAAATATACTATGATTGGTGATGTTAATGAAAGTGTGGTTGTGAATTTCAATATGAAAAATATGGCCTACTTTCCTATCCCATTGTTTTATTGTCTGGGGATTTATAACTGCTTCCGCATGTGCTTAAAAAAAAAGAAAGGGTCGGCGATACATAGTCCTGGGATATCGCATTATAAAATCGACCAAGTAGAAGGGTGTGCGCGCGTCCGAGGATCGGGGCGTGACACTTCACGTCGCAATTTTGTGTTGGTTGTTGTCGTAGAGGTGATACCATAAGTGCTGAGATACTTTCACACACATTGTAATGGCTACTTTGACGTATACGATCTGATGAAGTTAATGTTCTCCTGCGTGAAGAAAGCAAAAATTTTACATAGAAACCAACAAATATTGGACAGGGAAGAAAAAGGGGGAAAAAGGCAAGTCTAAGCGCACATAGCATGCAAAGGAAATCCAATTTTGGTAAGACAGTTCATATTCAAGTTGGTTCAGTGAGGGCGATTACGAAAGTCACTGAATGGGTCAGTCTTTTTCTTTAGTTTGTCCTATTTAATAAAATAAAAAAGCATGGGAGGACATTGTAGATGTCCGAGATGGACACGACTTCTTGAAGGAAGCACACTAGGGCATCGACCAATTTCAAATATAGTAAGACAAAGCAGCAAATTATAAGGTATCTTAGATAAATCACCACATAATATATTGACAAAATAATGCACTTGGAATTTATATAATTTGACCTCACCTTTAGCAAATCAAGCCATTGAAACATCTAAACCAAACCAAACCAAATCAAAACAAAGAAGATCTGAACAAGGGAATTTGCAGAAAAAGAAGATTTACATAAACCTCTTTGTAATTCATACGTTTGACAGAATAGGAAGCACTTCTTATCAGATAAAAAAAGTACTCAACGGGGTAGGTGTCCATTCACTTTTCTATCGCAGAAATTTGCCAAGTTTGATCAACCAACTCCATAATGTGCTGAGTTTCCAAATCTCCCGTGGTGAAGAATGTCTATTTGTTTTAATTTCCTCCACATTGGTACATCAGAAACATCAGGATATAGTTGCTAGAGAAGATGCACAAATTGTCCAGTGATTCTGGTCGATCAGATTACCACAATGATCTAAATGAAAATCCATTAGTTTCTTCAAGCCACTCAGTAGGCCAACCTGTCCAATCGGTTGAGTTTGTTCAGCTCCAAATTCCAGTTTGAGTCTGGTGCGTCTTTATCCACTTGCAGTTTCTCAAAGACTAGAGTTCAAGGCTTATGAAGGTAACAAATCGAGTCAGGAAGCTCCAAGATCCCAGCTCCTTATAGAAAAAGCCTCAACAGGGAAGTCGTGTAACTGATTGAAGGTTTTGTAGTCAGTGAGGAACAATGGTGAGCACAGAGAATTTCTAGACTCTTCAATCCTTGACATTCAAGCATATATGCTTCATTGATGTCCCATCAATCAATGGTTCTCTCAAACATTCCATTTACCAGGCTCCCTAGGGAGATGGTGGAGATCAATCTTTCCAAATTCACGTGTTCCTGAGGTCTAGCATCTAACAGAACCATTTTGACATCGAAAGGTCCACCTGATCTGACTGAATTGAGGTCACAAAGCAATCCCTTCTAAGCCAAGTCCATGTCAGACTTTCCCCTTACCATCTTGGTAGTTTGTAGATGTACACTCCCGATAAGTTAGGGACTTGTTTGTCCATCTTGGTAGTTCTTACAATACTTTCTGCTCGTGTGAAGTCCTCTGAGATGCACTAACCGAGATATACTCCTTTCATCATTTTATTCAAATCATTTCACTGTTCCCGCTGCTCCATGGTTTATAGCAACATCGTCATATGGACAACCCATCTCCAGTGATCTTACTTGTGCTTAGACTCCTCTGGAAGAAATCTTTGAAGAGAACAGCAGAAACAACGATGGTAGCAACTGTCACCCACACAGGACAACCTCAAGTGCGTCAATCGTTTCGCGCCAGCACAAGTGGTCCACCTTGGCAGAAACAACAATTGTTGAGCTGCTGCTGCTGCTCCTCCTCGGAGGCATCGGACGACGCCTGCTGGTTCCAGCTTGGTCGTCACTGCTCGTGAGAGAGAGAGAGAGAGAGGCCGAATCGGAATCCGAAGTGACGATCTGAAATAAAAATGGGAGGAGGAGAGAGTCGGAGGGGGATGGTGGGATATTCGAAGTCGTACCGGAGTCAGCGTCGGAAACTGGAGGAAGCAGAGGAGGGTTCTTTGCGTCTTTTCGTATTTTTGTTTTAATTTCTTTTCACGCTTTTCCTTTTTATCTTTCAGAGTTTGGTTTTTTCCTTTCGGTTGCTCTTTTCATTTTTCGCCACATGCGTGGGGGGGGGGGGGGGGGGGGGGGGGGGGGTGGCAAAATTGTATTTTCGTTTCCCCTGCTGCAGAATTGAAGGCAGCAGCGTCAGCTCCTGCGCGAGATGGGACTTGCGGCTCGAGGACTAGAGGTGGTCCGACTGCCCTTCCTGCCTGACGCAACCAATTCTTAACGTTGCAGTCTCACGTACACTGTGGAAGATTAAGTTTGAACCAAAACTACTCTATAAGGCCTGTCATTGCTGTCTTACCAGCATGCTAGAAGCCAGGAAATACCTCCATATAAGGTAGCAATATATGCAGGATACAACCTCGCCAAGAATTCGCTCACAATGTGATTCAAATTATTCAATTCACAGAAAATAGTGTGACCCGCCTATTGTTAAGTCACCGCTTTTGGGGGTGGGCTACAATTTTTTCACTTTCATTCTTCTTTCTTTTTCAATGTTTCACGTGAATGAGTCGTATATGAATTTGATAAAAGCACGAGAGGTATATAAATCTGTTTCGTGCTTATTAGCACCTAAGTTTGATGAATGACTGATCCATCAACACTGGCCATAAATGAAGAGATTTGGGGATTGTTCTCTGCAAAAAGTTATTGTTACCCTTCATGCTCTTGAATCACACCTTGTTCTTCACTTCCGGTTGTTGTTTTGTGTACTAACTTCTCTGTATTTTGGAATAACACGAATTTTCAGATTAAGCTTGAATCTGAAAATGTTTGACTGGAGAAGTTTGCCATCATAATGAAGTAATTGCAATTTCATATACCTCCACTAATATAAATAAACAAATGAATTATATCAATTTTAATTTGAGTGTATAGTAACCAACTAATTGAACTGTAGAGCACCCATTTGTCCAACAGAATGTCTCATTCTCTTTGGCTAAAATACAACAGAAGGCATCCCCACGCAGTCTTTCTAAACGTTTCGATTTTAGCAACACTTACTTCAGTGCTCTAATGCACATGACATAAATCACCGAATGTGACATTGAAAATCCCTGCTGACAAAATAAGATCCCAAGGGCAAATCAGGAAAGATCATAAAGAATATGGAGCAGAACAGATCGCGTTTGAGGGTGATGGTTTTTCTGACATGCTTGATTGCTGCAAAGTGAGGCGATACTTGATTATAAGTTCTGATAGTTTCTTCAAGTTTAATAGGTCAATCAATGTATGTGTCAACTGGCAATGTCTTATTCATAAGGGCAATAAACTTGAGGGAAGCATTGGGAGGCACCGTAGACATTCATTAGAGAGTTCAAGTCTCCTGAGACAAGAAAGTTGTGCAATATATGATGATGGTATGGTGCCATGATGGTCATTGTCAAAGAGGACAACTCTAAAGACTCTAGTTTGTTTAACCTACTAATCCACCGGGAGATAGCATCTTCCACAAGCTTAGACGGGTCAACAGGGCAAGGAAACTTTTGGCATCCCAAAGACAAATCTCTCAAGCTTTTCAAGTTCAAGAGATTGAAAATGCAATCATCAGCTCACCGCTCGGTATGAATATGTAGACAGAGAAGAATTTCTAGGAGTCTCAGCACATGTCGGTTTCAAAATCTTCCGAGATGAACATCTCCATATATCATAGGAATTTTCTTATTAGCAAATTTTCACTAAGCTCTGCATCTATTCTTCTAGCTATTCCTGCTTTCATACTGCACTTGTTATCGTTCTCATGATAGAGAACCTCATCTTCAATGCTTTCAAATACTTCATGTTCCCGACCAAGCAGGCAGCTTCTCTATGTCCATGTTCAATTTCTCGAACTCGGCAAGTGATTCCAAATTCCGAATTGAGTCTAGTAGTGTCTTTACTGACTTGCGGTTCCTGGAAGACTAGTGTTCGAGGCTTACGAGGGATCCACTTGAGTTGGGAAGCTCCACGATCCCAGCTCCTCACAGAGAAAGCCTCGATAGGGAAGTTAGGTGACAGATTGAAGGTTTTATAGTCAGTGAGGAACGATGGGAAGCACATAGGACCTGCAAGCTCTTCAATTCTTGACATTTAGGCATATGCTTGATTGATGTTATACAGCAATCCCTTTTTAAGGCAGTTAAGTCCATGTCAGACTTTCCCCTTCCATCTTGGTAATTCGTAGATGCACATTCCCTTTTAAGATAGAGATTATTGATGTTTGTCCGTTAAAACCAGCATGCGAAATTGCGAATCGAACAAAGTCAATGTCTAGCAAGCTAGTCGCTTATCTTTCTCCCAAATATCATGTATTTTTATTCGTGTGAAGTCCACCATCAGGTACTAACCGAGTTATCCAGAGTTAGATTCATCTACTAGTAAGAATACTTTGAGGGACCTTGTTTATCTTTCTTATACTTGTTTCATCGTTTGATTCCATCATTTCTCGGTCCATGCTGCTCCATGGTTTATAGCAGCATCGTTATTTGGTTTGCCCTCTCTAGTGATCTTGCTGCTCTTAATCTTCTCTGCTCCATGGTCTATAGTAGCAACTGTCGCCACACACAATGCAACCTCAAGTGGTGAATCGTTTTTTACCAGTACAAGTGGTCCACCTCAGCAGAAACAACAATTGTTGAGCTGCACGAGGATTGGGGGTGGTCTGACTTGGCCTCCCCCCCGGGTCGCAAGGGGTCAGGTTTTTTTTTTTTTTGGATAAATTAAAAAGTGTGGGAAGAGATGACCAATATAATTATCCATTCTCGTTGTTACATAAAGTGTTATGTACGTTACCAAATATTTCCATTACTCATGAAATAATAGAAGATGGCATGATCCCTTCATCAATGGGTTATCGTGCTTGGGGTTGGATTGCGATTGCGACTTTTTCATGTTCATATATATATATATATATATATATATATATATATATATATATATATATTTCACTTTTAAAGTGAATGAGTGGTGCATGAGTCTAATTCAAAAAGGAGTGATCTATAAATCTGTTTTGTGCTTATAAAATTCGACTTAAGTCGGATGAGGTGTTGATGTGTTTATGTTACCAATAAAGGAAGAGGTTTGATGACTGGTTTTTATAAAATTGATTAATTTACTCTTCATAATTTTCTCTTGAGTTTCACTTATTATTTAACTTCCACCTTTTTGTTCTGTGTACTTATTTTTCTGTGCTTTTATAAACATTAGATTGTGAATATAAATCCGTGAGAGCCACCAAACATCGCGCATGCCACGCATTGGGGTTCTCATATTATCTTGTCTACGTGAGCTAATTGCGATTTAAGGGAAAAAAAATCTTCCACATTCTTTGATAATTTGAAAATGACATTTTATCACTTTTGTTGCGTGAAGTTACAAACTCTTTTTATTTCGAACACAGTTGATGAAAATGTCCAATGACTTTTGTTCTCAAAGATTATAGACTTTTTTACTTGTTTTAATCTTTTACATGTAAAGTATTCAATCCCAATGATTGTACAACTAATATATCAAATGAGTAATTGTCAGACGACGATGGCATCATTTTATAAGATAGTGATTGGTCAGATTGTATTTGTACTAAATATTCTGTAAATTCTAAATAAACCAACCTAGCTCAAATTATTACATATACATTCATCTAAAAATAAAAACTATTGTATCCACTTCCTTATAAATTTTAAAGAATAAAATCAATCCGTCGTGGTAAGTTACGTTCTCGAATTCTCTCTCAACCCGAGAGAAGTGGGATCAACAATCCACAATTAAGCTTAATTCACTTGTCTCGCATGTTGAACAATATTCTTTTTAAGTTTGACTATTATTGGCAAAGAAAAAGTTTGAATATTTCGAGTTATTGGGTTGATCCGAGTTTGGAATCGGAAAAATTTTACTAAAGAAGCTTGTGATCAAAAGAAGCGCCAAAAGAGGAGGGAGAGAGAGAACGGAAATTTGTCCAGGAGGACGCCTCATTTTAGCCAAACTTCCTTCATTGCCCTCACGGAAACGACGAAATCACCGGACGTGACACCGAATATGCCTGCCGACAGAGCAAGAGCCCGAGGTCCAATCAGGAAAATTCGCAAATCCGTCGTCCTCTCCTTCCCTCCCCCCTCCCCCAACCCAAAATCAAAAGCTCGCCGTAGCTTTCGATCGCCATCCGCCACGAAAATCGCTACGGAGTCCACGAACGCTGCGAAGAACACGATTTGAGGGTTGAATTCGAGCAATGCGGACGAAGACCGCAATCGATCTCTCCACCTCGCCGGGCGATCGCGCCATTTTGATTGCGTGAGATTGGAATGATGTTGTTGCTCGGCAGAATGTGGAGTTGAGGGTGATGGTTGTTTTGAAGTGCTTCATTGCAACGGGTGGGGGCGAGAGGTAATTGCAATTCGTGTTCATGTAATCAGTTACTGCTCTGATCCTCCCACTTGATTGGGATTGGGAGTCTAGTATCGAGCATGTCGGTTTTGAGGTTGGACACGGCAAGGTTTGTGTTGAGAAGCAAGTGGATGTACAAGTAAAACAATTGCTTTATTTTATATAAACAATATTACAAACTCTCTACACACACCACTCTCATACACCTCTCACACCTCACACGAACACATTTCTTGCACACACCCACTCACTCTCTATCACTCTACGCTCACGTCACCTACTCCACCCACTCACACACTCACATACACACTCCACTCACATCACACACTACACACACGTACACACTCAAGGGGCAAGAACCCCTATTTATAGGGTGTAAAGTCGGTGAGAAAAATCTGGAGAGAGGGGGAGAGAAAAGTCTGGAGAGGGGGAGAAAATTCTGGTGCAGCAGAGAAAGGAAGAGAAATCTGGAAAAATCCAGAGAGAGAGAGAGAGAGGCGGTGCTCCCTTTTTTCTTTTTCTTTTTTCTCTGACACTCCCCCTCACCGACTACTCTCTCTTAGCATGGACATTGTGATCATACCAAGTTGCCTTCGAAACTCTTCAAATTTTACAGCTCCAAGACCTTTGGTGAAGATATCTGCAACTTGATAATCTGTTTTGGCATACTCCTTCTTTATCTCGTCTTGTAATACTTTTCCCGTAGGAAATGATAGTGCACTTCTACATGCTTGGTCCTCGCATGGAAATTGGATTCTTCGCTAAGCTTATGGCTGACAGATTATCACAATATATCCGTGTAGGTTGATTTATTGGTTGATGGAGATCCTCCATTAGCTGTACCAGCCATGTACTCTCTTGTGCTGCAATTGCTGTTGCTCTATACTCAGCTTATGTCATATATAGTGACACAGTTGCTTGTCTTTAGCTACACCATGACACTACTGCTGATCCGAGGCTAAACATATATCCAGTAGTTGATCGTCGCGTGTCATGATCTCCAGCAAAGTCAGCATCGCAATGGCCTACAACTTCACATGATGCTTCTTTCTTATACAGAAGCCCAAAATCAAATGTACCCTTTACATACCTTAGTATGCGCCTGACTGCATCTAAGTGGGGCCTTCGCGGCTTCTCCATGAATCAGCTTGCTACTCCCACTGCAAAGGCAATATCAGGCCGTGTTATGGTTAGGTAAATAAGACTACCCACCAATTGCCTGTACATAGTTGAGTCTTCCAATTCTCGTCCTTCAATTGCACATAACTTTACATTTCCATCAATTGGAGTAGAAATAGGTTTGCAATCAAGCATCCCGAACTTGTCTAGGAGGTCTTGTGCATACTTCTGCTGGCATAGGAATAATCCTTCATTGGTCTTCTCAATCTCGAGTCCCAGGAAATGTTTTAATTCTCCAAGCTCTTTCATCTGGAACCGCACTGAGAGGTTGGTTCTGATTTGGCATATCTCCTTTTCATTATCTCCAGTGATGATTAGATCATCCACGTAGATTAATACTATTGCAAGCTTGCCATCTTCTGCCTTTACAAACAAGCTCGAGTCTGCTGGGGCTACAAAGTAGCCACTTTGCACCAGAAATTCAGCAATCTTCCCATACCATGCTCTCGAGGCTTGTTTTAAGCCATAGAGGGCTTTCTTTAACTTACAAACATAATATGGATGAAACTTACTTTTGAAACCATCGGGTTGCTCCATGTATATATCGCGATCTAGTTCTCCATGTAAAAAGGCATTCTTCATATCCATTTGCCATAATTTCCATGACTTGCTTGCTGCAAGTGCTAGTAAGACTCGAATTGTAGTAATCTTTGCCACTGGACTAAAGGTCTCATCATAATCTAAGCCATACTTTTGAGAGAATCCTCGAGCAACTAGTCGTGCCTTATATCTTTCTATCGACCCATCTGGTCAATTTTTAAGTTTATAGACCCATTTGCAAGATATAAGATGTACCTCTTTAGTTCTCAGTACTAGGTCCCATGTTTCGTTCTTTCTTAGTGCTTGTATCTCTTCCTCCATTCCATGTCTTGCGAAGCTTCCTCATATGTGGACGGCTCGACTACTCCGACATCTTCGATCAGCGCCGCATTTGCATATTTAGGATTTGGTCTTCTTTGTCTTGTTGATCTCCTTAGTTGAGATTCCTCCTCTTTAGGTTCTTCCATCTGACTTGGTCGGAACTCTTCTGTAGTTCTTGGATGTACACCAGTTCGCCATGGGCTCTTTGATTTTTCTGGTGACTGTGCTCTGACTTCTTTTCTTCCAATTACATTATCATTTTCTTCTTCAATTGGCTAGCCCTTATCAATCTTGTCATTTTCTTCCATTCCTCCACGAATCTCTTCTTCAACTTGTTTTGAATTAGGTTGTGATGTCCACCAAGATAATAGTTCATCGAACACCACATTTCTGGAAGTGTAACATCTCCCTGTTGTAGGGTCACAACACTTCCATCCTTTTCTTTAATCATCGTAGCCCATGAATATGCAGCGAACTACCTTCTTATCAAACTTGTTACGAAGATGGTTTGGCACGAATGCATAACATACACACCCAAATATTCTAAAGTGACTTACTGTGGGCTTGCGATTCCACAACTTCTCATAAGGTGACATAAAGCCAAGCCTTGCTTGAGGTAGTCTATTGATCACGTGCACTGCCGTCTTCATACACTCAGCCCAAAACTTGGTTGGAACACTCTTCGCATGCAACATACTCCTAAATGTCTCCGCCAAATGCCAATTCTTTCTTTCGGCAACTCCATTTTGTTGTGGCGTATTTGGGCAAGTAAATTGTCGACGTATCTTCCATTATTGAAGAAATTTTGTAAAGTCATTTGATGTGTATTCTCCCCCATTATCTGTGTGAAGGCATAGTATTTTCTTGCCTACTTCATATTCTACTTTTGCTTTAAACTCCTTAAATTTGTTTAATGCTTCGGATTTTTGTTTCATGAAGTCGACCCAGATGTACCTAGAGAAATCGTCGATGAATGTTATCATATACTTTGATCCTCTGACTGACGGTTACTTCACTGGTCCAAATACATCTGAGTGGACAAGCTCGAGAGGCATCTTAGCTCTGAATTTGGACTCTTCATATGGAAGCTAATGTGCCTTCCCATACTGGCATCCAGCGCAGATGACATCTTCTTGGACTTCCAAGTGGGAGAGACCTTTTAGCATACCTTTCTTCATCATCACCTTTAATTTATGGTAGCTCACGTGCCCAAGCCGTGCATGCCACAAATCAGGCGTTTCACTCTTTCAAGTTTTGTCCATGTATGCCGTCTGAGCTGACATCATGTAGACAGACTCTAATCGACGCCCCTCCATGATTGGTGTATCAGTTGGTTTCAAATTGAGGTACACCCTAACATCTCTAGGACCAAACACCACATAATTGCCTGAGTTTGTAAATTGTGCCACGGACAATAGATTCTTCTTCATTCTTGGCACATGGTACACATTTTTCAGTTCGACTTGATGCGAACTAAATCGGGGTGTCATCATCGTTTGGCCCACATGGGTAATCGGCAACCTTGAGTTGTCTGCGGTGACAACTACTCATCCACCTTTGTACTCGCACATGTTTGATAGCTTGCCTTGATCTCCAGTCATGTGATTTGAGCACCCCGAGTCGACTATCCAATCTTCTTCATAATCAATCAATTTATCACTTACCGTGATGAGGGCCATCGCATCTTCTATGATGGAGGAGTTTGCAAGCTCTTCTTGTTCCTCCACTGCAAAGGATGCTTGGAAATCCCACTCTTCTTCGCTATCATTTTCCTTGGATGCTGCGACATTTCCTTCAACTCTTTTGAATCGACAATCCCTGGCAAAGTGACCTACTTTGTCACATGTGTAACACCGTCCATTACGCCTTCTATTCTTCTTTTCTTCATTGTCGTCCTTATCGCGGTCTTGACGAGCTCCCCCTGGCTGAGGTCGAGTTCCTTCTATTTGCTTTTGCCATTCTCCATGACTTTTCCACGGTTTGCCATCTCTTGCACTTGCTCTATTTCTATTTTGGCCCTTGAACCCTTTTTTATTACTAAAGAGGGCACTTTCATCCTCCTTAATTGAGACCTTAGAAATTTGTTTATCTAAGGTTTCTTGGTTGGCCAATATATTCTCCAACTCTGTTAGAGTTGGCTCATTTGCCCATCCACGAGTAGCCATAACAATACCATTATATTCCGGCCTTAACCCGTGAATTATTATTCTTCTCATTCTTGTCTCAGAGATGGCATTCTCAGGATCTAATTTTGAAATTTCTTCCCAAATAGATTTAACTTTAGAAAAGTATTGACTTACCGTCATACTTTGTTACGAGATTGAGAGGAGCTCATTCTCTAGGCATTGTAACTTGGCATCGTTTGTCCTTGCAAACAGCGTCGCCAAGTTATCTCAGGCCTCCTTCGGGGTCGTCGCACTCTTTATGTGTTGCAGTAATTCATCTTCAACAGTCACGGCAAGCACATAAAGAGTCTTACCCGATTTTATATTCCATTTTCTTAATTCGCTATCATTCGTGGGTGGGGTGGTATTGCTCCCGCCAACAATATCCTATAAATCTTGTCCAAGCAAATAATACCGCATGCGGTTACTCCAATTATTATAATTGAAGTTGTTGAGCTTCTCCATGCTGTTCACCGAACTTGAGAAATCTGCCATCGTGACTTGAGTATAAAGCCCCACACTATACCAAGTAAGCCTGGTCCCGGACCAACCGACTTCACAATCCCAGATTGTGCACTGGCAGAACTCCGACGTCCTTCGCTTCTTCGCTCCTTGGCTCGATGATCCCTGACCGCCTTGCTCACTTACAATGGTCCCTGACCACTGTCTTTGCACGGCCTTTGACGACCTGCTCTGATACCACTTGTTGAGAAGCAAGTGGATGTACAAGTAAAACAATTGCTTTATTTTATATAAACAATATTACAAACTCTCTACACACACCACTCTCATACACCTCTCATACCTCACACGAACACAATTCTTGCACACACCCACTCACTCTCTATCACTCTACACTCACGTCACCTACTCCACCCACTCACACACTCACATACACACTCCACTCCCATCACACACTACACACATGTACACACTCAAGGGGCAAGAACCCCTATTTATAGGGTGTAAAGTCGGTGAGAAAAATCTGGAGAGAGGGGGAGAGAAAAGTCTGGAGAGGGGGAGAAAATTCTGGTGCAGCAGAGAAAGGAAGAGAAATCTGGAAAAATCCAAAGAGAGAGAGAGAGAGAGAGAGAGAGAGAGGCAGTGCTCCCTTTTTTTTTTTTTTCTGACAATTTGTAGTGTGAATTTGACGGATTAGGCATTTCAGGGTTGGGGGAAATCGTCGACTGTGTTGTGAAGCTGTAGTGCCTGATTTAATGGGGCATCCTATAGCTGAATTATTTGGTTGGATTAGCTAAGCTCTTGGATTACCGAGTTTGGATCAATACTACAACTGGAATATGGTCAGATTGGTCAAATTTCCATATATTTGTTCAATACAAATATGTTTATACTTTGGGGGTAAAATTTGTTGAGTGTCTCATAGTGATTGACTATCAGCTATTCGGCCTTTCTCCAGTTGAGTAATGGACTATAGCTTGTAAGTTTCAGCAGACTAGCTTTATGGGAAAGAGGAGCCTTATGTTGTTCACTTGTTCGCCTTTCGTTGCATTTGAACATATAGTTCTTTAAGTTCACGAACAAGGATGGCAGAAATATACTGAAATATTATTTTGAGTTGATGTTTCCTTGTGAAGTGTTCCTCTTACTTGATTGTCAAAATAGCTTGCTAGAGACATAAGAAACTTGCTCCATTGCTTGTCATTAAATGAGTTTTTGACCACATTTTCAATGTGAAATTTTCTCAACCGGTAAAATGCAGAGCTCTGAGTGAGGTCCAAGGCTTGTAAAGCTGTTTACAATTGCACTCTTGGCATGACATTGGCGGAGTATGCATCTGCTGTAAGTGTTCTTTATAAAGATTTTCACATTTACCTAGAGCTTGTTGTTTTTATTACGCTTCAGGTTTCGCCATTTAAATACAAAAACATTGTAACTAGATGCACAGCTTTTTATTTTGCAGGTTAATGTCAGATTTGACAGAACTTAGTAGTTGGACTCGTCCTAGATGTGATGGAAAGACAAAGGTAATTTAATATGGTTTAATATGACATTTTTGCTAAGGTTGCCTGAAGAATGGATCCTCAGTACAGTATTAAATGGCCAATTCTTCTGATGAGATTTTGTGGGCATATGCTGCCTCCTCTTATTAGATTCTGAACTGGTGATTAATGCCTTTTGATATGAAAGGAGGGGTTTGAATTCATTGAATTGATAGTGGGCATTCAACACTGCTTACACGCAGATTATTTGGTTGCAGTGGCTTCCCAATCTGCAATGCTTGCGACGCCTATATGTTTAAATTGCATCTAATTGTTTATATCTATTTCTAAACGTACATATATGTTACCTGTAGGCATACGTTGGGGTGGTCTTAATGCTGTAATTATAGCTTTTAGAGGTGCACAAGAACGTAGGTATGCATGTTAACTTTAGCAACTCTTCTCCTTACAAATGACTTGCAAAGGTTTTGATGAAAATTTAAGCTAAGAAGAGCAGCCTCTTGTGAGTGCGTACACAAGATCCATGGGTCGACTGTCCATAAGAAGGGAAAAGGGTGAATCATTTCCACCAAGATGCGAAAGTTACCTTCTTGTAATTTTAGATTGGTTCATGAGAAGATCACATACTTCACTAATTTTGTTCTGTGAAAAATTCCATCACCTCTCTTTGTCATTTGAGCTTTTCAGTTAGTGATTACTTCTTTTTATGTCTACAACATACAGAACTGGGTTGAAGATCTCTACTGGATAGTGGAAACAGCTTGACGTACTACCCTGGCATGCATGGTGCCCTGGATAGCTCTAAAGATGATTATGCCTCTTGCAAGCTGTGGATTCTTCTTGTTTGGATTGAGTTACAGTCTTACTCTATTGATTTCTGCTTGGGTTAATCATGGATTTTACTATTCTTATCTTGATATGACAATTCAACCTGGTATTTGGGATGCTGTTATAAGAACCAAGGATTTATAAGGGGACATCAATGTCATGGTGACAGAGCATTCTATGGGGGGCTATGGCATCCTTTTGCGGAATTGATCTTGTGGTAAGATAGTTAAAAACTGCTATGGTCTGGAATTGTGAATTTTATCGTTTTTTTTTTCCTATTGCGTTCTTCCAATATTCAGATAATCTGTTAAGAGTCATCTAGAATTCTCTGCCAAATCTGTGTTGAAGAGTCCAGGCTCTTTATGTGGATCTTGAACTTTCTATTGCTCATATTTATATTCACAATTCATCATAGACAGCATCTTGTTTTCTTTCAGTTTTGGTAAGTCAAACCATAGACAAAACACAAGCAGAATGGGGTGCAAATAGCCATTTATGCTAACCACCAATTGTTTAAGTATCTAGCAATGTAAATTGAGTCTTACCCATAAAGCTATGGAGCTTCAAGTTGGTCGAATACCTAAATATAGTGGATAAGGTCACTTCCAACTAATCATTACAAGGTTTACTTACTTGCTGGAAAATTTATGGAATTGTCGATATGTTTATGGTCTGGACATATAACTTTTTAAAGCACTTGAAGCTCAAGTTTTATGTCATGTAATCTTGAAGTGCTAATGCATTTTAAGATAGATTATATATCAACCCTAAATTTTTGTTTGGTGTTCTGTTTCTATCTAAGTCTCTCTCTAATCAAAAGAAGCAGCTCCTCTTCAGTAGGACTACAAGGCCAGATATGTTGTAGGCTGGAGCCAATGCTAAGATGTCTAAATTATGCCTTTTCTCTCAGCTTTATTGGACAGAGTGTTCCAGGGTACATTTGGAGGCACCTGTTGCTCAACTGGTACCAGAAATGGTGCCCAATCCAAAATCATGTCCCATTGATTCTCTTCTCCATTACAAGTGGTGATTTTTAGAGTTAAACTTTATCTTGAAGTCTGATTACACTCATGTTGATGTGGCCTATGATAGGATCACAGGTTGCATGGACTTTAGACTATACCCTTTCTCAAAATATTAGTAGCAAGTATAACATCTTGTCCTAAAACTTTTAAATGATTTAAAATTTTATTTTTGTTTACTGGTTTCTTGCTGAAAATTTTGTCGAGCCAATTGTGACGTCATGCCCATTCGTTGCGATCCTTTTTAAGATTGAGTTTCTCCTTCGCTACTTGTGACAGTAAGTTTTGTAGTTCAAGGGGCATTTTCACCATGAACCAGGAATTTTTTGTTTATGTTATTAGCAGGATGTGACTCACCCCACCAACATTCAAGTGCTTCTTGTGGAAGCGATTAAATGCGCTTCTGTTGTAAATTCATGTCCAATCCCACTATTCCATATTATTAACACCTTTTTGTGGTGCTGAGGGTGGGTTTGGTTTTGTTGTGTGTGGGGTTTGGTGTTGGGAAACTTATGGATGGGATCTTGACGGAGTTAACACTAGACCTTCAACCCTTATGGAGACAAAGGGCTGTTCTATTGTTCACCTTTGTATATGAAATGCAATATATGGTTATTGATGCATAGTGTTTTTTCCCATCTTGGAAGGGCTATTGATGTATTGACATTCGAGTTATTTGGCTGTCGTGCTGAAACTGTCTTTTCCAGACCAGCATTCGCCTTATTTACTTAACCGAAACACTTTATTTCCTGGTTAATCATGAAGCACAGAATATTCAGGTTTTAACATTTGGACAAACTCTGTATTGGCAATGCAGTGTTTGCATCTTACTACAGTGACTACATACCAAAAACATTATGTATTCCTCCTGGAAAAGATTTTTTGTCTTATTTGCCTCCGTACTGTTTTTGGTTCCCACAGAAGATGTACCTATTGTTACTGATCAAAACAGTAAACAAGAAAATAGAAAACCAGAAGCTATATTTTTGTGATGAGGAAGAGAAGCGCAGAGAAACAGAACACAAACTTGCATACGTCTGTTCTAAAGGAAACTGTCAAGTACAAGACAACTTAAACAAAGCAAAAACTGCTCACGTACGTGCAACACATAACTGCACACAAACGTGCTATTAACTTCCTAGAAAATAACAAAAACACTAAATAAATAACTAAATTGAACTTGGCTGTTTTTTAATAAAAAACAGAGGAAAACAGAGTAAAAACAGAGGAAAAAACAGAGCAGAAAACAGTAGCAACATTGAGACATTCTAATCCAACAAACTCCTCCTTGGATCAGTTGTTGCTGCATACTCCAATTTTCTTTCTTAATACTTCAAATCTTCCAGCTTGAAGTGGTTTTGTGAACATGTCCGCAAGCTGATCTTCAGATCTGCAATAGACCAACTTAACTTCGCCACTTTGTTGCACCTCACGCAGAAAGAAAAATTTGACTTTGAAATGCTTGGTTTTGCCATGGAAAACTGGATTCTGAGATATTGCTAACGCCGCCTGATTATCCACGTTAACTTCAATGCAATTACTAGAATTCAACCACAGATCTTTCATTATCTTTTTCAGCCACAAAGCTTGATTTGCAGCTGCAGTAGCTGCTATAAACTCAGCCTCTGCAGTAGACTGAGCTACAATTTCTTGCTTTTTAGAACACCAGGAGAAACAAGCAGAACCAAGACGGAAACAATACCCAGATGTACTTTTCATGTCATCCACTGAACTAGCCCAGTCACTATCAGAAAATCCTTGCAAATTAAACTTCTGACCTTTTTCAAACTTCACACCAAAGAACAATATTCCTTTGAGATATCTTAAGACCCTTTTTGCTGCAATTAAATGTAACTGACTAGGACTACTCATAAACCTGGATAAAACACTCACAGCAAATAGAATATCTGGTCTGGTTGCTGTAAGATACATGAGACACCCAATCAGACTTCTATACATAGAAGCATCTACTGCATCAGTTCCATCATTCTTCTGCAGCTTCTCTTTAGCAGCCATAGGAGTGCTTACACTTCGACAATCTTCCATCTGAAACTTCTTTAGAATTTCTTTCATGTATTTTTTCTGACAGATGAAGATCTCATATGAAGCCTGTTTGACTTCCAAACCCAAAAAATAAGACATCTTTCCCAAGTCTGACATCTCAAAAAACTGCAAATAGATCTTGCTTCACCTTCTCTATCAATTCCATATCATTCCCCGTCACTAATAGATCATCTACATAAAGTGACAGAATTACAATACTGTGATTCATCTTCTTGACATAAAGAGTGAACTCACTTAAGCTTTTCACAAAGCCAAAATCTTGCAAATATCGATCTATCTTCTCATACCAAGCTCTTGGAGCCTGCTTCAGTCCATATAGAGCTTTCTTCAACCTGTATACACTCTCTTCTTGCCCTTTGATACTAAAGCCTTTAGGTTGTTCAACAAAAATCTCCTCCTCAAGCTCTCCATTCAGAAATGCAGACTTGACATCTAACTGAAATATAAGCCACCCCTTCTCTGCTGCAATAGCTAACAGTAACCTTATTGTATCAAGTCGTGCAACAGGAGCAAATGTTTCAGAATAGTCTACTCCCCATATTTGTGCATAGCCTTTCACCACCAGTCTAGCTTTGTATTTATTAACAGAACCATCAGGATTAAGTTTTGTTCTAAACACCCACTTAACCCCAATCACATTCTTATCAGATGGTCTGTCAACAAGCTCCCATGTGTGGTTTTTCTGGATCATTGCAATCTCCTCCTGCATTGCTGCAATCCATCTCTGATCCTCCTTAGCTTCCACAAAGTTAGATGGTTCAAGCATTGCCACATTGCTTCTTTCATAGATTTCAGCAAGTGACCTTGTGCCCCTCACTGGTAAATCATCCACACTGTCTTCCAATCCATCTATAACTTCATCAACCTCTACATCTGTTGCAGGTTGTTTTTCGAACTGCTGCTTTTCTGCACTCCTTCCTTCCATCCAATTCCACTCATCTTCCTCTAGAAAAACAACATCTCTGCTTACAGTCACCTTCCCTGTCATAGGGTGAAAAATTCTGTAAGCCTTTGATTGGAGACTGTACCCAATAAAGATTCCCAGCTCTGCCTTCTTATCCAGCTTGTCCCTCTTGACCTCAGGAACATGAGTGTAACACAAACACCCAAAAACCTTCAAATTTTTCACAGAAGGTTTAACACCATACCAGACTTCAAAAGGTGTTGACCTCTCTAAGGCCTTTGTAGGCAATCTGTTCAACAAGAACACTGCAGTATTAGCTGCTTCAGCCCAGAACTTCTTAGGCAACATTTTCTCTTGCATCATACATCTGGCCATCTCCATAATACTTCTGTTTTTCCTCTCACTGACCCCATTCTGTTGAGGTGAATAGGGAGCAGTGAACTGCTGCACAATTCCTGCTTGCTCACAATTCAACTTAAACTTGTGAGCAGTATACTCAGAACCATTATCAGACCTGAGCATTTTAATTTTTTTCCCACTCTGATTCTCAACTAAGGCTTTAAACTTCACAAACACATCAGCAACTTCAGACTTGGCTCGCAGAAAATAAATCCAACTCATCCTAGTCATATCATCAGTGAAGGTAATGAAATACCTGCTACCATTGAGAGAAGACTCAGACATAGGTCCGCATAGATCTGTGTGGACCAATTGCAGCTTCTCACATGCTCTCCAGCCTCCTCCTTTGAAAGGAAATTTGGCTTGCTTGCCAAGAAGACAAGTTCTGCACTGTGGAAATTCCTCCTCCAAACTTGGCAAGTCATCTGCCAAGCTATTTTTCTGCATAAACGACATGCTCTTCCTGTGAACATGCCCAAGTCTTTTATACCATATCTCTGCATTTTCTTCTTTGCACTTTAAAGCCATTTGTTGCATCTTTTGTGGCCTGAACATGAAACTCTTGTCCTCCATTGGAATTCTTAGCACTTCTTTGCTATCTGCATTATTAATAAGACATTCATTCCCTTCGAACTTCACTTTATAGCCCTTCTCAACTAATTGACCAACACTTAACAGATTATGGTCAATATTTGGCACAAAGAAAACATCACTGATCAGCTTCACCTCCTGATTTCCTTCAATAGCCACTGTACCCTTCCCTTGCACTTCAATATACTATCCGTTGCCAATTCTGACTCTGGACCTGACTGACCTGTCTAGACTCCTAAACAGCTTCGAATTGCTAGTCATATGATTGGTACAGCCACTATCCACCAGCCATGCATCATTCCCAACAGAAGATTCAGAAAAAGAAGCTACAAACAAGTGCTCTTCCTCAGTTTCATTCACTGCTACCTGGGCTTTTCCTGCTTGCTGGTAATTTTTTTCTTTGCAGATGGCTTCCATGTGACCCAACTTGTGACATCTTCTGCATCTAGCATCAGGCTTTCTCCAACATCTAAAAAACTGATGATTAGTTCCACCACAGTATTGACAAGACTTTTTGTTCATCTTCCATTTGCTAGACCCACCAGAATTTCCTTCTTTTGCTACAAACTTGGAGTCACCAGCATTTTCTCTAGACTGAATCCATTTCTTCCCTTTGCCTCCATCATTTGACTTCACTCTAGCTTGCAGCGCACCCTCTACAAACTCTTCTCTTCTCATCAGTCTTCTGTGCTCCTGTGCCTGCAGAGCATTTAACAATTCTGCAAGCTTTCTATCAGATAAGTCTCTTGTATTTTCCAGAGACGCTATGGTGGCTTCGAACTTCTCTGGAAGAGACACCAGGATCTTCTGAACAAGCCTTTCATCCTTCAAGTCAGTCCCTAAAACTCTGATTTTTTCAGCTATCCCAACCAACCTATCAGAGTACTCCTTCACTGACTCTGAATCCTTCATCTGCTGTCTCTCAAACTCCCTCAAGAGATTCAGCACCTTCATGCCTCTTATCTTCTCATCTCCCTCGTATTCATCCTTCAAGAAATCCCATATTGCCTTTGCAGAATCACATCTCATGATCCTTGTGAAGATAGTGGGTGAAACAGCAGCGTACAGGCATGACTTTGCCTTGGCCTTCCTTGTGATTCTCTCTTTATGGTACTTTATCTGATTCAAGGTCGGATTGTCTGGAAGTGGAGCAATCTCATAATCATCCTCCACAGCTTCCCACAAATCATGACCCTCCAAAAATGCCGTCATCTTGACAGCCCATGCTTGATAATTCTCTCCAGTAAATACTGGAGAAGCCATCGTAGAGAAACCACTCGACCCTGTCTCCATCACCCTTTAACTTCTTTACACCTCGATACTTGCTTCACTTCACAGTCCCTCAAGATCACACACGCTCTGATACCACTGTTGTTACTGATCAAAACAGTAAACAAGAAAATAGAAAACCAGAAGCTATATTTTTGTGATGAGGAAGAGAAGCGCAGAGAAACAGAACACAAACTTGCATACGTCTGTTCTAAAGGAAACTGTCAAGTACAAGACAACTTAAACAAAGCAAAAACTGCTTACGTACGTGCAACACATAACTGCACACAAACGTGCTATTAACTTCCTAGAAAATAACAAAAACACTAAATAAATAACTAAATTGAACTTGGCTGTTTTTTAATAAAAAACAGAGGAAAACAGAGTAAAAACAGAGGAAAAAACAGAGCAGAAAACAGCAGCAACATTGAGACATTCTAATCCAACAGTACCAATGTACCATCAATTCCCTAGAGAGGTATGGTGTTGATCTTGACAGAATATCAAATAAATTATGGGGAATTGTTGATGACTGAATTTGAGGTTTGCTTCACATTTCTTTCAACCTGTCTCACAAGTGAAGTATCATATATTCCGGCATTGTATGTACTCTCTTTTTTCAGCTTATAAATTATGACTGTCTTGTTTGTTTTTCTTCTTAACAAAGCAGGGTAGTTTGTAGGACTCATTACGTTACAAAATTTTTTGAGTAACTCTCGTTCTTGCAAAAGCCATCACGAGTTTTTCATATTGATTCCAAAGTTTAAGACACATAATAATGTTTATTATACTCTCTCTCTCTCTCTCTCTCTCTCTCTCTCTCTTACACACACACACACACACTATGTATGTCTACTAATGCGTATAATTATTAGTGACTAGCTCAAAGACCGCCACGGTTGAACATATTAATGGGAGATGAAAATGATTTGATTCCACCTGCTTCTCTAATAACTAATCATACTCGTAACAGTTTTCATGTAATCGGAATCTTCCCTTTATTGTAGGTATGGCTATATAACATAGGATTTGGTAGTTATCAGGTTGAGAAAGTTTGTGATACCTCAGGAGAAGATGCATCATGCAGCAAGTGATGAGCTAGTTTCAGTTGACGCTACTTGTTCAAACAATTATTTTGTGGATTTATCATGCAAGATGCAATAAGTCGTGATGGACCAGCTTGTTCTAGAGAATGTCCGTCCTTTGTTACTAGGAATATTCGTGGACAACTGATCAGGGTATTTTCCTGCAGATTGGTAACTGGTAACAGCATTGTGGACCATTTAGTCTTTCTATAGTTTGCAATTAATGGCTAAGACATGAGAATCGTGCAAAATCGTCACCGACACTATTGACGGAATGTGGAGGCGAAGATGTCAAAGAAAATCTCATGCTTTCCAGGAATCATTTTGTTTCTGCATTGAGGCCACATTCGGACTCTGATGCCAAGAGGAAATTCAGTTGAAATGCTCCTGGGTCAGTACCTGGATTCTCAAAGATCATCAGGGACCTCTGTGACGAAGTTTGGTCACAAAATGCATTCCATCGATCTGTTGTCCATATCCATCACAAGATACAGTGGAGCTCTACTCTAATTTACTCTGAATGTAAATAGCACAAAGTTGAAGGTATCATCCTTGTAAATACAACTCCGTGGTTTCAATTGAATGAATACGTTCGCAAGTTTGCCTGTCAATCTATTATTAGGCTTGGGGCTTTGTTACCTGACTTGATGTGTGGATGCTGAGCTGAGCTATATTCATAGTTGAATGACGCAGCTATTTTCCCCCTTTTTTTTATTTTTTATTTTAACTTCACAAAATTGGTAGTTGTGTGAATGTTGCAACTGTGACACTTGCATGGTTAGGCAATTAACCGGTTTTTATAAGGTGAAACAAAGACTACGTTCACAGACCATTTCTCAATCTATGACACCTTACCTTCTCCTACAGGCACATTGGCACATAAGATTTCTTGGCAGAATTAAGTACTTCAACTATTTCCTCGTAGGGAATTGTGCAGATGAACTGTTAAGTCAAACCATCTCGGAGACAGATGATGACTTTGTCTTACATCATTTCCACTGGCAACCTTTGCAAAATTTTTACTTTTAGGAGGTAAACAATTTATATCATCTTGGCTTTGATATGTAACAATGATCATAACAGCATTCGGAACAAGAGTTGTAAGCTTTAACCTTCTTTTTCTAATATGCAGGAATTAACATTAGTGGAAACCTGAAACAAGATGCGACTAGAAGTCCTTGACACTTTATGGTAAGCTAGAGTTTGTACATTACAGTAAAAGCTAGAGTATAACACCAAAACATTGGGAAAGGTATATTGTTCTGTCGTCTTAACCCTGGCCATCGTGATTAAGGCACTTCTGCAATCGCAAATTGCCAGCTTCAGAGGCGGAGATGGCAATCTGCTCTTGCTAAAAACTGAGAGGGCCCAAAGTAGATAGAGCAATTGGGAGTTTCTGTCATTATTCTAATAAAATAGGGAACGATAACTCTTGAAACAAGATGCGACTAGAACATCAGAAAATAAATTCGGAGTTCCACGACCAATGGGCAGCGACGTATGCATAAATTAAGACAAGCTCACGAGGAACTACATCTTCCTCACTTCTTCTCAATTAGCTTTTCGATCATTGCCGCAGCTTCCTGGACATTTGTGATACTTTGAGCACTTTCTTCCTCCACACTAATATCGAATTCCTCCTCAAGTCCCATCACAATCTCCACCTAAATTGCAAAAGAGCAATGGTCTCATCACAATCCCAATTTATTAAATGGAGTAAGCTGGTAAACGTCGGAATCAGATAAGCAGAAAAAACAATTCCAATGTCGCAGAAGTACCGTCCTGCACCGCTTCATAATGAATGGATCAAGTGAAAGCTCATTAAAGTCTGCAGAAAAGGAAAGAAACATGTGGATGAACGGCTTACAATGTACAGGAGAATCGGCTTCCATGTTAGCAAATTTTGACTCTCCAGTCACCGTAGCATCATCTGGTAAAGCCAGCTACTTCCTTACTATTTGGCACACTTTATCCACTGTCTCCTTTTTAGCCTGCTCACATCTCAAGTGGATTATTTACAAGTTCTAAAACCTACTTATGGATGGGCTTCACACTGAGTGGTTAGAACATTGGCAAGACCAATCCAAGCATTCCTCCAGAGCAAGCAAAATGATATGTTGGAACACGGTATGAAAAATATTCTGGGCATCCACTTTCCCAGAAGAAGCATGTTTCAAATGACATGATTATAATCACACAGCAAGATCGTTCAACATGAGACGAAAATAATGGCCCAGACTTCAGATACATAAGAGCTTGTAGTCACTTTGCTTTGCTTTAGTTTTGTTGTTATAGTTGGCTTGACATAGTAAATACAGACCGCACCCGAAACCTGGAAGCGGCGTGTCTTAAGAGAAGGGAAACTTCTGCCACCGATAGGAAGGGAAACAGAACTGAAATTAGATGTCTTGCTGACAGGTACCTGTTCAAAACGTCAAAAGTGAGCATTACCAAAGTGCTAAGTAAGCTCATGGTGCTACACAAGTCAGGTCTAAAGTAAAATGCCAAATGTTATTAATGTTTCAAAGATCCAATCTAGTTCAAAGGCAGAACCTCAACCAAGTCAGCCAAGCCGCATCCCAAATTGCACAGAAAATTCGGGCGAATTACATTTTGCCACCAAGTTTTTGGCATAATGCCAAGCTACCCATGATGTTTCGAGTTTTGCATCCTAGACTTTTTGAAATTGGACACCATGTGCAGCAAAATGTTTTCGTAAATCTGACCACGCGACCGCACGTGACTAGTTATGAAAGGCAAATTGGACATATATCATCTATATATATGGGGAAAAAAAAAACAGGGACTACCCAAAAAAATATTTTAAAACTATCTATTGATATGCATTTGGTATTGACCCAGTCAAATTCTCGTCGGAATTGTAGTCACATGCTCTCAAGTGCAATATATATTTTTTTCTAATTATTCTTCTACTTATTATACGTATGTGCTAATATGAAAAATTTCCTCCGTAATCAGTCCCGTTGCTGGGGCTCCAAGTGGAAATTGATCGAAGTCAATCCAGGGAACGCATTGCAATCTATTTCTAAAATTCATAGGCAAATGGCAAAAATTGAAACGTCACTAGCCAACAGACGACAACCGTAAAAACTTGGGGGACAATATGTAATTTGCCCCAGAAAATTTACAGAGTTCTCAGACCTGTAGATTACTAGCAATTATTAGACCAACATCAAACCTCAAGAACCTTCGGAAGCTAATGGAGATGCTACTATCAGCATCACCAATAACCACAACAATGAGACAGCAAAAACAAACTGAAATAAGTTGAAAAAAAAAAAAATCGCATAAACATGCAAAAGCTGCTACCTGAGAGCAAATCAACAACACATCGAAAAAAAGCGAACTCGATTAGGCGTCCACCTAATTAATTCCGGAATACAAAAGTGGCAGGACACCAAAATCAAGTATCGCTGGCCTGAACTCATTATTAACACCAAACAGCTCATCTAGTTAATCTAGACATTTGAAATAATCATTTGGCAGTGCTGTAGCTTTCCGATGTACTCACAGATGCATGCTGTAGCGATGCTTACGCAGTTCATCCATTCCTATATCTAACCAGACTAATGCCGCAAACGTGACCATTTTCTTACTTTAAAACCGCCGGAACATGTACTCATCTCTCAATCAAATCCTTAACATAGCCAAAAATTCGCTCTGTTCTATCAATCATCATGCATATTTTCCAACAGACATTCCGAACCAGCATCTCCAGTCCCATCAGGCAGAATTCATAAATCCTGGCACTAAACAAATTGAAAGTAGACCAATTTCTTCCCTTTATTTTCCCTATCAAGAAGAATGAAACGCCACTCCTCGATCAATCCATGGAAAAAAACTGAACATTTACCACAACCCAATGGACAGAAAAACACCTCCAGCACCAAAAACATGAGCACGTTCGTCCCAGTCTGGTAAAAAGCTAACGTCCAAGCTGACAATACGCCTCGAAAATACCGCCAGCGATCAAGCACCAATCAAACAAAACCAAATCTCGCAGAATCGACACTCCCCATCGTCCAAAAACGCATCAAAGCCTCGTTAGTGGCTTAAAGAACAGTAATATATCTTCCTTTGACTTGTCAGTGGGGCAATGGGGTGCATATCCTGAAAAAATGCAGCTCAACCAAATGAGTGATGCCGCTTAGCATATGAAAGCCTTTTATTGATCAAGATGCCGCAAGAAATTTTACCAGCCCAATTTCTACTTCCAAGAACAACTTCAATTCGGCATTCGGAAATTTATTTGACACTTCTCTCAACTATCCTACCTACGGTACATCAAAAAGAAAAACAAATACGGTGGGAAAGAAAGTAGAGACCCAATCAAAAGGCATTGGAGCAGTGGATAAGCACGACGAAATGAACATAAGCAGTACGGAAAATTTAAAAAGACAAACGAAAGAACAAAAGGGAAAAATCGAAAAGAGGAAGCATCTCTGCCAATAAAATGCATAATCAAAAGATATCCTCCCCATGCAAGTAAGAGAATATTAAAACCTATCACTCTGAAGAACAATTAACTCCTACAAGAATAAGCTGAACTAGCTTTTTCCCCACTATTTTCCACTCGTACACAAAAATAATCAACTAAGTGATAAGAAAAACTCAAGTACCAGATAATAGAAAGCAGGTAGTGCAGCACATTAACACAACATTACGTAGACTTAAAAGGCTAAATGATTACCCAGCTGAAGCTAAACAGAAACTAAACCAAAAATAAAAAAATGTGCATGAAAAACAGTTCAGAGAAATGTGCACCGGAACGCCGAATTCTTTAGCAACCTCCTCCTGAAAAAATACGGCAGTTTTTGTTATCACTTGGTTTAATATGTGTTGAAGAAATCCTTGAAACTGTAAACAGAAAAGACAATCGCCAGAGATGACCAAAAGCTAATTTGCTAGACATGGTGATACTGTTTCGATAGGATATTGCAGCGTAACTTGACTGGCAAAGTCAACGATGCCTGGTGTACACCTTCCATTCGTTTACAATGTACAGCCAAACAGCAGTGTGGTTTTGTGCTCTTCAGCATCTAATGCATAATATAAGGTTCATCAGCGATTTCGTGGATGATTCCAACGATTTGTTTTCAATAATCTAACTGCAACGATTGAGAGTCCAGTGGGGAAGAATGGACACGAAACATCATATCCCTATCCGAAATTAGGACGGGCACATGCCCACATTGTCAGGCATATCGGAGATAAAGATGTCCATTGTTAATGATTGTTCAATAAGTTTTAGCACTAGGCTCCAAGCTCATCATAGACTGCAATTTAGGAAAAAAAAGAAAAAACAATGGCTCTTCTCATATCTAAACACGAAAATTGGTTCTTTATGTGCTGCAACACTCTTAAAATTTCTCTGTCAAGGACTTGCGGACATCGTGAGACCATTAGTCTATAGGAATTTCAAGTTCAGAATAAAATACTGATACACTGCCATTCATTTGATATGTCAAAACAAAAAATAAAGTGCCAGTATTCTGGTCATTATTTCAAGTTTAGCTCAACTGCATTTGAACAAGTATATTTGTTCTGAGTCCTTTAAAATCTAACTCCGCGACTCTGATTTGACATGTGATTCAAGGTCCTCTTGTTTTCAATTTCATCTTCTGATGAGTGTAAAACCACAAGGCGATAGCAATAAGGGAAGTGATATGTAGGAACAACGATCATCTCTCCAACCCCAATGCGCACATAAAAAATCCCATAAATCACATCCAGTAGCTCCAACCCTTGAGTCTGTTCTCTGTTTGATAATTTTTGGTGTCGAGAACCGAACTACATCACTGTAATTTTACGTAACTAAGGTATAAAAGCGCTGCCTAAGATTATTTATGGGATTCTCGCGATGCTGCTTCTTCGATTCAGTTGCTCTTTGCTACTTCTCTGGTTGCTAAATGAGCCACAACTTCCTGCAAAGAAACATATTTCCATTAACTTTGTTAAGAGTTAACCATCTCAATCAGAAAACCAGCTCAAACAGTCCGTCTGAGATGTTTGTACCTCTTTGTCTTCACGTCAATGTTTAATGCGTAGTAAATGCGTCAAAATCAATGGAAAAAAATGGGCTGTGTAGATTAGCATGAACATAATCCGCGCCAACACATATGTCTGCGAACCTGTACGCATGATCTTATGATCCCGAATACATGTATCTATTATTCGAATTCAGCAGTTAAATTCTCGGAAGATTCATTCAAGTACCTCGCCAGGAGCAGAGTTATTTTCCTTCTTCCTCAATTCCGCTTCCTTTTCCAGTCCAGTTGGATTCTTCTCTTCCACCACCACTTTATCATACTCGCCCTCCTTCACCAGTTCATGCCGAGGCAAGTTGTACTCGGAGGAGAGACCCTCAGACACGATCCCTTCCGGCACTTCCTCGTCTCTTCATGGGATGTGAACCTCCCTGGCTCTGCCTCTTCCTCTTCTACTAGCGGTTCTGTCTCCGGCTCTAGTTCCTGCTCTGGCTCAATCTCCTTTTCTTCCTCTACACGCTTCTCTTCCTCTCTGTCTTCATCCTCGGGCTTTGTTTCTTCTTCTTCTTTGTTCTCTTCTTCTTGTTCAGGCTCGGGATGTTCAGTTATGTCCTTAACATCAGCCGCAGTTCCTGTACCCTGGCTCACCGCATTATTGATTTCTTGTTGCACGAGTAATGCCGCGCCATTCCCAATTGCTTCCATCTGAGGAAACGTTCTGTTCCACTTGTTTGTTCTTCTCGGGATTGGTGCTCGAAACTCCTGCTTTCGGTAATGGTGTTTCCGGTGGCAACAGCATGCTTCGACTCCGCGCAACGCATTTTCGTAAAAAGAAACGTCAATCGAAAGGAATTAGATTGGGGTATTGATTCTCTCTCCCTTTGTGCATCAGATTGGAATGAAGTTTCGGCTTTCGTTCTCTTTGGCTGTTGCAGTTTTGATTTGCTGAGGCGGGTTGTATCCGTGGTTGACAAAAGGAAGGAGTTTTTTCTGTTGTGGATTGAGGGTGGAGAGGAGACAGTTGCAGCTTAAGTTAAAAAGGGGAGTTTCTCCCTCCAATCTAGAAAACGACAATTCGTTTCTTATTATCGGTGGGGTTTTCCTTTCATTTTTTCCAACCCAACCTTAGTTCGTTGAAAAAACGTACTTTAGAATTAACATATGCATACATCCAAGCAAAATTCAATATTGAAAAGACCGAATTATTCCTACTCAAAAACTTATTTAAGTCTCTCGCTCCATGTTTGAGCAATTTAATTTTCAGTTGATTTTGAGTACTTTTGATGGTAAGACTTCAGGACTTGTGGATGGACCTTTTTAAGAGAAAATGATAATTCTTTTATACAAAGGAACACAAGGTTAATCAACATAGAAATGCCAAAAGTGAGGTATGTTTTTGATATTTTATAATGTCAATCGACCACATAAACCAAAATTCATATGGTCGTGAAACATAAGATTGCTTGCACTTAATCTGATCGAAAATTGAGCTTACCTAATTTTCCAAATTCACAAATAAATCCTTTCATGAGCCATTAAATCAAAATTGACCAAGAGTAGATATGTCAAAAAGCGAAATATCACAAAAAGATGAATTATAATAATGTTAGCAAGCGAATAATCAAAATATTACCAAATAATCCCACAAATGCTTCACTTACCAAATGGAATTTAAATTTCTCTCAACTTGCCATAATTTTTTTTTCTTAGGCTAAATAATAAGCATCTCCGAACATATATCCTCTCCGTATATAATTACCCTATCTTTCTTCCATTTCGAGAGTGTCGTTTGCAAAAGTTTTTATGATTGTTCCGCACCGTAAGTGGCCATGGACGCCGCCACAGGGGAACATGACCGTATTCCCTTCTTCCTCCTCGTCGGAGCCGTGCACACCACCGCGAGAGCTCGCAGGCTCCGCCGCATTCTCAAGCCTCCGGTTCATGTCGGCTCGGCTGGATTCGTCCCTCCGGATACCACCGAGTCGCGGAATGCGCTCGCATTCGTGCGCAAGCATGTCGAGATCGCAGCTCCTCCTCCTCCTCCGCTGCTCAGTCCCTCGGTTTTTGCAGGTAGCGTGCTCGTTGTCGTCTGTTAGGCTTTTCTTTTTTCGCTGCTGAGGAATCTCGACGTGGATTGTAGATGCCAGACTGATGGGTTCTTGGTCAGTAGGGGGCCTTCTTTAGGTTGAGTTTGATGTCTAGATATGGGGCGGCGGGTGGAGAATTTGATGATTGATGAGGAAGTCTGAATAACTTATTCGAGGGATGTGTACCTGGTGGAGCGGTCGAGTTGAAGTGGAGGGATGATTATGCTGTCGGCATCGTGCTTGTTGATCGAGACGCCGTATTTTTTTATTGTGTTCACCGTGTTTGCTTCGTATATTTGATATTGGAGACATGATTCTGTAATAGAATGAATCGCGTCGAATTGTTTCTTCTAGTCTAGCGCTTCATGTTCTTCAATGTCGGTTCTGGGTTGAATTAGTTTGTTGATACAAAACGGAGTTGCGTTTCTCTTGGCAGTATAAGGTTTTGATGCAACCGTCCTTGGAATTCACAGGGCCGACTCGTGGCAATAGATTGTCTGCTTCCCCTTGTTCGATAATTTCTAGTTTACCGTATTCTTCTGAAGCAAGTGCTGAAATGGAGGAACCCACAGGATTTTTTGCCTTTTTCCATCTAATTTGTGTCTTGACACATTGTGGAGTTCTTTTTCTGATATTTCGTTCTTGTAATATCATGCAGAGACCGTGAAGGAGATGTATGATAAAATTCTTGAGTCCGCTAATATGAAAAGAACAATGGCTCCAAACGCATGGACGTGGTTGATGATTGAAAATTGCAAGAACAGAGAGGATATCAGAGCTTCTCTTTGATGTCTTGCAGAACCTACGCAGATTTGTCAGTTGACTTCTTGCTCCATTTGAGAAGTAAAGTTTTAATTTGTGAGTAGTTGATAAATCAACCTGGTTTTTTACTTTCATTGCGGAGATTGTCAAATCGTTGAATTCATGAGAATTTTAACTGCAACCTTTGTCAGGAAGTCACAAAAGCATGTGTGCGTGCAAGGGCTCTCGATTTTGGTGAGCTTTATCTACACAAGTTGTGTGCCAAGTTCAAAAATTTAATATCTTGCTAATATATTTGCCTGGTTCTTCTTCTGCATTCGATTGTTGCTACTTACCCTATCATTAGCACAATCATTTTGTTGTATGTTGTTTGTTCTCAAATGATCTTTTTACCTCAAGCCTGTCATGCTTGGTGAACATATTCAGCTGCTTATGAAATTTTTTGACCACCCCACTGGTACTGTTAGCTAGTTATGCTTTTGTGTTTTTTTCCCCCTTGATGTGTCAATTATGTAAACCAGAATTTTTTCCTACACGGATGCTACATGTGTATTAAGCATGGGTATGGGAATAACATGACACATATAACATATTCAAGATATAGTTTTTCATGTTTGAATGTGTAAAGGCACGTTCAATTTAAAGTACATAGAACATTGTTTAATGTGTGCTAACTTTTCTTGTGTGAGTAACATGTTAACCCGCTTGACATGCTTCAATGTGTTTTAAGTGGTTAAAAGGGTCAATTTATTTTACATGTACAAACTTGTTAACTCGTTGATGACTCGGACAATTTTAAGCTCAATCCAACTTAATATGTGTCAAATGCTTATTCTGTAAATAGGTCTTTTTGCACATTGCTGGCTCTATAAGACTGATTTCTTGAACGACACCTCCACTTCAAGTTATTGAATTCATCATTAAAGCTTAGCAAAGAGCATTCAGTTTTTGCAGACATGTTTTTATGAACATTAAGCTTCGGTAGTTATCAGTTCGAGCTGTTTCTAGTATAAGCTCTTCATAATTTTCAAGAAAAATAAATCAAATCAAAGTGCAGTTCCATGGTGTAACTCATTTTAGGAGATTGCAGCAATTAATTGTCACTGGGAGTACATGATTTAATCAGAACCTACATCTGTAAATCCTTATTTAGGCTAAGAAATTAAATTGCATGGTGCACTTAATCCGTGATGATAGAAACTGGGGGTTGACAAAATTGTAGGTAAGAAGGCCTTGTGGGAGCATTGTGTCTATGGATTCACCCCTACAATTGGCTCTGCAAATCATCTTTTGGTAATGATGAAGTGTATCTATATCAAGCAATTCTTTTGTCCATTTGTCTTATTTACACCATTCTTCTGCTAACTTGGGGTATTGCAATGCAGCAATATGCTAAAGAGCACAAAGATGCTACCCTCATGCAGGAAGTTATGAAGCTTTTGAAGAAGAATAACTTGCCATTGCGACCCACCACGGCCGATATTGTTTTCAGGTTCACTTCCGTCGTGTTTCTCCTGAGAAGGATGTTATTATCATGTAGTAAGCCATTATTGCGCTTAATTGTGTGTTATGTACTACGTAGTTATCAAGCAATTTATCCAATTTATAAGTGTCATTTATATACGATTTAATCAACTTGTTTTTATTTTGAATCATTTTGTCTGCACTGCTACTCTCGATCTAATAGTTTGCTCATGTTATTTGACATCCTTTCTTTCCATGGAAAAATTTTGCAGCATTTGTGATGATACAGACAATTGGGGGTTGCTCACAAAGTATTCAAAGAGATTTGTCAAAAATGGAGTGAATTTGCATAAAGCTGCATTTGACATCTGGATGGAGTTTGCTGCAAAAGTTGGTGAGCAACACTAGCTCTGTCTCCCTTCGCTGCTCTCAAGCCCTTGTCCCTCAACAATCTTATTTTCCATTTCTTCCCACAAATAGTTCTCTCATCCAGGTCCTGCCACTTACTACAAAAGATGGGATGTGCTAGAATATTTTCTTCAGTACAATGATTTCTTTCTCTCCTTAAACAAAAGGGTATAAATAAGAAATAATAAAAAATTCGCTGCGCCGTGTCTTTCAATGTCTTTGTTTCTTTAATTGTTCTGAGATTATGCTTCTTTATCCTATTTAGTGGTTTGACGAAAATTACCCTTTTCAGGAGACATTGAATCTCTATGGAAAACTGAGAAGTTAAGATGTGAGTCCATGAAGCAGCACACCGTGGGCAGTGGGTTCTCATGTGCGAAGTTAGTTTACAAACGCAGACTGTTGAAATCACAAATATCAGACCCTGAAAGCAATAGGTCTTCTTGCATTAGAAAATCTGATAATGGGAAAATATTAATATTGCAAAACAGATCAGTACAAAGTTCTTGGTAAACCAGGTGAGAGGTCTATGGCCGAAAAAAGCGAGAGTTAATGATTGAATAAACCAAATTTTGGTTCACATCCTAGGACATGAAGCACCTATGGGCATGAGAATGCTCATTGTCATCACACAAAGGAGATATAACTATATTTTCGGTATTTGGAAGCATTTATTGTGGCTTTTAGCACTCTGGTTTAAGATTAAATTTTAATCGTCATTTACTTGTTTTGTGGCAAACTAAATGGTTTATAACCAATTTTTTGTGCAGGGATATTTGCTTGAAGGCAAACCTGAGGAGGCTGCTACAGTCATTCACGTCTTGGATCAGGTGCTCCTCACTTCTCAGAGCATCTATAGCTATTATTAATATGCTTATCATCACCATCTGGCATGATTGCAATCCTAAATTACCTCAGCCTCTGAAGTAGTCCTTCAATTTTCCATATACTGTCAAGGAATAAAGCAATTAGAGGAAGATATACAGAATTGCCCCCCAAAATGTGCTCAGATAAAATTACCATGACATATCCTCTCTCGATGGGTACTGAGTGGTTTGGGTTTCGTATTTGGTGCATGCTATACTATTAAAATAACACGAGTTAGTTCCATGGATCCTAATAGAGTTCGAAAGATCATCTCAGACTCCTCCTGAATTGAATAAAGTTGGAAATACACGTATGTAGGCTCTGTTTGTTCAGATGTCGCTTCTTAGGTCTCATAATGTGAATGCCTTGGATTGATGCCAGAGTTTTCCTGATGCTAAGAGGTCCAGCATCATGGTTGAACTTCAAAAGCTTGTCAGTGAGTGGCTTTTCGAGGTTATCAAACGGAAGAAAGAAGATGACCACAAGGTACTTCCTTTGACTAAATATCCATCACTTTGGGTAGAAGTAGAAATATTGCTTGTTTGCAGTTATATACTACTCTGGTAATGTTTTCTCAATCGTTCCTGTTGTTGGATGTATATATGCTGCATTCAACTATCTCAAAATTTTTAAAACCTCTCATTCTTTTCGTTCATGTAGGCATTGGCTGCTTCTTTCAAATCCAATATCCCGGCCACAGTTAGCTCCTTATTAAACACGGGCTTGGAGGTGAAAGTGAATATGGAACAACTAACCACTGAAGGCAACCTTTGTTAAAGTATGACAGAATTGGAGATTGAATGCACTAGCTGCAGATCTGTCTCCTATGTGGACCGCTAAGGTTGTCATGTTAGTTTCAACTGATTCCGCTGAGAAGCAAGACAAGCGCAGTACTCTCGTCTTGAGCAACAAGCATCTGAAGTTCTCTTGTGAAGGTCCCCCTGAACCATGAAAAGATCTGCTCCTTCTTGATTTGAATGTTGTCACTTCTTTACTTTCGGATAATGATTCTTTTCTTTTCCCAAAAAATCTGAGTGTATTGGAGACGATAGGTGCATCATGAGCAATAGAATTCTGAGAACAACCTCGGATGACCAGTTTTTGCAGAGGAGAATCTTTTGGCTGACGCATTTTAGATTGGACCAAATGGGCAGTTAAGAGAGACTATTGATAAGGTGGTCCTTTCAATTTCGATCTGGTTTGGCAGCCTATTTTGTTATATTTCTGACAGAATTTCGCTGTCCAAAATTAAGAGAGTGCATTTAATGCCGACTCATTCGATGTTGGCATACAGCGACCGCCATTGCTTCCTGATTTAATCGGATTGAACTGTCCAATCGTGGTGCCAAAGTGCATAACATACATTACATCCCTTTTTGCATCATAAAAGATAACGAAAAACCCGAATTACCAGAAATGGCTTTGGTACCCACAAGCGTGGATGCATGCGTGCGTGCTTGCATGCATTTTGTTAATATAAGGCGTAAAAGAGGTGACAAAAACAATCCTCTAGAATTAAAATATGTGGATTAATCATGCGCAAGTTTTAGCAGTGAATTGACACAATTGCAATAAGTGTGAGACTTTTTTGATAATTTTCCCTTATTTTCACTCAAAAGTTTAATTACAATCGGAATGTATAGGACTAAATTTGGATTTATACAATGAACTTACAACTGAATTTGCAACTCTCCAAACTCAACATCTATGCTTATAATAAGTTTTTCTCTCCCTTTTAATAATTCTCCCCCTCTTCTGTCTCTTCTCCTCATCTGTATAAAATGGGCAATGAGGAGTGGCTTGGGTAGTGGAAGGGAAACTGTCCTCCCGATGATCTTACTGCAGAAAGTTGACCCAACTTCAAATCAAAGGGGAAGAAAACTAACCTCTTCCCACTTTGAATCACCACGCTGAGTGTTGATTTTAACTCTTTAAAATCCTTTGACACATCCAATCCCTCGAGATCCTAGCATCAAAAGACAAACCTTCCGGATTATAAGAGCGAGAGTAGAAGTCGTATCCTATGATTTCCAATCTTTCATGAGACATACAAATGGATTTGCGTATGGTCAATATGAGAAAAGAGCTATCCTATACACTCACATTTAGTTGATAAAAAGGTCGATCAATTTATAATGACATCAATTTATAGATGACATGCAACGACTTGATTTCCATTCACATATAAATAACATGCAGCCCATCCTAGGTTGTGTCAAAGCCACAATACATGTATTAGATACTATGCCATCTCAATCCAGAAAAGCAGAAGGAACATATTGATGTTTTCTGATCATCACAGCCTGAGAAAAGGTGACGTATTTTTTACTCCAGCAGGTGAGACATCCTTCTGACAGTAGTCTCCAAAGATGAATCTTGCTTCGGGTCTCCATAATCTGGCAACAATTGGACTGGTGAGACTACTTTTATCTTCCTCTCCTCTATGTATTTACCACTTCCTTTATCAAACAAAAAGTCTCAAAGAAATTTCTCAAGTTACTTAACCCGAAAGATTATGGAACATATATTATAAAACCTGCCATGTCAACAGTATCGTCCTCTTCACTTGTATCACGAACTTGTCTCTACACCGCAGGACAAGTGGAGCTACCTGTTGTGCTTACATGGTAACTGCATCAAATAGAAGATAGGATGAAAGGCTACTCCAATTCTTTCGAAATATCAGGACATACCTTCCGAGGCCTATCATGGTTTCTCTTTTATCTCAAAGTATATTAGGCTACTATGGCGGGCATTCAAAATCTTATTCAAAGATGATCCTTGCTGCAATGCGACTGACTCCACTTTAAGCAGTTCGTACCCTAGCAATAAGATAATCCAATTGACATGTCATGGCAAAGAAATTGCAGAAGAATCTTTCAGCCGATTCAAGTATTGTGGGCATGTCCCTCCTCACAAGTATGTTAGGGGCTTTAATAAGTATGTGACATGATATTCCATGGACTTGAGCTACACGATTTCGAATCAGATGCTCCATTGGGCTTGATGATGCCTACATTTGGCCACACACAGTATCTCTTCGAAGACGTAGACTTAACCCAGAATGCTTTGGATCTCTAGTATAGAGTTCATATTGTCTCTCCCCAATAGAGAGCTTTAAATGCACTGGTGTCCTACTCTGAAAATTAAATTACATCCACAAATACAAGATTGAAAGGAAATTGTTCACCCGCCATAACCTGAAAAAAGTAAAGCATGATCATGGTGAAAGAAAAGGTCCAAAAATCTTCCCCTTGAAAGCAACATATCGATCAGTCTTGTTGCCTAACAGAATCGAGCATGAGCTTTGTTTACCCAACTCAACTACATAGACACGAAGAAGAGGCTTCAGATATAAGAACTTAACAGGGTACGTCACGATAGCAGGATGTGATGAAATGTACCATTGTACATTTTCTTTGAAGATATAATGTAGTAATGCAATCTCGATGAATATTCCAAAGAACTTACAAGAGAAGACAACTCCTAGTAACTACAGGGTACAATGGAAATGAACATTCAAAGCCCAAGATTAATCCTGGGAAAAAAGGAAAAGTATGGAACAACAAACTTTGATTTACATCACATGAAGCAAGGACGACGTGATAAGTGAATTCAAGCATCCCATGGAATTCTATTGGCACCGGCAGCTTCTACTGATTCCAGTTCTGCCACAACTATAGTCCTGGAAGGCCACTCGTTAGGAGTCATTTGGAGGCATTGTAAAGCAAGCTGTGCTATTTGGAATGCAGAATCTATATACGTAAGGTATAGGGACGGTATAAATTTGGTTCCCATTTCCTGCAGGTCGCAACATCGTGAGCGACCAGCTTCTTCTAAAATATCCAGTGTTTCTTTTTCGGTAATTGGAGCATCTGCAGAAAATGAAAAGTTATGTGGGCAATACAACCGTAGATTCCATGCCAAAGGATTTAAGTAGCTGAAAGGAAAACACACCTTGTATTTTATAGAGGGGATCATAGTGAACCTCACACCAGAAACTCAACCAAAACTCTGCATCAATCAAAAGTAAGGTTAACAAAAGGAAAAACTCGAAAAATATGGAGTTTCAAAAGACCAGTTACTCATTGAACAAAAGCAACAGTAGATCAATTGCAAATGTTTACACCTAGGTTTAAAATCAATCAAATATGTATTGAGCCCTACCCAAGCAGCTGTTCTAAGCAAACAAAAGAACAAATATTTAATTTCCCAGATGAACAACAAGCAAACCATCACAAAGGAGGGTCTATCCGTATATGTATGCAAGCAACACTCTTTTTTCCAAGACAAACGAGAAGTAAAATATCAACTTCACATTCATCACATTGCACCGACTGATCATTTGACCCAACAAAACAACTATGAAGAAGACTAGCAAGCAACACCCTAGGCAGAGGAAACTTATAAATCCAATGGCCCAACAATAATCAAGCTATCAATATAAGTATCATCAAGAGGTTTTAGCCCTCCTTCAAGTTCTCCAACATCAACCAAATAAGCATTGAACATCAATGACTCACCGGAACAAATAACTTCATCATTCTTCAAAATTCTGCATTCTGACAGCTGCTCGCTGCCGTCATAGGGCATTACCTATCATATATCCGACCATCAATCACAGCATGGACTAATCTACTCCAAACAAGCTCAATCACGGAGAATATTACAACCAAAAGCACAGAATAGAACAATCCGTGATGATAGAAAAAATGAAATCCTAAGCAGCATCGAGCTGCTGCCATTAAGTTCGATCGAGCAAGCTAAATTTGGGGGAAAACAGTAATAAATCGATAGCCACTGCAGTTTTGACACAGATTAGCCAATCAAACTGAATCATGTCCAAGCCCAATCAAAGGCAACTAAAGTGCCGACCAGGTTAAGCTGGACATCACTGGCAGCGATTAGTAGTGAAAGCGAAGGTACCTTGCCGGTGGATGTGCAGAGTGAGAGGAAGCCGTCGCAATAGACCTTGCGCTTCAGCTTTTGCTTCAGGTGCTTCTTGAAGGTGACATTCTAGCACACACAGACTCAAGCACATAACTCATTTCATCAAACAACAAAATCAAAATTGCACATGATCACCAAACACTGGACAGGAAAAAATTAGATGGTTCACACTCACAGGAAGCATAATTCAGCACACTAATTACAAACACAATCCAAGAGCAGTTTAGGATTGAAAATGAAAACCAGAGCACAACACCAATCCCCTCCTAGAACCTGCATTGCTGGCTCAAAATGCAGGTCCATCACAGAGCTGAAAGCTCTGACGTATTCATGTGTGGGATTCTGCCGAGTCTGGATCTGGATCTTCTGTATAAGGGCAACAAAAATGGTGATGCCAGATTTCTGTCCCTCAAGATTCCGTTTGATGCGATGTTCATTTTCCTAATCAAAACTCCAGAATTAGAGCTTAAGCTGGCAGACTTGAAATCCATATCCTAGGTGCAATTTCTCCCTCTTTACCCAACCTTGATTGAGGATGAGGACCACGATACCAATGTGTGGGCAGAAGCTCTCCCTGATGCTCATAGAGTTCAACTTGACTAAAATTTCTGAGATTCTACACCCAAAGACAGTCAGCCACTGCTTCAGATTTTCACTTGGTGATCTGTCCTGTGCAAATGTGAATGATGTTGAGCTGTGCGTGGCTCTGGCATCGGCTCCGGATATGGATCCCAAGTTGCTTTCTCAGCTCAAAGTAGCACGGCAGATTGGAAATCTTTTGGAGTTTGTACATGGGAAGAATTTGGAAGATTTTCTCAAATTGATGCTTGGCTTGTGCAAAGCTCTTCTTTTATGATCACTAGGTTCTACGAAAGGTTCCACGTACAAGGAAGAGCCAACACTACCTGATGAAAGTTCTTCTAAGGTGGCGAGTAGCATATGACACATAACTCACTTTGGTGGCAGAAACAATGCCAATATTGCTTCAGAATGCACAGTTCTATTATTGAAGGCAGCCCCAAGGGAAGGTGCTCTCTTTTTCTTACCAATCTTTTGTAAGTGAGTGCAATTCTCAAGTCTCAAGTCTCAGCAAAAGGGCGCTCCTTCTCTCCTGGTACAGCGAATGCTGCATTCTCTCAGTTACTCCTGTAGGCGATGTTTGCTGCACAGAATGATTTTTGTCAGTGTGCCCATCAAAGATTACTATGATTGAAGGCATCATTGCTGAGATAAAATATTATGGTGCTGCTGCTTTAGCCAGTGCTTGCCACACTGGTAATCTCAGAATTGCGGTGGCTCCCTCATTTATGACTTCTCCATACATTTGCAAATCCCACTAAGAAGCACACCTTTCCTGAAAAATAAACTGAACTTAAGCATGGCAATACAGAGTGTCTGTCTACTTCAAAGTTGCAACAATGAGTTGATTGTGCTGTGAAGTCCCAGGATGAGAACCATAGTTGCATGACCTTCCAACACACATTCCATCTATTTGTTTACAGCATAGCGAATTTATCTCCCATGCGAAGCGAGGTTATCAATTTCAAAATATGTGTGAAGCAGCAAATCAACAACGATCTCTAATAATTTGTTACATATCAAATAAAAATGATGCAATCAACATGCATACCCGTAGGAGAAACCGTCCTAAGAAAATGTAGCTAAAAAAGCCAAACCAAACTAGGAAAATAACACAACTACTTGTACATAATTAAGAGCCCTCTGGCTGTTCGGAGGCATCATAATTTAAATACCTTCATCAGATTTTCAGACAAGAATCCGCTAAAAGGTCATTAAAAAGTGCATGCAAAACTTCTCTATTCATATCCATGAAAGAATTTGATTGCCAAAAAAGGAAAACATTGGTACTTACCTCAATTTAAATACCATCTTCATCGTCTTCTCCCACAAATTTGATTGACTTCTCTGAGCAAAGCCGAGAAATTTCCTCCACCGCTAATTTCCCACAACGTCTTATTATAACCTTTTGCAGTCCCTTCAGGCTTGATAGATCAGGCAACTTCTGTAAAGATTCACAAGATTCAATCCTCAAGTATTCCAAAGATTGGGGTAGTTCGCCTTGAATCTGAACCAGATTACCACAATCGGTTACTTCAACACTCCATAGCTTGTTTAACTTGCTTAGATCAGGTAGCATCGCCAGCTGTCCGAGGCAATTAAGCTTCAAATCTTGTAGGTTCTCCAAACAACCAAGGCCTTCTTCAATCTTTGCAACTGCAGATCTCTCAATCCGGAGAGACGATAGTTTCCTCAAATTCGATAGATCCATCGAGCAAAGCGAGCGGCAGGACCCAATCGAGAGAGACGATAGTTTCCTCAAATTCGATAGATCCATCGAGCAAAGTGAGTGGCAGTTCCAAATCTTGAGAGACGATAGTTCCCTCAAATTCGATAGATCCATCGAGCAAAGTGAGTCGCAGGACGCAATCGAGAGAGACGATAGTTTCCTCAAATTCGATAGATCCCTTGAGCAAAGTGAGTGGCAGTTCCAAATCTTGAGAGACGATAGTTCCCTCAAATTCGATAGATCCATCGAGCAAAGTGAGTGGCGGAACAAAATATCGAGAGACGATAGTTTCCTCAAATTCGATAGATCCATTAAGCCAAGTGAGTCGCAATGAGAGAGAAGTAAGGAGGATAAATTTGAGGGAAGCCTCGGGAGGCGACTCGGATGAGGAGGGAGGCTCAGGTCTCTCGATGAGAAGGTCTCCTTTAAAAAGCGCAGTTCCAGAGATTCCAATTTGCTTAAGTTCTCAATCCACCGCGGTATCGGTTCTTCCAGAAGCCCAGATGCAATAGGTGGGCCAAAGTGCAGATTCAATACCTTTAAGTTAGCGAGATTTGAGAGATCCGGAAACGTGTCCCCCCTCAACAGCTCCAGTTCTAATTCGATGAGACTTTCAGGAAGCCTTGGGAGGGCGTGTACTCCCGGCCATCCCATTCCCCACTTCCTTAGGGATTCATAACCATAGGTGCGACCGCCAATTCTTGCTTCGAAATCCTTGACATAAAAATCATTCCAACTGAGATCCCGCATTGGGTCGCCCTTCCCTGACTTCAAACAGGCATTGCGTATTCTCTTTTCGATATCATTCTGCATCTTCATTACTTTCAAATTCTTCAACATTCCAATGGAATTGGGTACTTCTTCGATGGTCGTGTGACTTATGTCCAACTTAGTTAGTGAATCCAAATTTCCAACTGTCTCCGGAAGCCTCTGAAGATTCCAACAATTGCTTACATCTAAGAAAATTAAGCATTTCAACTGACAAATTGATCCATCAATTTCGATTAATGATTCACAGCCTGATAGGATCAAATGTTCTAAATTTGAATGAGCTGAGAAGTTGGGGGTTCTCTTCAAGCGTCGGCAATTGGCTAGATTCAGAACTTTCAAATTCTTAATCACCTGTGAAAGAAAAATCATGCAAAGTTTACTTTTGAATCTGATAAGAAGGAAGAATAAGTGTTGGCTAGCATATAACATACCTTCATGTGGCTCCACCCCTTCCAATCATGAGTGATTTCACTCCGAGATAGATCAAGGATAATCAAATTCTCTATGGAGAAATTTGCAATCTTAAATGTTGGGCTAATATTATGCCAAGAAAGCCATCGTAATCGTGGAAGGAGATCTGAATTCCTCTGGAAAACATTAATTGGAAGACAATTTGATAGCCATTCGAGACAAAAAAGAAACTTTTCTCCACGAAAATTTTCCTTCAAGTCGTCTACTTCAAGGAACGTTAGATATGGCAGGCTCTTAAAGTCGTTATAGGTAAAATGGTGCTGATCATCAAACTTGAGACGAAGAGCTTCAACTTCTTTCTTTTCCTGCCCAAAGGAAAAATTTTAAAACAAAAAAGTTGAAAGGAAACACATTTCTTCAAGTTCACTATTTTAAGGGGTTGAGTTGACTATTGTCATTCCTTTAAAGTCTTAAAAGACCAAAAATATCGGTTGAGTAGGTTGTGATGGTGCTAGAGAACACAAAAAGTAACTACTTTTTTTGGAAAAGAAAATTTTTATAAGTAACTTGGAGATGTATTGCACAAAGCATTTTACCTCATGTATCCTTAGCAGATTTAATCCATCCTCCGGATTCCACACGCAACGTTGCTTCTCTATATTCATCTTACTTTCTTTACGAACTATTTCTCTTCCAAGGTCTCTGAGTTGATCATGCATCCACAATATATTATCTTCTCCAATCTTTATTAAAGACATGTTCTGCAAAACTTCCACGTCTACTTCCGGAAAAAGTTTAGATGCATCCCAAAAATAAAACACAATGTCTTTGAGACATCCAATGAATAGACAAGCTATATCAAGGAATATACGCTGCTGTTGACTATTTAATACATCATAACTTATTTTCAGCTTACTTTGAACTTTATCATGAGGAACACTTTCTAGCTTCTTCAATGTGGCATCCCACATTTTCTTATTTTTGCCGGATAAAAGTGAACCTATGACCTCGAGGGCTAATGGAAGACCTCCAGCAATGTGTACCGCCCTCTTGGATTGGTCAATATACTCGTCTATAGGAGAATCTCTTCTAAAGGCATGTTTGCTAAAAAGTTGAAGAGATAGATCCCGACCCAAGCACGTAAGCTCATACGTCCAATCCACTTCCGGGACATGGATAACATCTTTCCTTCTTGTAGTAATAATAAGTTTGCTCCCTTTACCAAACCAATCACGCTCACCTACAAGTGCATTTATATGACACTTTTCTTCCACATCATCAAGAAGAAGCAGGACTTTTTTATCAAAAAACCTTTTTCCAATGATCTCAATCCCTTCATCAATGTTTCTTATATGTGTCCATTCCATCTTAAGGATATCAGAGATGAGCTGTTGCTGCAAGTAACAAATGCCCTTGAGCTTTGACGTTTCACGGATGTTGGAAAGGAAGCAACAATTGTTGTACTTGTTGGAAAGCTCATTGTAGATTAATTTTGCAATCGTTGTCTTTCCAACGCCACCCATCCCATGAATTCCCACAATCCGTGTTTCACTTGTGTGAGCACCTATCTTTTCCATGATTTTATGCACATGGTGGTCCACACCAACCAAGTTGTTTGATACCGCCAAATAAGCCTTCTTCAACTCATTGAAAACCTTATGGGTAACCATTTTTGCGATCTCACCTTCTTCCCTAGTGTTTGTTGGAGGTCAAATGGCAATGAGTTAGAAAATTGTATTAAACCAAACTATGTTCTCACAAGACCAAAGTGAAAACTAAAGACCTATTCAAAATGCTTTCTACAAGGATTTACTCCATTGTAAATGAATTAGCATTGGCACATATGGTTAATGAATGACATTAACTGGAAAAAAAAAAAGTTATTTGGAATGAAAAAGGACAAAATTGGGATTGTACCACTATTTCGTGTGATTTCTGTAGTATAATTTCAATAGCATAAAATTCAATTTCAACAAGGCTAACAAAAATCTAGAAAAGAAACCGATTGAACCACATTAAAGGTTTTAATGGTACAAGGCACATCAAATGGAATGATAGAGGTAGTCACCTATTGGTCTTATTGTGCAGATCCCACCCTTTTATTGCCGCAACTGCACTCAGAGCAGTCTTCCACTGATGCATAGTCTCTTCATCATATCGATTCTTCTTTTCATGTGAAAGAAAGGCCTCTCCATAACCCCCGGTTTGGTGTCGAACCTCTGAAGGTGCCACATCATAAAAAATGGGCATGATCTTTTGTCCCCTAGTTTTTTGGCACTCGACCATTTGGACTAGCTCCTTAAGACACCATATGCTAGAGGCATAACCTTTTGAAAATATAGGTATTGAGATCTCTGATTGCTTAATTGCTTGGAGAAGTTCCGGGCCAAATTCTTCCCCTTCGCAGAGCTCTTTGTCATCCTTATAAACGCGGATTCCCGCATCTATCATACTAGTGTAAAGGAAGCTAGTAAAACCTGTTCGAGTATCCTCTCCTCTGAAGCTCAAGAATACCTCATATGCATATCTTGATGAATTAACCATTCCTTGACCTTCTGTCACAGTGTGAGTAAAGGAAGCGCTCCCTGCTATTCCATCATTTTTGTAGGTATGTTGTGTTTCTATGCTCCCCTCCATTGATTTACTCGATCTGATCTTCAAGAAATACTGAACAACATATTAGCAAAAGCAGTGGCAGCCAAAGATGGAAAATGTTTAGAAGCTTGACTGACAAATAATGGAGATCTCTGTAGGTCATTGAACGTAGTATTCGAGATTAGCTAAATATGCAGAGAGTCGTGGGCCAGTGTGCAACATTTGTTCAATAAGAATGATTCATTGCAGCAGCACTCCAGCCTATCAAAGTTGACAACACATGTGAATATATGAGTATTAAATCTCGAGGGGCGTTTTAACACCATAAGGAGTTTATCCTAGGGAGAACGTTGACATAGCACAGTGCAAAGTTTTCATTTAAAAAAAAAAAATAGCTCACTCTTCTCAAATCTTGAGAACATAAATTATTTCCTAGGAGTTTTAAATCTCAAAGGGAAAGCATGAACATGTTCTCATTTGACATAACACGATGCAGAGCATCCTTTTTTTTTTTTAAAAAAAAAAAAAAAGAAAAGTTCCACACTTCTCAAATTTCTACAATATAAATTGTTTTTCTTTAATGTCATTTTTGCAAAAAATGACCGCCACTCTCTCTAGAATGGATCCAAAAATTAATTAGAGCTATTCATGTGATGGGATAGTTGTAATTTGTAATCTTACACGTTTCTAAAATTCTGTAAACCAAAAATGGAGTTTTGTTTCATGCATGCTAGATTTAAAGAAGCAATTATAAACTTGAAGTATCACCAGTAAGTAAAAACTAATCGATAACTTGTGAATCTAGGCAATTGTTAGAAAGCTATCAAAAAAATCGTTTTTTCATCCTCAAACCAAATAGTGGATTACCATTTTTTCTTTTAGATTTTACAAATGGATTTGTATTTTTTATTATAGAATACGAATGCTTACATACTTTATTAGTAGTCTCAATTGATGTTCCAACTTACAAACAAAATACCTATTTTAGCCCCTCTATATTCAAATATGGTGTTAACATTGTTTCAAATATATGAGTAGCAATGTTCATTTGTAAATACTACGTGAACAAAATAATCAATTTACCATATGGAAAATACTCTTGTAACTTACGAGCAATTGTTTGCTTTTATAAGTGGGCAAGTATTTTTGGTAGTAAACTATGAGTTGTTTGCATGCTTTGTTAGTAGTCTTGGTTAAGGGTGGTAACTTACAAACAAATAACTATTTTACAAGTATAAATCTTTACTATGTTATTAACCTTGTTTTGATATTATGAGTTGCAATTTTATTGTTAGTAACATGCTAATGAAACAACTGATTTACCTGCTTCAAATATTCTTGCAGATCATGAATTGTCATTTGCTTTTACAAGTGGGTGTGTTTTTCCTCTAGTAGATTATGATTTCCCTACATATTTTTTACTAGCTAGTACTAAAAAAATAACCATTTCATTACCCTAAATTTTTAGTAGATTATTAACATTGTTTTGATGTCTATTTGTTAGTAACATTACCAACAAATTTTATGCAACTATACGTATGCTAGACAATTGTGTGTACTTTTTACTATTGATATTGATGAGTATTTGTATTTATGAAGCATTCTACTTGTTTATATAGTAAATTGTAAGACACCAGTTGAAAGCTCTGAGATGACTAAATATGCCACAACGAGATGACAGGTGGTCTTTTTTCAAAATGATGTTGCAACGTGATCAGACATTGACAAAGTTAACGATATATAAGGTTTGGAACTTATATAATTTACAACCAAATAATAGTGTGGTTCTGTGTTATTCAACATCTAATGCATAATACAAGATTCAATAGCAATTTCATGGATTCTTCCAATGTAATTTGTTTGTTTGATAATCTAATCGTGGTGGTTGAGAGTTTGCTCTATCTAGGGAAGAATGGACATAGAGTATTAGCTTCCTCTATAATAACTCTATAGAATTAGGAGATGCGCATGCCATCATTGTCAGGCATCTCAAAATTAAAGATGTCCACACTGAATGATTATTGTATTAGCACTGGCCTCCAACTTCATAGACTAATATTATGAAAAAAAAGAAGAAGAAGATTCCTCTCATATCTAAGCTTGAAATTGGTTCTGTTTTATATTGGTCCTAGAGACCTGCCCCTCCACTTTCCAATATACTAATAGTGTCGAAATTTTTTCTACCAAGGACTTGCAGACATGGTGAGACCGTTAGTCTATAGGAATTCCGAGTTGAAGATAAAATACCAATACACTGCTATTCATTTGATGTGTTAAAATAAAAATTAAGTGCCAATACTGTAGCCATTACTTCAAGTATAGCTCAACGTTCAAATTGGATTTGAACAAGGTTACGAGTTTAAGTAGTTTAAATCTAGCCTTCATGACTCTGCCTTTATGATTTGATCACCTTATGAGATTCAAGGATCCTGTTGCTTTCAACTTCATCTTAAGATAAAGTGTAAAACCAATTGATGATAAGAGTTGGCAATCTACTGACCACATGGATAAAATTTCATAGGAATTGCTTAACTCCTTCATTAATATATTGGTATATATTTTTTATAGTGCTGATAAGTAAATTTAAGAGGATTTGGTAATATATTAATTCATTAAAATGTTGTTAAATTCTTGTATGTGCCAGTAATTTATTTATGATTCCGATAATAAGAGTTGGTAAATAACCACTTGACCCGTATGTCAGTGAATTCTTGATATTGCTGGTAATTTATTTAACATTGGAAAAATTCGAGAGTGGGTAATATTATACTTCCATGTAACGTTTGTAAATTCTTGACCGTGTAGGTAATATACTTACCACACTTGTAAAATTTTGTAGGAGTTGGTAATTTACTATTTTATTGGCATGTTGGTAAATTTCTAAAGACGTCAGTACTTTACTTACAGCAATGATGAAAATTTTCAAGTGAGCTAATTTACTACTTCATTGGAATGTAGGTAAAATTTAGATAATCTTGGTAATTTACTAATCACACTGATAAAATTTCATAAGAAATGGTAATTTACGAATATTTTGTTAGTCAACAACCAGAAGGTATCAAGCTTGAAATAGACCGGTGAATGGAAGAATAGCAGAGATGAGAGCTAGAGAGCTCAAGATCAGGATGCAAGAAGCCAAGTCTCCAATCAGACGATTACTACAGTATTATGGAATATTTGGAAATCAAGAAACCAGGCCTTCTTCAAGAATAGAAAACCAGAACCAAGCAACCTTGTGGAGTTTGCTTTAGCTGGGTTGAAGAGTTTCAACAGATGGAACCCAAAATCGAGCGAATCTAGTAAGACCAGCGACAGATTGTCACGATTTTTGGAACCCACCGCAAGCTGAAACACTAAAGATAAACATAGACGGTGCGTACGAACCTGGAGCTACTGGAGGCTCGATCGCTTGCGTCTGTCGTGATTCCGCTGGGAGGTTGGTGGACGGAATGGTGCAAGCAGTAGCGGCGCCTTCTGCGTTCGGGGTTGAGGCTCTTGCCCTCTTATAGAAGCCCCGACTCATCTGTATCCTCAAAGAGTAGTGCTGCTGTGCAAAAAAAGGAAAAAGAATTATTGATCAAATGGTGGCCGCCTATCAATCAACTATCAAGGTAATTGACCCACCGGGACCACAACCATCATTCATGGCAAGAATCCAAGGAAAATCTCGTCAAAAAAGGCAAAGTGATAATGAGAAGAAATAAAGCAACAAAAGCAAAGAAAAAGAAGATGGGTCAATCCTAATGTGGAAAAGAAGACCCGCCAATAGCATTGCCTTTGGTCGTCCAAGTCTTCGGAGACTTGGCTCATTCATGGGTGTTAATCCTTCTCGGAGCAAAGCTGGTTCATCATGGACGGTTGGTAGTCCAAGTTTTCGTAGACTTTGAGTTTGCCCTTCTAATCCTGTGACATTTCAGTCTTCATTAATTAATTATTTCAAATAATATAAATGATAATGATCATTCATTTTTCACGAAATAACGAAATATTGACTTTAAAAAAGTGAGATAAAATATATTCTTGCTTTTATTTTATTTTTTTTCTATGCGCTTGAGACCTTACATTGTCTACCTTCTGTTTAGCATTTCACTTTTCTTCTTCTCCTTTTCAGGATAAGAAAGAATATGAAGGGATATGATTGTTCACTTTGGACCTCTTTATTGGCATCAATTATATGGTTTATCGACATACAAATCTGACATTTATCAACATCTCCTTTTTTGGTCTAGACTCATCAACAACGTTAGTGTGCAAACATTCGTACAATTTTAGTCTTCTGGTACCACCCCATATGCTGTGACGTTTTTTGGTCTGGACTATTGGTAGTCCAAGTCTTCGTTGACTTTGACTTTGCCCTTCTAATCCTGTGACGTTTCAGTCTTCTCGTACCACCCCATATACTGCTCTATTTTTTTTTTATTCTTTTTGAAAGTAGCAGCTAATGCAATTTTAAATCTAATTATAGTATTTGGATGCAAGGCAAAACTATTAGACCACTTGGCAACCATTTTCAAGTAGTTTTCAAGTGAAAGCTAGCATTAAGAATGCTGAAAGCCAAATGCTAGTAAGGACTAGCTTTAAGGGTTCAGCATTTGGCCAAATGCCAAAACTTATTTTTTTTTCTTTCAAAATTATCCTCATTCATTCTTCAAATTTCTAATTTTGCCATCGTTATTATTTTTTTAAATGCCAAAAATAATGCTAAAAAAATCAAATATATATAAATGCTAAAAGAATTAAATATATTTTTGTCTTTTAAAAAAATATCATATATTTGATTTTTTAACATTATTGTCAAAATTTATATTTAAAAAGTTGCATACATTATTTTTTAAAATTTTAAACAAATAAAAATTAAAAAATTCTGACGAAGGGTTTGGTCTTTTTTTTTTTAATGTGTGTGTGTGTGTGTATTTGATCTTTTAGCATTATTTTCAAATTTATATTTAAAAAGTTGCATACATTATTTTTTCAATTTTAAACAAATAAAAATTACAAAATTTCAATGAAGGAATTGTTTTTTTTTAAATTATATATATATATTTGATTTTTTTAACATTATTGTCAATTTTAATATTTAAAAAGTTGCATACATTATTTTTTTTTAATTTTAAACAAAATAAAAATGAAAAAATTCCTACGAAGGGTTTGGTCTTTTTTTAAAATATATATGTATTTGATTTTTTAGCATTATTTTCAATTTTATATTAAAAAATTTGCATACATTATTTTTCTTCAATTTTAAACAAATAAAATTTAAAAAAACTAATATTAATCAACAAAATGGCTTTTCAAATGTGTTTTCTACCAAATAGCATTTCTCTCAAAGTTGCTTCTCAAAGTATAATTTACTAAACGGTCTTTGCATTTGCCTAAAGTCCTTTAGACTAAACTGCTTTGCATTTTCCTAATGGGCTTTTAAAATACTAAGCCAAACACACCATATATGCATATAGCACTTTCATTCTTTCTATTTAGTTAAATTAGATAATGGTAACTTTTCTATTGATTGACAACACAATTAGCTTTATTATTTAAATATCAAAGTTTTTCTAAACGTATGGTATCTGTTTTAAAAGTATTTTTTAAATTTTCTAATTCAACTTCGTGGCTACTAAATTTCTTGTTTCACAATAGAATATAGTCACTTTGGAACTAATGTTTCACAATATAGAATTGACATAAACCAAAATAGCCGAAATCAACTTCTACCAACCATTCTTTAGCCAATCAGTCATTTGTAAAGAGTTGGCCTATACGATATCATAAGCTTTTCATGATCACGATCAATCCCATGGTGAATACACGAAGCATTGCGTCCTCTCCATTGATCTCTCTTGATCTTTTCTCATAGAAAAAAATCCAAACTATGTAGCAGCAAAATCTGTACAACACATTGTGAAATCAAAATCACTTTTAGAAGTCAGAACTACAAATAGAGATCTGCATGGGTCATTACAAGTGGAGATCTCCGTGGGTCATTAAACATAGAAGACAGAATTGGCTAACCATCGTGAGAGTCGGGGGCCAGTTCGTTTTTTAATATCGTAGTCTTTGTAGAGTTTGCTTTCACCCTGTAAGGCAACCGCACAATGTCCAATGCATCTTCCTTCTTCCTTTAAATTACCCGACGACACCGTGTCGCGATAAATGCTCGTGCCATTGCCCACAAATTTATAGGAATGACAGGGCATGGGACCCACTCACAACTTTGCTTGTACATAATTGCAGTGTCACTTTTGAGACGGGAGTGTCACTTTTGAGACGGGTGTGTCCCCGTCGGGGAAAACGCCCCCTTCCGTTTTTTGTGCTCTCCAAACCTGAAAAATACAATAGAAGTTTTGGAAAATATGGCAATTTCAATGGGGATGTGTGGGCTGAAAATCCATCATTTCGGGGTTGCCCTGCCAAATGCGGCATGTGGACTGGATTACACCTCTCTTCACTTCCTATTCTTCGAGCAAGTCTTGCCTGCTCGTGCACCGGGGCATGTGAACCCGACTCATGCACGGATGGATCATGTGAATTCTCCATAGAGTCCATCTCATCCATCGAATGACCCCAAATTGATATAGCATCTTCTTCCTATTAATTGGCACCCAATTCACTGCACCCAATATCATCAGTCCCCTCATGTGAGTCATGTGACCACCGACTGTTGATAGCTTACTATCCATCCACCAGAATCACGGCCACCTATCCTTTTTCCGCCTGTTCCTCACCTCTCTCCCCTATCAATTGTGTTTTGTCTTTTTGCTGTTGCCAAAATACCTAAATGCCCTCTTGGCGAGGAATATATTTATCCTTTTCTTTTTGGCTATTGATTTTAATGATCAACGGGGACGAGGGCCTCTCTCCGTTCCTAAAAAAATCAAGCGAATTAACCAAGTCAAGCCCCGACACCACGACCATTCAACCACAAATTTGTGGCCATGTGAGGCTAGCGACCTCTGCTAATCGCGAGTTTCGTGGACATAGGTCATGAAATCTGTGCAGAAAGAAAAAGAGACAAAGGCATAGAGGACAAACTTGAGTGGCAAGGGATTAACTCACCGATGGATTGATGCATGAAGTTGAGGGCTAGTGATGGCAATGGGTGGGCAGCAAATTTGACAACATTCAGTGCGCGATTCCATAAAAAATCCTAACCTTTATATTTACCATATTACCAATTATCCAAATTGTATTTTTATCATCAAAATCCCAAACTTACATGATAACCAACAAATATGTTCCATCAAAGTATGGTTTGAGATGAATTGGCGTCTTGCTTGGACAACGACGAACTTAAAAAGCTGAATTTTGCAATTTTTAGAGTCAAAGTTTAAGCTTTCGAAAGAAAACTGGACTGAGCAACTTTTAGGGTCCAAGAAGTGAGATAATCCACTTCGCTGTCTTTCTTGCAAAGGAAACAAGCTCCAATTTAAACTTCAAAGGAAAAGTGGGACGGAATACAAATTATTACTTTGCTTTTATCCTTTTCCGCTTCACGCTTGAGACTCACATTCGTCCACCTTGATTTTAGCATTTCACATCTCGTCTTACTCCTTTTCGGGAGAAAAAAGCATATGATGGGTCTCTCTTTATTTAAATGAAGAGACGAAAGTATTCAACATGGTCAGGTTTAGAATTTTATCTTTCCTTCTATTTAGTTTATTTTCTAGGTAAACTTCGTTTAAACCCCACGACAACTCCTTCCACATTGTTCCTTGACCTTTTCGCACGTTTCTTCCTTTGCTCCAAATCCTTGATTTTCCCCTCGTTGTCACTGCTCTTTGCTCACACGCTTAGAAAATTCTTACCCATGCCCATGGCCATGGTCATTCCCGGTGATTGACAAGCTGACTTCCTCAAAGCTGCCGGAGAGTGCATGATTGATGTGAATGCTCCAACACCACCAAGACCTTCAGATTTCGATGGGTACAATGTGGACTAAAAGAACCAATTTGTATTTGATAAGGACGACATGGAGGAAACGCATGGCGGGGCAGTCAAGGAGGAAAAATAAAATCCTGCAAGATCCAAAGGTGTAAACTTTTTGGTTCCAAAATTCATAAGCTCTTAAATCTTTTCATACGTCCATCCAAATCTGACAAAAGGAAAATTTAAAATTGAAGCAATTAATCGCGATTGACTCAATGAGTCAAAAAAGACTCTTGGGAAATATCGAATTCATCCATTCGAGACCAACATAGATCAAATTTGTTCTCCGATAGCCTTAACTTTGATTAAACTCCACTAAACTTTTGTTCTAGTAAAACGAAACTCCAAAGGTATTGTTGCAGATTTTTTTATTTTTTTTTAAATTAAGACTCTTTGCATTCAAATTGAAATTAAGCGTCCTCCTATACAGCTCAGAAACTCCAGGAAGAAGAGAAAATAGGTGGAATCCCATTGCCTTAACTCCTCTCTTTTTAAAGGAAAAGAGAGACTTTTCATATGAGATGCGGGCCTTAACTATCAAAAACCTTCATTCCTTCACCGCAGAAATATCAAGGAAATAAAAAGGAAAGATCTTTTTGAATGACTTTTGAGGAGGTCATTGTACTCAGAAGCCACAGGATTGGCTGAATATGCGGAGAGAGTCATGGGCCAATTTGTTGCAAAATTTGGTCAATAAGGATGACTCCTTGAAGCATCGCTTCAGCCCGTCGAAGTTGACAATTATGTATGTTTCTTAACGCGGAAAATCATTGGACCATATGATGTAGAAATTTTGATATTAGAATCGACTTTTGCCTCTCAAATAAATGGTCGATTCATTCAAAGTCAACTCAACAAAAGCATACATCAAATTTTCACAATTGACCACTTTATTAATTTGGGATTTTATTCTCCATTTATCACATGAGTATTGGTTTGTGTTTTTTCTCAGTATTTATTTGATTTAACAAAAATTAATGGAGGATAAATTTTTCACAAATATGCCAGTTTTGAGTTTTTTACAATCAAAAAATTAATTTTGGATAAATCTATCACTGAAATACTAGTTTGAGATTTTTCGTGGTATTAACCCTAAAAACAATAAACTTAGAGAAAAATGACTTGGCAAGAAGGAATCATTACCTTCCGTGCGACTCCTCCATAGGCATCTTCTTCTTCTTCTTCGGACATCACCAGAGCAGCAGCAACTGTCGCAGCCACCGCCGGAGCGAGATCCGTCGCCGCTCGTCGCCGTCCACGCCCGCTCTCCCGCGCGACCGACTAACTCGCCGCTCCGCCTCAGCCCATTTCCCCAGCAGATCTGAGATCTCGTGCAGCAACTGACCGGGACCAGTCGAGCTCGATGCCGCACGCCCGTCGCTAGAGCTCGTCGTTGCTGCCCGTCTGCCTGCGCTCGCCCGCGCTTAGCCGACACCCAGCCGTCTCCGTGGCCTCTGCTCGTGCGTCTCAGGGGCTGTTCGGCCAGCTCAGGCCGCGATTCAGTCACCTCCGGCCATCGTGAGTCCCGCCGGAGCCGCCGCCTCGCCCGCTAAGCTGCAACCGCCGCTTCTCCGCCGTTCCTCCGCCCATTCCGGCGCCGGATCCACCTCCTCCAGCCCCAAATTAGTGGCTGCAAAAATGGGTATGGCAGCACCTATTTGGCCCGTTTTGGCCGTCTTCCCAAGCTTGGATGCTTGGCCCGCCTTGAGGAAAGTCGATCCTCGCATCATCCTCGTCGTTTTGGTTCGCTCGGCTCGTTAATCCAGTGAGTTTAACTCACTAAATCTTGATTAGAGTGTTAATGATGCCCTAAGTGTGCTTAGTTTAAATTAAGTAAGTTTATGTGGGTGGATTAGTATATTTAATTATAAAGTGGATTAAGAGGTTGGTTTATGTTAAAGTGTGTTTAAATTAAAGGTTAAAAGAAGTTATTTAAAGTTAAGCCTTGATGTGACATAAAAGGATTTTAGTTTTGAATTATTTAAGTGCTTCGAAATTCTGGAAAATATAATATTATTTTATAATCCAAAATTATTAAAATATTATTTAAAAAAACGAAAAAAATTATTTTTGACCCCGGTTGCTCAGAATTTCGTGCCAAACGATGTTGTGTATTCGGATTTTGAAATTGATGGTTGGATATTATAAATTGAGTGTGGATTGCGAAAAATATAGATATTATTATTTAATTAATTTTCGGAATAAAATTAGTTATTTTTATTAAAATTCGAAAATTTCGTCGGGACCCTAAACTCTCAGAATTTCGTGCTAGTCGCTGCGGTACATTTGGATTTTAAAATTGATGATTGGATATTATAAATTGAGTGTGGATTTCGAAAACTATGGATATTATTATTTAATTAATTTTCGGAATAAATTTAATTATTTACTAAATTCCGAAAATTTTCGTTGGGACCTTATTTGCTCATAATTTCGTGCCGATCGTTGTTGTGAATTTAGAATTTGAATTTGATGAATGGATGTGGCGAATTGAGTGTTGATTGTGATAAATATGGATTCTTTATAAAATTCTAAGTGTGGAAATTGATGGGCGATTGGCCGTGATATGCCACCTGATAAAGGTCGCGCCCAGTGGAGCCGTGATATGCCACCTATTAGAGGTCGTGCCCAGTGGGGCCGTGATATGCCACCTATTAGAGGTTGCGCCTAGTGGGGCCGTGATATGCTACCTGATAGAAGTCGCGCCTAGTGGGGCTGTGATATGCCACCTATTAGAGGTTGCGCCCAGTGGGGGCCGTGATATGCTACCTGATAGAGGTCGCGCCCAGTGGGGCCATGATATGCCACCTATTAGAGGTCGCGTCCAGTAAGGCCGTGATATGCCACCTGATAGAGGTCGCGCCCAGTGGGGCCGTGATATGCCACCTATTAGAGGTCACGCCCAATGGGGCCGTGATATGCCACCTATTAGAGGTCACGCCCAGCCGAGCCGTAATCTATCACATTTTTAAAGGTCGTGCCGAGTGGGGCCGTGATATGCCACCTATTAGAGGTCGCGCCCAACCGGGCCGTAATCTACCACCTTTTTAAAGGTCGTGCCGAGTGGGGCCGTGATGCCACTGATTCTAATTCTGCCGAGTGGGGCCGTGATTTAGAGTAATGATTGATTTGTTGAATTGACATGTAATCGGCCAAGTCGATTGATCGCTGAGACGATCCAAGTGGTTGAATTGTTCTGATGATGTGATTGTGCCATGGTTGTTTGGTTATCATAATTGTACGTGGTTGAATTATGTAAATTGTGTTAACTTGCAGATGAAGGCTAATGTGAGGTAAGTCTTCTGTGTGACGTGGCTAGGCCACCCGGGGTGTATTTTCTTTTTAATAGGGGTTTAGGGGGTTGAACATGCTGAGACAACGTCTCATCCCGGTTGTGGGATTAAAATTTCAGGTCCCTGGTGGACGGAGCAGCCAGATAGCTTTGGTTGGCCTTGAGGAGTTGCAGAGGTGAAGTCATAAGGATTGGAGAGCGTGTCCGATTTGTAGGTTGTAGGACAATTCATTTTTAAGAGCCGGTCTTTTGTAGACTTTTGGCTCTAAGCCTTCATCTGTAACTCCGTTGGTTTATGTAAGTGATTGGTTGTGAAATTGTTTCCTGCTTTTCTATCCCGTATTTTATTGTTAGGGGTTTTATAATACGTTCCGCTTGCGCAATAATAAATGAATGGAATCGGCGACACTACCTGGGAATGTCGCATTTGATCGACTGCAGTGGGATGTGCTCGCGCTCGGGGTTCGGAGCGTGACACTACATTTGGATTCACTTATTACCAATTACAATAAAATCAGTTTTTTTTCAACTTGCTTTCACCATAATCAAAATTTTCCAATTCCCTTTCTCTGAAATTGAATTTCCTAAAAGCATTTTCCAGTCACAAAAAAAAAAAAAAATCTCAGCGACATAAAGACATCCTTAAAGGCTGTTTTTATTTGATTTTCGAATCTCATATGAAATTATAGAATCGGAGGAAATCATGTAATGAAATTATCGATGAATATGAGAATTGGAAATCAATTTGTTGCCATGTAAATTTTGCGGGTGAATGAGAGAACGATGAGTCGGTGTTGGATTTGCAAAGTGATCTAGTGACATTTTTTTCCCTTCTTTTTGATAAAATCTCCACGTTCATGGATGCTTGTCTGTGAGGGACAAAGTACCAATTACCAAATGAATGAATCATTGGTGTGATTCCTTCCTGAGCAAAGCTGGTTCATCATGGACTGTTAGTAGTCCAAGTCTTCATAGACTTTGATTTTGCCCTTATCGTACGTTGTTCTTTTAATTATTTATTTTCTTTGGAGAGTGGTAGATAATGCAATTTTTAATCTAATGATTTTCTTTCGATGCAAGGCAAAACTATATGTATACCACATTTCGCTTAATAACTAAAAATTTTATGTTTCATGATAAAAAAATAGCTACTTCACAACTGAAGTTTCACAATACTAACTCAGCAATAACCAAGGTAAGTTGCATTATCGACCATTTTTTAGCCAATAAAAGTCACTCATAAAGCGTTGATATGTACAATATCATAAGCTTTTCACAGTCTACATTATGATCAATCCAATGATGAATAAAACAAGCATTGCCTCCCTTCCATTGATCTCACTTGATCTTTTCTTTGGAAGATGAGTCAAACATGGAAAGAAGTACAAAGGCCCTACTTATCAAGTGTTGCTAGGCCAAAAAAAAAAAAAAATCCTTGATCAAGCGGTGGCCATGAATCAATCAGCTATCAAAATAATTAACTAACTAGAGACCTCAAACGTCCCTGAGGATCCAAGGAAATCTTGTCAAAAAAGCAAAGTGATAATGAAAAGAAATAAAGCAATACAGCAAAGAAAAAGAAGGCGGATCCTAGCGTGGAAAAGAAGACCCGCCAATGCTTTAGCGTGTGCCTCTGGTAGTCCAAGTCTTCGTATACTTGGGTCAATCTTTGGTTTGATTCCTTCTTGGAGCAAAGCTGGCTCATCATGGACTGTTGTTAGTCCAAGTCTTCGTAGACTGACTTTTCCCTTTCAATCCCGTGATGTTTCAGTCCTTTTGCACCCCCCATACACTGTCCCGTCTTATTTCTTTCTGAGAGTGGTAGATAATGTTAATGCCATGTTAAAACGATGTTAGGTTTTAGATTGTTGGCGTCCGTATCAATATCACATTGACCAATCTCATGCAATTTCTAATCTAATGATTGTATTTCGGTGCAATGCAAAAACTACATGTATACAACACTTTCGCACTTTTCATTTAGTTAAATTAGACAATATTAAATTTTCTATTAATTGATGATACAATTGGTTAGACTATTTAAAAATCAAAATATTTCTAAACAGATAGTGTTTTTTTTTTTTTTTGCAATTTTTTTTAATTTTCTAAATCAATTTTGTGGTTATTAAACATTCCATGTTTTCCCACTAGATCTAAATGTATAAAAATGTTCCATTCCAAAATCCATAAGTTCCTTAACTCTTTTTAGACCGAAATCCGAGTGTGATCAAAAACAACATTTAAGATTGAAGTTATTAATCACATTGACTTGATGAGTCAAAAAAATACTCTTGGGAAGTATCGAATTCTCATTTGAGTAGTATATATTTTCACAAATCTATTTATTCACTGCTAAATATTAAATCATGATTTGATCATATCACTTAATGTATCAATTTTAGTATACTTATTTAAATTACTTGTAAATAACCTAGATTTATTGGTTAAACTTCAAATGATGAAGAGTTCATGCTTATTGAGTAAAAGTGCACATATTTTCAACAACATTAAAAAAAAAAATCCACATATTGCTAGCGGTTGTAATAAAAATGCCATATGTTATATGTTATGTGAAATGTTGAATGCATGCTATTTTACAAAATATTCATCGTAATTAACCCACTGGGACCTCGATAGTTATTCACGGTGAAACTGCCTTGACGAATCCAAGGGAAACTCTTGTTAAAAAGCAAAGTGAATAATGAAAAGAAATAAAGCAATACGGCAAAGAAAAAAAAGATGGGGTCATCCTGATGTGGAAAAGTCTCGCCAATGCTTTGGCGTCTGCCTTTGGGAGTCCAAGTCTTCATAGACTTTGACTTGGGTCAATCATTGGTGTGATTCCCTCTTGAGCAAGCTGGTTCATCATGGACTGTTGGTAGTCCAAGTCTTTGTAGACTTTGACTTGGGTCAATCATTGGTTTCAGTCTTCTTGCATTGCCAGCACATTGTTCTGTCTGATTTTTTTTTTCTCTCTTTTTGAGAGTGGGAGCTAATGCTAATGCCACGTTAAGACAAGGCACATGAAGCTTAGGTTTTAGTTTGTTGGCGTCCTTATCAAAATCACATTGACAAATCTCACACAATTCTTAATCTAGTAAATGAATTTTGATGCAATGCAAAATTATATGTATGCGACATATTCCATCTCCATTTAATTAAATTAGATCATTCCAACTTTTTTATTAATTGATGACATGATTGACTAAACTATTTAAGAAAAAGGCTTTTCGGGACATATGGTGTTTCTTTGCAAGTATTTTTCTGTTTTTTGAATAGATTTTGTGGTAACTAAACATTCCATGTTTCACAATTAGAAAAAAAAAAAAAAAAAGAATCTCACTAGATTTAATAATTCATAAGTTCCTAAGTCTTTTCAGGCATAAATCCTAGCATGACCAAAAAAATATAAAGATTGAAGTTATTAAATCATGATGACTCAATGAGTTAAAAAGAAAACTCTTGAGAAGTATCAAATTTCTTGAATTGAGATCGATGGAAGATCGGATTTGTTCTCCAATAGCTTTAGCTTTCGTTATCACTCCACCGAACTTTTGTTTTAGTAAAACGAAACTCTTGTCACAATTTTTTTTTTTGAAATCAAACTCCATCCATTTGAATCCAGGTTGAGCTTGCTCCTTTAGCTTAAAAGCTCGGGAAGAGTAGAAAATACGTGGGATCTCATTGCCGAACTCTTACTTTTTTTAAAGGAAAATAAAGACTTCTTGTATATATGCTGGCCTTAATTATTGATACCTTTGTTCCTTTACCCCAGAATATGCAAACAGTTGTGGGCCAGTTTTGCTGCAAAATTGGCCGATAAGGATGCTTCCTTGTAGCATCATTGCAGCCTGTCAAAGGTGACAGATATTATGTTTCTTAACACGTAAAATCATTGTTTGCTCAAAAAAAAAAAAAAACACGTAAAATCATTGGACTATGTGGTGTAGAAATTTTCAGTTGAGAACCTATTTTGCCCCTAAATAATTCATTCAAAGTAAAGTCAACAAAAGCAGTCATGGAACTTCCAAAACAAGTTCGTTTCCCCATCCTAATTTAGGTGAATTAATGGGCTGATTGGGCCCAGGCCTGAATTAACTCTGAAGCACAAAGCCTGGTGGAATTGTCTGGCTTGGTCTTCGTCAAAGCACTCCCTAGTGATCAATTGAATTAAGAAAAGATTACATTTTATTTCGGGGGTGAAGCATCCATCACATTTAACCTATTGTTACGGTCAATAAATTGCTTGTCACAAAGCATTGCAATTGGACATTAAATCCATGCATCGTGCTGATTATTATACAAAAAATTACTAAAACAAGGTACACAAAACCAATGTGTAATTGTATTAAAACTTTGAGCCACTGACAAGTGTGGTAAATAAGCTCACGAACATGATGTGACCTATTAGATGTCATTTGGAATTTAACTCAATTAGCATTTCCACATTCACGATTGTACTCAAAAGCCTCTATGATGATTGGCAAAAGTTTAGTGAAACCTCTCCAATGACTATAATGATTAAAAAAAAATGTTGACTCCCCCTGAATTCAAGTATGAAAGTTCTCTATTTAAGATAATATTTCGGAGGTCTGGCTATTCATTCTCTCAGTTAATGCTTGTGGGTTATATATTACAAAAGGTCAAAAAAGAGGTGCAAATATAAGAACTTGTGGACAACAACGTGAGACTATTCCACGTTAAATTTTGAAAATTGGAAAAATATTTGCCACACTTCTATTAATTTGAAATTAAACAATTTGGGTCATTATTCCAGATTTACCTTTAAGTTAGATAATGTCAGACAAAGTCCAGTTGAGTTAGATAATGTTAGACAAAATCCATTTGCAACTGGAAACATCTTTTAGTATAATTAAGAATTGGAACGCCTCCTCTTCAAATTCTATGAATCCAACTTAAGAGCCATGCTTTACCCAAAAAAACAAATTGGACACGCGTTTACCGATGTAGAGTATCCATCTTCTTCACGTCGCAATTTTGTGTCGGTTTTTGTCATAGAGGTGATGCCATAAGTGCTGAGATACTTTCACACACATTGTAATGGCTACTTTGACGTATACGATATGATGAAGTTAATGAACTCCTGTGTGAAGAAAGCAAAAATTTTACATAGAAACGAACAAATATTGAACCTAGGAAGAAAAAAGGGGAAAAAATCAAGTCTAAGCGCACATGGTATGCAAAGGAAATCCAATTTTGGTAAGACAGTTCATATTCAAGTTGGTTCAGTGAGGGTGACCGCGAAAGTCATTGAATGGGTCAGTCTTTTCCTTCACCTTGTCCTATTTAATAAAATAAAAAAGCATGGGAGGACACTGTAGATGTCAAAGATGGACACGACTTCTTGTAACACTAGAAAACCATAGGAAGACACCTAGGACCAAGGCATGTCGTGAAAGAAGCACACTAGGGCATCAACCAATTTCAAATACAGTAAGACAAAGCAACAAATTATAAGGTATCATAGATAAATCACCACATAATATATTGACAAAATAATGCACTTGAAATTTATATAATTTGACTTCACCTTTAGCAAATCAAGCCTTTGAAACATCTAAACCAAACCAAACCAAAACAAAGAAGATCTGAACAAGGGTATTTGCAGAAAAAGAAGATTTACATAAACCTCTTTGTAATTCATATGTTTAACAGAATAGGAAGCGCTTCTTATCAGATAAAAAAAGTACCCAACAGGGCAGGTGTCCATTCACTTTTCTTTCGTAGAAATTTGCCAAGTTTGATCAACCAACTCCATAATGTGCTGAGTTTCCAAATCTCCCGTGGTGAAGAATGCTATTTGTTTTAATTTCCTCCACATTGGTACATTAGAAACATCAGGATACAGTTGCTAGAGAAGATGCGCAAATTGTCCAGTGATTCTGGTCGATCAGATTACCACGATGATCTAAATGAAAAGCCATTAGTTTCTTCAAGCCACTCAGTAGGCCAATCTGTCCAATCGGTTGAGTTTGTTCAGCTCCCAATTCCAGTTTGAGTCTGGTGCGTCTTTATCCACTCGCAGTTTCTCAAAGACTAGTGTTCAAGGCTTATGAAGGTAACAAATCGAGTCAGGAAGCTCCAAGATCCCAGCTCCTTATAGAAAAAGCCTCGACAGGGAAGTCGTGTAACTGATTGAAGGTTTTGTAGTCAGTGAGGAACGATGGCAAGCACAGAGAATTTCTAGACTCTTCAATCCTTGACATTCAAGCATATATGCTTCATTGATGTCCCATCAATCAATGGTTCTCTCAAACATTCCATTTACCAGGCTACCTAAGGAGATGGTGGAGATCAATCTTTCCAAATTCACATGTACCTGAGGTCTAGCATCTAACAGAACCATTTTGACATCGAAAGGTCCACCTGATCTGACTGAATTGAGGTCATAAAGCAATCCCTTTTATGGCAAGTCCATGTCAGACTTTCCCCTTCTATCTTGGTAGTTTGTAGATGTACATTCCCGATAAGTTAGGGACTTGTTTGTCCATCTTGGTAGTTCTTACAATACTTTCTGTTCGTGTGAAGTCCTCTGAGATGCACTAGCCGAGATATACTCCTTTCATCATTTTATTCAAATCATTTTACTGTTCCCGCTGCTTCATGGTTTATAGCAGCATCGTCATATGGACTACCCATCTCCAGTATCTTACTTGTGCTTAGACTCCTCTGGAATTAATCTTTGAAACAGAACAGCAGAAACAACGATGGTAGCAACTGTCACCACACAGGACAACCTCAAGTACGTCAATCGTTTTGCGCCAGCACAAGTTGTCCACCTTGGCAGAAACAACAATTGTTGAGCTGCTGCTGCTGCTGCTCCTCCTCGGAGGCATCGGACGACGCCTGCTGGTTCCAGCTTGGTCATCACTGCTCGTTCAAGAAAGAGAGAGAGAGGCCGAATCGGAATCCGAAGTGACGATCTGAAATAAAAATGGGAGGAGGAGAGAGTCGGAGGGGGATGGTGGGATATTCGAAGTCGTATCGGAGTCGGTGTTGGAAACTAGAGGAAGCAGAGGAGGGTTCATTGCGTCTTTTCGTTTTTTTGTTTTAATTTCTTTTCACGCTTTTCCTTTTTATCCTTCGGGGTTTGGTTTTTTCCTTTCGGTTGCTGTTTTCATTTTTCGCTAGATGCGAGTGGCCCAAAGATTTTCCGCTAGTAAGAGAGGGGGAGCAAAATTGTATTTTCGTTTCCCCTGCTGCAGAATTGAAGGCAGCAGCGTCAGCTCCCGGGCGAGATGGGACTTGCGGCTCGAGGATCAGAGGTGGTCCGACCTGCCCTTGCTGCCTGACGCAGCCAATTCTTAACGTTGCAGTCTCACGTACACTCTGGAAGATTAAGTTTGAACCAAAACTACTTAGTTTACGTATGTATACAGGCCTGTCATTGCTGTCTTACCAGCGTGCTAGAAGCCAGGAAATACCTCCATATGAGGTAGCAATATATGCAGGATACAACCTCACCAAGGATTCGCTCACAATGTGATTTAAATTATTCAATTCATGGAAAATAGTGTGACCCGCCTATTGTTAAGTCACCACATTTGGAGGTGGGCTACAATTTTTTCACTTTCATTCTTCTTTCTTTTTCAAATTGTTTCACGTGAATAAGTCGTGCATGAATTTGATAAAAGCACGAGAGGCATATAAATCTGTTTCGTGCTTATTAGCACCTAAGTTTGACGAGTGACTGATCTATCAACATTGGGCATAAACGAAGAGATTTGGGGATTTTTCTCTGCAAAAAGTTATTGTTACACCCTTAACGCTCTTGAATCACACTGTGTTCTTCACTTCCGATTGTTGTTTTGTGTACTAACTTCTCTCTATTTTGGAATAACATGAATTTTTAGATTAAGCTTGAATCTGAAAATATTTGACTGGAGAAGTTTTCCATCATATGAAGTAATTGCAATTTCATATACCTCCATTAATATAAATAAACAAATGAATTATATCAATTTTAATTTTAGTGTATAGTAACCAACTAATTGAACTTTAGAGCACCCATTTGTCCAACAGAATGTCTCATTCTCTTTGGCTAAAATACAACAGAAGGCATCCACACGCAATCTTTCTAAATGTTCCGATTTTAACAAAACTTACTTCATTGCTCTAATGCACACGACGTAAATCACCAAATGTGACATTGAAAATGCCCGCCGACCAAATAAGATCCCAAGGGCAAATCAAGAAAGATCGTAAAGAAGCTGGAATGGAAGAGATCGCATTTGAGAGTGATGGTTGTTCTAACACGCTTGATTGCTGCAAAGTGAGGCGATACTCAAGCCTTTCAAGTTCAAGAGATTGGAAATGCTATCATCAGCTCGTCGCTTGGTATGAATATGTAGACAGAGAAGAATTTCTAGGAGTCTCGGCACTTGGGGTATCTCAACACATGTCGTTTTCAAAATCTCCAGATGTCATAGGAATTTCTGATTAGCAAATTTTCACTAAGCTCTGCATCTATTCTTCTAGCTATTCCTGCTTCCATACTGCACTAGTTATCGTTCTTGATGGATTTATGAGATGGGCTTAAGGCCCATCCGCTCAAGTTGGGCCCAAAAAGGCTCGGCCCACGGGAATAGGGCCCGTGAATGGGGGAAGGTATAAAAGGGAGGAGAGAGAGAGAGAGAAGACAACCGTTGGAAAAACAAACGTACGCTTCCTCTCTCCCGCGCATTCTCTCTCAAAAACAAAAAGAAGAAAAACACTTAAGGCGTCCCGTCTTCCCTTCAAGGCAAATTGGCATCATCGGATCAGAATTTCTTCCTCGATCCTCGGCATTGGTGTTTAATCTGTGACTAACAAGGTACGCTCAAATCCGTGGTGTGCTTTACGATCGGTGATACGTGTTATTCCCGGGCCTCGTCTTCCGCATTGATTTAGGGGTTCGATTCGGTGTCGAATCCGATTTTCGGGGATCCATTATTCCCAACATTAGTATCAGAGCCCTAGTTCACGTTTTCCCAATCAAATTGATGTTTTTTAATTGATTTTTTGCAAAAAAATTTCGGCCGTACGGATCGGGGCGAGAAATCCCGACACCCGAGCGTTGTTCGGCCATTTTTCTGAGTTTTCGTAAGTCGAAATCGTTTTCTGAATACATGGGGAGAAAGGCGACGTCGAGACGAGTCCGGCGACATGTCGCACGCCGCCGTACGACGCCGCACGCGCCCACACGCACGGCCAGAAGCTGCTGCACGTGGGCGCGACGAGCCCGAAGCGCTGGCTATGGCCAGCGCGTGCGCCACACGCGCCGGTGACGAACCGGCACGTATCGATCGGCGAACCGACGCGTGCTGACGTCACCCGCTGATGTCATCGTGACGTCACCCAATGGTCGATAACCGTCGGGATGACATCATTGATGACGTCAACGCCGACGACGGTTGGTCGGCTGGTGACCGGCCGGCGACCCACCCGACGGCGACCGACCTGACCCGATCAGCCTAGCGCATGCCGCGCACGTGCGGCTGACGTCTACGTGACGTCATCCAGCGCACGCGCACGGCACGTGCGGTCGGTTCGTCCGATCGGCACGACCGGTCCGACCGGCCCGACCAATCCGTTCGGTCCGACCGGTCCTCCAACCCGCGCGCCCGTTGACCCGACCCGTTGACCGTCCGACGACCGTTGACCATTGACCGACCATTGACCGTTAACCCGGGGAAAAAAAAAAGAATTTGTTTCTTTTTCAGTCATGCCTATGTGGGTTATAAGTAATCCATTTTTAATTATGCATTTGTTGCATGAATTTTGGAAAATTATGTATTTTCTCTTATATTTATTATGGATTATAAGTGATCCATTTTTAGTTCTGCATTTGTTGCAGGAACTATGATGCGTTATGCAAGGATACCTGCAATCCCGAGAACGGACGAGGGAAATGCAAGACTTAAAAGGCTGATATCAGAATTAGCTCATTATTGGTGGCATGATGGTGATTTAGTATCACATGTGGTCAGGGTCAATCAGATGATACGGGAAATCATCTGAAATAGTTATCTTATGCCGGATTTTGAGAAGGTGCCGGCTTTGATGAACACTCTTCCACCTGAATGACAAGCAGTGCTGGATCGGCTATGGGAGGTCAACGTAGTCCCGGGTTATATGAGGCTGGTGGAAGCTTTTATAAGAGAGCACTATAAGATTGAGTTGGCCAAAACTTCAACCCTTAGATTGAGCGCCACATGGCGCCGAGTGAATGTGCCCTGGAGGCGACATGAAAGCTCTCCAAAAGTTTTTCCATAGTTGGCAAATGTGCCTTCAGTTTTCTCATATGTTTTGACTGATAGATTAGAAGGGACATTCCCTATTTATTTCTTTGATTAATGATATAATGTTTACTACCTGATTGTTGTTGATGTAGCAACCGATATGTTAGTTATATCATGTGAAAGCATTGTTATTTTATTCGATATTAAGATTTTATTTGCTTTATGTTATTGCTGGATACTGTGGGTAATTAGCTGTGGATAGTAATAGAAGTTTTTGTAACTTCATAGAATTTATTTGCATAAGACAATTATATTAATAATAATTTGGAGTTAGGATTTTTGGAGGATGATTGGAAATATAGTGACCTTTTGATTCTAAAGCCTTACTTGAAGTTATTCATTAATATGATGGGTCTATGCAAATAGGGATGCATAAATGATAGGCATTAATTATTCATGCATATATGTCTGATGTGTTCAGATTGATGGTTTCAGCAACTAAGAACGTGATTGCTAATATAAACGGTAACAATTGTAAAATATTGAATAAGAAGATTCAATATGTGCTGAAAAAGCAAGAAGCACTAGAAGCTCTTGACCATGTTATGGAAGATTTTGAGGATGCTGTGCGTCACCTTGAGCTGGTAGAGGGCCGCTTGACGGCATGTGAGCCGAAAATAGATATTTTCAATACTGGTTCTAGCTCATAAAGGGCTTTGTGCTCTAAGCGCAAGCGTATTGATTCGATCAATATGTGGGAATGCAAAGGATCGAGTCCTTATTGCAAGAAATCAAGAGTTAACCAACACAAGAGAGGAAAACGTTCTCAAGTGAAGAAAATGTCAATGGTGAGATGTTACAATTGTGACAAGAAGGGTCACTATGCTCGCAACTGTCGTGAGTCAAAGAAAGTAAACACCCCTTGTACTTTTCAGAACTTTACTTTTATGTCGAGTTATGTATTCTTGACTGAGTCTAATCCTTTGTGGACTGTAGATTTAGGAGCGACAGACCATGTAGCAAAGGATAGAGGATCCTTCGTGGAATTCCGACGATACCAACTGGAACTAAGTGGATCTATATTGGAAATAACTCCGGAGCTGAAGTTAAAGGGATTGGCACCTGCCAATTGATGCATGGTAGACGCATCTTGATGTTTTATATGCTCTGGAGATTCGTCGAAATTTAAGTGTCTGTTTTTTGTGTTGGTCAAGCTTGGTTTTTATATGAACTTCCATAATAGAGGTGTAGATTTATGTTTAGATACAAACTACTATGGTTGTGGTCACTTACTGAATGGTTTTATTGTACGAAATGTTGAATGTGATGATGTCAATATGTTATTCCCTTGTTTCACGTCTTCTACCTTATATGATAATGATGTGAATATGGTGGCATGCTAGACTTGGTCATATGAGCCAACAACATATGAATAGACTAGCCAAAGAGGGCTTATTGGGCAATATTGAAAAAGTCGATTTGTCCATATATGAGCATTGTCTAGTAGGGAAAATGACAATGAAACCATTTGGAAAAGGTAAAAGAGCTGAATTTTCTCTGCATTTAATCCATTTGGGCGTCTGTGGTTCAATGAATGTGAGAGGAAGGTAAGGGGCTGTTTATTTCATCACTTTTTTTTATAGATGATTATACTCGAGTCGGATATGTCTATTTGATTTATCATAAATCTGAAGCATAAGTTGTTTCATGATGTTTATGAACCTGTCAGAAAATCAATTAGACAAGAAAATAAAGGTATTTAGATCCAATCGAGGTTGATAATATTTATCTAATAAATTCAGAAAATTATGTGATGAAAAAAGGAATAGAAAGATAGTTGTCTATTCCATATACTCTTCAACAAAATGGTGTTGCAGAGAGAATAAACAGAACCCTACTGGAATGGTTAGGTCCAAGATGGCGCATGCTAACTTACCTATCACTTTTTGGAGTGATGTGTTATTAACTGCTGCCTATATACTTAACCGGGTGCCTTCCAAATCAGTTATTTCCACTTCATATGAGTTATGGACAGTTAGAAAACCGGACTTAAGTTTTTTTAAGCCATGGGGTTGTACTGCCTATACTCATGAGTCCTCTCACAAGTTTGGGAAATTGGTTCCCGAAAGAAAATAAGAGTATTTTCATGAGATACTGCGAACACTCAAAAGGGTATGTGTTCATAGGTGAGCAGGAAAGTGGGAGTATAACTGAATTTGAATCACGGGATATCACATCCTTAGTGGATGAATTTCCTAAGAAGGGCGAAATAAGGGAAAATTACTCCCTATTTGAAACCTTGGATCAAGATAATGATGTCAGTGGAGTTCGTCCAAGTGGGAGTAATATGAGATGTAATGAATTGAATTCAACTCATTCTCAATTGCAATCACCTGATGTGACGACATCATCATTACCTAATCCAAGTGGGAGCATGATGGGGAATGATGTGCTAAGTGTACAATCTCTCATACGGTGAACAAGTCACCAAAGTATTCCCCGTCGACGTTTTGACATTGAAGGGGAAACTTTTATAATTGCTCCACGAGATGAGGATGAGCCAAGAAATATTAATGAGGCTCTGAATTGCCTTAATAAAAAAAAATGGATTCATGCAATGAAAGAGGAAATGGAGTCAATGAAATCAAACCAAGTCTGGGAACTAGTTGATCTTCCAAAAGGACACAAAGCTATTGGGAACAAGTGGGTTTTCAAAATAAAGCGAAAGGCTGATAGCTCGATAGAAAGGCATAAGGCTCGCCTTGTGGCGAAGGGGTATAATCAACAGGAATGAATTAATGATGTAGACACATTTTCTCTTGTAGTGAGATTTACCTTGATTCGCATTATTCTGGCAATAGTGACTAATATGAATCTTGAGTTACATCAAATAGATGTAAAGACTGATTTCCTCAATGGAGAATTAGAGGAAGGAACATATATGGAACAACCTGCTGGTTTCATAGTGAAAGACCAAGAAGAAAAGGTATGTCGACTTTGGGGGTCGATATATGGCCTTAAGCGGTCGTCAAGACAATGATATATACGTTTTCATAATGCCATAATGGCATATGACTTTACAATGATAGATGATAATCATTGTGTATATATCAAAATATCCAATGATCAATTTGTGATCATATCATTATATGTTGATGATATACTAATTGTCGGAAGTAATATGGAGTTTATTAATACTGTGAAGAATTCGTTGTCTTCCGACTTTGAGATAAAGGATATGGGTAAGGCTACATACACTCTTGGAGTTAAGATTTCAAGAGATAGTTTTGAAGAGATCGTTGTCTCTTTCGCAAGAATCATATATAAATAAGATTCTTGAACGATTTCGTATGCAAGATTGTAAACCCATAAACACTCCTATTGCAAAAGGTGAAGGATTGAGCCATAAACTGTGTCCAAGAACTCCACAAGAGAAGGAACAAACGAAATATGTTCCTTATGCTAGTGCTGTTAGGAGCTTGATGTACGCTATGATGTGTACAAGACCTGGTGTATGTTTTACAGTTGGAATGGTGAGTAGATACCAATCCAATCCAGGTCCAGCACAATGGAAAGCCGTTAAGAGAATACTGAGGTATCTAAAGGGGACTGCTGATTATACGATGAGTTATTAAGAAAAGGATCTGCAACTCAAAGGTTATTCTGATGCTGATTGGAGAGGGGATTTAGATGAAAGAAAATCTACCTCTGGATTTATTTTCTTACCGAATAATGGCACCATATGTTGGAGCAGTAAGAAACAAAAGCGTATAGCCTTGTCCACGATGTAAGTTGAGTTCGTGGCATTATCAGCAGCAGTATAAGAAGGTGTTTGGCTTAAGAGATTTTTTTTGGATCATTTAGGTGTTATTGGAAGTGCTGCAGATTAATTGTTGGTTAATTATGATAGCCAAGCAGCAAAAGTGTATACCAAAGATCCAAAATATCATGGCAAGACCGAACATATAGATACCGGGTATAATCTTGTTAAGGATATGGTTGCACGAAAGGATGTGAACTTAGAATACATACTACGCATAAAATGGTAGTAGATCCTATGATAAAGCCAATACCTAGAGATGTGTTTTGTGGCCATATGAAATCTCTAGGATTGCGTAGAGACTGATGTACTAAATATTGTAATTTCCCTAAATGTTCACAATTTGATGAATTTGTGTTTTCATTATTAATGCCTATGAATCTTTGTTTGATCTTTATGCATCTTAATGCTTAGTGCATTACTTTAAGTTGAGAAGTATGTCGGACAGATATAAGATTAGCCCACTCACACGGGCGCCTCTATTTACTATGTGATAAATAGAGATGAGACTATTTTTAAGCTTATTATCTAGGTGATAATCGAGAGCTCAAGCTTAAAACACGTATGTTGCCTTAACTAAGTGTTAAGATGAGGATATAATACTTACTATGTCCGAAAATAAAATACCCCACATATTTTACTTTATCTGTCTAAAATGCCAGATGTGAGTTCTGATGAATTTTGTGAATGAGTAGATACGTGAACTCAAGTTAGACATTAGGTATATCTGAACTATCATCTGTACGGTATTGAAAGGTGTAGACATACGCTCCATGGGAAAGGAGTTAATACCGTAATACGTATTTCATACTACGTATGCATGAGACGACCAATAAGAGCAGCAAAAGTTTGATCTCAACTTTTATGTCGTGTGAGACTCTTGAGGAAGAAAGTTCCTCAATTTCTTAGTCCCCTCATGACTCTTTCTTATTCTCAGGATTTCTATTTAGTGTTTGCTATCTTAGGATGTTACCAATGGTCATGAGTGATTCGATCTAATGGGGCATTTCTAGAAAAGCAAGCTGAACTGAAATTGAGAATTTGAAGGAAAGAGGAAGATCGATTTTGAAGAATCACATTGTAGTTTTGTATTCACCGGTTAACCAATTATGACTGTCTTTGTGATAATCATAATTGTGAATACAATTTAAATATATCATTGTTTAAAAGAGATCAAGAGAGATATAAATGTGATCGATCGATCTAAGGTACTGCATACTAAATCTACTCAGGATGTGATGCCCATTATGAGCTGCTATATATTCCTAACAGATGTATGGCAACGAACTCTCAAAGTATGCTGGTCGCACGGATTCGCACGGATTATTCACCGGTATGAATGTTGAAGAGAGGAAAAGAGGATTCTGTTCAGCCCACCATGTTAAGTGAGAGTCTATGATGGATTTTTCTCTGATGGGGTTGAGTAGGGCCTGTCTGCCCATGTTGGTTTTGGACCACCATGTGCGAGTGGAAGATGATGGATTTATGAGATGGGCTTAAGGCCCATCCGCTCAAGTTGGGCCCAAAAAGGCCCGGCCCACGAGAATAGGGCCCGTGGATGGGGGAAGGTATAAAAGGGAGGAGAGAGAGAGAGAGAGAAGACAGCCGTTGGAAAAACAAACGTACACTTCCTCTCTCCCGCGCATTCTCTCTCAAAAACAAAAAGAAAAAAAAAAACGCTTAAGGCGTCTCGTCTTCCCTTCAAGGCAAATTGGCATCATCGGATCAGAATTTCTTCCTCGATCCTCGGCATTAGTATTTAATCTGTGGCTAACAAGGTACGCTCGAATCCGTGGTGTGCTTTACGATCGGTGATACGTGTTATTCCCGGGCCTCGTCTTCCGCATTGACTTAGGGGTTCGATTCGGTGTCGAATCCGGTTTTCAGGGATCCGTTATTCCCAACAGTTCTCATGATAGAGAACCTCATCTTCAATACTTCAAATACTTCATGTTCCCGACCAAACCGGGCAGCTTCTCTATGTCCATGTTCAATTGATCGAACTTAGCAAGTGATTCCAAATTCTAGATTGAGTCCGGTAGTGTCTTTATTGACTTGCAAGTTTCTGGAAGACTAGTGTTCAAGGCTTATGAGGGGTCCAATTGAGTTGGGAAGCTCCACGATCCCAGCTTCTCACGGAGAAAGCCTCAATAGGGAAGTTAGGTGATTGATTGAAGGTTTTATAGTCAGTGAGGAACGATGGGAAGCACATAGTACTAACTGAGTTATCCAGGGTTAGATTCATCTACTAGTAAGAATACTTTGAGGGACCTTGTTTAGCTTTCTTATACTTGTTTCATCATTTGATTCCATCATTTCTTGGTTCACGCTGCTCCATGGTTTATACTTATAGCAGCATCGTTATTTGGTTTGCCCTCTCTAGTGATCTTGCTGCTCTTAATCTTCTCTGCTCCATGGTCTATAGTAGCAACTGTCGCCACGCACAATGCAACCTCAAGCTGTGAATCGTTCAGCACCAGTACAAATGGTCCACCTCAGTAGAAACAAAACAACAATTGTTGAGCTGCACGAGGATTGGGGGTGGTCTGACTTGGCCTCCCCGCCTGAGTCGCAAGGGGTTAGGATTTTTTTTTTTTTTTTGATAAATTAAGATGTGTGGGAAGAGATGATCAATACAGTTATCCATTCTTATTGTTACATAAAGTGTTATGTATGTTACATAATATCTCCATTGGGCCATAACCACTCCATCCATCGACAAGTGTGCGAGTCTATCATCATAACTAATATGTCAAAAGCTTGAAAATCTTTCCACATAACGTTGTGAATACTTAAAATACTGACCGGTGAAAAATTCACTCATGACATGATTCGAACTCATGAATTAATAGAAGATGGCGTGATCCCTTCATCGTTGGGTTATCGTGCTTGGGGTTGGATTGCGATTGCGACTTTTTCATATTCAAATATATATATTTTCTCACTTTCTAAGTGAATGAGTGGTGCATGAGCCTAATCCAAAAAGGAGTGATCTATAAATCTGTTTTGTGCTTATAAAATTTGACTTAAATCGAATGAGGTGTTGATGTGTTTATGTTACCAATAAAAGAAGAGGTTTGATGACTGGTTTCTATAAAATTGATTAATTTACTCTTCATAATTTTCTCTTGAGTTTCACTTATTATTTAACTTCCACCTTTTTGTTTTGTGTACTAACTTTTCCGTGATTTTGTAAACACTTGATTGTGAATATAAATCCATGAAAGCCACCAAACATTGCGCATGCCATGCATCAGGGTTCTTATATTATTTTGTTTGCGTGAGCTAATTGCGATTTAAGGAAAAAAAATCTTCAACGTTCTTTGAGAATTTGAAAATGACATTTTGTGACTTTTGTTGCGTGAGGTTACCAAACTCTTTTTACTTCGAACACAACCAATGAAAAAGTCCAATGACTTTTGTTCTCAAAGATTATAGACCTTTTCACCTATTTAAATCTTTTACATGTAAAGTATTTAATCCCAATGATTGTACAACTCATGTATCAAATAACCAATTATGAGATGATGATAGCATCATATATTAAATAACCAATTATGAGATGACAATAGCATCATTTTATAAGATAGTCATCAGTTCGATCGTATTCGCACTAAATATTTTCTAAATTTTAAATAAAACAACTCAGCTCAAGCTATTGCATATACATTCATCTAAAAATGAAAATAAAAACTATAGAATCTACTTCCATATAAATTTTAAAGAATAGAATCGATCCGTCATGGTAAGTCACGTTCTCGAGCTCTCTCTCAACCCGAGAGAAGTGGGCTCCAAAATCCACAATTAAGCTTAAGGGCCCGTTTGGTTCGGCTTTTGGGGAATGCACTTACTAAAATGCAAATACCTTTGGGTGAATGGGGATTTCTGAAATACAAATATTATTTGGTAAAATTTGCATTTGTAAATGACTTTTATTAAATTAAAAAAACAAAAAAAATTATATTTTCTTTTTTGAAGTCCGGCCACCAGACCGCCGGATCTAGCGGCCGGACCGTCGAATCCGGCGGCTGGATGGCCGGATCTAGTCGCCTGGGTCGCGCGACCCCAAGCGACGGCCGCCTGAGGTCGCCTGGGTCGCCCGACCTCAGGTGACGGTCGCCTGGGTCACGTGACCTCAGGCGACCATCGCCTGGCCGCCTGAGGTCGCGCGATTCAGGCGACAGCCGCCTAGGTCGAGCGATCCAGGCGTCGCCTGAGGTCCAGCGACGGTCGCCGAGGTTGGGGGACCCTTGGCCGGCGGTCGCCGGCGCATTAACAGCGCACGCGATCCCTTGGCCAGCGATCGTCGACCTCCGATCGGCTTCTCTCTAGTGAAGATGAACAATGAAAGTTGCATTATGAAAATGCAACTTCCCAATGGACCTCTCCCCCACCATTCCCCCTAAGCCCTTTCAGGGTGCGTTTGGATGGGCATTTAGAAAGCCCATCCAGCCCCTAAAGCTCCTTCAGCCCAAAAATGGGCGTTTGGCAACCAATTTCAAGGAGCTTTCAAATGAAAGCAAGCCCTTGGGAATGCTGAAAGCTCAAGGCTGGTCTCTACCAGCCTTGAGCTTTCAGCATTTTCGGAAGGTTGAGGCTTCATTTAATGAAAATATTACGTTGCCTATTTTACCCTCAAAATTTTCTTGAAAACCCAACGTTGCCCATTTTGAAAACAAGAAAACCCTGGTTCTAATTCGCACTCCTCCCTTCCATTGCTTGCCGTCGCTCTCTCCCTCGCGAAACCTCTTCTTGCTCGATTGCTCTGACCCTTCCGTCGCTCTCTCCCTCGCGACAACCTCTTCTTACTCGACTGCGCTTTTCTTTTGCTCATCCTCTGCAGTTCGTCTCTCCTCTCTCCCCCTCGCTCCCGAAGCCCAGTGTTCCCGGTGAGGAAGGAGGGAGGTCTTGGACTGCGGCCGGCGGAGGAACTTCTGCGGGTACCGCAAATTGCCGAGTGGGTCCAGCGTTTCTCGCGGTTCGTACGGTTTCTCCTTCATTTCTCGTGGTTTTTCTCCCCTCCCCTGTCGTTGAGTGCATTTTTTTGCCTGGCTCTGGTGGCTGGGGACTAGAGATGCCGTGCTTCAGGTTTGCCTTTTTCTGTCTTTTGCCGTCTGTCGTGATGTTCACGGTTGCTGGAATTGCTGATTTGTGCTTAGTCGTTAGTTCCAATCTGATGCTTTGTTGCGTGCGTCGGCTTGCGCTGATGATTTTTTTCCCGTTTTCGGTTGTTTGCTTTTTTACGTCTTTTCGACTTGGATCGCATGCTTGAGCACAGAGCCTAACCGTGGATGACGGTGTGCAATTTCCTATTTTGAGAGTTTGGGCACCTCTGGACTTTGATGCGCTGTTACTAATCCCAACTTGCTGCTTATCATGTGTTCGTTGAAATGACCGAACCAAGTTAGCATTTATGGATGGCAAGGATGGGGAGAGGGATGCGGTGGGGGGAAGGATTTAAGGAAAAGGTTGTTAACCGTCGAGGGAAAGGAGGGGTTGTTGGGGGCAAGGAACCGTGAAACCGCCAAACCTTTGACATAACAACTTCATGAGTCGCAACAAGAAAAAGCGTTTGTTTCAGTTTCTGTTCTTATTGCCCCTACCCCAATTGATTGCATCATCGTCATCATCTTCTTCTCCTTTGCACGAGAGAGAGAGATGGGAGTTGGGATCTAGGCCCACTTAAGTAACGGCTAATGTAGGCAAATTACATGTTCCATGTCTCTTCAGTTGGGTTTTTATGAACTTGAGGAAAATATCAACCATAATTACGTGATTCCTAATGCCGAAGATTGAACATCCTAACATTAGAAACAGAGGACACATATGTGAGTCTCAACCATAATTCTTTTAATAGCTACTACGGATGCTCACTAAAGGTCACAGTTGTTTGTCAACGATTCAAATGTCTTTCTTGGTCGCCCTTATGGTAAAATCAAGTCCGTTCCCCCTCATCATGATAATGTTAACATTAATTCATTTAAGTATGGAAGTATAGGGTAATATGTTCAATTCACAATATTTGGCGTTCTATATTTGTACGTGGATCTTGTGTTTTGAACTCTCTGGCCACTTCATGTTCTTGTTTCTGCAGTTATAATTGAAGTCCCTTGTCAGTTTCCATTAATCTTCCAATTCTACAGGAAAGGAAAACAAAGGCACCTTCAATACTCTCTACTCTTTTTCCCATTTGTTGCAACATAACAAGAACAGACAAAGACAGAGCACAAAAGTTGAAAGAGAGGGGTGATCGCGAAGTGAGGTGGAGGGATCCGAGTTGATATGTCCATTGAACAAGGAAAGAGATTCAGGGCTTTTGGAGGTATATTCCGGCAAGCAAAGCAGCTTCTGTGACAAGAGAGAGGATGTCGATGACATCCTCAACTTAGCGCTTGCTTCCTTCAAACATTCGCCCTCCGGAGTTCTTGAAGTTGGCTATGCAGCTCATTAAGTTTTGGCTGCACTCCTGACTTAAGAGAGTTGTCTGCACGAACCCCTCAGGACTCAATGTTACAACTCCCATATGTTTATGTGGGCGATATGACCTTTTCTATAAATGAAAGTTCAAATTAAACCATCCAACAATATGATTTCTGCATCATTGATGTCAATTGTTACATTTGACAAGCCAAAATATTTGTGATGTTATTGTCCTAGAACGGTCAATGAGAGAGATAATCTAGATATGCACTTTCTGTTATAAAAGCAAATGTTGATATTATAGCTAACATGAGTCATTTGATCCCGCACAATCTCCTCCCCCGAAACCTCAGAGCAGAAATTACAGTTGGCTTGTGAATGAAGAGATGGTGTAGTGAAATTGAGAAACACTATAGCCTTTGCAGGCACAATAATTTTACTCAGATGTTTTCACCACATTTGGTGTCTATTCTTTCATTTGACCTGTTGGTCCCTTAACGCCATTTTTACTTCATCTATAGACGTGTAAAGCTACCGTTCACCGGTGAAAAGCTATCTCGCATTCATCCTCATAAAATGTCCATGCGGATGGGGGGGGGGGGGGGGGGCCAACGACTAGTCATCAAGTGATTTGATGAAGAACAAGCTGGATATATTGATGTCGAAACTCGTTGCTTTGGCTTGAACCCAAGCGTCATGCTTCGTGCAGCAAGCATCGAGGCCGTTGTCAGGTCTTTCTCCCGAAAAGAAAAATTATCCAATCAATCAGTCTTAAAGATTCCAATTTAGTTTTAAGCTTTTCATTTTTGTCAATTTAGTCTTGAACTTTTGTGCGAAATTGGAATGTAGTTTTTTTGATCAATTTTCACTTGAAATTACTAATGTGGTAATATTATTTGATATTATTTAGCCAAAAAAAAAGAATTTTAATTTTAATAAAATTATTTACACATCTTTAACATTATTGTCAAATATAAATTAAAAAAAGTCGTAAACATTCTTCTTTTTTTAATTTTAAACAAATAAAAATTAAAATATTTAGATTATTCACCAAATGGGCTTTTCAAATGTATTTTCTACCAAACAGCATTTCTCTCAAAGTTGCTTTTCAAAGCAAAATTTACCAAACAGTTTTTACATTTCATTCAAAGCCCTTTAGGCCAACCTGCTTTGCATTTTCCCAATGAGCTTTCCAAATGCCGAACCAAACGCACCCTCAACCCCCTTGGAGATGCAATTGCATCTCCCCAAAGTCCCAAAAAAAAAAAAAAAAGAACCAAACACCACAGCATTTGGCTAAAGGACTTTAGAGCCAAATGGGCTTTCCAAATGCCCAACCAAAGAGGCTAATTGACTGGTCTCTCATGTTGAATAATATTATTTTCAAGTTCGAATGTTATTGGCAAAGAAAAAGTCTGAATAATTCGAGTTATTGGATTGATTCGAGCTTGGAATCGGAAAAATTTTACTCCAAGAAGCTTGTGATAAGAGCAAGCGCCAAAAGAGGAAGAGACACAGAGAACGGAAATTTTAGCCAAACTTCCTTCATCGCCCTCACGGAAACGACGAAATCACCGGACGTGACACCGAATATGCCCGCCGACAGAGCAAGAACCCGAGGTCGAATCAGGAAAGTTCACAAATCCGTCGTCCTCTCCTTCCCTTCCCCCCACCCCAAAAACAAAAGCTCGCCGTAGCTTTCGATCGCCAACCGCCGCGAAAATCGCTACGGAGTCCACGAACGCTACGAAGACCAGGATTCGAGGTTTGAATTCGAGCAATGCGGACGAAGACCGCAATCGATCTCTCCACCTCGCCGGGCGATCGCGCCATTTTGATTGCGTGAGATTGGAATGATGTTGTTGCTCGGCAAAATGTGGAGTTGAGGGTGATGGTTGTTCTGAAGTGCTTCATTGCCGCGGGTGGGGGCAAGAGGTAATTGCAATTCGTGTTCATGTGATCAGTTACTACTCTGATCCTCCCACTTGATTGGTATTGGGAGTCTAGTATCGAGCATGTCGGTTTTGATCTTGGACAGTGAGGTTTGCAGTGTGAATTTGGCGGATTAGGCACTTCAGGGTTTTTGTGGGGGGGGGGGGGGGGGGGGGGAGGATCGTCGACCATGTTGCGGAGGTATAGTGCCTGATTTAATGCGGCATACTATGGCTGAATTATTTGGTTGGATTAGCTAAGCTCTTGGATTGCCTGAGTTTGGATCAAAACTACAACTGGAATATGGTCAGATTGATCGAATTTCCATATATTTGTTGGATACAAATATTTCTTCCCGCTGTTTCTACTTTGGGGGTAAAATTTGTTGAGTGTCTCACAGTGATTGACTATCGGCTATTCGGCCTTTCTCCAGTCGAGTAATGGACTGTAGCTTGTAGGTTTCAGTGGACTAGCTTTATGGGAAAAATGAGCCCTATGTTGTTCACTTATTCGCCTTTCGTTGCATTTGAACATATAGATCTTTAAGTACTCGAAAGGATGGCAGAAATATACTGAAATATTATTTTAAGTTGATGTTTCCTTGTGAAGTGTTCCTCTTACTTGATTGTCGAAATAGCTTGCTAGAGACATAAGAAACTTGCTCAATTGCTTGTCATTAAATGAGTTTTTGACCACATTTTCAATGTTTAATGTTCTCAACTGGTAAATGCAGAACTCAGACTGAGGTCCAAGGCTTGTAAAGCTGTTTACAAGTGCTTCTCGTGGAAGCAATTAAATGCGCTTCTGTTTTAAATTCATGTCCAATCCCACTATTCCATATTATTATCACCTCTTTGTAGTGCTGAGGGTGGGTTTGGTTTTGTTGTGTGTGGGGTTTGGTGTTGGGAAACTTATGGATGGGATCTTGACAGAGTTAACGCTAGACCTTCAACTCTTATGGAGACAAAGGGCTGTTCTATTGTTCACCTTTGTATATGAAATACAATATATGGTTATTGATGCACAGTGTTTTTTTTTTCCATCTTGGAAGGGCTATTGATGTATTGACATTCAAGTTATTTGGCTGTCTAATTATGTGTGCTGAAACTGTCTTTTCCAGACCAGCATTCGCCTGATTTACTTAACCGAAACACTTTATTTCCTGGTTAATCATGAAGCACAGAATATTCAGGTTTTAACATTTGGACAACTCTGTATTGGCAATGCAGTGTTTGCATCTTACTACAGTGATTGCATACCAAAAACATTACGTATTCCTCCTGGACAAGATTTTTTGTCTTATTTGCCTCCGTACTATTTTTGGTTCCCACAGAAGACGCACCATCAATTCCCTAGAGAGGTATGGTGTTGATCTTGACAAAATATCAAATAAATTATGGGGAATTGTTGATGACTGAATTTGAGGTTTGCTTCGCATTTCTTTTAACCTGTCTAACAAGTGAAGTATCATATATTCCGGCATTGTATGTACTCTCTTTTTTCAGCTTATAAATTATGACTGTCTTGTTTGTTTTTCTTCTTAACAAAGCAGGGTAGTTTGTAGGACTCATTACGTTATAAATTTTTTTGAGTAACTCTCATTCTTGCAAAAGCCATCATGAGTTTTTCATATCGATTCCAAAGTTTAAGACACATAATAATGTTTATTATACTCTCTCTCTCTCTCTCTCTCTCTCTCTCTCTCTCTCTCTCTCACATACACACACACACAATGTATGTCTAGTAATGCGTATAATTATTAGTAACTAGCTCAAAGACAGCCACAGTTGAACATATTAATGTGAGATGAAAATGATTTGATTCCACCTGCTTCTCTAATAACTAATCATACTCATAACAGTTTTCATGATCGGAATCTTCCCTTTATTGTAGGTATGGCTATATAACATAGGATTTGGTAGTTATCAGGTTGAGAAAGTTTGTGATACCTCAGGAGAAGATGCATCATGCAGCAAGTGATGAGCTAGTTTCAGTCGAAGCTACTTGTTCAAACAATTATTTTGTGGATTTATCATGCAAGATGAAATAAGTCGTGATGGACCAGCTTGTTCTAGAGAATGTCTGTCCTTTGTTACTAGGAATATTTGTGGACAACTGATCAGGGTATTTTCCTGCAGATTGGTAACCGGTAACAGCATTGTGGACCATTTAGGCTTTCTATAGTGTGTAATTAATGGCTAAGACATGAGAATTGTGCAAAATTGTCACGGCCACTATTGACGGAATGTGGAGGTGAAGATGTCAAAGGAAATCTTATGCTTTCCAGGAATCCTTTTGTTTCTGCATCGAGGCCGCATTCAGACTCTGATGCCAAGAGGAAATTCAGTTGAAATGCTCCTGGGTCAGTACCTGGATTCTCAAAGATCATCAGGGACCTCTGTGACGAAGTTTGGTCACAAAATGCATTCCATCGATCTGTTGTCCATATCCATCACAAGATACAGAGGAGCTCTACTCTAATTTACTCTGAATGTAAATAGCGCAAAGTTGAAGGTATCATCCTTGTAAATACAACTCTGTGGTTTCAATTGAATGAATATGTTCGCAAGTTTGCCTGTCAATCAATTATTGGGCTTGGGGCTTTGTTACCTGACTTGATGTGTGGACGCTGAGCTGAGCTATATTCATAGTTGAATGACGCAGCTATTTTCCCTTTTTTTTTTGGTTTGTTGAAGTCATGTTGAACTTCACAAAATTGGTAGATGTGTGAATGTTGCAACTGTGACACTTGCATGGTTAGGCAATTAACCACTTTTTATAAGGTGAAACAAAGACTACGTTCACAGACCACTTCTCAATCTATGACACCTTACCTTCTCCTACAGGCACATTGGCACATAAGATTTCTTGGCAGAACTAAGTACTTCAACTATTTCCTGGTAGGGAATTGTGCAGATGAACTGTTAAATCAAACCATCTCGGAGACAGATGATGACTTTGTCTTACATCATTTCCACCGGCAACCTTTGCAAATTTTTTACTTTTAGGAGGTAAACAATTTATATCATCTTGGCTTTGATATGTAACAATGATCACATCAGCATTTGGAACAAGAGTTGTAAGCTTTTACCTTCTTTTTCTAATATGCAGGAATTAATATTAGTGGAAACCTGAAGAACTAAAATGCCTTCATCATTTCAAAGCATATATTGCCAATTATGACCATTTGAAGCAGATATAAGTCCTTGACACTGTATGATAAGCTAGAGTTTGTACATTACAGTAAAACCTAGAGTACAACACCAAAACATTGGGAAAGGTATATTGTTCTGTCGTCTTAACCCTCGCCATTGTGATTGAGGCACTTCTGCAATCGCAAATTGCCAGCTTTAGAGGCGGACATGGCAATCTGCTCTTGCTAAAAACTAAGAAGGCCCAAAGTAGATAGAGCAATTGGGAGTTTCTGTCATTATTCTAATAAAATAGGGCACGATAACTCTTGAAACAAGATGCGACTAGTACATCAGAAACTAAATTCGGAGTTCCACGACCAACGGGCAGCGAGATATGCATAAATTAAGACAAGCTCACGAGGAACTACATCTTCCTCACTTCTTCTCAATTAGCTTTTCGATCATGTCCGCAGCTTCCTGGACATTTGTGATACTTTGAGCACTTTCTTCCTCCACACTAATCCCGAATTCCTCCTCAAGTCCCATCACAATCTCCACCTAAATTGCAAAAGAGCAATGGTCTCATCACAATGCCAATTTATTGAATGGAGTAAGCTGGTAAGCGTCGAAAACAGATAAGCAGAAAAAACAATTCCAACATCGCAGAAGTACCGTCCTGCACCGCTTCATAATGAATGGATCAAGCGAAAGCTCATTAAAGTCTGCAGAAAAGGAAAAAAAACATGTGGATGAACGGCTTACAATGTACAGAGAATCGGCTTCCATGTTAGCAAATTTTGACTCTCCAGTCACCGTAGCATCATCTGGTAAAGCCAGCTGCTTCCTTACTATTTGGCACACTTTATCCACTTTCTCCTTTTTAGCCTGCTCACGTCTCAATTGGATTATTTACAAGTTCTAAAACCTACTTATGGATGGGCTTCACACTGAGTGGTTAGAACATTGGCAAGACCAATCCAAGCATTCCTCCAGAGCAAGCAAAATGATATGTTGGAACACGGTATGAAAAATATTCTGGGCATCCAATTTCCCAGAAGAAGCATGTTTCAAATGACATGATTATAATCACACAGCAAGATCGTTCAACATGAGACGAAAATAATGGCCCAGATTTCAGATACTTAAGAGCTTGTAGTCACTTTGCTTTGCTTTAGTTTTGTTGTTATAGTTGGCTTGACATAGTAATACAGACCGCACCCGAAACCTGGAAGCGGCGTGCCTTGAGAGAAGGGAAACTTCTGCCACTGATAGGAAGGGAAACAGAACTGAAATTAGATGTCTTGCTGACAGGTACCTGTTCAAAACGTCAAAAGTGAGCATTACCAAAGTGCTAAGTAAGCTCATGGTGCTACACAAGTCAGGTCTAAAGTACAATGCCAAATGTTTATAAATGTTTCAAAGATCCAATCTAGTTCAAAGGCAGAACCTCAACCAGGTCAGCCAAGCCACATCCCAAATTGCACAGAAAATTCGGGCTAATTACATTTTGCCGCCAAGTTTTTGGCATAATGGCAAGCTACCCATGATGTTCCAAGTTTTGCATCCTAGACCTTTTGAAATTGGACACCATGTGCAGCAAAATGTTCTCATAAATCTGACCACGTGACCACACGTGACTAGTTATGAAAGGCAAATTGGACATATATCATCTATATATGTGGGAAAAAAAAAACAGGGACTACCCAAAAACATATTTTAAAACTATCTATTGATGTGCATTTAGAGTTGATCCAGTCAAATTCTCGTCGGAATTGTAGTCACATGCTCTCAAGTGCGATATATTTTTTTTCTAATTATTCTTCTACTTATTATATGTATGTGCTAATATGACAAATTTCCTCCGTAATCAGTCACGTTGCTGGAGCTCCAAGTGGAAATTGATCGAAGTCAATCCAGGGAGCACATTGCAATCTATTTCCAAAATTCACTGGCCAATAGACGACAACTGTAAAAACTTGGGGGGCAATATGTAATTTGCCCCAGAAAATTTACACAGTTTTCAGACCAGTAGATTACTAGCAATTATTAGACCAACATCAAACCTCAAGAACCTTCGGAAGCTAATGGAGATGCTACTATCAGCATCGCCAATAACCACAACAATGAGACAGCAAAAACAAACTGAAATAAGTTGAAAAAAAAAAAAAATCGCATAAACATGCAAAAGCTGCTACCTGGGAGCAACTCAACAACACATCAAAAAAAAGCGAACTCGATTAGGCATCCACCTAATTAATTCCGGAATACAAAAGCGGCAGGAAACCAAAACCAAGTATCGCTGGCCTGAACTCATTATTAACCCCAGACAGCTCATCTAGTCAATCTAGACATTTGAAATCCTCATTTGGCGGTGCTGTAGCTTTCCGATGTACTCCCAAATTCATGCTTTAGCGATGCTTACGCAGTTCATCCATTCCTATATCTACCCAGACTAATGCCGCAAACGTGACCCTTTTTTTTACTTTAAAACCGCCAGAACATGTACTCATCTCTCAATCAAATCCTTAACACAGCCAATAATTCGCTCTGTTCGATCAATCATCACACATATTTTCTTTCCAAACCAGCATCTCCAGTCCCATCCGGCAGAATTCATAAATCCAGGCACTAAACAAATTGAAAGTAGACCAATTTCTTCCCTTTTTTTTCCCTATCAAGAAGAATGAAACGCCACTCCTCGATCAATCCACGGAAAAAAACTGAACATTTACCACAACCCAACGGACAGAAAAACACCTCCAGCACCAAAAACACGAGCACGTTCGTCCCAGTCTGGGAAAAAGCTAACGTCCAAGCTGACAATACGCCTCGAAAATACCGCAAGCGATCAAGCGCCAATCAAACAAAACCAAATCACGCAGAATCGACACTCCCTATCGTCCAAAAACGCATCAAAGCCTCGTTAGTGGCTTAAAGAACAATAATATATCTTCCTTTGACTTGTCAAGTGGGGCAATGGGGTGCATATCCTGAAAAAATGCAGCTCAACCAAATGAGTGATGCCGCTTAGCATATAAAAGCCTTTTATTTTATTGATCAAGATGCCACGAGAAATTTTACCGGCCCAAGTTCTACTTCCAAGAACAACTTCAATTCGGCAATCGGAACTTTATTTGACACTTCTCTCAACTATCCTACCTACAGTACATCAAAAAGAAAAACAAATACGGTGGGAAAGAAATTTGAGACCCAATCAAAAGGCATTGGAACAGTGGATAAAGCACGACGAAATGAACATAAGCAGTACGGAGAATTTTAAAAGACAAACGAAAGAACAAAAGGGAAAAATCGAAAAGAGGAAGCATCTCTGCCAATAAAATGCATAATCAAAAGATATCCTCCCCATGCAAGTAAGAGAATATTAAAACCTATCACTCTGAAGAGCAATTAACTCCCAGAAGAATAAGCTGAACAAGCTTCTTCCCCATTATATTCCACTCGTACACAAAAATAATCAACTAAGTGATAAGAAAAACTCAAGTACCAGATAATAGAAGGCAGGTAGTGCAGCACATTAACACAACATTACGTAGACTTAAAAGGCTAAATGATTACCCAGCTGAAGCTAAACAGAAACTAAACCAAAAATTAAAAAAAAAATGTGCATGAAAAACAGTTCTGAGAAATGTGCACCGGAACGCCGAATTCTTTAGCAACCTCCTCCTGAAAAAATACAGCAGTTTTTGTATTCACTTGGTTTAATATGTGTTGAAGAAATCCTTGAAACTGTAAACAGAAAAGACAATCGCCAGAGATGACCAAAAGCTAGTTTGCTAGACATGGTGATACTGTTTCGATAGGATATTGCAGCGTAATTTGACTGTGGCAAAGTCAACGATGCTGGTGTACACCTTCCATTCATTTCCAATGTACAGCCAAACAGCAGTGCGGTTTTGTGCTCTTCAGCCTCTAATGCATAATGTAAGGTTCATCAGCGATTTCGTGGATGATTCCAACTATTTGTTTTCAATAATCTAACCGCAATGATTGAGAGTCCAGTGGAGAAGAATGGACACGAAACATCAGATCCCTATCCGAAATTAGGACTGGCACATGCCCACATTGTCAGGCATATCAGAGATAAAGATTTCCACTGTTAATGATCGTTCAATAAGTTTTAGCAATAGGCTCCAAGCTCATCATAGATTACAATTTAGGGAAAAAGAAAAGAAAAGAAAAAAGAATGGCTCTTCTCATATCTAAGCCCGGAAATTGGTTCTTTATATGTCGCAATAGTCTCAAAATTCTCTGTCAAGGACTTGCAGACATTGTGAGAACATTAACCTATAGGAATTCCAAGTTCAGAATAAAATACTGATACATTGCTATTCATTTGATATGTCAAAACAAAAAATAAAGCACCAATATTGTGGTCATTATTTCAAGTTTAGCTCAACCGCATTTGAACAGGTATATTTGTTCTAAGTCCTTTAAAATCTAACTCTGCGACTCTATCATTATGATTTGACATGTGATTCAAGGTCCTCTTGTTTTCAACTTCATCTTCTGATGAGTGTAAAACCACAAGGCGATAGCAACAGGGGTAGTGATATGTAGGAACAACGATCATCTCTCCAACCCCAATGCGCACATAAAACATCCCATAAATCACATTCAGTATCTCTAACCCTTGAGTCTGTTCTCTGTTTGACAATTTTTGGTGTCAAGAACCGAACTACATCACTGTAATTTTACGTAACTAAGGTATAAAAGCTGCTTAAGATTAGTTATGGGATTCTCGCAATGCTGCTTCTTTGATTCAGTTGCTCTTTGGTACTTCTCCAGTTGCTAAATGAGCCACAACTTCCTGCAAAGAAACATAGTTCCATTAACTTTGTTAAGAGTCAACCATCTCAATCAGAAAACCAGCTCAAAAAGTCCGTCTGAGATGTTTGTACCTCTTGGTCTCAACGTCAATGTTTAATGCGTAGTAAATGTATCAAAATCAATGGAAATAATGGGTTGTGTAGATAGCGTGAATATAATCCACGTCAAGACATATGTCGGCGAACCTGTACATGTGATCTTATGATCCCGAATACATGTATCTATTATTCGAACTCAGCAGTTAAATTCTCGGAAGAGTCATTCAAGTACATCATCAGGAGCAGAGTCATATTCCTTCTTCCCCAATTCCTCTCCCTTTTCCAGTCCAGTTGGATTCTTCTCTTCCACCACCACTTTATCATACTCGCCCTCCTTCACCTGTTCATGACGAGGCAAGTTGTGCTCGGAGGAGAGGCCCTCAGACACGATCCCTTCCGGCACTTCCTCGTCTCTTCTGGGAGAGAAGTAATGATCTGGCGAGTTGTGGGATGTGAACCTCCCTGGCTCTGCCTCTTCCTCTTCTACTAGGGGCTCTATATGTTGGTAATTTGTTTATAAAACAAATGGAGAGGTGCCTTGTCCCACATCAAAAGATGTGAGTGCGCACGTGGACAAGATTTGGCACTAACCAACAATCATTATTTTATTTATTGAAAATTCGGATTTATTTTTATAAAAATTAACTACAAAATCTTGTTGAAACAATGCGACTGTTCACAAAAAGTTAAAATTATTTTTTATTTATTTAATTTCGAATTTCTTATTTCTTTTCAATGTAACTTTTGAGATATATTTATTCATTTTGTAACATTTTCCGAAAGGTTGCCTTTCTTCTTTTTGTAATCTTTTGAAGAGTTGCTTCTATTCGAAAGACATATATAAGTACATTTGTTTTGAAATCAAATGATGATCTTCTTCCATTTTTCGTATTCTTTCGAAAGAAACTACAGTCATTATTTTAAATTGTTTTTAATGAGAGACTTTGGAGAAATATTAGAATTGCTTTCTAGTATTCTCATATGAGACTTTGTTATATCTTGGAGGATTTTTGCCGGTGACTATTAGCAACTTTGTGGGGCAAATAAATCCTTTAAAAAAGTGATATCACATCTCAAAGTCCAACTTGATTACTCTAAAAATCCGACTTCATTATTCTACCCAATTTGAAGCCATATTTTCCCAACATTGTCTCTGGCTCTAGCTCCTGCTCCTACTCCAGCTCAATCTCCTTTTCTTCCTCTACACGCTTCTCTTCCTCTCTGTCTTCAGCCACGGCCTTTGTTTCTTCTACTTCTTTGTTCTCTTCTTCTTGTTCAGGCTCGGGATGTTCAGTTATGTCCTTAACATCAGCCGCAGTTCCTGTACCCTGGCTCACCGCATTATTGATTTCTTGTTGCACGAGTAATGCGGCGCCATTCCCAATTGCTTCCATCTGAGGAAACGTTCTGTTCCACTTGTTTGTTCTTCTCGGGATTGGTGCTCGAAACTCCTGCTTTCAGTAATGGTGTTTCCGGTGGCAACAGCATGCTTCGACTCCCCGCAACCCATTTTCGTAAAAAGAAATGTCAATCGAAAGGAATTAGATCGGGGTATTGATTCTCTCTCCCTTTGTGCATCAGATTGAAATGAAGTTTCGGCTTTCGTTTTCTTCGGCTGTTGCAGTTTTGATTTGCTGGAGCGGGTTGTATCCGTGGTTGACGAAGGGAAGGAGTTTTTTCTGTTGTGGATTGAGGGTGGAGAGGAGACAGTTGCAGCTTAAGTTAAAAAGGGAAGTTTCTCCCTCGAATCTAGAAAACGACAATTCGTTTCTTATTATCGGTGGGGTTTTCCTTTCATTTTCTCCAACCCAACCTTAGTTCAATGAAAAAACATACTTTAGAATTAACGTATGTGCATACATCCAAGCAAAATTCAATATTGAAAAGACCGAATTATTCATACTCAAAAACTTATTTAAGTCTCTCGCTCCATGTTTGAGCAATTTAATTTTCAAGTTGGTTTTGAGTACTTTTGATGGTAAGACTTTAGGACTTGTGGATGGACTTTTTTTTTTAGAGAAAATGACAATTCTTTTATCCAAAGAAACCCAAGGTTAATCGACGTAGAAATGCGAAAAATGAGGTATGTTTTTGATATTTTATAATGTCAATCGACCTCATAAACCAAAATTTATATGGTAGTGAAACATGACATTGTTTGCACTTAATCCGATCGAAAATTGAACTTACCTAATTTTCCAAATTCACAAATAAATCCTTTCATGAACCATTAAATCAAAATTGACTAAGAGTGGATATGTCAAAAAGCGAAATATCACAAAAAGATGAATTATAATGATGTTAGCAAACGAATAATCAAAATATTATCAAATAATCCCACAAATGCTTTCCCTCCCAAATGGAATTTAAATTTCTCTCAACTTGCCATAATTTTTTTTTCTTAGGCTAAATAATAAGCATCTCCAAACATATATCCTCTCTATGGCTAAATAATAAGCATCTCCGAACATATATCCTCTCTGTATATAATTACCCTATCTTTCTTCCATTTTGAGAGTGTCGTTTGCAAAAGGTTTTTTTGATTGTTCCACACCGTAAGTGGCGATGGACGCCGCCACAGGGGAACATGACCGTATTCCCTTCTCCCTCCTCGTCGGAGCCGTGCACGCCGCCGCGAGAGCTCGCAGGCTCCGCCGCCTTCTCAAGCCTCCGGTTCATGCGCAGGCATGTCGGGATCGCAGCTTCTCCTCCTCCTCCGCTGCTCAGTCACTCGGTTTTCGCAGGTAGCGTGCTCGTTGTCGTCTGTTAGGCTTTTCTTTTTCGCTGCTGAGGAATCTCGACGCGGATTGTAGATGCCCGACTGATGGGTTCTTTATCAGTAGGGGGCCTTCTTTAGGTTGAGTTTGATGTCTAGATATGGGGCGGCGGGTGGAGAATTTGATGATTGATGAGGAAGTCTGAATAACTTATTCGAGGGATGTGTACCTGGTGGAGCAGTCGAGTTGAAGCGGAGGAATGATTATGCTGTCGGGATCGTGCTTGTTGATCGAGACGCCGTATTTTTTATCGTGTTCATGGTGTTTGCTACGTATATTCGATATTGGAGGCATGATTCTGTAATAGAATGAATCACGTCGAATTGTTTCTTCTTGTCTAGCGCTTCATGTTCTTCAATGTCGGTTCTGGGTTGAATTAGTTTGTTGATACAAAACGGAGCTGCGTTTATCTTGGCAGTATAAGGTTTTGATGTGATTGTCGTTGGAATTCACAGGGCTGGTTCATGGCAATAGATTGCCTGCTTTCCCTTGTTCCATAATTTCTAGTTTACCGTATTCTTCCGAAGCAAGTGCTGAAATGGAGTAACCCAGGTTGTTTTCCTTTTTTCCATCTAATGTGTGTCTTGACACATTGTGGAGTTCTTTCTCCGATATTTGGTTCTTGTAGTATTATGCAGAGACCATGAAGGAGATGTATAATAAAATTCTTGAATCTGCTAATATGAAAAGAACAATGGCTCCAAATGCATGGACGTGGTCAATGATTGAAAATTGCAAGAACAAAGAGGATATCAGAGCTTCTCTTTGATGTCTTGCAGAACCTACGCAGATTTGTCAGTTGACTTCTTGCTCCATTTGAGAAGTAAAGTTTTAATTTGTGACTAGTTGATAAATCAATTTGGTTTTTTCTTTCATCGCAGAGATTGTCAAATCTTAGAATTCATGACTGCAACCTTTGTCAGGAAGTCACAAAAGCATCTGTGCATGCAATGGCTCTTCATTTTGGTGAGCTCTATCTACACAAGTTGTGTGCCAAGTTCAAAAATTTTGTATCTTGCTAATATATTTACCTGATACTTCTTCTGCATTCGATTGTTGCTACTTACCCTATCATTAGCATAATCATTTTGTCGTATGTTGTTTGTTCTCAAATGATCTGTTTACCTCAAGCCTGTCATGCTTGGAGAACATGCTCAGCTGCTTATGAAATTTTTTGACCACCCCACTGGTACTGTTAGCTAGTTATGCTTTTGTGTTTTTTTCTTTTTTTCCTTGATCCGTCAATTATGTAAACCTGAATTTTTTCCTACACGGATGCTACATGTGTATTAAGCATGGGTATGGAAATGACACGACACATATATCATATTCAAGAAATAGTTTTTCATGTTTGGATGTGTAAAGGCATATTCAATTTAAAGTACATCGAACATTGTTAAATGTGTACTAACTTTTCTTGTGTGAGTAACATGTTAACCTGCTTGACATGCTTCAATGTGTTTTAAGTGGTTAAAAGGGTCAATTTATTTTACATGTTCAAACTTGTTAACTCGTTGATAACTCGGACAATTTTAAGCTCAATCCAACTTAATATGTGTCAAATGCTTATTCTGTAAATAGGACTTTTTGGACATTGCTGGCTCTGTAAGACTGATTTCTTGAATGACACCTCCACTTCAAGTTATTGAATTCAATATTGAAGCTTAGCAAAGAGCATCCACTTTTTGCAGATGTGTTTTTATGAACATTAAGCTTCAGTAGTTATCAGTTCGAGCTGTTTCTAGTAATTAAGCTCTTCATAATTTTCAAGAAAAATAAATCAAATCAAACTGCAGTTCCATGGTGTAACTCATTTTAGGAGATTGCAGCAATTAATTGTCACTGGGAGTACATGATTTAATCAGAACCTATGTCTGTAAATCCTTATATAGGCTAAGAAATTAAATTGTATGGTGCACTTAATCCGTGATGATAGGAACTAAGGGTTGACAAAATTGTAGGTAAGAAGGCCTTGTGGGAGCATAATGTCTATGGATTCACCCCTACAATTGGCTCTGCAAACCATCTTTTGGTAATGATGAAGTGTATCTATATCAAGCAATTCTTTTTTCCATTTGTTTTATTTACACAATTCTTCTGCTAACTTGGGGTATTGCAATGCAGCAATATGCTAAAGAGCACAAAGATGCTACCCTCATGCAGGAAGTTATGAAGCTTTTGAAGAAGAATAACTTGCCATTGCAACCCACCATGGCCGATATTGTTTTCAGGTTCACTTCCGTGCTGTTTCTCCTGAGAAGGATGTTATTGTCATGTAGTAAGCCATCATTGCACTTAATTGTGTGTTATGTACTACATAGTTATCAAGAAATTTATCCAATTTATAAGTGTCATTTATATACGATTTAATCAACTTGTTTTTATTTTGAATCATTTTTTCTGCACTGCTACTCTCGATCTAATAGTTTGCTCATGTTATTTGACATCCTTCCTTTCCATGGAAAAATTTTGCAGCATTTGTGATGATACAGACAATTGGGGGTTGCTCACAAAGTATTCAAAGAGATTTGTCAAAAATGGAGTGAATTTGCATAAAGCTGCATTTGACATCTGGATGGAGTTTGCTGCAAAAGTAGGTGAGAAACACTAGCTCTGTCTCCCTTCGCTGCTCTCAAGCCCTTGTCCCCCAACAATCTTATTTTCCATTTCTTCCCACAAATAGTTCTCTCATCCAGGTTCTGCCACTTACTACAAAATATGGGATGTGTTAGAATATTTTCTTCTGTACAATGATTTCTTTCTCTCCTTAAACAAAAGGGTAGAAATAAGAAATAAAAAGAATTTTCACTGCACCGTGTCTTTCAATGTCTTTGTTTCTTTAATTGTTCTAAGGTTATGCTTCTTTATCCTATTTAGTGGTTTGATGAAAATTACCCTTTTCAGGAGACATTGAATCTCTATGGAAAACTGAGAAGTTAAAATGTGAGTCCATGAAGCAGCACACCATGGGCAGTGGGTTCTCACGTGCGAAGGTAGTTTACAAATGCAGACTGTTGAAATCACAAATATCAGACCCTGAAAGCACTAGGTCTTCTTGCATTAGAAAATCTGATAATGGGAAAATATTAATATTGCAATATAGATCAGTACAAAGTTCTTGGTAAACCAGGTGAGAGGTCTATGGCCGAAAAAAGTGAGTTAATGATTGAAAAACCAAATTTTGGCTCACATCCTAGGACATGAAGCACCTATGGGCATGAGAATGCTCATTGTCATCACACAAAGGAGATCTAACTACTTTTTCGGTATTTGGAACCATTCATTGTGGCTTTTAGCACTCTGGTTTAAGATTATAATTTAACCGTCATTTACTTGTTTTGTGGCAAACTAAATGGTTTTTTAACCAATTTTTTGTGCAGGGATATTTACTTGAAGGCAAACCTGAGGAGGCTGCTACAGTCATTCACGTCTTGAATCAGGTACTCCTCACTTCTCAGAGCATCTATAGCTATTATTAATATGCTCATCATCACCATCTGGCATGATTGCAATCCTAAATTACCTCAGCCTCTGAACTAGTCCTTCAATTTTCCATATACTGTCAAGGAATAAAGCAATTAGTGGAAGATATACGGAATTGTCCCCCAAAATGTGCTCAGATAAAATTACCATGACATATCCTCTCTCGAGGGGGACTGGGTGATTTGGGTTTCATATTTGGTGCATGCTATACTATTAAAATAACACGAGTTAGTTCCATGGATCCTAATAGAGTACAAAAGATCATCTCAGACTCCTCCCAAATAATCAAATGGAAATACACCTATGTAGGCTCTGTTTGTTCAGATGTCGCCTCTTAGGTCTCACAATGTGATTGCCTTGGATTGATGCCAGAGTTTACCTGATGCTAAGAGGTCTGGCATCAGGGTTGAACTTCAAAAGCTTGTCAGTGAGTGGCTTTTCGAGGTTATCAAACGGAAGAAAGAAGATGACCGCAAGGTACTTCCTTTGACTAAATATCCATCACTTTGGGTAGAAATAGAAATATTGCTTGTTCGTAGTTATATATTGCTCTGGTAATGTTTTCTCAATCGTTCCTGTTGCTGGATGTATATATGCTGCATTGAACTATCTCAAAATTTTTAGAACCTCTCATTCTTTTCGCTTATTTAGGCATTGGCTGCTTCTCTCAAATCTGATATCCCAGCCATGGTTAGTTCCTTATTAAACACGGGCTTGGAGGTGAAAGTGAATAGGGAACAACCAACCACCGAATGCACCCTTTGTTAAAGTATGACAGAATTGGAGATTGAATGCACTAGCTGCAGATCTGTCTCCTATGTGGACCGCTAAGGTTGCCATGTTAGTTTCAACCGATTCCACTGAGAAGCAAGACAAGCGCAGTACTCACGTCTCGAGCAACAAGCATCTGAAGTTCTCTTGTGAAGGTCCCTGAACCATGAAAATATCTGCTCCTTCTTGATTTGAATGTTGTCACTTCTGTACTTTCGGATAATGATTGTTTTCTTTCCCCAAAAAATCTGAGTGTATTGGAGACGATGGGTGCATCATCAGCAATTGAATTCTGAGAACAACCTCGGATGACTAGTTTTTGCAGAGAGGATTCTTTTGGCTCACGCATTTTAGATTGGACCAAATGGGCATTTAAGAGAGACAATTGATAAGGTGGTCCTTTCAATTTCAATCTGGTTTGGCAGCCTATTTTGTTATATTTCCTGTCGCGACCTCTTTTTTTTTCCGTCCGGGGGAAACGATGAAGGTTTAGGGGTATTTGCCTAAAGAGGTGGACCAATGGCCCTAACTTAGGCGCAAGCTCTCCTAAGCCCATACCTCGCGCGACATTGGATTTTGAATTTTAGTTCTTAACAACCTATGTAATTCTAGGAGTCGCTACTAGCCTATTGGGGTCGGCTAGAAACCAATCAAGACACGGGAGTGTTGTCTCAATTCCTACGCAACTAGAGATTTCTAGGAATGGAGACTTGTTTACGCCAATGTTTCTATTAGCGCCCTTGCGGTACCACTAACTAAGAAGGTTGTTTATCTAAATAGCCACACAATCTTGATTACCAATTATAATCTTTATGAAACCACTAAGTGTCCATGCAAATGTTTTTGTAGTTTTTTTTTTAATGTCTAGACTAATCTTAACATAATTTAGAAGAGAAATTTACACTCAAATTAATGAAAAGCGGCGCGTAGGTAAATATCCAAGAAATTGAAATGACTTGAAAATAAACGCGGAAAAGGTAAACCCGATACAAGTCTGGCAAATAATATTACATGGCCTTGTTATCACGCCCCGGGACAGGACTCACGTGAGCAAAAATGGAAATTTAAATATGCATGAAATTACTCTAGATGCATGAAATTACTCTAAATAGTTTTAATCTACGCAAAATGGATTATTTACAAAAATGGTTATAAAATACCAAAATAGCATTAAATTAGGAAAATGACCTTTTAAAAATAGGAAAATTTCATAGATGCCATTTTTGCCTTAATTTGATACATCTATCGCTTTTATATATATTTTTTTTTTGAAATTTTTGGATTTTTGGATTTTTTATTTTTTATTTAAATAAAAATAATAATTTCCTAAACCGATATATGCTAACATTGAACAACACAACACATGAATATCACAATAACTGGGCTCAAATCGACCGTTTTAAGATCGAAACTTGGTTTGCGCATTTCGTTGAACACTTGGCATGCATCAAATCACCCCAAGCTAGCTTCCTCGGGCCATGTTTGCGGCCTTCAATCTCAACGCATGAGCTTATGTGGAACTAAAACATCAAGGTTAAACTACCACATGCAAAGAGTAAGATTAGATCAAGATCATAGCCTAAAACACACAAGAACCAAGCTGAAATTGTCCTCCAATATGCGGGTTCGAGCGAATTTTGCAAATCTGGGTTTGAACCCAAGTCAAGCAAACAGGTTGAATGCCCATATTCAAGCCCCGACATTTATCACATATGAGATCTAAGGGAAATACTACTTGATCCGAGTGAAAGTAGATAACATGAGCTTTCAAATGCAACAAACATCATAGAGAATGACCCACCGAACAACATCAAAACGACCTCTCCAAGAAGCATACATGCAACACTCTTGAAGAGATTTCAAACACTTAAAAAAATTTCAACCTCAGAAATCAGTTTTCCAGGCTGGTTTTCCTCTTGATTTTCATGATCAAAACATACTCAAACTTGAAAATAAGTACATCTAGGATGCTTACCTTACTTCCTAGTTTCCTTTTCAAGTGGTTCTTGGCCGATGAAACCGAAAAAATTATCTTTGGGGGCTTGTGGAAGTTGGCTTCTTCAACTGGAAATGAGATCTACAAAAAAAAAAAAAAAAAGAACTGACAACGAAGGTTTTCATTAACCTCTAACATTAGACTTCAAGATGTCTTTTGTTGGAAAAATTAAACCACGCCAAACTATATGTATTCTAGTTTGGGGTAAAGGTCAAGATTTTCCTCATTTATCTCTTAACGTTTTCAAAAAAACATGGCTTTCCCTCACTCGTTACCAACCAGTCTCAACACTTTTCTCTCTCTAGGTCAGTCTGGATTTTCTGGTTTTTTTGCTTTCTGGAGTTGCTTTTGAAGGTGTCTTTGGAGAACGATTCCGAGCTCTCCCCTCTCCTCCTCGTCTCTTTCCTCTCGTCCCTCTAAAGACCTCACTTCTTAGATCTTATCCCCTAAATTAGAGGATTTTTGGTCGGCCTTTTGTCCACCTACCAAGCTTGTCAACTGACCCAGCTCACCCACTTTCTGACTTAGCCAAAATTTTCAAATTTCTCAACTGTTGAGTGTCCGGATTTGGTGCGATTTTCCCGTGCCTGCAACAGCTTATCTCTGACAAATGTTTGTCCACTTGCAGTACCAATGATGGTCTTCCATCATGTGCAGAGATCGGGCTGGTTGGGCAGGTGAGGAGAATATGGTGGGGCCACTAATATGCCTACTTAGCAGCTCCGAATTAAGACCTAATTGTGGGCTGGGTTTTGGTAACTAGTTTGAATGCTTTAATCCATCAATTTGGCTGCGGTTTTTGATCAATTAGCAAGTAAATGTATAGTAGTTTAAGATCTCAACCAGATTTTGCAATTGTGCCCACCTAATTTTGCAAGAAAGTCCCTCAAACTTAGCCATTTTCTTATCTGAAAATACCCAATACAAGGCAAATTTGGTCTTTTTGGATCGATTTGATTGATTTAAGTTGGCCCAAATTCAATTTCAACTTAATTGGTGACCAAGATGATGATTTACGGGCTCGGGCGCAAATTTTGCAAAATTTGCGAATTTGTCCATCAACTTTTGGAAATTGCATTTTTGGCCCCAACTTGCCATTTGAATTCCAATCCAACCTCCTGGGCTTGGTTAGTCACATTTAGATCATTGGCCCCAACTTTTTTTCTTTTCTTTTTTTTAATCTTTTTTTTTATATTTTCAATTTTCTTTTAAAGTAAAAACATCTTCCATTTAAAACACTATATTAAATACCTAAATAATCTATATGCAAGAATTTAACATGAAATATTTTTGGGCAAAAATTTAGGTGTCAACATTTCCGACAGAATTTCGCTGTCCAAAATTAAGAGAGTGCATTTAATGCCGACTCATTCGATGTTGGCATACAACGACCGCCATTGCTTCCTGATTTAATCGGATTAAATTGTCCAATCGTGGTGCCAAAGTGCAAAACATACATTACATCCCTTTTTACATATTGAAAGATAACGAAAAACCCAAATTACCAGAAATGGCTTTGGTCCACATGCGTGGATGGGTGCGTGCGTGCGTGCGTGCATGCACTTTGTGCATATAAAGCGTAAAAGAGGTAACAAACGCAATCCTCTAGAATTAAAATATGTGCATTAATCATGCGCAAGTTTTAGCAGTGAATGACACAATTACAATAGGTGTGAGACTTTTTTGGTAATTTCCCATATTTTCACTCAAAAGTTTAGGATTACAATCAGAATATATAGGACTAAATTTGAATTATACAATAAGCTTACGACCGAATTTGCAATTCTTCCAACTCAACACCTATGCTTATAATAAGTTTTTTTCTCCTTTTGATAATTCTGCCCCTCTTCTGTCTCCTCTCCTCATCTGTATAAGGGAAACCGTCCTCCCAATGATCTTACTGCAAAAAGTTGACCCAACTTCAAATCAAAGGGGAAGAAAACTAACCTCTTCCCACTTTGAATCACGACGCTAAGTGTTGATTTTAACTCATAAAATCTTCTGACACAGCCAACCCCTTAGGATCCTACCATCAAAAGACAATCCTTCTGGATTACAAAAGCGAGAATAGAAGTCATATCCTATGATTTCCAATCTTTCATGAGACATACAAACGGGGAAAAGTACCAAAAAAGTCTTAAACCTATTGCATTGATACCAATTCAGTCCCAAACTTTTCAATTGGACCAATTCAATCCTAAACCTTTTAATATTGGTACCAATTTAGTCCATCTGGCCAATTTTGGCCGGCCGGCGCTGACGTGGACATCAGCCGGTGACCGAATGCTGACGTGGCAATTTTTATGATTTTTTTTATGATTTTTTCAATTTTTTTATTAATTTTTCTTTCTTTGCGTCTTCTTCCTGACGGTGGTTGGCGAGCCTCTGGTGAGGCTTGCCGACCACTAGGCGAGGGCCGCGAAGCTCTCACCTACCGCCGGCGAGGGTCGCGGCCCTCACCCAGCCTCTCCCAGGGCCGCCGGCGAGGTGGCCCGCGGTCGGTGAGGCCATGGCGGCCATCGCCAAGGCGGAGGTGAGGGCCGCGAAGCCCTCGCTAGCCACCAGCGAGGGTCGTGGCCCTCACTCGGCCTCGCCTATGGCCGCCTCACCCGCCGCTTAGCCCAAATCTGGGTGAGGCCAGCCTTCGCCATCGGAGCAGCTGGTGGGATTGTTCGCGGCTTTCTGCTCATGGAAGGAGAAGAAGAGCAAAAGCCGGCGGTGACGAAGCGGAGGAAATCGAGGTCGGGAGCTGGGCTAAGCCGTAGGAGAGGTAGTCCTAGGCGAGGCTGAGCGAGGGCTGCAACCCTTGCCGGCAGCTAAAGAGGGCTTCGCGGCCCTTGCCTCCGCCCTAGCGATGGCCGCCATGGCCTCACCCAGATCTGGGCGAAGCTGCCTCGCCGGTGGCAGGCGAGGGCTTCGCAGCCCTCACCCAGTGGCACCGCCAAGAAGGAAGAAGCAAAAAAGAAAAAAAAAAAAAGGAAAAAGAATAAAAATTAATAAATTAATTAAAAAAAATCGAAAAAATCATAAAAATTGCCATGTCAACGTCGGCCTGCCAAAATTGGCCGGATGGACTAAATTGGTACCAATGCAATAGGTTTAAGACTTTTTTGGTACTTTTTCCCATACAAATGGATTTGCGTATGGTTAATATGAGAAAAGAGCTATCCTATACACTTGCATTTAGTTGATAAAAAGGTTGATCAATTTATAGATGACATGCGGTGACTTGATTTCCATTCACATGTAAATAACATGCAGCTCTGTGTCAAAGCCCCAATAAGATACCATGCCATCTCAATGCAGAAAAGCAGAAGGGAAATATTGATGTTTTCTAATCATCACACCCTGAGAAAAGACGACGCATTTTTGACTCCAGATGGTGAGACATCCTTCCGACGATAGTCTCGGAAGATGAATCTTGCTTGTGGTCTCCATAATCTGGCAACAATGATGGTGATTCCATTGGACTGGTGAGGACTACTTTTATCTTCCTCTCCTCTATGTATTTACCACTTCCTTTATCAAACTAAAAATCTAAAAGAAATTTCTCGAGTTACTTAACTCGGAAGATTATAGAACATATATTAGTAAAACCTGCCATGTCAGCAGTAATGTCTTCTTCACTTGTATCACGAACTTGTCTCTGCGCCACAGGTGGAGCTACCTATTGTGCTTACATGGTAACTACATCAAATAGAAGATAGGGTGAAAGGCTACTCCAATTCTTTCGAAATATCAGGACATAGCTTCTGAGACCTATCATGGTTTCCCTTTATCTTAAGGTATATTCGGCTACCATGGCGGGCATTCAAAATCTTATTCAAAGATGATCCTTGCTGCAATGCGACTGACTCCACCTTAAGCAATTTGTACCCCAGCAATAATATAGTCTAGTTGACAAGGCATGGCAAAGAAATTGCAGAAGAATCTTTCAGCTGATTCAAGTACTATGGGCATGTCCCTCCTCATAAGTATGTTAGGGGCTTTAATAAGTCTGAACATGATATTCCATGGACTTGAGCTGCACGATTTCGAATCAGATGCTCCATTTGGCTTGATGATGCCTACATTTGGCCACACACAGTATTTCTTCAGAGATGTAGACTAACCCAGAATGCTCTGGATCTCCAGTATAGAGTTCATAATGTCTCTCCCCAATAGAGAACTTTCAATGCACTGGTGTCCTACTCTGAAAATTAAATAACATCAAGAGATACAAGATCTAGAGGAAATTGTTCGCCCGCCATAACCTAAAAAGAGTAAAGCATGATCATGGTCAAAGAAAAGGTCCAAAAAATCCTCCCCTTGAAAGCAACATATCGATCAGTCTTGTTGCCTAACGGAATTGAGCATGAGCTTTGTTTACCCAACTCAACTGCATAGACATGGAGAAGAGGCTTCCAATATAAGAACTTAATAGGGTACGTCACGAGAGCAGGATGTGATGAAATGTACGATCTTACATTTTCTTTGAAGATATAATGTAGTAATGCAATCTCAATGGATATTCCAAAGAACTTACAAGAGAAGACAACTCCTAGTAACTACAGGGTACAATGGAAATGAACATTCAAAGCCCAAGATTAATCCTGGGAAAAATAAAAAAGTGTGGAACAACAAACTTTGATTTACATCACATGAAGTAAGAACGGCGAGATAAGTGAATTCAAGCATCCCGTGGAATTCTCTTAGCACTGGCAGCTTCTACTGATTCCAGTTCTGCCACAACTTTAGTCCTGGAAGGCCGCTCGTTAGGAGTCATTTGGAGGCATTGTAAAGCAAGCTGTGCTATTTAGAATGCAGAAGTGCTATTTACAATGCAGAATCTATATATGTAAGGTATAGGGATGGTATAAATTTGGTTCCCATTTCCTGCAGGTCGCAACATCATGAGCGACCAGCTTCTTCTAAAATATCCAGTGTTTCTTTTTCGGTAATTGGAGCATCTGCAGAAAATGAAAAGTTATGTAGGCAAAACAACTGTAGATTCCATGCCAAAGGATTTAAGTAGTGAAAAGGAAAACACACCTCGTATTTCATAGAGGGGATCATAGTGAACCTCACACCAGAAACTCAACCAAAACTCTGCATCAATTGAAAGTAAGGTTAACAAAAGGAAAAACTCAAAAAATATGGAGTTTCAAAAGACCAGTTGCACATTAAACAAAAGCAACAGTAGATCAATCGCAAATGTTTACACCTAGGTTTAAAATCAATCAAATATATATTGAGCCGTACCCAAGCAGCTGTTCTAAGCAAACAAAAGAACAAATATTTAATTTCCCAGATGAACAACAAGCAAAGCATCACAAAGGAGGGTCTATGCGTATATATATGCGAGCAACACTCTTTTTTCCAAGACAAACGAGAAGTAAAATATCAACTTCACATTCATCACATTGCACCAACTAATCATTTGACCCAACAAAACAACTATGAAGAAGACTAGCAAGCAATACCCTAGGTAGAGGGAACTTATAAATCAATGGCCCAACAATAATCAAGCTATCAATATAAGTATTATCAAGAGGTTTTAGCCCTCCTTCAGGCTCTCCAACATCAACCAAATAAGCATTGAACATCAATGACTCACCGGAACAAATAACTTCATCATTCTTCAAAATTCTGCATTCCAACAGCTGCTTGCTGCCATCATAGGGCATTACCTATCATATATCCAAGCATCAATCACAGCATGGACTCATCTACTCCAAACAAGTTCAATCACGGAGAATATTACAACCAAAAGCACATAATAGAACAATCCGTGATGATAGAAAAATTGAAATCCTAAGCAGCATCGAGCTGCTACCATTAAGTTCAATCGAGCAAGCTAAGTTTGGGGGAAAACGGTAATAAATCGATAGCCGCTGCAGTTTTGACATAGATTAGCCAATCAAACTGAATCATGTCCAAGCCCAATCAAAGGCAACTAAATTGCCAACCAGGTTGAGCTGGACATCACTGGCAGCGATTACTAGTGAAAGCGAAGGTACCTTGCCGGTGGAGGTGTAGAGTGAGAGGAAGCCGTCGCGATAGACCTTGCGCACTTCAGCTTCTGCTTCAGGTGCTTCTTGAAGGTGACATTCTAGCACACACAGACTCAAGCACATAACTCATTTCATCTAACAACAAAATTGCACATGATCACCAAACACTGGACAGGCAAAACTTAGATGGTTCACACTCACACGAAGCATAATTCAGCACACTAATTACAAACACGATCCAAGAGCAGTTCAGGATTGAAAAAGAAAACCAGAGCACAACACCAATCCACTCCTAGAACCTGCATTGCCGGCTCAAAATGCAGGCGTTGAGTCCATCACAGAGCTGAAAGCTCTGACGTATTCATGCGTGGAATTCTGCCGACTCTGGATCTTCTGTATAAGGGCAACAAGAATGGTGATGCCAGATTTCTGTCCCTCAAGATTCCATTTGATGCGATGTTCATTTTCCTAATCAAAACTCCAGAATTAGAGCTTAAGCTGGCAGACTTGAAATCCATATCCTAGGTGCAATTTCTCCCTCTTTACCCAACCTTGATTGAGGATGAGGACCACGATACCAATGTGTCACGCCGCGAACCTCGAGCGCGCGCACATCCCTCGGTTGTCAATAAAATTTTGTGACGTTCCCAGGACTGTCGCCGACCCTTTTCATTTTATTGCACATGTGGAAGCGAATTAACTAATCCCCGGACAACAACAAACATGGGATAGAAAAGTAGGACAACTAGTTTCAAATCAAATACACTTTCATAAACACTTTAAGCTTATACAGAAGGTCTATCTCATAAAGGACTACTGAGCCACCTATGCTCCTGACCCTTTCGTTTCAAGTTCCGGGTTCTTCATGTTGGAGAAATCTTTTCAGAATATTTTGAAGCTGACAAAACATTTCTTTCAGTCTAGTCTGGATATTGACAAATTAAAGTCTCAAGACTTTGTAATCTCAAGACTCAACACTCAAGACTCAAGACTCAAGACTATTCTCATTGACAGTCTTTCTAATCCAGTGGCGAAGGATATCCGAAGCCGAAGTATATGGTTGGGGATTCGATCCAATCCTCTGGAAAAGATCCCTTGGTTGGATAATCATTTCGGATTCTTTGATTCTTATCTAAGAACAATTGAAGATCCGATGGTCGACGAAACATTCTTGGAATGTTCTATTCTTGGAAACCAAAATCCTGATTGTATGGGCGAACAGGATTGATGGGCTATCATCAGATTCCTTAAATAGCTCGGATGATCTTCTTAATTGATTCCGTCCAACGGGTAGATTGGAGGAATTCCTTTGGTAAGTGCCAACGGCTATGATGGCATAAAGGAGTATAAAAGGAAGACGTTCTAGTTGTTTTATGAGTGTGATTGATAGAAAAATTTCAGAGTTTGAAGAACCTTGATTGTTAGTCGATACAGTTTGAGCGAAATTGTATACACAGAGAGTGTTCATACTTAGTGACACCTTGAGCGAGTGTAGTAGATCATCTACACCTAGAAATCAAGGAAGAACAACACTGTAACATCTCTTTGTTCATAGTGGAATCCAGCCAATCGGCTGTCAGTCCAGAAGAGTGGACGTAGGCTTGTATCAAGCCGAACCACTATAAACCGCGTGTTTAATTCTCTCTTTCCTTTACTCAGTCTTACGATTGATTTTTTATTCCTTTATCTGTCTAAGTATTGTGCAATCTTCAAGAAAATTCTTATAAACCTATTCACCCCCCTCTAGGTACTCGTACTAGCATTATCAATTGGTATCAGAGTTTGTGTTCTTACTTTATTTGAAGTGTTTTACTTCAGAGTAAAAGATCCATGGCTAGTATGCTAGCACCAGGGCTGGTGAAAGGGCAAAGCAATACCAGACCACCCTACTTTGATGGAAAGGATTACAACATCTGGAAAAACAAGATGAAAGCTTTTCTACGGTCAAAGGATCCTCTGGAATGGGATGTGGTGGAAAGAGGAATTACTTCTACTGCTGCATCAGCATCCGAAAGAGGGAAAGAAACTGTTGATACCAGCGGAATGTCTCAAGAAGAGATAAACAAGAGACAAGCACTCGATGCAAAAGCAATTTACTCTTTATATTGTGCTTTATCACCAACTGAATATAACAGAATATCTTCTTGTGATACAGCAAAAGAAGTCTGGGACAAATTACATATCACTTATGAAGGGACAGACCGAGTGAAGGAGACCAGAATTAACATTCTCCTTGGTCAATATGAATCCTTCAAAATGAAACCAGGAGAATCTATAACTGACATGTTTAGCCGTTTTACAGATATTGTCAATGGCCTTGAGAATCAAGGACAGAAAATTTCTGATCCTATGAAGGTGAACAAGCTACTGCGTGGACTCTCCAAGGATTGGAATCATATAAAGACTTCAATAAGAGAGACGCAAAGAATTATGCCATTATCTGTAGACGAGCTGATTGGAACTCTTCAGTCTTACGAAGTGGAACGAATTAATGAAGACGAAGATCCAAGAGGTAAGAAATCCATTGCATTAAAATCTAACGATGATTCTGATGATACAGACTCTGAAGAAGATCTGGACGATGAGGAGCTTGCTCTAATGATTAGAAAGTTCAGAAAGCTGAATAGAAGAGGAAGAAGGTTCAACTCAAGGAAACAAAGTCTTCAGAAACAGCAAACCAAGTTTGTTGATAATGAGGAACCAAACAAAGATGTAGTTTGCTTCGAATGTAAGAAAAAAGGACACATCAGACCAAATTGTCCTCTCCTGAAGAAGAAGAGAGGAAAAGCTGAAAAGTCTCGAAAAGCTCTCAAAACCGAAACTTGGAGCGATACAGAATGTGAAGAAAGTGATGAGGAATATGCCAACCTGTGTCTGATGGCACAATCAGACTCAGATTCTAGATCAGACTCAGACAGTGAATTTGAGGTAAGTGATTATAAAATCCCTATCAAAGTCTCTAAATACATTGATGAACTATGTTTTAGTCTTAAGACTTCTCTAAAAAGGATTTCCGAACTTAAAAAGGAAAACTCAGTTTTAAAACAAAAGGAAAACATTTTAGAAGAAAAAGTGAAAAGTTTAGACTTGAATGTTTCTACTCTTAAGGAGAATGAAGATAAACTTTCAAAAGAAAATGCTTTCTTAAAAACTGACTTATCAAATATTTCAAAGAAATTTTCAATAGGGTCTGAAAAACTTGAAAAAGTTCTTTCAGTCCAAAGACCTTATTTTAACAAGTCTGGTTTAGGTATGACAGCAGAAACAATTCCTTTGATTGATTTTCCAAAAGTAAAAGAAAGAATTAAAAAAATACCGTCAAAAGAGGCTTACAAAAATCATTTCAAGAAAGTCTTTGTAAAGTCTGTAGGTCGAAGTGCTCTAAGGTGTTCAAAGTATAACAGTCAGGATCATTTTGAAAAAAAGTATCCTATGGTTTGGAAGCCTGTTAAGAAAGTATGGCCTAGTAATGCTTATTCTACTAACGACAAAGGACCCAAGAAAATTTGGGTACCAAAGAAAGCTTGAAACTCTCTTTTGAATGCAGGTCCCTGTCAAAAAGAAAGTTAAGTGGTATCTTGACAGCGGATGTTCAAGACACATGACAGGAGACTCAAATTGCTTCATAAAGCTTGATCAAGTGAATGGTGGAAAAGTCTCATTTGGAGGAAACAATAAAGGAAGCATTGTGGGATTTGGAACTGTGAAAATTGGAAATCTCACAATAAGCAATGTCTCTCTAGTGGAAGGACTTAACTACAATCTTCTAAGCATTAGCCAATTGTGTGATACTGGTTTCAAGATCTCCTTTCAAGAAGGCATATGTTCTGGAATTAGCAAAGACTCAACTCAGTCTTTCATGGGTCGAAGGCATGGAAATATCTACCTTCTCGATGTAAAACTAAATGAAGCACAATGTCTAATCTCAATTCAAGATGAAGCAGTCTTATGGCACAGAAAGCTTGGCCATGTCAACATGAAGCAATTAGCCAAAATCTCATCAAAGAAGCTTGTTCGAGGTCTACCTAAATTGCCATACCAAAAGTCTGATTCATGCACTCCATGCAATCTGGGAAAGCAGGTAAGAAATTCATTTAAGCAAATAAATCATGTCTCTACTAATCATGTACTACAGTTGCTTCATATGGATCTCTTCGGACCAACCAGAACCCAGAGCATTGGAGGTAAGAAATATTGCCTAGTAATTGTGGATGATTACTCCCGCTTTACTTGGGTATATTTCCTTGCAAGTAAGTCAGAAACCTTTTCATATTTTGAAAAATTTGCCAAAAAGGATGTGCAATCTCAAGCATAAGAACAGATCATGGAAGTGAATTTGAAAATCAAGATTTTACGAAATTTTGTGATAAATCTGGTTTTAATCATATGTTTTCCTCTCCATATACTCCAGAGCAAAATGGAGTTGTGGAAAGAAAGAATAGATCTCTTCAAGAAATGGCTAGAACACTTTTAATTGAAAGTAAAATCTCTTCACGATTTTGGGCTGAAGCTGTTTCAACAGCATGCTATATTATAAATAGTCTTTTTAAGACCTATTTTAGAGAAAACCCCCTATGAATTGTTCAAAGGTAAAAAGCCTATTGTTTCATACTTTCATGTGTTTGGTTGCAAATGCTTTATTTTAAAAAATGCAAATGATCGAGTTGGTAAGTTTGAAGAAATATTAGATGAAGGCATCTTCCTTGGATATTCTACATCAAGCAAAGCCTACAGAGTCTATAACAAGAAAAGCCAGTCGGTGGAGGAATCAACGAATGTTAAATTCCAAGACTCAATGCAAGATGAATCCAGCCAGACTCAGTATGAAGAGTCTGAACCTACTTCAGACCTTCCAACGCTTACAACTCAAGAAGCATCTTAGTCTCTGGAAGTTCAACATCAAGAAGCACATGAAGATTCAAACAAAGAAAGAGATCATCAACCAGGCAGATCAACCAGTAACTGGAAGCATAAATCCAGTCATCCCAAAGATCTCATTATTGGCGAAATCAATGAAGGAATCCGCACCAGATCAAAAAGGCGTGAAGAATCTAGTGCTGTGGCTCTCATTTCTGAAATTGAACCAAAAAGCATAGAAGAAGCTTTATCTAATGAAAGCTGGATCGAAGCTATGCAAGAAGAACTCAGACAATTCAACATCAATGATGTCTGGGAATTGACATCTAAACCAAAAGGTAAAACTGTTATTGGAACCAAATGGGTATTCAGGAACAAGATGAATAAAGAAGAAAAAGTCGTACGAAACAAAGCAAGACTCGTGGCCAAAGGATATACGCAAGAAGAAGGAATAGACTATGATGAGACTTACGCTCCAGTAGCAAGGTTAGAAGCTATTCGTCTATTACTTGCGTTTGCTTGTTATAAAAATTTCAGGTTATTCCAAATGGACGTCAAAAGTGCATTCCTAAATGGATTCATCCATGAGAAAGTCTATGTGGAACAACCACCTTGGTTTGAAGACCCAAAGAAGCCAGACTCAGTCTTCAGACTGAAAAAGGCCTTGTATGGTTTAAAGCAAGCACCTCGAGCTTGGTACGACAGACTAAGTAAGTTCTTATTACAGAATGGTTTTGTCAAAGGTAAAGTAGATACTACTTTGTTTATCAAAAAGGAAAGCAAAAGCTTTTTAATTGTTCAAATATATATGGACGATATTATTTTTGGATCACCTAATGAAAGTCTATGCAAGAAATTTTCTAAGTCTATGCAGGATGAGTTTGAAATGAGTATGATGGGAGAGTTAACATTCTTTCTTGGACTCCAAGTGAAACAAATGAAGGAATGAACTTTTATTCATCAAGAAAAATATGCAAATGATCTTGTCAAAAGGTTTGGATTGGAAAAGTGCAAAAAGACCGACATACCAATGTCATGTTCTCAGAAGATAGACAAGGATGAAGAAGGGAAGAAAGTAGATCAAAAGCTGTACAGGAGCATGATCGGTTCACTTCTTTATCTTACTGCTTCTAGACCTGATATTTTGTTGAGTGTTTGCATTTGTGCTAGGTTTCAATCAGATCCTAGAGAATCCCATCTCAGTGCTGTAAAACGTCTTATCAAATACGTTACCTCATCTTTAAGCATCGGTCTCTGGTATCCCAAGAAGGGAGACTTTAATCTTCTAGGATACTCAGATGCAGATCTGGCCGGTTGCAGAGTCGATAGAAAAAGCACCTCTGGAACTTGTCAACTACTTGGAAACAGGACGGTGTCTTGGTTTTCGAGGAAGCAAAGCACTGTAGCTCTCTCAACGACAGAAGCAGAGTATGTAGCTCTTGGAAGCTGCTGTTCGCAAATTCTATGGATAAAACAACAGCTACAAGACTTTGGGATTGAAGACTCATGCACAGAAATCAGATGTGACAACACCAGTGCGATCAATCTCACCAAAAATCCAATCCTTCATTCAAGAGCAAAGCATATTGAGATTCGACATCACTTCATTAGAGATCATATTCAAAATGGAGAAATCTCGATTCAATTTGTTGATTCAAAGAGTCAACTAGCGAATATATTCACAAAGCCTTTGGAGAAAAATCAATTCGACTTTATCCGTTCAAGACTCAACATTTTGAAGCTTGAAGAAGTTAAAGTCTAGAGACTCACCAACTCTAAGACTCTAATCTTTCAGACTTTAAATTCTCAGACTCAGACATTCGTGGCTATAGACTGTAAGTTGTATTTCATCTAAGAGGTACGAATTTTCATTCAGTTATTTTAACTTGAAAAGGTACGATCTTTCGTTCAGTTATTCTATAATCCGCATGAAATTTGAAGACTTATTTTTTTTTAAAGGAATAATTTTGGTAGTTATTGATTTTGAAAAGAAGTGATTGTTCACTTTCCTTGCACCGATTAAACTTCCCTTTTCAAAACTGGGTTATATATATACAGTTTTTCTTTTCCCAATCTTCAAAACCCTAAAAGGCACTCTCCTCCCGATACTTTTTCTACTGCTTGTTCGTCGTCGAGAAAGTGGTCATTTTACTTGGGAAAGCAAGTGAATGAATCTTCCAATCGACAAAGAAAGATGTCTTCTTCGAGGAAATCATCAAGAATCGCAAGCAGGGGACCACAAAGAATGGAGAAGGGACCAACTCACTTCGATCTCACTGAGGAAGAAGACTTAACAAGTCAGCGACAAAGTCCGATTCGCTCTCATCCACGTCATTCAACGCCTCCTGCCCCACAAGGTGCAAGTCATAATCTGGAAGAAGAGATAATCGAGGATGCCGACCCAGTAAGAGTCCAAAAGCCCTCCTTTATCTATAAACTTTATCGTGCGTTGAAAAGCACAGGTACTCCATTGAATTATATAGATGACTTCCTTAAGGACAAAAATTATGGGAATGAGTATCTTTTTCTGAAGAAAATGGAGGAATTGGGAATTGCCCCGAAAGGAAAAGCAGAGGACGCACTTGCGAACATTCCAAGTGATCCTCGTATGCCAGGACAAAATTTAATTGAAGGGAACGATGATGACAGAATGTTCCTTGAATTTCAACCGAAAATGGGAGTGGCAGCAAAGGTGAAAGGAAGTCGGATGAATTTGTTCAAATCCAAGGATTAAGAAAAAGTGTATTTCAGGCTGTTGAAAAGAGGGGTGATAAACCCTAGAAGTGTCGATTTTGACTTCCTGGATGCCATCAACATAAACTTAAGAGAAAAGTTGAATTTGTTTCAACTTGAGAATTTTTGCTCTGACTCTACGGACGAGTATGCTCATCTGACCGCTTATTTCTATTCAAATCTTAGCTTTCTGGATGCGAATAGAATATCATTCAGTGTACGAGACCAAGTCTACGTGGTAGATGTGAATATGTTGGCTGACATTATTGGAGTTGAACGAGGACGCTATCTACCAATCAAAGTCTCACCTGCTCGCACTACTCTGGAACTGGTCAAAGATAGGGACGCAGAAAAGAAAGTTACCTATTCCAGGATGAATGCCATCAACATTGTGCTTCATAAGATTGTAATCAACTGTCTTAGACCGAAGTCTACGTCAAAGACTTCCGTGTCTCTTTCTGAAGCAAAGTTGATGTATGCGATCAACACAGGACGGAAGTTCTCTCTCCCGCACACTATTCTCTTCCATATGTACAGAGCAATGTCAAAAGACAAAGGACAATTGCCTTATCCTGGTCTGGTGACCAAGATCTTCAGACACATGAATATTGAACCGCCTCAAACTCTTTATGTTCAACCGTGTGATAAGATGGTGGTAGGATTGAAGATGTTAACGAAGATGCGTCTGCAAGAACTTTCCAAGGCAATGGAGAAATTCAGAGTGAAATCTCCAGTTCAGTCTGCTTCAAAGAGAAAAGGAAAGGAGGCCATTGGAGCCCCATCGAAAAAGAAGAAACGATCTCTCATCCTAGAGGATGAAGATGAAGAGGATGAAGATCCTACTATCCATGCACTGATAAGAACCAGACGTTCTGTGTCTCAGCCGACAGAACTTCAGAAGAACCAGAGAGAAGAAGAAGAGCAATCTAAGAGCAGAGAAGAAGAAGAGCAGAGAGAAAAGGAGAAAGAAGCTGAAGAAGAGAAAGAAAAGTCTGCTGCTGAATCTGGAGATAAGGAAAATCGAGAGCATGATCATCACTCTTCCCCATTGGATGTCCTAGAGACAGGGGGAGTTGGCGAGCAAGAAAGGTCTATACCTCATGCTGCAGATAGTGAAGGTCCAAGACAATCTCCAGCATACCCAGAAGAATTTCAGGCTTCTCAATTGCCTGAAGAAGGTGATACGTCGACACCAAATCTGCAAGACTATACAGAAGCGCCATCGTATACTCTTACTCCATCTGAAAAAAGCTCATGCCAGTACGCAGACAGACAACTCTGCAGATTTTCATCGCATCATGGATATTTTTCTGGAAATGCGTGGCTAGATATATGCTCTGGACTGTGAAAATCAAGCCATGAAGAATGTTGGACAAGCATCTTCAGTCAGCCTGGAGGACAAGATGAAAGACCTCGCTCTGCAAATTCAAGCCAATGCCAAAGGAGAGGAGGTAGCTCATCTAAGGGAGGACTTGAAGAGGCTAGAAGGCATAGTCCAGTCAATGGGAGATTTCCAGATCGTGCGCATTCCCAAGCAGACATGACTCCTTTCTCACCCTCTTTTTAATGATGACAAAAAGGAGGAGAACCAATTTGAACAAACATTTTTTTTAACTTAGACTTTTGTGGTTATGTTTATTTTTTAGTATAACTTGAGAACTTGAACTTGGGTGTGAGACTGAATTGGCTGTGGATTTTGATGCTTGACTGGTTGCATTTATATCAAGTATTGTTATATGGTATTACTCATGAAAAACTAACCAATTTGTTGCGGATGCAGAGTCTGGTTGTTTTATTAATCTTTATGAGTTAGCCATATTGCTTGAGAAATGTTTTTGCAGGTCAAAGTTGTTCAAATCTACAAGAAAGTTTTGTCACCATCAAAAAGGGGGAGATTGTTGGAGAAATCTTTCCAGAATATTTTGAAGCTGACAAAACATTTCTTTCAGTCTAGTCTGGATATCGACAGATTAAAGTCTCAAGACTTTGTAATCTCAAGACTCAACACTCAAGACTCAAGACTCAAGACTATTCTCACTGACAATCTTTCTAATCCAGTGGCGAAGGATATCCGAAGCCGAAGTCTATGGTTGGGGATTCGATCCAATCCTCTGGAAAAGATCCCTTGGTTGGATAATCATTTCGGATTCTTTGATTCTTATCTAAGAACAATTGAAGATCCGATGGTCGACGAAACATTCTTGGAATGTTCTATTCTTGGAAACCAAAATCCTGATTGTATGGGCGAACAGGATTGATGGGCTATCATCAGATTCCTTAAATAGCTCGGATGATCTTCTTAATTGATTCCGTCCAACGGGTAGATTGGAGGAATTCCTTTGGTAAGTGCCAACGGCTATGATGGCATAAAGGAGTATAAAAGGAAGACGTTCTAGTTGTTTTATGAGTGTGATTGATAGAAAAATTCCAGAGTTTGAAGAACCTTGATTGTTAGTCGATACAGTTTGAGCGAAATTGTATACACAGAGAGTGTTCATACTTAGTGACACCTTGAGCGAGTGTAGTAGATCATCTACACCTAGAAATCAAGGAAGAACAACACTGTAACATCTCTTTGTTCATAGTGGAATCCAGCCAATCGGCTGTCAGTCCAGAAGAGTGGACGTAGGCTTGTATCAAGCCGAACCACTATAAACCGCGTGTTTAATTCTCTCTTTCCTTTACGCAGTCTTACGATTGATTTTTTATTCCTTTATCTGTCTAAGTATTGTGCAATCTTCAAGAAAATTCTTATAAACCTATTCACCCCCCTCTAGGTACTCGTACTAGCATTATCACTTCACACTGGGGACCTAAAAATGGTTATTCAATAACTAGTGAGATATAAATCTCAGCGAGTTCTTCCCCTAGTCCCCCGATTAGTACACCAACGCAACTCGGGTATCTCTTCAAAACCATCCCACAAACAAACCAAAGATTAACAATCAACAATCAATAGTCGATTCACATACATCCTTACCTAGTATGCCATACTCTACACGTCATAGTTCAGCACGATACACGCAATGCACATGGCAATGACCATTAGATGATGCAGTTTATCAATCACATACGAATCGTGTTACAAATGATCTCACCTGACCATTGCCACACAAACGCGTTGTCTAGGGTAGAGGCGCGGACGCACCGCCATCCCTCATCCTAGCTTAGTATTGTCCACTTTGGGCACTGCACTAGCACAGACGAACCGCCATCCCAATCGGGCCACCCCTCAAGGTTTTGTTTTCAACACAACGGAAACATGTGTGAAACACGTTATCGATTCATGCATGCATCTATAAATAATGTATTCAACTCATGCACAGTCAAAACCAATGATACCATAATTCTCATACGCCTTTGCATATTAGTGCGCCACATAGTATATATCAATCAATTGCACAGATCCCGATTATAAGGTAAAATCGATGTGACATGTCCCATACCACGCCACACAATTTTACCCTATAATAAGGCCCAACCATCTCAACACTCATGTGTTCCAATTAATTTCGACCCACCGGCCGCGGCCGACTCAACAGTCAGCGGTCTTCCGGCGTAGCCGAGTATCGTCTTGCACCATCGAGCATGACAACGTCTACATCTAGACGGCATTCCATATAAAAGCATCGGCCCAGCCTCCACTGCAACTGGTATCTGTTGACTTGGGGCATTCCCGAAGGAGTATCGTCCAGCCCAAAAGCTCGTGACGGCATCTCATATCATCCACGCATTCATTCAATTTCGGCCTAGGACACCATGCATTACACTCAAATACCTGAATTAAAATTGTGATCTCGGCCTATTTTCTTTATATTAAAAATTGTTGGTTGGGTCCATCTTCATGTGGGGCCCAGCCAGCATTAAATAAAAAAAACAAAAATAAAATAAAAGAATAAAAGAAGTGGAAGTTGGGGTCGTGCGGTGTGTGCGTCCGAAGAGAGGTGAGAGAAAACGAGAAAAGAAAACTGCAACAAAGGAGAAAGAGAAGAGAGGAAGAGCGCTGCAACTTTGCGGCTTTGATTCGAAGGCCAAATATTGTCGGAATCGGCTCAAATTTCAGTATGTTGTTCTTGAGACCGAGGGCTACAAGTTGATGGTTTTTGTTCGTCGAGAACCGTCTCCAAATTCTCCAGTTGTGGTTAAGGTTTTCTTGCTCCAAACTTGTTTGTCTACCTATGTGGTGAGAAGAAGATAATTGTAATGTTGATGTTGAGACTCTAGTGTGTGACTAGAGAAGAATACTTTGTGTATCCTGCTATTCTTGGTGATTAGTGGATGTTTTTGGGCGGTTCGTGGTTTTTCCTACATCGGGTTTTCCACGTTAAATCCTTGGTGTCGTTATTTGCTTTGTCTACTTATCATTTCGGCATTATATTTGCATTTTGTGAGGCTATACATTGCTGGTTGTTGCTGAGGGTTAAGAAATTTTTAGTTGATTTAGCTTCGAGGGAGAAATTAATCCTGGATTGTGTTTGGCCGTGGTAAATTGTTGTACCCGAGTTCTCCCCAACAAGTGGTATCAGGGCACGGTTGAATTTTTAGTGTTAAATGGAAGAAACCAGCAGCACCATGTTTAAGTTAAATGCCTCGAATTATTCTATTTGGAAGCCTCGGATGGAAGATGTGTTATATTGCAAAGACTTATTTAATCCTATTGAGGGTGATGAAGCTAAAGGAGATGAGGAAGATAAATAATGGGAGAGAATGAATCGGAAAACAGTTGGGTTTATCCGACAATGGATTGATGATAGTGTGTTTCATCATGTTGCTCAAGAAACAAGAGCGGATACTTTGTGGAAGAAATTACAAGATCTTTATGAGAGAAAAACTCCACAAAATAAAGCTCTTCTAGTTAAGCGACTTGTGAATTTGAGATACAAGGAGGGGAGTAACATGGCGGAACACTTGAGTGAATTTCAAGATGTTGTAAATTAATTAACAAATCTTGAGATTGATCTTGGTGATGAATTACAGTCATGCTTATTACTTGGTACTCTTCCTGATAGTTGGGACACATTGGTTGTGGCATTAAATAACTCGGCTCCTTTTGGTGTGTTTTATATGAGCATGGTTAAAGAAAGCTTGTTCAATGAAGAAACAAGAAGAAAAGGCTTGAATTATGCTTCTACATCAGATGCTCTTGTTATAGAAAACAGGGCGAGAAGTCAATCAAGAAGGTTTCAAAGAAATAATACCCGAGGCAAGTCAAGAGGAAGGTCGAAATCAAGACCGAGGAGGAGTGTCAAGTGTTATAATTGCAGCAAAATGAGACAATATGCAAAAGAGTGTTAGTTGCCAAAGAAAGATAGATTCCATAATAGAAATGGAGATCAAAAGAAAGAAGAGAAACAAGCTACAACGGCAGTTGCATCCGATGGCGATATTGCGTTTGTATGTGATGATGAATATGTAAATTTTACATGTCAAGACTCTACGTGAATTGTTGATTCTGCGGCTTCTTTTCATATCATCTCACGGCGTGATTACTTTGCTTCTTATCGCGACGGCGACTTTGGTTGCATTAGGATGGGAAATAGTGATGTTTCTAAGATTATTGACATGGGAGATATTTATTTGGAAACCGATGTCGGATGTAATTTGCTTTTGAAAAATGTGAGACATATCCCGGATATTAGACTTCACTTGATCTCTACGAGTGCCTTGGATGATGATGGTTATTGTAATTCATTCTTTGATGGCAAATGGAAGTTGACTAAAGGTTCCATGGTAGTGGCAAAATGTAAGAAGACAGGCTCTCTCAACAACATGCAAGCTGACTTGATTAAAGAAGAGGTAAATGCAGTGGAGGATTCCTCAGTTGATTTATGGCATATGAGGCTGGGTCATCTTAGCAAGAAATGACTTGAAACTCTTGCTAGAAAGAATATTTTACCTTTGAAAGAGAAAAATCTAAAGGAATGCACTCATTGTCTGACTGGTAAGCAACATAGATTCTCATTTCATAGTTCCTCTCCACATAGGAAATTAAATGTACTTGATTTAGTTCACACTGATGTTTGTTGCATGAATGCTAGAACTCTTGGAGGTGCATTATACTTTGTGACATTTATTGATGATTGTTCTAGAAAAGTGTGGGCTATTGCTTTGAAATCTAAAGATTAGATACTTGAGGCTTTCAAGCAATTTCATGTCAATGTGGAAAGAGAAACCGGGAAGAAGTTGAAATGTATTCGGGCTGACAACGGTGGTGAATATAGAGGCCCATTTGAATACTATTGCAGGGATTATGATATCAAGCTTGAGAAGACTATTCCAAAAACACCACAGCATAATGGAGTGGCAAAGAGAATGAACCGGATAATTAATGATCGGATTCGGTGTATGCTTTCTCATGCAAAGTTGTCTAAGTCATTTTGGGGTGAAGCAATGAGAACAACAGTAGACTTGATAAATCTTTCTCCATCGGTTCCTCTTAAGGGGGATGTTCCGCAAAGAGTTTGGAGTGGCAAAGATGTTTCCTACAGCCATCTAAAAGTGTTCGGTTGTCGGGCATTTGTGCATGTTCCAAGAGATGAAATATCCAAGCTTGATGACAAGTCTAAGCAGTGTATCTTCTTAGGTTATGGACATGAAGAGTTTGGCTACAGGTTATGGGATCCAGTTGCAAAGAAGGTCATTAGAAGCCGAGATGTAGTGTTTTGTGAGTATCAAACTATTGAAGACATTAACAAGGTGGAGAGACCAAAGAATACAGCTCAACGTTCAGTTAGTTTCAACCAAAATCCTTCTAATGTTGATAGAAATCATGGGGGAGAAGTGCAAGGAAGTCATGAAGATGGTGAATCCTCACATAATGTTGATTCTTCAGCTAATACAGTTGAAATAGCTGAGCAAGAGCAATCTATCCTACCTCAAGTTAGAAGATCTGAAAGAGAGCGTAGGCCTTCTCAAAAATATTTGCCACATGAGTATGTGTTACTCACTGATGCAGGGGAGCCAGAAACTTATGAAGAGGCTATATCATGTAAACGAAAGAATGAGTGGCGTGAAGCCATGCAAGAGGAGCTTAAATCCTTACATGAGAACCACACATTTGAATTAGTGAGGTTGCCTCAAGGTAATAGAACACTCACAAATAAGTGGGTGTATAAGTTGAAGACGGAAGAAAATAGTTTACAACCACGATACAAGGCTAGATTTGTTGTGAAAGGCTTTCGTCAAAAGAATGGCATAGACTTTGAAGAGATTTTTTCATCGGTTGTAAAGATGTCTTCTATTCGAGTTGTTCTTGGGTTAGCCGCCAGTTTAAATTTAGAAATTGAACAACTTGATGTAAAGACGGCTTTTCTTCATGGAGACCTAAAAGAGGAGATATATATGGAGCAACCAAAGGGTTTTGAAGTTGAAGGCAAGGAGCACCTTGTACGTAGATTGAGGAAAAGCTTATATGATCTCAAGCAAGCGCCTAGGCAATGGTATATGAAGTTTGAGTCATTCATGGAAAAACAAGGATACGGTAAGACAAATTCCAATTCTTGTGTTTTTATGAAAAGATTCTCAGATAATGATTTTCTTATTCTCCTACTTTATGTGAATGATATGTTGATTGTTGGACATGATGCCAAGAAAATCAAGAGTTTGAAAAATGAGTTGAGTAAAGCTTTTGCAATGAAAGACCTAGGCCCGGCTAAACAAATCTTAGGCATAAGAATTACTCGTGATAGGAAGAATAAGAAACTGTGGTTATCTCAAGAGAAGTATATTGAGAAGGTGCTTGAAAGATTCAACATGAGTACATGTAAACCGGTGAGTACTCCACTTGCAGGCCATTTCAAGTTGAGTACTAATGAGTGTCCTTCAAGTGAGAAAGAGAAGGTTGAGATGATAAAAATTCTTTATGCATCAGCCGTGGGTAGTTTGATGTACGCCATGGTTTGTACAAGACCAGATATTGCTCATGCAGTTGGTGTTGTGAGTAGATTTCTCCTAATCCAGGTAAGGAGCATTGGACTGCTGTTAAATGGATTTTGAGATATCTTAGAGGCACTTCTACACTTTGCTTGTGCTATGGAAATGCAAAACCTGAGTTGAGTGGCTTCTCGGATGCGGACTATGCCGATGATGTTGATTCTCGAAAATCCACATCGGGTTTTATAATAATCTTTGCAGGGGGAGCTGTTTCATGGCAATCGAGATTGCAAAAATGTACCATTTTGTCTACAACTGAAGCGGAGTATATTGCTATTACCGAAGGAGGTAAAGAACTTTTGTGGATGCAAAAATTCCTACAAGAGTTGGGCTTGAAACAATAGAAGTTTGTTCTATATTGCGATAGCATGAGTGTCATCCATCTTAGCAAGAATCCGGTGTTTCATTCAAGATCGAAGCATGTTGATGTGAAGTATCATTGGATCCGAGAAAAGCTAGAAGAGAAGCTCTTCCTACTTGAGAAAGTTCATACCGATAACAATAAGTCCGACATGATGACCAAAGCCTTGCCCGTGATGAAGCTTGATGCTTGTAGAAGAAAAGCGGGCATGACGAATCTTCCCCCATGAGGTGGAGGGGGAGATTTGTTGGCTGGGTCCACCTTCATGTGGGGCCCAGCCAACATTAAATAAAAAAACAAAAAAAAAGAAAAGAATAAAAGAAGTGGAAGTTGGGGTTGCGCGGTGTGTGCGTCCGAAGAGAGGTGAGAGAAAACGAGAAAAGAAAACTGCAACAAAGGAGAAAGAGGAGAGGAAGAGTGCTGCAACTTTACGGCTTTGATTCGAAGGCCAAATATTGTCGGAATCGGCTCAAATTTCAGTATGTTGTTCGTGAGACCGAGGGCTACGAGTTGATGGTTTTTGTTCGTCAAGAACCGTCTTTAAATTCTCCGGTTGCGGTTAAGGTTTTCTTGCTCCAAACTTATTTGTCTACATATGTGGTGAGAAGAAGATTATTGTAATGTTGATGTTGAGACTCTAGTGTGTGACTAGAGAAGAATACTTTGTGTATCCTGCTATTCTTGGTAATTAGTGGATGTTTTTGGGCGGTCCGTGATTTTTCCCATATCGGGTTTTCCACATTAAATCCTTGGTGTCGTTATTTGCTTTGTCTACTTATCATTTCGGCGTTGTATTTGCATTTTGTGAGGCTATACATTGCTGGTTGTTGCTAGGGGTTAAGAAATTTTTAGTTGATTTAGCTTCGGGGGAAAAATTAATCCTAGATTGTGTTTAGCCGTGGTGAATTGTTGTACCCGAGTTCTCCCCAACAAAAATGCATTGTAAAATAATCATGTGTGAGGAGAAAGAGGAGAGAGAAAAATAATAATACTAAAGGCATCGTTGCTGAGGTAAGATATTCTGGTGCTGCTGCTTTAGCTAGTGCTGCCACACTGGTAATCTCGGAATTGCGGTGGCTCCCTCATTTATGAATTCTCCATAACATTTGCAAATCCCACTAAGAAACACACCTTTCCTGAAAAATAAACTGAACTTAAGCATGGCAATAGAGTGTCTGCCTACTTCAAAGTCGCAATAATGAGTTGATTGTGGTGTAAAGTCCCAGGATGAGAACAATAGTCATATGACCTTCCAGCAAACATTCCATCTTTTTGTTTACAGCATAGCAAAGTTATCTCCAATGCAAAGCAAGGTTATCAATTTCGAAATATATCAAGCAGGAAATCAACAAGGATCTCTAATAGCTTGGTACATATCAAATAAAAACGATGCAATCAACATGCATATCTCTAGGAGAAATCATCCTAAGAAAATATAGCTAAAAAAACCAAACCAAACTAAGAAAAGAACACAACTACTTGTACATAATTAAGAGCCCTCTGGCTGTTCGGAGGCATCATAATTTAAATACCTTCATCAGATTTTCAGACAAGAATCCGCTAAAAGATCATTAAAAAGTGCATGCAAAACTTCTCTGTTCATATCTGTGAAAGAATTTGATTGCCAAAAAAGGAAAACATTGGTACTTACCTCAATTCGTTTAAGGTTTGAACACAAGGGAACAATTTGTGGCCGTGCATCAAAAAGCTTCCAAGTGCAACGTGCACTTATTCATCGTCTTCTTCCACAAATTTGTCTTCTTCATTGTCTTCTTCCCAAAAGTCGTCTTCTTCATCTTCTTCTTCCCAAAAGTCGGCTTCTTCATCTTCTTCTTCCCAAAGCCGAGAAATTTCCTTCACCTTGTCTTCTTCATCGTCTTCTCCCCCAAATTGGATTGACTTCTCCGAGCAAAGCCGAGAAATTTCCTCCGCATCTAATTTCCCACAACATCTTATTTTGACCTTTTGCATTCTCTTCAAGCTTGATAGATCAGGCAACTTCAGTAAAGATTCACACCATTCAATCTTCAAGTATTCCAAAGATTGGGGTAGTTCGCCTTGAATCTCAACCAGATCACCACAAAACCATACTTGAATACGCCTTAGATTGTTTAACTTGCTTAGATCAGGTAGCATCGCCAGTTGTCCGACACCGTGAAGCTCCAAATCTTGTAGGTTCTCCAAACAAGCAAGGCCTTCAATCTCTGCAACTGCAGAGAACCAAATCTCGAGAGACGATAGTTTCCTCAAATTCGATAGATCCATCGAGCAAAGTGAGTTGCAATAAGAGAGATATAAGAAGGATAAATTTGAGGGAAGCCTCAAGAGGCGACGCGGATGAGGGAGGCTGAGGCCTTCCGATGAGACGAATGAGTCACATGAGTCGGGTAAGTCGAGAAAGCCGAGAAAGTTGAGAAAGTCGGTCTTCCTTAAAAAGTGCAGTTCCAGAGATTCCAATTTGCTTAAGTTCCCAATCCACCGTGGTATCGGTTCTTCCAGAATCCCATAAGATTTCCCATCACAATTAGGTGGACCAAAGCCCAGATGCAATTCCTTTAAGTTAGTGAGATTTGAGAGATCCGGAAATGTGTCCACCCTCAACTCCTCCAATCCTAATTCAATGAGACTTTCAGGAAGCCTTGGTAGGGCGTGTATTCTCACCTTTGACAATCTCAAGATCCTCAAGGATTTATTCTCATGGATACAATCACCAATTTCCACGTGAAAATGCTTGTTATCATAAATGTGGACGATTTCTATTTTTTCAAGCTTCTCCATCATCCAAAAGGCATCGTGTATTTTGCTTATGGCAGTTCTCTCCATCTCCATTACTTTCAAATTCTTCAACTTCTTGATGGAATCGGGTAGTTTTTTGAAGTTCGTGTGACTTATGTTCAACTCAATCAGCAATTCCAAATTCCCGATTGTCTCTGGAAGCCTCTGAAGACTCCAACAATAGCTTACATCTAAGAAAACCAAACGTTTCAACTGACAAATTGATCTATCAATTTCGATTAACATTTCACAACTCGATAGGATCAAATGTTCTAATTTTGAATGAGCAGATAAGTCAGGGGTTATCTTCAAGTGGTGGCAACAGGTCAAATCCACAACTTTCAAATTCTTAATCACCTGTAAAAGAAAAATCATGCAAAGTCTACTTTTGAATCTAATAAGAATGATGAATAAGTGTTGTCTAGCATATAGCATACCTTCATGTGGCTCCACCCCTTCCAATCATGAGTAATTTTACTCCGAGATAGATCAAGAATAATCACATTCTCCATGGAGAAATTTGTAATTGCAAATGTTGGCTTAATATTATGCCAAGAAAGCCATCGTAATCGTGGAAGGAGATTTGAATTCTTCTGGAATACATTAGTTGAAAGAATATTTGATGGCCTTGTGTGCCAAAAACGCTCAACTTCAAGGAACGTTAGATTAGGTAGGTTCTTAAAGTCCTCATAGGTAAAATGATGCTGATCGTCAAACTTGAGTTGAAGAGCTTCAACTTTTTTCTTCATCTGTCCAAAGGAAAAATTTTAAAAACAAAAGAGTTGAAGGGAAACACATTTATCCAAGTTCACTATTTTAAGGGATTGAGTTGAGTACTTATATTCCTTTAATCTTAAAAGAGCAAAAATATTGGTTGAGTATGTCGCGACAGTGCTAGAGAACACAAAAATAATTGCCTCCTTTTGAAAAGAAAATGTCCATAAGTAACTTGGAGATTTATTTTTACAAGGAATTTTACCTCATGGCTCTTCAGCAGATCTAATCCTTCCTTGGGATTCCACACACAACGTTGCTTCTCAATTTTCATCTTACTTTCTTGACGAACTATTTCTCTTCCGAGGTCTCTAAGTTGATCATGCATCCACAATTTATTCTGTTTTTCAATTTTTATCAAAGACATGTTCTGCAAAACTTCCAAGGTTGCTTCTGGAAAAAGGTTAGATGCATCCCAGTAAATAACTACAATGTCTTTGCGATATCCAATAAAATGACAAGCTATATCAAGGAATATATGCTTCTGTCGATAATCTAATGCATCATAACTTATTTTCAGCTTATTCTGAACTATATCATGAGGAACACTTTCTAACAAGTTCAATGTGGCATCCCACATTTCCTTATTTTTGCCGGATAAAAGTGAACCTATGACTTCAAGGGCCAATGGAAGACCTCCAGCAATGTATATCGCCCTTTTGGCATGGTTGATGTACTCGTCTAAAGGAGAATCTCTTCTAAAGGCATGTTTGCTAAAAAGTTGAAGAGATTGATGGGGATCCATGCCCATAAGCTCATACATCCAGTCCACTTTCAAAACATGGAGAACATCTTTCCTTCTTGTAGTAATAATAAGTTTGCTCCCTTTACCAAACCAATCACGCTTACCTATAAGTGCATCCATATGATCCTTTTCTTCTACATCATCGAGAAGAAGTAGGACTTTTTTATCAGACAACCTTTTTTTAATTATTTCAATCCCTTCATCAATGTTTTTTATATCCGTCTCTTTCATCTTAAGGATGCCAGAGATGAGCTGTTGCTGCAAGTAACAAATACCCTTGAGCTTTGATGTTTCACGGATGTTGGAAAGGAAGCAACAATTGTTGTACTTGTTGGAAAGCTCATTGTAGATTAATTTTGCAATCGTTGTCTTTCCAACGCCACCCATCCCATGAATTCCCACAATCCGCGTTTCACTTGTGTGAGCACCTATATTTTCCATGATTTTATCCACATGGTGGTCCACACTAACCAAGTTGTTCGATACCACCAAATAAGCCTTCTTCAACTCATTGAAAACCTTATGGGTAACTGTTTTTGCGATCTCACCTTCTTCCCTAGTGTTTGTTGGAGGTCAAATGGCAATGAGTTAGAAAACTATATTAAACCAAACTATGTTCTCACAAGACCAAAGTGAAAACTAAAGACCTATTTGAAATGCTTTCTACAAGGATTTACTCCACTGTAAATGAATTAGCATTGGCACATATGGTTAATGAATGACCTTAACTGAAAAAAAAAAAAAAAAAAGTTATTTGGAATGAAAAAGGACAAAATTGGAATTGTACCACTATTTCGTGTGATTTTGCAATATAATTTCGATAGCATAAAATTCAATTTCAACAAGGCTAACACAAATCTAGAAAAGAAATCAATTGAACTACATTAAAGGTTTTAATGGTACAAGGCACATCAAATGGAATGATAGAGGTAGTCACCTGTTGGTCTTGTTGTGCATATCCCACCCTTTTATTGCCGCAATTGCACTCAGAGCAGTCTTCCACTGACACATAGTTTCTTTGTCATATCGATTATGCTTTTCATGTGAAAGAAAGGCCTCTCCATAACCCCCAGTTTGGTGTCGAACCTCTGAAGGTGCCACATCATAAAAAATGGGCATGATCTTTTGTCCTCTAGTTTTTTGGCACTCAACCATTTGGACTAGCTCCTTAAGACACCACACGCTAGAGGCATAACCTTTTGAAAATATAGGTATTGAGATCTCCGATTGATTAATTGCTTGGAGAAGTTCTGGGCCAAATTCTTCCCCCTCGCAAAGCTCTTTGTCATCCTTATAAACGCGGATTCCCGCATCTTTCATACTAGTGTAAAGGAAGCTCGTAAAACCTGTTCGAGTATCCTCTCCTTTGAAGCTCAAGAATACTTCATATGCATATCTTGATGAATTAACCATTCCTTGACCTTCTGTCACAGTGTGAGTAAAAGAAGTGCTCCCTGCTATTCCATCATTTTTATAGGTATGTTGTGTTTCTACGCTCCCCTCCATTGATTTACTCGATTTGATCTTCAAGAAATACCGAATAGCATATTAGCAAAAGTAGTGGCAGCCAAAGATGGAAAATGTTTAGAAGCCTAACTGACAAATAATGGAGATCTCTGTAGGTCATTAAACGTAGTATTTAAGATTAGCTAAATATGCAGAGTCGTGAGCCAATGTGCAACAATTGTTCGATAAGAATGATTCATTGCAGCACCACTCCAGCCTATCAAAGTTGGCAATGCATGTGAATATATGAGTATTAAATCTCGAGGGGCGCTTTAACACCTTAAGGAGATTAAATCTCCTAGGGAGAACGTTGACATAGCACAGTGCAAAGTTTTCATTTAAAATAAATAAAAAAAAAAACAAAAAAAAAAAAAAAACAAAACAAAAATAGCTCACTCTTCTCAAATCTTGAGAACATAAATTATTTCCTAGGAGTTTTAAATCTCAAAGGAAAAGCGTGAACATGTTCTCATTTGACATAACACGATGCAGAGCATCCTTTTTTTAAAAAAAAAGTTTCACACTTCTCAAATTTCTACAATATAAATTGTTTGTCTTTAATGTCATTTCTGCAAAAATGACCACCACTCTCTCTAGAATGGATCAAAAAATTAATTAGAGCTATTCATGTGATGGGATAGTTGTAGTTTGTAATCTTACACGTTTCTAAAACTCCGTAAACTAAAAATGGAGTTTTGTTTTATGCATGCTAAATTTAAAGAACCAATTATAAACTTGAAGTATCACTGGTAAGTAAAAATTAATCGATAACTTGTGAATTTGGGCAATTGTTAGAAAGCTATCAAAAAAATAGTTTTTTCATCCTCAAACCAAATAGTGGATTACCATTTTTTCTTTTAGATTTTACAAATGGGTTTGTATTTTTGCTATTAGAATATGAATGCTTACATACTTTATTAATAGTCTCGATTGATGTTCCAACTTACAAACAAAATACCTATTTTACCCCCTCTAAATTCAAATATGGTGTTAACAATGTTTCGAATTTATGAGTAGCAATGTTCATTTGTAAATACTACGTGAACAAAATAATGCCTTACCATATGAAAAATACTCTTGTAACTTACGAGCAATTGTTTGCTTTTATAAGTGGGCAAGTATTTTTGGTAGTAAACTATGAGTTGTTTGCATGCTTTGTTAGTAGTCTTGGTTAAGGGTGGTAACTTACAAACAAATAACTATTTTACATGTATAAATATTTACTATATTATTAACCTTGTTTTGATATTATGAGTTGCAATTTTATTGTTAGTAACATGCTAACGAAACAACTGATTTACCTGCTTCAAATATTCTTGCAGATCACGAATAGTCATTTGCTGTTACAAGTGGGTGTGTTTCTCCTCTAGTAGATTTCGATTTCCCTGCATATTTTTTACTAGCGAGTCCTTAAAAAAATAACCATTTCATTACCCTAAATTTTTAGTAGATTATTAACATTGTTTCAACGTCTATTTGTCAGTAACATTACCAACATTTTTTTATGCAACTGTACGTACGCTAGACACTTGTGTGTACTTCTCTACTAGTGATATTGATGATTATTTGTATTTATGAAGCATTCTACTTGTTTATATAGTCAATCGTAAGACACCAATTAAAAGCTCGGAGATGACTAAATATGCCACAACAAGATGACATGGAGGTATTTTTTCAAAATGATGTTGCAACGTGATCAGACATTGACAAAGTTAACGATATATAAGGTTTGGAACTCATAATTTACAACCAAATAATAGCGTGGTTCTGTGTTATTCAACATCTAATGCATAATACAAGATTCAATAGCAATTTCGTGGATTCTTCTAATGTAATTTGTTTGTTTGATAATCTAAGTGGCTGAGAGTTTGCTCTATCTAGGGAAGAGTGGACATAGAGTATTAGCTTCCTCTATAATTACTCTATAGAATTAGCAGAGGCACATGCCATCATTGTCAGGCATCTCAAAATTAAAGATATCCACACTGAATGATTATTGTATTAGCACTGGGCTCCAACTTCATAGACTACTATTATGAAAAGAAGATTCCTCTACACTGCTATTCATTTGAGGTGTTAAAATAAAAATTAAGTGTCAATATTGTAGCCATTGCTTCAAGTATAGCTCGACATTCAAATTGGATTTGAACAAGGGTATTTGTTTAAGTAGTTAAAATCTAGCCTCCACAACTCTGCCTCTATGGTTTGATCACCTTATGTGATTCAAGGATCATGTTGCTTTCAACTTCATCTTAAGATAAAGTGTAAAAGCAATTGATAATAGGAGTTGGCAATTTACTAACCACATGGGTAAAATATCATAGGAGTTCGTTAAATACTTCATTAATATATTGGTATAATTTTGTAAGTGCCGGTAAGTAAATTTCAGAAGAGTTGGTAATATATTAATCCATTAAAATGTTGTTAAATTCTTGTATGTGCCAGTAATTTATTTATGATACTGGTAATAAGAGTTGGTAATTAACCGCTTGACTCGTATGTTGGTGAATTCTTAATATTGCTGGTAACTTATTTAGCACACGGGTAAAATTTGAGAGAGGGTAATTTAATACTTCCATGTAATGTTTGTAAATTCCTGACTGTGTCGGTAATCTGCTTATCACACTCATAAAATTTTTTGTAGGAGTTGGTAATTTACTACTTTATTGGTATTTAGTAAATTTCTAATAATGCTGGTACTTTACTTACAGCATCGATGAAATTTTTCAAGACTTCATTGGAATGTCGGTAATCTTTTGATAATCTTGGTAATTTACTTATAACACTGATAAAATTTGTTAAGAAATGGTAATTTACGAATATTTTGTTAGTCAGCAACCAGAAGGTTTCAAGCTTGAAGTACACTGGTGAATGGTGGAATAGCAGAGATGAGAGCTAGAACTCAAGATCAGGATGGCGTAAGTACAAGAAGCCAAGGTAGTCTCCAATCAGACGATTGCTACAGTACTGTGGAATATTTGGAAGTCAATAAACCAGGCCATTTTCAAGAATAGAAAAACAGAACCAAGCAACCTTGTGGAGTCTGCTTTAGCTGGATTAAAGAGTTTCAACAGAGGGAACCCAAAATCGAGCGAATCTAGTAAGACCAACGACGGATCGTCACGATTTTAGGACCCACCGCAGGCTGGAAAACTGAAGATAAACATAGAGGGTGCCTACGAACCTGGAGCTACTGGAGGCTCGATCGCTTGTGTCTGTCGTGATTCCGCCTGGAGGTTGGTGGACGGAGTGGTGCGAGCAGTAGCAGCGCCTTCTGCGTTCGGGGTTGAGGCTCTTGCCCTCTTTTGGAAGCCCTCACTCTGTCTGTATCCTCAAAAGAAAAGAAGCCCTTGTACGTGAGTCTCACGGCTTAGAGTTGGTCAAAGCTGTGGAAAGTTCAGACAGGTTCACGTGGGAAGCTCATACTATTATCCCGAAGTGCAAAGATTTATCAGTCTTTTTCAAATATTCAGGTCAGCCATGGCGTTAGAGAGGCCAAGTCGCGGACTGGGTAAAGCCCATGTGAGAAAGCCCATTTATCAGACCTTTCGATCTTTTCTGCTTAGTGAAGTATTTCACTTTATGAAGTATTTCACTTGATGACAAAAGAAGAAGAAGAAGAAGGTAGTCTCCAATCTCAAGGAGCGAACGTGCGAGAGTTCGGGGTTGACACTTCATAATGCACGATGCACACTTTGTTTTTTCCCCCAGAATGCCTTTATTTGATAGTGATAACATTCAGTTGCAATCTTATAAAAGCGTCTAAAAGAATACTCTCCAAGATTTCACTTTTATTTGTTTTTTCTTTGAAAAGTGGTAGCTAATTCAACTTTTAGTCTAGCGATTGTATTTCGATGCAACCAAAAACCACATGTATACGGCACTTTTGTACTTTCCATTTAATTCAATTGGACGGCATCAACTTTTCTATTGATTGATGACATAATTGGCTAGACTATTTAAAGATCAAAGTATTTCTGAACAAATGGTGTTTGTTTGCAAGTATTCTTTTAAAATTTTCTAAATCAATTTTGTGGTAATTAAATATTCCATGTTTCACGATAGAAAACAAATCTTGCTAGATCCAGAGGTGTGAAAATGTTCCATTTCGAAATTCATAAGTTCTTAAGTCTTTTTAGGCATAAATCCAAGTGTGACCAAAAAAATAAATTTAAGATTGAAGTTATAACTCATGTTGACTCTGAGTAAAAAAAAAAAACTCCCGAAAAGTACGAATGGAAGATCAACTTTGTTCTCTAGTAGCTTTAGCTTTGATTATACTCCACTAAACTTTTGTTTTAGTAATCAAAAGTCCAAAAGTCTCGTCACAATATTTCAAATTACACTCCTTCCATTCGAATTGAAATTGAGCTTTCTCCATTAACTTAAAAGCTTGGGGAAGAAGAGAATATAGGTAGGATCCCACTGCCTGACTCCTACTTTTTTGAATGGAAAAAAAAAAGACTTTTTATATAGATGTACGACTTAACTGTATGGAGCTTTGCTCCTTCCCGCAGAAAAATTAAGGAACTAAAAAGGAAGGTCATTGAACTTAGAAGCCAAGGGGGATTAGATGAATATACAAAGAGAGTTGTGGGCTAGTTTGCCGCAAAATTTGGTCAATAAGGATGGTTCCTCATAGCATCACTCCGGCCTATCAAAGTTCACAAATTATCGCGTTTCTTATGCAGAAAATCAACGGGATATATGGTGTAGAAATTTTGGGATTAGAATCAACTTTTGCCCCCAAATCAATGGGCAGATTCATTCAAAGTCAAGTCAACAAAAGCACACATCAAACTTCCAAAAAAGTTTGTTTCCCTCCATCCTAATTAAGGTGAATTCCAAACGGTCCAGTTTAATGGGCTGATCGGGCCCAAGCCCGAATTAACTCCGAAGCATAAAGCCTAGTGGAATTATCAGGCTTGATCTTCGTCAAAGCACTTCCCTAGCAATCAATCCAATTAAGAAAATAATGCACTTTATTTCTAGGGTGAACCATCCTTCGCATTTAACCTGTTGTTAGTGTCAATAAATTGCTCGTCACAAAGCATTGTAGTTGGACATTAAATCTATGCATTGCTGATTATTATACAAAACACTACTAAAATAGAGTAAATGAAACCAATGTGTAAGAAGGGTCTTGTGTTGTATTAAAACTTTTAGCCACTAACAAGTGTAGTAAATAAGCTCACAAACATGATGTGACCTATTAGTACCCATTTGGAATTTAACTCAATTAGCATTTTCAAATTCCCAACTGAACTTGGAAGCCTCTCCAAAGACTAGCAAAAGTTCAATGAAGCCTCTCCAATGACCATAATGATTAGAAAAATATATATTGACTCTCCCCGATCTCAAGTATGAAAGTTCTCTATTTCAAATAATGTCTTTTGGAGGTGTGGCTCTTCATTCTCTCGATTAATGCTTGTGGATTATCTATTATGAAAGAAAAGAAAGAGGTGAAAATATAAGAACTTGTGGACGACATGAGATTCTTCCATGTTAAATTTTGAGAATTGACAAAAAAAAAAAAAATTGCCACACCTCTATTCATTTGAAATTAAACGATTTGGTTCATTATTTTATATTTACCTCGACATTGGATAATGTCAAACCAAGTCCATTTGCAATTGGAAACATTTTTAAATATAATTAAAAATTGTTACGCCTCCTCTTCAACTTCTGTGAATCCAACTTAAGAGCCATGCTTTACTCGGAAAACAAATTGGACATGCGTTTACCGATGTGGAGTATACATCTTCATGTCACAATTTTGCGTTGGTTACTGTTGTAGAGGTGATGCCATAAGTGCTGAGATACTTTCATGCACATTGTAACAGCTACTTTGACGTATACGATATAATGAGGTTAACGTTCTCCTACGTGAAGGGTGGGCATCAACCAATTTCAAACATAGTAAGACAAAACGGCAATTTATAAGGTATCTCAATTCACCTGACAAAAATAATGCACTTGGAATTTATATAATTTGACTTGACCTCACTCGGTAAGTTAATTAGCAATTCAAAGCCACTGAAACGTCTATACCAAACCAAAACAAAACAAAGAAGATCTGGACAAGGGTACTTGCAGAACTATATCACTAGTCAACATACAAAGTGCACATGAGAAGAAGATTTACCTAAACCTCTTTGTAATTGATATGTATAACAGAATGGGAAGCACTTCTTATCAGAAAAAAAGTACTCGAGAGAGTAGGTGTCCATTCTTTTTTCTCGTGCAGAAATTTGCCAAGTTTGATCAAACAACTCCATGACGTGCTGAGTTTCCAAATCTCCCGTGGTGAATGCCTACCCGATCAGACTGAATTGAGGTCATACAGCAATCCCTTTTTAAGGCAGGAAGTCCATGTCAGACTTTCCCTTCCATCTTGGTAGTTTGTAGATGTATTATCTCTGTAAGATGGAGATTCTTGGTGTTTGTCCGTTAAGACTAGCATGCGAATCGAACAAAGTCAACCCCAAAACCATGCACCGCTTACCAATTAGTCGGGGGTTCGCACCAATAGCTCTCACAATACTTTCTCTTCATGTGAAGTCCTCCGAGATGTACTGACCGAGATATACTCCTGTCATCACTTTATTCAAATCATTTCACTGTTCCCGCTGCTCCATGGTTCATTGCAGCATCATTATTTGGACTGCCCTTTCCAGTGATCTATCTTGTGCTTATTATACTCCTCTGGAAGAACTCTTTGAACGGAACAGTAGAAACGACGATGGTAGTAACTGTCACCACACACAGGGCAACCTCAAGTGCGTCAATTGTTTTGTGCTTAGCACAAGTGGTCCACCTCGGCAGAAACAACAATCGTTGAGCTGCTGCCGCTGCTGCTCCTCCTCCTCCTCGGAGGCATCGGACGACGCCTGCTGGTTCGAGGGCTTGGCCATGGCAGTGCTAAAGAACCTATTTCGGCGGAGATCGACCGATCGGGGTCGTCGCTGCTCGTTCTAGACAGAGAGAGAGGCCGAATCGGAATCCGAAGTGACGATCTGAAATAGAAAAAAGGGAGGAGAAGAGAGTCGGAGGGGGATGGTGGGATATTCGGAGTAGTATCAGAGTCGGTGTTGGAAACTGGTGGAAGCAGAGGAGGGTTCTCTGCGTCTTTTCGTATTTTTGTTTTAATTAGTTTCTCGATTTTCCTTTTTATCTTTTGGGGTTTGGGTTTTTCCTTTCGGTTGTTCTTTTCATTTTTCGCAACACGCGAGTGGCGCGAAGATTTCCCGCCAGCAAGAGAGGGGGCCAATATTGTATTTTCGTTTCCCCTGCCGCAGAATTGAAGGCAGCAGCGTCAGCTCCCGCGCGAGATGAGACTCGCGGCTCTAGGATTGGAGGTGGTCTAACCTGCCCTTGCTGCCTGACGCAACCGAGTCTCGATGGTCTGCGATTTTTTCCTCCGTATATTAAGAGGGTAGAGAGGGAAAATCAAACGTTAATTTCCCTCGCTGACGTTTTCGCTGTTGAAGATTAAGTTTGAACCAAAACTACTCAATTTACACGTACGTATACAGGTCGGTCATTGCTGTCTTACTGCGTGCTAGAAGCCAGGAAATATCTCCGTATGAGGTAGCAATATATGCAAGATACAAGCTCGCCAAGGATTCACTCACAATGTGGTCCAAATTTGTCAACTCGGGAAAAATAGTATGACCAGCCTATTGTTAAGTCATCACATTTGAGGGTGGACTACAATTTTTTCACGTTCATTCTTCTTTCTTTTTCACCTCGTTTCAAGTGAATGAGTTGTGTATGAATTTGATAATAGCGTGAGTGGTGTAGAAATCTGTTTCGTGCTTATTAGCACCTAAGTTTGATGAGTGATTGATTTATCAACGCTAGCTATAAATGAAGGGATTTGGGGATTGTTCTCTACAAAAAGTTATTATTACACCCTTCACGCTCTTGAATCACACCTTGTTCTTCACTTCCGCTTGTTGTTTTGTGTACTAATTTATTTGTATTTTTTGAATAACACGAAGTTTTAGATTAAGCTTGAATCTAAATATATTTGACTCAAGAAGCTTGCCATCGTAATGGAGAAACAATTTCATATACCTCCACTAATATAAATAAACAAGTGAATTATATCAATTTTAATTTTAGTGTGAAGTAACTAACTAATTGAACCATAGAACACCCATTTGTCCAAAAGAACATCTCATTCTCTCGGGCTAAAACACAATAGAAGGCATCCCCACGCTGTCTTTATGAATGTTTCGATTTTAGCAACACTTACTTCAGTCCCCTCATGCACACAACGTAAATCACCGAATGTGACATTAAAAATACCCGCTAACAATATAAGATCCCAAGGGCAAATCAAGAAAGATCGTGAAGAATATGGAGTGGAACAAATCGCATTTGAGGGTGATGAACTTTGTAATTTGGAGTTAATGTGTTCTAGGGTCGAACAATGTTCCAACCTTGACCCGACCCAAAACATATTTCTTTGCTTGTTTTATATCTATTACTCAAGACCCGAAACATGTATTATACTTGTTTCGTGTTTGGATTGGGTTGGGTTGGGTTGGGTTGGGTCGGTCGGGTCGAGTCAGGTCTTTTTGACACCCCTATGTAAAACTACAAGGCGATAGCAACAAGGGGAGTGATATGTAGGAAACCGATCATCTCTCCAACCCCAATGCACACATAACAAATCCTATAAAATTACATCCGGTAGCTCCAACCCTTGAGTCTGTTCTCTGTTCGACAACTCTTGGTGTCGAGAACTGAACTACATCACTGTAATTTTATCTAAGGTATAAAAGCTGCTTAAGATTAGTTATGGCATTCTCGCAATCCCACTTCTTCGATTGAGTTGCTCTTTGCTACTTCTCTAGTTGCTAAGGGTGTGCATGGAAACATTTCTAAGAAACGTTTCCGGCACACTTCTGTACGGAAAGTGTTCCCCGGAACAAAAAAGGAACAGAAACGCGTTTGGTTGCGTTTTTGTTCCTTTTTTGTTTTTTTGTTTCTGGAACGAAATAAGAATAGAAAAAAGAAACAAAAAAAAGTTGTTTCTCGCTCCAGAAACGTTTCTTCAAGAAACGTTTCTCTCTCTCTTCTTCTTCTCTTTTTCTTTTCTTCTTCTTTTTTTTCCTTCTTTTTTCTTTCGCCGGTCGCCGGCCTCGGCCATGGCCGGCGACTGGCCGTCAAGGCTCGGCCTCGCCGGATCTGGGCGAGGCTGCCGGCCCCGTCGGCCGGTCGCCGGAGGCCGGTGACCGGCCGGAAAAAAGAAAAAATAAAAAGAAAGGAAAAAATAAAATAAAATAAAAATGTTTAAAAAATTAAAAGAAATAAAAAAAGAATAAAATTTACCAAACGTGTTTCTGTTCATTTTTTATTCCCGGACCAAACGTTACCAAACGCGTTCTTTTGTTCAAAAATTGTTCCCCGGAACAGAAACACTTTTTTTTGTTTCTGTTCCCTGGAACAAAAAAAGAACAGAAACGTTACCATTTGCGCCCTAAATGAGCCGCAACTTCCTGCAAAGAAACGGAGTTCCATTAATTTTGTTAAGACTTAACCATCTCAATCAAAAAACCAGCTCAAACAGTCCGTCTGAGATGTTTATATCTCTTGGTCTTCTCGTCAATGGTTAATGCGTAGTAAATGTATCAAAATCAATGGAAAAGGATGGGATGTGTAGAGTAGCGTGAACATAATCCGCGTCAAGACATATGTCTGCGAACCTGTACGTGTGATCTTATGATCCCGAATACATGTATCTATTATTCGAACTCAGCAGTTAAATTCTCGGAAGATTCATTCAAGTACATCGTCAGGAGCAGAGTCATTTTCCTTCTTCCCCAATTCCTCTTCCTTTTCCAGTCCAGTTGGATTCTTCTCTTCCACCACCAATTTATCATACTCGCCCTCCTTCAAATGTTCATGCCGAGGCAACTAGTACCCGGAGGAGAGGCCCTCAGACACGATCCCTTCTGGCACTTCCTCGTCTCTTCTGGGAGAGAAGTAATGATCCGGCGAGTCGTGGGATGTGAACCTCCCTGGCTCTGCCTCCTCCTCTTCTAATAGCGGTTCTGTCTCCGGCTCTATCTCCTGCTCCAGCTCAGTCTCCTTTTATTCCTCTCCACGCTTCTCTTCTTCTCTGTCTTCATCCTCAGCCTTTGTTTCTTCTTCTTCTTATTTGTTCTCTTCTTCTTGTTCAGGCTCGGGATGTTCAGTTACGTCCTTAACATCAGCCGCAGTTCCTGTATCCTGGCTCACCGCATTATTGATTTCTTGTTGCACGAGTAATGTCGCGCCATTCCCAATTGCTTCCATCTGAGGAACGTTCTGTTCCGCTTGTTTGTTCTTCTCGGGATTGGCGCTCGAAACTCCTACTTTTGGTAATGGTGTTTCGGGTGGCAACAGCATGCTTTGACTTCCCGCAACCCATTGTCATAAAAAGAAACGTCAATCGAAAGGAATTAGACTGGGGTATTGATTCTCTCTGCCTTTGTGCATCAGATTGAAATGAAGTTTCGGCTTTTGTCTTCTTTGCCCGTTGCAGTTTTGATTTGCTGAAGCGGGACGTATCCGTGATTGACAAAACGACAGATCGTTTCTTGTTATCGGTGGGGTTTTCCTTTCTTTGTTTTTTTCTTTTTTCAACCCAACCTTAGTTCAATGAAAAACATACTTTACAATTAACATATGCATGCATCCAAGCAAAATTCAATATTGAAAAGACCAAATTATTCCCCCTCGAGAACTTGTTTAAATCTCTTGCTCCATGTTTGAGCGATCTAATTTTCAATTAGTTCTCAATGCTTTTGATGGGTAAGAATTTAGGATTTATGAATTGACATTTTTTGAAAGAAAATGACATTCTTTTATAAAAAGGAACACAAGATTAATCGATGTAACCCAATCACAAGCAACGCAATTGGTATGAATTTTCTCCCTCATCGCAGATTTCGATGGTTCAAACTCTCTCATTGCCAAATTGTCTAAATAGTGGCACTAAAGGATTGTGTGATCTCTGAAAGGGTGATCTCCAAAAGTTTCTCGGTTAACAAAAAAAAAAAAAGACTAATTGATGTAAAAATGCAAAAAGTGAGATATGTTTTAGATATTTTTTTAATATCAATCAGCATCCCCGAAGAGTGATTTTCAGCAGTTCCTTAATTAACAAAAAAAAAAAGACTAATCAATGTAAAAATGCAAAATGTGAGATATGTTTTAGATATCTTTTAACATCAATCAGCCTCGTAAACCAAAATTCATATGATCGTATTTACACTTAATCAGGTTGAAAATTGAACTTGGCCAATTTTCTACATTCACATATAAATTATTTTCTGAACCACTAAATCAAAATAGACCAAAAGTAAATATGTTAGAAAAGGAAATATCATAAAAAAATAAATTATAATAATGTTAGCAAATTAACAATCAAAATATTACTAATTAATCCCACAAATGCTTTACTTCACCAAATGGAATTTAAATTTCTCTCGACTTGGCATAATTTATTTTTTCCATAGGCTAAATAATAAGCATCTCCAAACATATATGCTCTCTACATATATTACACCATCTTCTTCCATCTTGAGAGTGTCGTTTGCAAAAGTTCTTTTAATCGTTCCACACCGTAAGTGGCCATGGACGCCGCCACAGGAGAACATTACCGTATTCCCTTCTTCCTCCTCGCCGGAGCCGTGCACGCCGCCGCCGCCGCCGCCGCCGCGGCGAGAGCTCGCAGGCTCTGCCGCATTCTCAAGCCTCCGGTTCATGTCGGCTCGCGGAATGCGCTCGGATTCGTGCGCAAGTCGAGATCGCAGCTCCTCCTCCTCCTCCGTTGCTCAGTCCCTCGGTTTTCGCAGGTAGCGTGCTTGTTGTCGTCTGTTAGGCTTTTCTTTTTTCGCAGCTGAGGAATCTCGACGTGGATTGTAGATGCCAGACTGATGGGATCTTTGTCAGTAGGGGGTCTTCTTTAGGTTGAGTTTGATGTCTAGATATGGGGCGGCGGGTGGAGAATTTGATGATTGATGAGGAAGTCTGAATAACTTACTCGAGGGATGTGTACCTGGTGGAGCAGTCGAGTTGAAGCAGAGGGATGATTATGCTGTCGGGATCGTGCTTGTTGATTGAAACGCCGTATTTTTTATCGTGTTCATCGTGTTGGCTTCGTATATTTGATATTAGAGACATGATTCTGTAATAGAATGAATCGCGTCGAATTGTTTCTTCTAGTCTAGCGCTTCATGTTCTTCAATGTCGGTTTTGGGTTGAATTAGTTTGTTGATACAAAACGGAGCTGTGTTTCTCTTGACAGTATAAGGTTTTGATGTGACCGTCATTGGAGTTCACAGGGCCGGCTCATGGCAATAGATTGCCTGCTTCCCCTTGGTCGATAGTTTCTAGTTTACTGTATTCTTCTGAAGCAAGTGCTGAAATGGAGGAACCCACAGGTTTTTTTTTCCTTTTTCCCATCTAATGTGTTCCTTGACACATCGTCTAGTTCTTTCTCCGATATTGGTTCTTGCAATATTATGCAGAGACGTTGAAGGAGATGTATGATAAAATTCTGGAGTCTGTTAATACAAAAAGAACAATGGCTCCAAACGCATGGACATGGTCAATGATTGAAAATTGCAAGAACAGAGAGGATATCAAGCTTCTCTTTGATGTCTTGCAGAACCTACGCAGATTTGTCAGTTGACTTCTTGCTCCATTTGAGACGGAAAGTTTTAATTTGTGAGTAGTTGATAAATCAACCTGGTTTTTTACTTTAATTGCGGAGATTGTCAAATCTTCAAATTCATGAGAATTTTAACTGCAACCTTTGTCAGGAAGTCACAAAAGCATGTGCGCGTGCAAGGGCTCTCGATTTTGGTGAGCATTATCTACACAAGTTGTGTGCCAAGTTCAAAAATTTAATATCTTGCTGATATATATACCTGGTTCTTCTTCTGCATTCGATTGTTGGTACTTACCCTATCATTAGCACAATCATTTTGTTGTATGTCGTTTGTTCTCAAATGATCTTTTTACCTCAAGCCTGTCATGCTTGGAGAACATATTGAGCTGCTTATAAAATTTTTTGACCACCCCACTGGTACTGATAGCTAGTTATGCTTTTGTGTTTTTATTTTTACCTTGATGTGTCCATTATGTAAACCAGAATTTTGTCCTACACAGATGCTACACATCTATTAAGCATGGGTATGGAAATAACATGACACCTATAATGTATTCAAGAATTAGTTTTTCATGTTAGAATGTGTAAAAGCACATTCAATTTAAAGTACATAGAACATTGTTAAATGTGTATCAACTTTTCTTGTGTGAGTAACATGTTAACCTGCTCGACATGCTTCAATGTGTTTAGGTGGGCAAAAGGGTCAATTTATTTACATGCACAAACTTGTTAACTCATTGATGACTCGGACAATTTTAAGCTCAATCCAACTTAATATGTGTCAAACACTTATTCTATAGATAGGTCTTTTTCGCACATTGCTGGCTCTGTAAGACTGATTTCTTGAATGACACCTCCACTTCACTTTATTGAATTCATTATTGAAGCTTAGCGAAGAGCATTCACTTTTTGCAGATGTGTTTTTATGAACATCAAGCTTCAGTAGTTATCAGTTCGAGCTGTTTAGGCTAAGAAATTGAATTGTCACTGGGAGTACATGATTTAATCAGAATCTATATCTGTAAATCCTTATTTAGGCTAAGAAATTAAATTGCATGGTGCACTTAATCCGTGATGATAGAGACTAAGGGCTGACAAAATTGTAGGTAAGAAGGCCTTGTGGGAGCATAATGTCTATGGATTGATCCTTACAATTGGCTTTGCCAACCATCTTTTGGTAATGATGAAGTGTATCGATATCAAGCAATTCCTTTCTCCATTTGTTTTATTTACACATGTCTTCTGCTAACTCAGGGTAGTGCAATGCAGCAATATGCTAAAAACCACAAAGACGCTACCCTCATGCAGGAAGTTATGGAGCTTTTGAAGAAGAATAACTTGTCATAGCAGCCCAGCACGGCCGATATTCTTTTCAGGTTCACTTCCGTGCTGTTTTTCCTGAGAAGGATGTTATTATCATGTAGTAAGCCATTATTGCACTTAATTGTGTGAAATGTACTACATAGTTATCAAGCAATTTATCCAATTTATAAATATATTTTATATATGATTTAATCAACTTGTTTTTATTTTAATCATTTTGTCTGCATTGCTACTCTCAATCTAATAGTTTGCTTGTTATGTGACATCCTTTTTTCCATGGAAAAATTTTGCAGCATCTGTGATGATACAGACAATTGGGGGTTGCTCACAAAGTATTTGAAGAGATTCGTCAAAAATGGAGTAAAATTGCATAAAGCTGCATTTGACATCTGGATGGAGTTTGCTGCAAAAGTAGGTGAGAAACACTTGCTTTGTCTCCCTTTGCTGCTCTCAAGCCCTTGTCCCTCAACAATCTTATTTTCCGTTTCTTCCCACAAATAGTTTTCTCATCCAGGTCCCACTACTTACTACAAAAGACGGGATGTTTTAGAATATTTTCTTCTGTACAATGATTTCTTTCTCTCCTTAAACAAAAGGGTAGAAATAAGAAATGAAAAGAATTTTCGCTGCACTGTGTCTTTCAATGTCTTTGTTTCTTTAATTATTCTGAGATTAAGCTTCTTTATCCTGTTTAGTAGTATGACGGAAATTACCCTTTTCAGGAGACATTGAATCTCTGGAAAATTGAGGAGTTAAGATGTGAGTCCATGGAGCAGCACACCATAGGCAGTGGGTTCTCATTTGGGAAGGTTGTTTACAAACACAAACTGTTGAAATCACAAATATCAGACCCCGAGAGCACTAGGTCTTCTTGCATTAGAAAATCTGATAATGGGAAAACATTAATGTTGCAATGCAGATCAGTACAAAGTTCTTGGTAAACCAGGTGAGAGGTCTATGGCCAAAAAGAGTGAGAGTTAATGCTTGAATAAACCAAATTTTGGCTCACATCCTAGGACACGAAGCACCTATGGGCATGAGAATGCTCAGTGTCATCACATGAAGGAGATATAAGTACTTTTTCTGTATTTGGAAGCATTTATTGTGGCTTTTAGCACTCCGGTTTAAGATCAAAATTTAACTGACTGTCATTTACTTGTTTTGTGGTGAACTGAATAGTTTTATAACCAATTTTTTGTGCAGGGATATTTACTTGAAGGCAAACCTGAGGAGGCTGCTACAGTCCTTCACATCTTGATTCAGGTGCTTCTCACTTCTCAGTGCATCTATAGCTATTATTAATATGCTAATCATCACAATCTGGCATGATTGCAATCCTAAATTACCTCAGCCTCTGAACTAGTCCTTCAATTTTCCATATGCTGTCAAGGAATAAAGCAATTAGTGGAAGATATACGGAATTGTCCCCCAAAATGTGCTCAGATAAAATTACCACGACAGATCCTCTCCTTGAGGGGGACTGGGTGATCTGGGTTTCATATTTGGGGCGTGCTATACCATTAAAATAACATGAGTTAGTTCCATGGATCCTAATAGAGTTTGAAAGATCATCTCAGACTCCTCCTGAATTGAATAAAGTTGGAAATACACCTATGTAGGCTCTGTTTGTTCAGATGTCGCTTCTTAGGTCTCACAATGTGAATGCCTTGGATTGATGCCAGAGTTTACTTGATGCTAAGAGGTCCAGCATCATGGTTGAACTTCATAAGCTTGTCAGTGAGTGGCCTTTCGAGGTTATCAAATGGAAGAAAGAAGATTACCGCAAGGTACTTCCTTTGACTAAATATCCATCACTTTGGGTAGAAGTAGAAATATTGCTTGTTTGCAGTTACATATTGCTCTGGTAATCTTTTCTCAATCATTCCTGTTGCTGGATGTATATATGCTGCACTGAACTATCTCAAAATCTTTAAAACCTCTCATTCTTTTCCCTCATGTAGGCATTGGCTGCTGTTCTCAAATCCAATATCCCGGCCATGGTTAGATCCTTATTAAACACGGGCTTGGAGGTGAAAGTGCATATGGAACAACTAACGACCGAAGGCGCCCTTTGTTAAAGTACGACAGAATTGGACATTTAATGCACTAGCTGCAGATCTGTCTCCTATGTGGACCGCTAAGGTTGCCATGTTAGTTTCAACCAATTCCGCTGAGAACCAAGACAAGCGCGGTACTCACATCTCGAGCAACAAGCATCTGAAGTTATCTTGTGAAGGTCCCTGAACCATGAAAAGATCTGCTCCTTGATTTGAATGTTGTCACTCCTGTACTTTCAGATAATGGTTCTTTTCTTTCCCCAAAAAATCTAAGTGTATTGGAGACGATAGGTGCATCATCAGCAATTGAATTCTGAGAACAACCTCGGATGACTAGTTTTTGGAGAGAGGATTCTTTTGGCGCACGGATTTTAGATTGGACCAAATAGGCAGTTCAGAGACAGACAATAGACCAGGTGGTCCTTTCAATTTCAACCTGGTTTGACAGAATTTCGCTGTCCAAAATTAAGAGAGTGCATTTAATGCCGACTCATTCGATGTTGGCATACAGCAATCGCCGTTGCTTCCTAATTTAATCGGATTGAACTGTCCAATCGTGGTGCCAAAGTGCATAAAATACATTACATCTCTTTTTACATCATAAAAAAGATAAAAGGAAAAACCCAAACTACCAGAAATGGCTTTGGTACCCATGTGCGTGCGTGCGTGCGTGCATTTTGTGCATGTAAGGCGTAAAAGATGAAACAAACGCAATCCTCTAGAATTACAATATGTGCATTAATCATACGCAAGTTTTAGTGCTGAATTGATACAATTGTAATTGGTGTAGGACTTTTTTAGTAATTCTCCTGTATTTTCACTCAAAAGTTTAGGATTACAATTGGAATGTATAGGATTGAATTTGAATTTATACAATAAGCTTACAATTGACTTTGCAATTCTCCCGACTCAACAGCTACGCTTATAATAAGTTTTTTCTTCCTTTTAATAATTCTCCCCCTCTTATGTCTCCTCTCCTCATCTGTATAAAATGGGCAATGAGGGGTGCCCTGGGTAGTGGAAGGGAAACCGTGCTCCCAATGATGTTACCGGAGAAAGTTGACCCAAATTCAAATCAAAGGGGAAGAAAACTAACCTCTTTCCACTTTGAATCACCATGCTAAGTGTTGATTTTAACTCCTTAAAATCCTCCGACGCATCCAACCCCTCAGGATCTTAGCATCAAAGAACAATCCTTCCGGATTATAAGAGCAAAAGTCATATCCTATGATTTTCAATCTTTCACAAGACACACAAATGGATTTGCGTATGGTTAATATGAGAAAAGAGCTATCCTATACACTCGCATTTAGTTGATAAAAAGGTTGATCAATTTTATAGGTGACATGCAGTGACTTGATTTCCATTCACATATAAATAACAAGCAGCCCATCTTAGGTTGTGTCAAAGCCCCAATACATGTATTAGATACTATGCCATCTCAATCCAGAAAAGCAGACGAAGGGACATATTAATGTTTTCCGGTCATCACACCCTGAGAAAAGATGACACATTTTTTACTCTAGTAGTTGAGACAACCTTCTGACGGTAGTCTCGAAAGATGAATCTTGCTTCGGGTCTCCATAATCTGGCAACAATGATGGTGATTCCATTGGACTGGTGAGGACTACTTTTATCTTCCTCTCCTTTATGTATTTACCACTTCCTTCATCAAACTAAAAATCTAAAAGAAATTTCTCAAATTACTTATCCCAAAAGATTATGGAACCTATATTAGTAAAACCTACCATGTTAGCAGTAATGTCCTCTTCACCCGTATCACAAACTTGTCTCTGTGCCGCAGGATAGGTGGAGCTACCACTTGTGCTTACATGGTAACTGCATCAAATAGAGGATAGGATGAAGGGCTACTCCAATTCTTTCGAAATATCTAGACATAGCTTATGAGGCCTATCATGGTTTCCTTTTATCTCCAGGTATATTAGGCTACTATGGCGGCCATTCAAAATCTTATTCAAAAATGATCCTTGCTGCGATGCGACTGACTCCACCTTAAGTAGTTAGTACCCCAGCAATAATACAGTCCAATTGACGTGTCATAGCAAAGAAATTGCAAAAGAATCTTTCAGCTGATTCAAGTACTGTGGACATGTCCCTCCTCACAAGTATCTTTGGGGCTTTAATAAGTATGTGAACATGATGTTCCTTGGACTTGAGCTGCACGATTTCGAATTAGATGCTCCATTTGGCTTGATGATGCCTGCATTTGGCCACACACAGTATTTCTTCAGAGATGTAGACTTAACCCAGAATGTTTTGGATATCCAGTATAGAGCTCATGATGTTTCTCCCCAATAGAGAGCTTTAAATGCGCTAGTGTCCTACTCTGAAAATTAAATAACATCAAGAGATACAAGATTGAAAGGAAATTGTTCACCCGCCATAACCTAAAAAAAGTAAAGCATGATCATGGTGAAAGAGAAGGTCCAAAAAATCCTCCCCTTGAAAGCAACATATCGATCAGTCTTGTTGCCTAGCGGAATCAAGCATGAGCTTTGTTTACTCAACTCAACTGCATAGACACGAAGAAGAGGCTTCAAATATAAGAACTTAACAGGGCGCGTCAGGAGAGAAGGATGTGATGAAATGTACCATCGTACATTTTCTTTGAAGATATAATGCAGTAGTGCAATCTCATCTTGAGCGTTGGTTTTCTCTACTAATAATCCTCACCGTCATCTGGTCACAACAACCATTCACCTACTTTATCTCCAGAAAGAGTTTCACTCACAAGGCATTCCAAGAGTTTGAGGATAGAAACTATGCAAAAAAGAAAACCTGACTAAATATTCAAAAACAACATAAGGAAAAGAATTTGAAAATAGGGCGACTGATTTGAACATGCTATTGAAAATTATGCCTTAAGATATTCCTTCTACAATTATTTAATGATGATGAAACGCAAATTCTCAAGCAAATTATTATAGAAGAAAAGAATATTTTATCCCCTTCACTAATTGCCTAATAAAACAGGAGGCAAGCAAGCAAATTGAATGTAGCTCTAAAATAAAAATGAACCAATCGCGTGGCATTATATATATTTATAGATAAACTTGAGTTCGTGAGGCCTTATCTCCAAGAGCGCTTCAGCCATGACGACCACTATGCTGCTAATCCACGTGAAACAGCGGGTCACATAGCAGGGCAACAACAATCAAGCAAAAAGCTTTGCATAAAGCTCAATTTCAAGTACCCATTCATATAGGGTGCGTTTGATTTGATTTTTGGGCAAATTTTTGGGTAAAGCAAAGGCTCTTAGCCTAAAGGAGTTTTGTGAAATGTAATGACTCTTTACTAATTTGCAATTTTAAAGTGACTTAGGAAGTAACATTGAAAAAATATTGTTTGATAAATATATATTTGGAAGATCCTTTGATATAATCAATTTAAGGTTTTTTTTTATATTTTATTTTGTTTAAAATTGAAAAAGAAAAACACACAATGACTATAACCTTTTACTTTTGCATTGAGAGTGATGTAAAAGAGACATATTAATAAATTTAAAAATTAAAAAAAAAATTACATGAGAAGTGTTGAAAATAATAGGGCCCTTGGATTTACAAACGGTACGATAAAGAAAGTGTAATGATCAATGGGCTAAGTTACTGAAAATATAAAAATAAAATTTGTTGTTTACGATATCATATGGAAAGTTTTATCTAAAACTGACATGTGATAAGAAATGTCTCTTATTCAGCAACAAAACGATTAAACATGTCTTAGCCGCAACATGATAGCACCGAAAGTCGTATCTTGTTCATTCTGAATGGACAACTGGGCAGCTCTCTGCCTTAAATGACCCCATCAATTTCCCCAACCATGTCTCGGAGCTCAAAAATCACTATGAGAATGGACCAAACCGCTTAACAGTCCCTGGAGATTGATTGCAGAGAGAGCACCACATGAACACATTCGTGATGGCAACCAAGATGAGCTTTGGCTTCTGTTCAAAGCCTTAGCATGCAAGACAATCAAAGAGCTCGTACTCTTGAAGAGCAATGGACATCTTCTGTGAACGTCAGATTGCTGACAAAATCAAGGATTAGCCTTAGAAAAACTGTTCCTCTCATAAACATAAGTACAATCACAACATCTCAATTCACAAAGCGGTGCATGTATCAATATACTCATCATGGATATTCCAAAGAACTTACAAGAGAAGACAACTCCTAGTAACTACTGGGTACAATGGAAATGAACATTCAAAGCCCAAGATTATTCCCAGGAAAAATGGAAAAGTGTGGAACGACAGGCTTTGACTTACATCACCTGAAGTAAGAACTACATGATAAGTGAATTCAAGAATCCCGAAGAATTCTATTAGCACTGGCAACTTCTATCGATTCCAGTTCTTCCACAACTTCAGTCCTAGAAGGCCGCTCATTAGGAGTCCTCTGGAGGCATTTGGAAGCAAGCTGTCCTATTTGGAATGCAGAATCTGTATATATTTTAGGGACAGTATAGATTTGGTTCCCATTTCCTGCAGGTTGCAACATCATGAGCGACCAGCTTCTTCTAAAATAACCAGTGTTTCTTTTTCGGTAATTGGAGCATGTGCAGAAAATGAAAAGTTATGTAGGCAATACGAGTGTAGATTCCATGCCGAAGGATTTAAGTAGCTAAATGGAAAACACATCTCGTCTTTCATAGAGGGGATTATAGTGAAACTCACACCAGAAATTCAACCAAAACTCTGCACCAATTGAAAGTAAGGTTAACAAATGGAAAAACTCAAAAAATATGGAGTTTCAAAAGACCAGTTGCACATTAAACAAAAGCAACAGTAGATCAATTGCAAACGTTTTCATCTAGGTTCTAAATCAATCAAATATATATTGATCAGTACCCAAGTAGCTGTTCTAAGCAAGCAAATAACAAATATTTAATTTCCCAGACTAGCAACAAGCTAAGCATCACAAAGGAGGGTCTATGCGTAAATGTATGCGAGCAACACTCTTTTTTCCAAGACAAGCAAGAAGTAAAATATCCCCATTTGGACATTTAACAAACCAAACCCAAGAACTTCACATTCATCGCATTGCACCTACCGATGATTTGACCCAACAATACATCTATGAAGAAGAAGAGCAAGCAATACCCTAGGCAGAGGGAACTTATAAATCCAATTGCTCAACAATAATCAAGCTGTGAATATAAGTATCATCTAGAGGTTTCTTCCCTCCTTCAGGCTCTCCAACATCAACCAAATAAGTATTAAGCATTGAACATTAATGACTCACCAGAACAAATAACTTCATCATTCTTCAAAATCTTGCATGCTCGCTCCATCATAGGGCACCTGTCATATATCCAACCATCAATCACAGCATCAACTAATCAACTCAAAACAAGCTCAATCACGGAGAGTATTACAGCCAAAAGCACAGAACAGAACAATCCGTGATGATGGAAAAAATGAAATCCTAAGCAGCATCGAGCTACTGCCATTCAGTTCGATCGAGCTAGCAAAATTTGGGGGAAAATGGTAATAAATCAATAGCCACTGCAGTTTTGACATAGATTAGCCAATCAAACCGAATCATATTCCTAGAACCTGCATTGCTGGCTCAAAATGCAAGCGTTAAGTCCATTACAGAGGAGTCATACTGGATTCCTGAAAGCTCTGACATATTCATCTGTGGGATTCTGCTGAGTCCTGATGTTCTGTATAAGGGCAACAAGGATGGTGATGCCAGATTTCTGTCCCTCGAGATTCTGTTCGATGCGATGTTCGTTTTCCTAATCAAAACTCCAGAGTTAGAGCATAAGCTGGCAGACATGAAGTCCATATCCCAGGTGCAATTTCTCCCTCTTTTCCCAACCTTGATTGAGGATGAGGACCTCGATGCCAATGTGCGCACAGAAGCTCCTCCTGATGCTCATAGAGTTCAACTTGACTAGAATTTCTGAGACTCTACAACCAAAGACAGCCAGCCACTGCTTCAAATTTTCACTTAGTGATCAGTCCTGTGCAAATGTGAATGATGTTGAGCTGTGCATGGCTCTGGCATCGGCTCCAGAAATGGAGCCCAAGTTGCTTTCTTAGCTGAAAGTAGTGCGGTGGATTGGAAACCTTTTGGAGTTTGTACATGCGAAGAATATGGAAGATTTTTTCAAATTGATGCTTGGCTTGTGCAAAGCTCTTCTTTTATGATCACTAGGTTCTACAAAAGGTTCTGCATACATGGAAGAGCCAACATTACTTGATGAAAGTTCTTCTGAGGCAGCAAGTAGCATATGACACATAACTGACTTTGGTGGCAGTGCTAGTGTTTTCTTGGAATTGAGTGGGTCTCATGACAGAAACAATGCCAATATTGCTTCAGAATGCACAGTTCTATTACTGAAGGCAGCCCCGAGGGAAGATGCTCTCTTTTCTTACTAATCTTTTGTGAGCGCAATTCTCAAGTCTCGGCAAAAGGGCTCTCCTTCTCTACTAGTACAGCAAATGCTGCATTCTCTCAGTTACTCCTGTAGGTGATGTTTGTTGCACAGAATGATTTTTGCCAGTGTGCCCGTCAAAGATTGCTATGATTGAAGGCATCGTTGCTGAGATAAAATATTTTGGTGCTGCTGCTTCAGCCAGTGCTGCCACACTAGTAATGTCAGAATTGCGGTGGCTCCCTCATTGTGGTTAAATCCATGAAAGTTAGATAGTTCTCCTCTCCTGAAAGTTAGCCTTAACTAGAAGATGATTTATGTAACCTTGGAAAGGCTAGATAGTTTCTCCTATCCTGTCATGGATGGAAGTTGTGCTGCACCAACTATTGACGTCCCAAGTGACATTTGTCTTTCTTTATTTTATGACTTCTCCATAACATTTGCAAATCTCACTAAGAAGCACACCTTTCCTGAAAAATAAACTGAACTTAAGCATAGCAATACAAAGGGTCTGTCTACTTCAAAGTCGCAATAATGAGTTGATTATGCTGTAAAGTTCCAGGATGAGAACCATAGTTATATGACCTTCCAACACACATTCCACCTATTTGTTTACATCATAGTGTCGTTATCTCCAATGCGAAGCAAGGTTATCAATTTCTAAATATATGAAGCAGCAAAACGACGAGGAGATGTAAAAAAATTTACATATTAAATGAAAACGATGCAATTGACATGCATACCTCTAAGAGAAACCATCCAAAAAAAAAGAAGTTAAAAAAGCCAAACCAAACTAGGAAAGGAACCCAAATACTTTTACATAATTAACAACCCTCTGGCTATTCGGAGGTATCATAATTTCAATGCCTTCATCAGACAGACATGAACCCGCAAAAAGGTCATTAAAAAGTGCATGCGAAACTTCTCTGTTCATATATGTGAAAGAATTTGATTGCCAAAAAAGGAAAACATCGGTACTTACCTCAATTCGTTTAAGGTTTGAACACAAGGGAACTATTTGTGGTCGCGCGTCAAAAAGCTTCCAAGTGCAACGTGCACTTATTTATTGTTTTTCTCCCAGAAATTTGATTGACTTCTCCGAGCAAAGCTGAGAAATTTCCTTCACCGCTAATTTCCCACAATGAAATATCATAACCCTTTTCAATCGATTCAAGCTTGATAGATCAGGCAACTTCTGTAAAGATCTACACCTTCGCATCCCCAATACTTCCAAAGATTGGGGTAGTTCACCTTGAATCTCAACCAGATTATCACAGTCTTCTACATGAAGCATTCTTAGTTCTGTATAATTGCTTAGATCAGGTAAGATTTGCATCTGTTTGAAGCCAAAAAGTCTAAACACACGTCGATCCATGTAGAAAAGTCGAAAAACCTGATCGCAACTTTCTATTTCAACACATGTCTTGCCCATTAAGCTGAACAGATCGGGCAACTGCTGTAACGAAGGGCAGGTAGAAATTTCAAGCTTATTCAAAAACCGCGGTAGTTCGCCTTGAATCTCGACCAGATTACCACAATCCGATACTTGAATATACCTTAGGTTGTCTAACTTGCTTAGGTCAGGTAGCGTCACCAGCTGTCCGAGGCCACGAAGGCCCAAATGTCGTAGTTTTTCCAAACAACCAAGGTCTTCAATCTCTGCAACTGCAGAGTTCTGAATCGAGAGAAATGATAGTTTCCTCAAATTCGATAGATCCATTGAGCAAAGTGAGTGCAAACCAATGAGACCTAAGGAGGATAAACTCGGGGGAAGCGTCGGGACGCGACGCGGATGAGGAGGGAGGCTGAGGTATGTCGATGAGTGGGTCTCCTTATAAAAGATTAGTGCCAGAGATTCCAATTTGGTTAAGTTCCCAATCCACCGTGGTATCGGTTCTTCCAGAAGAACATCAGATTTCCCATCACAATTAGGCGGGCCAAAGGTCAGCTGCAATACCTTTAAGTCAGCGAGATTTGAGAGATCCGGAAACGTGTCCTCCCTCAACTCCTCCAGTTTTAATTCAATGAGACTTTCTGGAAGTCTCGGTGGGACGTATATTGTCATCCTTTCCAATCTCAAGATTCTAAGAGATTTACTCCCGTAGATGCAATCACCAATTTCCACTTGGAAACGCCAGAAAGGATAACCCTTGCCACAAATTTCTATTTTTTCAAGCTTTTCCATCCTCCAGAAGGCATCATGTATTTCGTTTATGTCACTATACTGCATCTCCACTACTTTCAAATTCTTCAACTTTCCGATGGAATCAGGGAGTTCTTTGATCCCTGTGTGACTTATGTTCAACTCAGTCAGTGATTCCATATTCCCAATTGTCTCCGGAAGCCTCTTCAAACTCTCGCACTCTCTTAGAGATAGGTATTCCAGCCTTGCAAGATCTCCACCTAGCACGTCCGATAGCCCTTGAAGATTCACACAATCACTTACATCTAGAAAAACTAGGCGTTTCAATTGACAAAATGATCCATCAATTTCGATTAATGATTTACAGCCTGATAGGATCAAACGTTCTAAATTTAAATGAGCAGAGAAGTTGAGGGTTCTCTTCAAGTGTTGGCAATGGCCCAAATCCAGAACTTTCAAATTCTTAATCACCTGTAAAAGAAAAATTATGCAAAGTTTACTTTTGAATCTGATAAGATGGAAGAATAAGTATTGCCTTGCGTATAACATACCTTCATGTGGCTCCATCCCTCCCAATCATCTGTAATTTCACTCCAAGATAGATCAAGAATAGTCACATCCTCCAAGGAGAAATTTGCAATCTCAAATGTTGGGTGAATATTATGCCAAGAAAGCCAGCGTAATTGTGGAAGGAGATTTGAATTCAAAACATTAGTTGGAAGAACATTTGATGGCCCTTTGTGCTGAAGAAGCATCTTTTCTACACAAAAAGTTTGCTCCGAGTCATTAACTTCAAGGAACCTTAGCCTTGGTAGGCTCTTAAAGTCCTTGTAGGTAAAACAGTGCTGATGGTCCAAGCGGAGGCGGAGAGCTTCAACTTTTTTCTTCGTCTGCCCAAAGGAAAAATTTTAAAAAACAAGAGAGTTGAAGGGAAACACGTTTAGCGAAGTTCACTATTTTAAGGGGCTGAGTTGAGTACTATCGTTCCGTTAACCTTAAAAAAGCGAAAATATTGGTTGAATAGGTCACAATGGTGCTAGAGAACACAAAAAATAATTGCCTCCTTTTGAAAAGAAAATGTCCATAATAACTTGGAAATTAATGCACAGGGGATTTTACCTCATGGCTCTTCAGCAAATCAAATGCTTTCTCACGATCCCACACCCTGATTTGTTTATTTATATTCGTTTCTTGACAAACTATTTGTCTTCCGAGGTCTCTAAGTTGGTCATGCATCCACACTTGATTATCCTCTCTAATCTTTATCAAAGACATGTTCTCCAAAACATCAATGGCATCTTCCGGATGGAATTCAGATTTCCAGAAATGAACCATTACGTCTTTATCATATCCAATTAAGAGACAAGCTATATCGAGGAATATTTGCTTTTCCTTATCTTCTAATACATCATAACTTATTTTCAACTTACTTCGAACATCCTTATGAGGATCACTTTTCCATTTAGCCAATTTGGAATCCCACTTTTTCTTATCAATGCCAGCTAAAAGTGAACCCATGATCTCAAGAGCTAGTGGAAGACCTCCAGCAATTTTTATCGCCCTCTTGGATTGGTTGATATACTCGTCCAAAGGATGATCTCTTCTAAAGGCATGTTTGCTAAAGAGTTGAAGAGATTGATCGTGATCCATGCCCGAAAGCTCATAACGGCTGTCCACTTTAAGAACATCAAGAACTTCTTTGTTTCTAGTAGTAATAATAAGTTTGCTCCCTTTACCAAACCAATCACGCTCACCAACAAGTGCATCGCTGTGATTCTTTTCATGTACATCATCGAGAAGAAGGAGGACTTTTTTATTAGACAACCTGGCTTTGATGATCTTAATCCCATCATCAATGATTCTTATATCGGTGCATTTGTTTTTGAGAATGTCGGAGATGAGCTGATTCTGCAAGGATTCAATGCCCTTGCGTTCTGACATTTCACGGATGTTGGACAGAAAGCAACAACCCTCAAATTTTTCTAAAAGCTGATTGTAGATGATTTTGGCAATTGTCGTCTTTCCGATGCCACCCATCCCATGAATTCCTATAATCCGTGTTTCACTTGTCTGAGCACCTATCAGTTCCATGATTGCATCCACATGGTTGTCGACATTGACCAAGCAATTTGATACAACCAAATAAGCCTTTTTCAACTCATTGAAAACCTTATGCGTGATTGTTTTTGCAAACTGACCTTCTTGCCTAGTGTTTGTTGAAAGTCAAAAGACAATGAGTTAGAGACGGAGTTGAACCAAACTATGCTTTGACAAGACCAAATAGAAAACTACAGACCTATTCTAAATGCGTTCTTCAACGATTTATACCATTTTGATAAACTAGCACTGAAACTTAGGGTAAATGAATGACCTGAACTAACGAAAAATGTTGCTTGCTGGGAATGAAATGGGACAAAAATTGACATTGTGATATTATTTAGCCTGATTTTGCTGCATAATTTCAATTGCATACAATTCAATTTCAACAAGACTAACACAAATTTAGAAAAGAAACCAATTTAAATGCATCGAGTCTAACGATACAAGGCAGATGAGATGGAATGCTAAAAGTAGTCACCTGTTGGGCATGCTTTGCAGGTCCCATCCATTTATATCCGCGACTGTAGTGAGAGCATTCTTCCACTCTGCTATAGTCTTTTCATCATATCGCTTCTTTCTTTTGTGTGAAACAAAAGCATTTTCAAAACTCCCAGTTTGGTGTCGAACCTCCGAAGGTGTCACATCATAAAAAATGGGTATGATCTTTTGTCCTTCATTTTTCTGGCACTTGAGCATTTGAACTAGCTCTCTGAGACACCATACGCTAGAGGCATAACCTTTTGAAAAGATAGGTATTAAGATCTTCGACTGATTGATTGCTTCAAGAAGTTCTGGGGCAAACTCTTCCCCGACACGGAGCGCGTCATCGTCCCTAAATGTGCGGATTCCTGCATCTATAAGATAATTGTAAAGGAAGTCGGTAAAACCTGATCGTGTGTCAGGCCCTCTGAAACTCAAGAATACTTCATAGTCATGTCCGGAAGATATTGCCATTTCCTCAACTTGTGGTGTAGTGCAAGTATGAGCAGCCCTCTCTACGGTACCATTCTGTGGAGCTGAATCATTATCTGCACTGCCCTCCACAGCGGTCTGACCTGCTCTTTTCTTCAGGAATCCTTTGAACAGGATGGCAGAGAGAGATATGGCAGCAACTGTCACAATACAGGGCAACAGCAAGTGCTCAAGCATTTTGTGAGTTAGCAAAGAGAAGGTTTTTAGTTAGAAATACAGGGGAATGGTGGAACGGCAGAGATGAGAGGCAGCACTTAAAGATCAGGATGGAGTAACGAGCAACGGCGAGCCCAGAGAAAGAGTAGAGACTGAGAGGCGAGGGCGGCCACTGATGCTGCGACGGGTCGGCGACGAGGCGGAGGAGGAGGAGAAGGATAGAGAGGAAGAGGAGAGGAAGGGGGTCGTGCGGCGAGGAGGCGGAGAAGTATCGAGAGGAAAAGGAGAGGAAGGGGTCGTGCGGGTGCGGCGAGCGGCGAGAGGAGGAGGAGGAGAAGGGCGCGCTAGCTTGGGTTTTGGAAACTCGAAAAGGACATAAAAAAAGAGGCTGATGGGGGTGAAGTGACAGCCTGTCACGTGGGTGGGGGAGGGGAAAAAGAGTTAAATAAATTTGGGTTGGGGGGAAATGGTCTGACGTGAGGAGAGGAGGGAAAAAAAATTGAAATAAATTAGGGAGTTGGGGGGGGGGGGGGGGGGGGGGAATGGTAAAAAAAAATTGAAATAAATTTGGCGGCGGGGGGAAATATACGAAAGAAAGAAAGGAGTGGGCGTTGGCAATGGACCCCTCAAGGAGATTTTTTTTAATCGAAAAAATAAATAAATAAGATTAAAAAATAATTCTAAAAAATAAAAGTACTGAATTTTAAATGATAATAAATTTTTATCATTGTAAAAGATTATGGATTTATTTAAATAAGTTGATTCTAATTTTTTATTAATTATCGATTTCATCAATAATTTTTGTTAAAATTAAAAACATATTTCCAAACATGGATACGTATTAATTATGAATATATCTTTCGAATTTCCAATGAATTGATTCATTAATATTATTAGTGTAAATTCATTGTATGCTCTTTTTTTAATTAATTAATTATTTATGAATTTGAATCAAATTAATTAAAAATAAAAATATTTATTTAATATATAATGTGTCCCAACATGTCGAAATTTTTTATTTTTGAGAAATGACATATCGATGTGTTGTATCATATCGTATCATGTCACGTGTTAGTACTACTTGGGGAGTAAGCAAAGAAGCCAAGGCTCTTTAAAATCCGAAGGAGCGAATGGGTAAGTGTTGGGATTCACACTCTACAGTGTACGGTGCACACTATTTTTCCCCCCTCTGAATGCCTTTTGAGGAGATAACATTCAACTGCAATTTCATTAAAGGTTCTGAAGGAATATTCTCTCGACATCATAAAAGGCCACATCTTTCATCTGGCATTTCCTAAACATTGTTCACATTGCACTAGCTTTGAGGAAGAAAAAAAAGAATAGTAGCAACAACGTTTCACGTGCTATGATGCATAAGTTGGTCTCCAAGACCAACCAAGCACATCCGCTTTGATGTAAGTTGTCTCTTCTCATATCTCGGGAACGAAAATTGTCCCTTTCTAAGATTGATTCTAGAGATTTGGCCCTCCACTCTCCATTTTGAGTTCATATTTGATCACATCCTTTTATTTGATGAACAAAACTAAAATACGAATCCTACACTTCGGTGACTATTTGAATTCTTGCCCAAGACTTTCATATTACCAAAAAAAAAAAGTCAATGTATTTAAAAAATACTTCAGCTGTGCTTTCAAACAAGTGTAAGCTAGAGTATTAAAGTGGTGAAATGTCATTGGAAGGTTAAACCAACGAACAGACCATGGCTAGCGGAGTATCCTTCCAAATGTCACTTCTAGAAATATGGACATAGCACAATGTAGAGTTTTCTTGTTAAAAAAATTTGACTCGAATCTCACGAACTTAAATAATTCCCGAAGGGTCTTACATCTCAACAGACAACATGATTGCATTCGCATTGGACATAGCACAGTGCAAAGTATTTTTTTTTTTTTGAGAAAAATTCAAATCTTTTTTAATCTCTATAATATAAATAATTTCTTCCCAATGTCACTTCTAGAAATATGGACATCTAGTCTCTCTAGATCAGATCAAAACATTATCCAACGCAATTCATTTGATGAATGGTTGTAGTTTGAAATCTTACAAAGTTCTAAAATTCCGCTGGCCAAAAAGGAGTTTTGATATATGCGTTGTAAGTTTGAATAATCAAATAATAAATTTCAAATATAGCTGGTAAGTGAAAATTACATATGACTTTATATATATAATAGACCAAGTGACGATTGCAGCCATAAGGACGTACTTAAGCTGAACTTGCACCGAGAGCAACCATGTCTACTGAAGAGAAAATAGCCAACCCCGAGGCGGCGAAGCCGGCTGAAGCGCTGCCGCTGAAAGAGGAGGCCCTGCCTCCACCCACGAGGCCTCCTGACGAGGCGAGCTTGCTCACAGCGGACGTGGCTCTTCAAGGGTTGCTGTTTGCTTCGATGCTAATCGCGCTCTTGAGGACCGTTCTAAGCTTGGTTCTGGAGATTTGGTCCTCTGCTATCCTTTTTGAGTTCATATTTAAATTATTGATGCACACCAATACACACGCTTTTATTTGATGGGCAAAATTTTAAAAATCGAGCAAGTTAATTGAGTCGAGCCCCGATACCACGGCCACATGCAACCACGGCCGTGTGAGGCCAGCAACCTCCGTCTGTCGCGACTTCTATTGGACATAGGTTGTGAGTTCCGTGCGGAGAAAAAAAGAGACCAAAGGATAGCAAACAAGTCAAATCGGTGAGGAGTTAATGTCGCCGGTGGATTCACACATGAAGGTGAGGGTTTGCGATGGCAATGGGTGGGTGACACGTAAAATTCCTAAACTATATTAACTATGACACTAATTATTGTAACTTTTTTTTTTCATCATAAAAAATCGAAACTTGTATAGAAATCCAAAAAGTACTCTCCATCCAAGATGGTCATTAAAAATTTAATGTGCCTGTTTGCGTGGACAACAGTAAGCAAATGAAGCAGACATGACTCAGGAGAATTCCACCAAAAAGCCTAAACCTTGCCTGGTGTGACATCGAAACCCAATTCTTTTACCTGTTACTAATACTATATATAAACTTGTACCAGTGACTCGCAAATATTATGCATCACAGTTCCATTCAAGACGGCCATTAAAAATCCAATGTGACCGCTTGCTTGGACATCGATAAGCAAATGGAGCCAATGTCGATATGATGTGATTTTAGTATGGTCTAAAGTGACTTTAGACCACTTGTCAAAGTTATAAGTTTTTAAAAAATTAAACCTCCATAACACGTTGTCTCTCACAATTTTTAGGGTCCAGGAAGTGATATAATTTGGAGATGCAGTTTTTTTTAATAATAAATGGGACGAATTCCTCTCTATTTTAACTGAAAGAGCTTCGAGCTTAATTTGAAACTAATATGCAAAATAAACGAGCTTCAACTTGGTGATAATTAAAGATTAAAGTATTTATGAACATATGGTATTTGTTTGCAAGTATTTTTTTTTCTAAATCAATTTGGTGATAATTAAACATTCCTTGTTTCACAATAAAAAACAAAATCTCACTGATTCCGGAGGTGTAAAAATGTTCCATTCTGAAATTCATAAGTTCTTAAGTCTTTTCAAGCATAAATCCAAGTGTGACAAAAATATATATATATATATATATATATATATATATATATGTATATAAGCTTAAAGTTTTTACTCACGTCAATGAGTTTAAAAAAAAAAATGAAAACCTTGGGAAGTATGAATTTTAAATCAAATTTGTTCTCTAGTAGCTTTACCTTTGATTATACTCCACTAAACTTTTGTTCTAGTAATTGAAAGTCCAAAAGTCTCGTTACAAATTTTCAAATCAAACTCCTTCCATTCGAATCGAAATTAAGCTTCCTCCATTGGCTCCAAAGCTGGGGGAAGAAGAGAACATAGGTAGGATCCCAGCACCTAACTCCTACTCTTTTGAATGGAAAAGAAAGAGTTTTCATATAGATATAGGCCTTAACTATTTATATCTTTGCTCTTTCCCACAGAAAAAATTA